>CM021103.1:396394946-397084027 GCA_007115665.2 Sequoiadendron giganteum
CCCTTAACCCTAAACCCTAAAATAATCAACCATAAACCCTTAAACCTTCTAGCCTATACCCTCAACCAAATACCCTCTACCATTGACCCTACTCCCTCAACCCTCAAACCTTAAACCCTAATACCTTAAAAACCATCAACCCTATAGGTCCTCCACCCTAATCTCTCAACCCTATACCCTCAACCCCTATCACTTTCTCTCTATCTATACTTATCACCTCTCCCTCCCTCCCTCCTACCCTCTCTAATTGTCTCTATCTACCATCTCCCTCTTTCTATGTACCTCTCGTTCAATCAATCCCTACCACCCTCTCTCTCTCCCTCTATCCATCTCTCTCTATGTCCCTTCCATTCTATCCCACTCTCTCCCACTCCCTCTCTCTCATGTCTCTCCCACCCACCCCCCCTCTCTCTTAGGTCTCTCCCTCTAGCAACCTACCTAAGTAACTCTCTCTATCTCTCTCCCCTATCTCTATCTATCCCTTCCACCCTACCTAGATAAGCCCCTCTCAATACACCCCCTTCTTTCTCTACCTCTATCAGGTCACTCCCTCCCACATTCTCTCCCTCTCAGGTCTCTCACTCTCACTCCCTCTCTCTCCCACTCCCTCTCTCTCTCACACTCCATCTCTTTCACACTCCCTCTCACCCCCCTCACACTCTCAAGTATCTCCCTTTGACACCCTACCTACATAACTCTCTTTTTCTCTTTGTCTCTCTCCCCCTCTCTTTCTCTGTCTCTCTCAATTATCTCTCTCCCACCCCCCTCTCTCTCTCCCTCCCTCTATCCCTCCCACCTTACCTAACTAAGTCCCTCTCACTCCAACCCCTTCTCTCCCACTCCCTCTCTTTTAAACTCTCACTTCCACCCCTCTCCATCTCTCTAGACTCTCTCTCTCTCTCTCTCTAAATTCTCCCTCCCTTTAAATACATACATGTGTAGATACAATCTTACATACATACATACAATATATGTGCATTGATACATACATGCATACATACATACATACAAGCATGCATACATGACATACAAGCATACATGTACATACAAACATACAAATATATCAGAATACATTCAATATATTAGAATTTAACATAAAGGAGGACATAACACGAGTGCGTTATAACGTGCTTGCGTTATGTCTTAGTTGAGATGTTTCCCGCAGAAGCAAAAATAATGTCAAAACTGAAATATAACACGAGCACATTATAGCGCACTCACGTTATATCTTTCTTTGGGAATTCTTGAGCCTTAGCCTTGGTATTTTCCTTGTAATACCAACCCAAAGGCTTGGAAGGCATTCCCAATGACCAGAGACGTGTTTTTAAAAAATCTACCATATTTCACATAATCGAGTTCGTGCTCATCGTCAGGATTGCACATGGTTCAACATCGAGAAAATCGAACACATGGGTAATGTTGGGTTCTCTCTTAGCAATTCAACGATGTAATATTTTTCACTTTCTAAAAATGTTAAGCCTTTCATCCATAATTTATTTTATTTGTATGTCTTTTTTTCCAAAAATCAGTGTTTGGTATTTTTTTCGTTATAAATTAACCGTTCATCAAATTTTCAAATAAATTACATTTTTATAAACTAGACTCCATTCTACAAATTTAAAAAAATAATAAAAAAATCAATTAGTTTCCAAAATTTGTAGGGGTAGCACAACCAAAATTCTATTTTTCAGGAAATGTCCACTTCGACAATTAGTAAAAAAACAAATATTCATTAAAAAATTATCAGAAAAATCATGCATCAACTACATACTGTTAGCTAACTTTTGACTGTTACGATTTTAAAAATACTAAAAAAAATTTCACCGTACAAGGGTCATACAAGAGTTGCTATGTTATGTTTTTCTGACAAAAACAACACCAATTTGTGTACATCCCTCTTTTGAACCCCTTAATATCAACCATTTTAAAAATAAATTAGTAGTTTAGAAAGTAGACTCGAAGCACTTCGATCCTTGTTTTTGTTCCATCTCAAAATTTCGAGTGTAACTATCCTCAATTTCATGTCCAAGGTCAGTATTTCCTGATTTCAAAAAAAAGCTGTCCACTTAAGTCCCCTTTTTGGGAACCATCTTTGTGCACTTACCCCTCACACATATATTCAACACTTCAATAGTTTTTATATTAATTTCAACTTCAGGATAAAAACTTAAGATTGTTTCATGCTCGAAGCAGAGCATATATATAAGTGTTAGTACATAATAGAATACGAAAATAGACATATTCACCGATAAAAAGTGTTCAACCAAAATTTATCGATCGGTTTTAGGAAAATATTAATATGGCTTGTAGCCTACTATTTTCCAAACACTCCAAAACCGCATAAACAACCTAAGTACCAGACCATTAATTATCAAAAACTAGAAGGCAATAACAAAAAGGCACCATGAGATCCTCCAAGGAAGCTCCATTACGCATTCCTTCATCCTCCAAACATCCCTATTCATAATATCCATTGAAATTAGTACTCATGAACGATTAATTACCGATTTTTTTGCATCCCTCTATTCATATCAATTAACTTTAATTTTTCACAAATATCATGGCAACTAAAGGGAAAAAGGGAAAAAAGATAAGCTTAATATGGACACTAGAAACTAGGTGAATTTTAACTAAAATGGATGAAAGAATGTAACTCATCATTTCCCCCCAGCTGAAGACTTTGCATGTCCTTATGCAAAAAATTACAAATCAAGCTAAATTATTTGTCAATATTTGCACTGTTGCCATTATCTCCCTACCCCACTCCTCCTTCAATTGTTGGATCACCTATTGATTCTCAACCTTAGAAATATAATTAGTTGAAATCATTCATTCTATTGCAACCCTTAGCTCATATATTTTACCCTAGTGATACTCTATATTCATACATTCCTCTATAATATTTTCTTCCTATGAGGCTTTTAGATTATCAATCACCTCTCGATGTTCTTCCAAAGTTATACACCCATCCATGGTTGGGTTATGTCCCTAAATCAACCGCTCCAACTGATACCTTAATTTTGTTATCTCTTGAGCTTGTTGTTTGTTTTTATCATAGACATGCTACAACTATGGTTGAAGGAGTTTCATTTGGGCTTCCAACCAGCTGACTTTCTCTTGTAAAGCCCTAATTTCTTCTATAGATAATTCCTCTATTTGAGAAATTTTATTGGATTTATCCTCTGTATCGCCCCTAGGTATGTCATTACCAGGAGAAGTGTTGATTTCAATTTCTATATTTGGATCCAACTCATCAAATCCATAACCATGGGGAGAAACACTAGTATCCTAAGCCATCAGATTTTGGTTCACCCATGGAGAATTATTTCCCAATTCCTATAGAGGCGTGTCAGTGAAATTTTTTTCCTATTTACTCATGTCACCTTCTTCTTGCTAGTTGTGAGGACTAGCATATACCTCTTCGTCTTGATTATCCGACTCTTCTTGTTCTTTAGAGGGTTTAGGCTTAGTCATTCTCTATTTCATTTTATTTCTATTTTTCCTTCTTTGTTCACAACTTTGCCTATAGTTTCCTTTAAAGTAGCCACAATTTCTACATCAGGACTATGATTTAAGGTATCAGCAGCAAAGGCCAATTATTGCAGACTAGAAGCTTCTTCATACTTCCTCTTGAATCTGGTGTTATAAGGGGTTACCACAGGTGGGGTGCTAACACCAATAATGTCTTTGACCTTCCTAGTATGAACCCCCAATTTAACCTTTGCATCATTACTACCCCGTATTGACTTTTCCGGTTGTGAACCCTCAAATTCCTCACTAGGGTTTTCACTTCCACAGGTCTTGGTATCTTGATCTGATTTCCCTAGGTTTTCATCAAATTCATCATCCTGTTCTTCTGAGGTTTCACTACTACTATGATGTAGAATAAATGGGAATCTGCACAGATAGACGGTTAAATCTAATCTAACAAATATTAATCTAAATCAAACAACTAAAAATGAGTAAAAATGAACAAAACAATTAAAACTATAACTAGAACAGTCTCACCGAATATGCGTCCACTTCTTCAAATTATCTTGATTGTCCTTCTCCATTTTGTTGTCTCAGTATTCTTGCCCTCAGATTTTCAATATTGATGCAAGCATAACCTAGATGTATTGTCTCAGCAAAATATTGAAGATAATAGGTTCTTCTCAAAAGTATTGATTTCAGGAGGAGGAATAATGACAATGACAGGTCAATTTATAGATTTTGGGTTTTTAAACAATCGGCTTAGATTCGAAAGAGAGATCAACGATCGAGATTGATGAATGCCATGCAATGTGAGTTTTGTGTCAGTTAGAATGTGAGTTAGGAAATTCTGCAGGATAGAGATTAAATTAGAACAATAACTTAATCTTGTGTCAAGACTGTTCGAAAATAGAAAGAACATGAGTTCAAGATTAAATAATCAATTTAATCTTTAGTTGAGAGTCTTCGAAAATAGAAGAAATAGACTTTGAATGAAAAAGACAAAGTTAGAACTCGAAGAATAATCTGTTTGAATGCACACATGAATTAATTAATTAAATAAAGATATTTAATTAATAAACACATTCATGCATATGAGTTAGAACTAGTTAACTGTCTGGTTGTGACAGAGAGTCCTTTCGCAAAGATGATCAAATATCGAATCCGAAGATAATTTATGGATTTAAATAGATCTCGAGTCAGAAGGTGAGTGAATAATTAGATAACTGGATGATAGAAGAATGTGATAGAAACAATTAATTATGAATTAAATGTTAATTTAATTCAACATTAGAAATTGAAATGATTTAATTAAATAAATAATAATAATTTATTTAATTGACTATTGAAAAGGATTAATTAAATAATAAATATTTAATTATAGTTGAAATATGACAAAGGGGTAATTAAATAATAAACTATTTAATTAAGAAGGAGAATTAATTAGTTAGTGACATAATTAAATAAATACGATTTATTTAATTAATCAAAGTTGAATAAAGGGTCATAATGAATTAATTAAATAATTAAAAGGTTATTTAATTAATAGAGGAAATATGTGTTTAGAAAGTAATTAAATAATAAACATTATTTAATCATGACCATGGACATTAGAAAATTATGTCGAAAGTGGTACTCACGGGCCTCGACCAATTTTCGGTGTCTACAACTACCTTTGGTTTCATGGGGTACAGGTTTATTTGTTGGGGTCGAAGACTTAGAGGGCGTGTCTTCTTTTGAGAACATGACACAGCTAACTAAAGGTAATGTTTGAGCTAAACCCCACATGACAAGCAATTTCATCAAGCCATGGTGTGCTACAAAATTATGGTGGCCTTTTTGTACATCTAGAATCATTATCTTGATAGATTTGAAAAGATAATGCAAAAGGTTAACCAGATCATTGTGGTGCAAATGAGATAGCAATCTGAAATGGTGGGAAAAGATGTAAACATACCTTACTTCTCCCTTGAAATACCGGGTTACAATTTTAGCTACGACATCCCAATGTGTAGGAAGTGAAGTTTGTAGAGTGCCCTACTTAGGAGTTGACTGTAAATCTTCACCTTTCCTTAAGAACCACTAGGATTGTACTTGAAGCTCGACAACCCTATTTACTGCTGATGGAAAATACTCTTCTCCCATCTTAGGTAACCCTATTACCTTGGCTATAATTTGTGGGCTAACTGGCAAGGAAATCCCTCTTACTTACATGGATTTTTTGGCACTACTAAAGGCTATGGCGAATTCAAATGTGACTGCATAATTATACCCACACAGTCGTTGAAAACAAATATGAAAACCAGTGTTTTCAAAAACTTGATACACTGTTGGGTCAACTTTCACATGCTACATATCCCTTGGCTCTTGGAATTTATCGATACCACCTCCCATGGCAGTGAAAGTTAGCAGGATTCAAAATAGAAATATTAGCAGCAATGAAATGGCAAAAGATCAAGGCTATACTTCACATAATATGGACTCAGTAGAAAAATAAATAAATTATCATAACAGGGTAAGTTGTTTATGATAGGAGGGTAATCATGAATTGGCACACCCACACCCCCCAGCTTAGCCTATGACACCATCCTCAGGGTTTCCATAATAAATGCAAAAAATAAAAGAAAATTAATACGAACAGAAAATTATAAAAACCTTCGGCAATGTTACCATCAAAAGGACATCAACGACATCAAAATCTAGCAATAGGTGACATAGAGAAATGGAGATCCGAGGTAGTCGAATTAATGAGTAGCAACTAGAGAAAACCCATGGAGATATTCCAAGTTGGTGATGCCGATGGAGAAGATATGGAATCAGTATAACACATGTGTGCAAAAGTCGATCGAAAGAAATCAATGTGAAATGAAGTGACAGAATGAAGGAGAGATGGCGGTACAAGAAAAACAAAGGGCAAGGATGATAATATAGGTGCATCAGAAATGGAGTGGTGGCTAGGGTGGCCAATGTAACACATGCAAGAAGGCACCACATATGAGACCATAGTGGAAAAATACCAGGAAAAAAGGTAGGGGCACCCGCAAAAAGGAAAACATGAAGCTTAAGTGATAGGTGAGATGGAGGGAAAGGAGGGTAAAGGGAAATGGTGGTAGTGGGCCTTACGAGCAAAGAAAATAGAATTAAACGGTGTCAATCATTTCAAGGGACAAATATCATCAAATGGAGAGATGGGGAAACAAAATAACTAGCATCCACGTGGTAGAAAAGGACACGAGAAAAATGGGATAAGTGGAATGGGAAAGGAATGAAAAAGGGGTGGAGGGGATGGGTAAAAAAACAAAAGGCGATGGAAGGAGAATACATGTGCAAAGGAGGACAAGTGGTGATGATAGGATTCCCAAGAAACATCACCCTATCATGTGATAGGATGTCAACCAAAGAATGCTACCTCCTGCCAAGGTCTAGCAAGACATGTTTTATTTTATATTTTTTTCTTTTTTTCTCATTATTTTTTATTTATTTATTTTTAACGATAATAGACTACCAAGATGTTGGTTTTCAGCTGATCATTTCCTAGAGGTTCCAAAGAAATAGTTTTTACCTCTAGGTTTATTGCAATTTTTTTCTTCTTTTAATGTTTTTTCTCTTCTTTTTTTTTTTTTATGCATATATCATTATTCAGAATGTGTGAGAGGAACAAGATTCAATTCCTCCATCATAGTACAAGAAAAAATTTCCTTTGAAAGGGTTCATTTGTAAAGTTTCAAATAATGCTCATTATCCAAAAGAGACATGCATTCAGAATCCATAGTACACAGTCTAACAACAACATTGTCGTGCATGGTCTGAATTTCATAAGGATCGATCTAGCAGGTATGGAGCTTCCCTTTGAAGTCCTAGAATCGAGAAATTAATGCCCAATCCCTAGGTTGGAATGTCTGTGACCGGATGAAATGATCATGCCACTGCGCTCTTTATTTTTGCACCACTTCGGCATGAAAAAGGGCCTCTTGACATATTTCATCTAAAGAATAGAGCTGAGAAAGTCTCTCTTTATGCGCTTCATTGAGACTCATTCCAAGTTGAAGAGCGGTGTGAAGATTCTTTATTTCAAATTCAATTGGCAAGACAACCTTCTTGCCATAGACGAGCTCATATGGTGTTAGTTCGGTAATTGTTTTCCAAGTTGTGTGATGGGCCCAAATTGCTTTGGGAAGTCTTTTTGCCCAATATTTCTTATGCAATGCTATGGTCTTCGTAAGAATATTCTCCAATTCTTGGTTGGTTACTTCCAATTTCCCATTGACTTGTGCATGGTATGGAGAGGATTTTCGATGCTTAATTTCATATTCTCATACCAATGCAGCGATCAAGTCAGAGGTGAACTATGCTCCCTAGTCCGTGACAATTTCTCAAGGCACATCGTACTTGGTAAAAAAATTGAATATAAGAAGTTAGAAAAATTAGTATCCTTAGCATTCTTTAAGGCTATTACCTCTACCCATTTAGTGACATAATCTATACAAACCAAGATATATATTTTATTTTAGGGAGGATTGATGGGCCCTACAAAATCTAACCCCCAATTTTCAAATGGTTCTATGGATAATTGAGGGTGTAAGGGAATTTCATCAAAGTGGGTAGGATGACCCATACATTGACATTTATCATAATTTTGAACATAATTCTTAGAGTCCTTATGGAGTGTGGGCCAATAATAGTCGGCGGATAAGATCTTCTAGGTAGTTCTATGAGCAGAAAAATGTCCTCCACAAGGTTCTATGTGGCATGCACAAAGTATGTCAAAGACATCTTTTTAGGGAACACACCAATGCATGATGTTATCAAGGCCTCGTCAAAAGAGCATTCCATTAATCCACGTGTAATCACCATTGAGTCCAACTAGCTTTCAATGTTCCCTCAGAGAGAAATGAGGTGGGAACCTACAAGTAACCAAATAATTTGGCATGTCAGCAAACCAAGGATTCTTTAAAGAAATAGAAAAAAGGTGTTCATCTGGAAAAGTATCATCCACAAGAACCAATTTTTCATCATGTTGTAGTCTAGAGAGAAAATAAGCCACTACATTTTCTGGCCCTGGTTTATCAAGAATGGTAATGTCAAATTCCTATAAGAGAAGCAATCATTAGATTACACATCCTGTAACAACTGGTTTGTTCATCAAAAATCTAATAGCAGAGTGATCTGTGTGCACAAAAAAATTGTATCCAATGATATAGTGGCAAAACTTATTTATTGCATAAAATATAGCCAAGAATTATTTTCAGTGATAGTATAATTTACCTCAGCACTAGTAAGATTCTTACTGATATAGTAAATAGAGTAAAAGAGAGTGTCTTCCTTTTGTTCGAGGATGACTCCCATAGAAGTATCTATTGCATCGGTATGTATATAGAATGGCAGCTCCCAATTGGGTCCTCGCAACATAGGTGTAGTTATTAGCTTACCTTTGATTTCCTCGAAGGCTTTTTGACACTCAGGTGTCCATGAGAAGTCTGCATCTTTCCCTAGCAACACAAAGACGGGTGAGGCAATCTAGCTAAAGTTTTGAATAAACCTCCTGTAATAACCAACATGTCCTAGGAAACTATGCAAATCCTTTGGGAGAGTAGGTACAGACAAGTATTGAATGATCTATATCTTTTTTGGATCCACCTCAATTCTTTTTTTAAAAATATAGTGACCCAAAAAAATTCCTTCAGTCATTAAGATATGACATATTTCATTACTTAAAGAAAGATTAGTATCAATGCATCGTTTAAGAACTTTTTCAAGATTTTCCTTTGCTTCATCATATGTGTCACCATAAACAGTAAAGTCATCCATATACACTTCTACACAATCATGAAATTAAATCAGCATAAATACTTAAAACAGCTCATTGGAAAGTAGCAGGTGCATTACACAATCTGAATGGTAAGAAATTGTAAGAAAATGTTCCCCATGGGCAGGTAAAATTAGTTTTTTCTTGGTCTTCTAGGGAAATTTAGATTTGGTTATACCCACTGAACCCATCAAGAAATGAAAATAACTTCTTCCCAGCTAGGGTGTCCAAAACTTGGTCAATGAAAGGAAGTGGGAAATGGTCTTTCTTAGTGGCCTTGTTAAGGGCCCTATAATCAACACATATTCACCATTTCCCATTATTTTTAGGTACTACCACAAGTGGGGACACCCATCGACTATCTGATATAGAGTAGATAAATCCTATGTTAAGCAACTTCTGAAGTTCTTCCTTAACTATTTCCCGTAAGGCTGGGTTTAACCTTCTCTAGGGTTGTCGCACATGTCTACTCCCTTCTTCTATATAGATATGGTGTATGCAGGTAGCAAGATGAATACCTCTCATGTCTTGATAATCCCAAGAAAAATCTTCCTTGTGTGCACACAACATCTCAATTAGTTCCTTTAATTGGGAGGCATTCAACCCGAGATTGATGTTAAGTGTTTTACCGGATAGGATTTCAATAACTTGTGACTGTATAGGCGTACATCAATTAGTGAATTAGAAAAAGATGGTTCAAAGCTTTCAGATATCAAAAATGGACTTTATATACAAGTATGTGGCAATAATTGATGCGAAGTAATAAAATGTTGAACAAATTATGAACTACCAACTAATGGAAAATTTCCGAATGGGAAATTATCACTTATGCCTGTAGGAAAAATCATTGCCTCAAGAACATCATCAACTAAATAGTGGTTTTGCAATAAATAATTAATAATAGTGTCTTCTAAAATATCTTCAAGTTCCCTACTTTGATCTATTGTCAAAATAGGTAAAGACTCCTCTAAGTCACTATCGATCCATAAAGGATCCTTCATTTCCAACAATGGTTACGCTGGAGGGTATAACATTAATTGCTTCATTTGCTCCTCATTTGAAATCACCATGTTTCTAGACCTACAATTAATGAAAGCATTAGTAGTAGCCAACCAAGGTCTCCCTAAAATTAAGGGGTATCCCCCCATCTTAATCTTTGTCTACAAAATCATGAAATATGTTGGGTACTCCCAAGATTCAATAGAAATAATGATGTCTTTTATCATACCTTTTGGTTTTACAAGGGAACAATCATCCATTTCCAAGACCGTTGGAGTAGGTCTAAGTCCTTGAAGGTCCACCCTCTCCTTAGTCACATTATTCATTACATTTATAGTTTCTCCTAGATCCACAAGTGTATTTGGAATGATTACATCACCAATACATACCTTAATCATTGGACTTCTTGGATCTGCATACTTAGGGACGAAGATTCTCACCAACATCAAGTCTATGAGTTGTCTAATGACTTGGAATGTCTTGGGGTCCTACTTTTGTTGCTTCCCCACATAGAGTTCCTTGACTAATTTAGTGTACACTGGAACATCTCAAATATCCTACAATAAAGGAATTTTAATGTTAACATTTCATAATTCATTCATAAAATCAAAGACAAGTTGAGATGTTTCCTATTTTTTTGGTTGCTCTTGCAACCTATCTAGAAATGGAGGCTTTGGTTGCTCCTCCTCTAGCTCAATTGTATGGTCCTCAACTTTTGTGATGGTTGGCCCTTGAAGGTTCTTCCCTGACCTTAGGTGTACATCGTCAATCTCCAATGCACTGACATGATAAGTCGATAATATTGTCACTTCATTATTATAGAATGTTTGAGCCACTTTATTGTTTGGATTGGGTGTTGGTTGTGTGGGAATGAGTGTCACTTTTGTTGGTTGGGTTGAACTAGAGTGTTGATTAGATGGTGAGACAAGTGAAAAGAGCTGTTGGGATTGCTGGTATGGGTTTAGTGTTGGAGATGGTGGATATAGAGGGAATGATTGATATATGTGGGTAAAGTGGTGGTGGTGCTCACCATTCTTACCATGATTGTGGAGCAGGTGGATATTTTTATGACCACTAGGGATAGTATGGAGGTTGTTTCCAACCTCCATAACATCCAAGTTGGTTTGGGAAGGAATTCTATTGAAAAGGATTTTGGGGTGCAGCTTGGCAATCAGTTGGGGGCATTGCTCTCAGTTTCCAAGGTCTTCTTTGGGCCATGAAATAAATAGGTTCATCTATATATTCTACCCTGGTCATCCCTACATGAAGAGGTTTCAAATTAGTGTCACTACTTGCTTCCTCTAAAGAATATATTTGTGTTCTATTATAAGGATACTCTTCGTCGCTATGCCTCTTTCGACAACCAAGACAAAAGACAACTAAGGCTTTTTCAACCTCCTTATGTTTCCTTCGTGTATAGAAATTGTCTATCCATTTACCCATGACTTTAAAAATCAGTCTTAAGGTCTTCAAGTAGATTACCTATCTCGCACTTTTTGATACCTATTGTGGCTCCCTCCAGATACAACTTACTTGGATAGTTCCTTCCCGAATGTTGAGACCTTGAATAGTTCTTACAAATATCACAGATATCGTCAAAGTCCATTTTAGAGATGTCTCCTTTACCTATTAAATTTAATTTTTCCATAGTATCATCTCTTATTCCTCTAAGAAACAAAATTTTAATAGCATCAGGAGCAAATATAACTTTAAGAAACTCCCTTCGAAAAAGGTGTAAAATCTAGGCAAATCTTGTATACTTCCTGATAAAAATATTAATTTTATTGGCGAATTTTTTTCGTTTCTCAAGGAAAAAAATCTCAATTAGTGAATATTTTCTAATTGCTAGAAGTTTGTGGAAAATCCTTGCAAATTTTAATTTTTTTAAACCAATAAAATATTTTCATTGGCAATTAAAACCTATTTTCAAACCAATAAAATATCTCCATTGGTGAATTAAACCTGTTTTCAAAACAAAACAAAAATTGTTGGAGATTATAACTTTTTTCAAACCAAAAAAATGTTTTCATTGGTGAATTAAACCTATTTTTTAAATGAATAAGAAAAAACATCGACGAATTAAACATAATATCAAACTAAAAAAAAAATTAGTGGCAAAATGTCAGCACAAATCAATATAACCACGACCGTTCGATGAATTTTTTATGGATTGTTGTAATTGCATTCTTAAAGTAAATCTCTGAAGCACTAGACTTGTGAATTGAAACCTTTGGAATAACACTAGAATCGTTAGATGTGGACATGTGGGAAGATCAAGGCTCATCTCTCATCATGGTAATGAACCTGATGGGTTGAAGGATTTTGGCGATGAGTGATACAATAACTTAAGTGACAAAAATATGCACGTGCATAAATTTTGTTTTAAAAGAGGGACCTCCTAGGAAGAACATAGGACCAGGGCTTAAAAACTTAAGAAAATTTTACACAAAAGATGCAAAGGCCAAACAAGGCTGAAGTTTATTGCAACTTATTAGTGGACATTGATAATGATTAAGGTAAAACAAGCCATTTAATTCTATCTTTTCAATGCCTTGACATACTACATTTCATTTAATTGAAATTCTCAATATTTTTGAAGAAAGTGTGGTTGCGGTATTGTGGGAGATGATTAATGCCATATGAACATCCGAAGCAATTGATTGGATAGATTTATATTGAAAATTGCATGATGTACTGTAGAATCATAGATGATGGTGTCATTAATCCAGTGATCTAGTGAAACAAGATTCGTAATGATTTCATATCGTTTGAGTGGCACTAGTAATTTTGATAGCTTGTCAGCTTGAGGTATAGTTTGCATGTAACCATATGCCAATCAAATTAAACATTTTAATTGTAAATGTAAGGCTTAAGTTACATGAATCGATTAAGTTGGTTTTTGGTTTACATGAATCAAGATTATCATTATACCCAACCTCACACGTGACATGAATCACAAGTATGACTCACGAGTAAACAAGAATCAGGCTGGTAGTGGCATTGGTGGCCCATAAATAGGGATAGCGAGCACAACTGAAATCATTCATTGAAGGCTAAAGGCTTTACTATTGAGTACAATGTTTTGAATTGTCATAAGGGTTTTCATTTTTAGGGTTAATAAGGATTTAGGAAGAATATGATGTGGTATTATTTGGGATACTCTAAATTCCCCTGCCTCCCGTTATATAGTTACAAAGTAAAAGACCAATTTCTTTCAAGTTCAGAATGGGTGGAATTGGAAAGAAGTTGATCTAGTTCACTTGACTTATGAGGTAGGTTTTGAACTAGGATGAGGAGCTCTAATGGAGATAAGCGTTATCCCAGTACATGGAGGCTACATGCAAAATATGGGAGTAGATTTACTACCCCTCATCTTCTGCATAACTCTGGTTCTCAAAGGGGATAAGTACATTTTGTATCTTCATAGATCCCCTATCTCCAACATGGCTTTCTAGACAAGTTCCATGCATTTATTTTGAGATCCCATGGTTTCCCTAGAAAGTATCATGCATTTATTTCCAGTGCCACTAGTTGATCGAGTAATTTCCATGCATTTATTTTCAAAGTGCATGCTTGACCAAGCAAGTCCCATCACTAGGAATTTATTTGCAGAGCGACATTTGTATTATGTTGTCACCAATAGTCTAACAAAAGCTTGGTGCTTACATTTGTATTTGTATTATGTAAAGTAACATATGCTATTTATACAAAATAGGAGCTTGCCGCTTGCAAGTTACATGCTCTACTCATCTTTAAAAATATATGTAATAATGTTATTGTATGACTCTTCTTATTGATCCAAATAACACTTCCAAATTATTGTGATCATACTAAAAGGATATTTAATTCTTGAAAGAAACCAATAAAGAACAATAAATGTGTTTTGATAAATTGAGTTGTGACACATCAACTTAAATAATATGGAAGCAATAAATTAGAGACAAATGGAAGCAGTAAATTAGAGACAACCAAATAATCATGTAATAATAACAAAAAATTGACACCAATATTGGGACACAAATTAGCTATCTTTCTCCATTTTATACTACTTCAAAATGATGGACAATATATCTGAAATTCTTCTTTTCTATGAAATAGTATGTTTCTAATGCTACTGTTGTAATAATAATCATATTCTATATCTTCTTATCAAGCCTCGGTTTCCCATTTTATATGTGGGAAGCTACAAGCTTCACGAATTTTACAAAAATTCATGATGCTTGATAACTAAAATGTTAAAAATTTGATTAAACATAAACATGAAATCTTTAGAAGCTCATAGGTAGATACACCATGATCCATTTAATCTTCAACAGGAACTTGTGATCACTTAAGATCTGTTCAAGATCCATACTTCATGATAGTGCACTAAATGTTGTGAGACTTTGTTACCCTATATTTTTATTTGGCCAATGCAACAAACAGATTGATCTTTGATAAATGTTCAACATATCTTTCTTTTTCATAAGTGTCAGCATTGTTGATGATGTCTTTCATTGCATACTTGAGATCAAAGATTCATCCCAATTGCACATGTTTTTTCCAACACCTTGTCTTCATCATTAACTTCATCATGAGCCATCAATAGATACCGAGAGATCTCATCTTTCCACACATCTTGATCCTTCAACTAGCCTTCATCAAAGAAATTTGGAATAGCCATACTCAATGGCTAATTGAAATCACCTAGTTCTTATGTTAGTACATTATGGAAATGATCATGCATTTTCATCAAATCTTGGTACTCCTAAAGCATATTTCCACCATCCCCTTTGGATTTTATTTGTGCCTCTTCTTCCTTCATTTTTCTTCTTAACCTTTCATACTCTTGGAAAGTTGTGAATGTCTTGTTGTGGATAATCAAGACCTTGTCTGCATTCTTAAACATCTTCTCAAATATTTTGCAGACCAATTATGATACTATATCAAATGTATTAGTCTTTAATTCCCTTTTAACTCCTCTTTTTTTTTTCTGGATTATTTCATATTTGTGCTTCCAATACGTAGTTTCATACATTGCTTCAAGCACTTTCCTTTCACATTCGATTAGTGGTGAGTAAAGACCAAAAGAGAAAGGGAATCTATCTCTATAATTGATTACATCTTGTTTCAATCTTTCATTTTCAACAGCCAACCAATTATTGTCTTCGATTAGTTTCTCAACCCAAGCTTTGGTGAACTTAGAAATATTTAAGTATAGTTCAGCTGTCTTGATAGGGTCTGTATCTCCTACTCTTTGTACTAAAAGGTGGCCAAATACTTGATCTATATTATCAATAAGAGAAGGCCTCTTTCCCAATGGGTAAAGGGCCCAAATCTGCACACTGGTATTGTCAAGATTATACCCTGATCCAGTGTAAATCTTGTCACTAACATCATCTATTAACTACAAATTTTTCTTTCCTCTCTTCATAAAACTATCAAAGACTATTGTTGAACTAATATCCCACCCTGGAAGAATAATGACCCCAGCTTCTTGTAGTAACACTTGTCCTCTTTCAGGAGTGATTCTTTTCATTTCCTTATCAACTTCATCTTGAAGTTATTTTAGGGAATCCGCCTCCTGCTCAGGGCTAATATCTTTCATCCTTTCTCTTATCATTTTTCCCTTGTATTCATAAACGAAGATTTTAAACTTGGGAGTTTGAACAAATGCATTGTCTACAATGAACTCCTAGATCACATGATATCTTACATCATTAGATAGCTTATCAAAGGCCTCAAAGGTGATCACACTCCTTTTTGGTGGTATTTCATATAGGGGAATGGTAGGAGCAGTAATTTGTGTAACCTCATTCTCTTCTTCAATGTCATCTTCAATTATGATAGGAGTATCAATTGAGAAGCTAACATCTAGGGTGGGTTGTGGTGATGAGACTCAAGGGTTTTATGCTTTCAGCTTGTCTTCTCGAATAGGCTCCTCTTCTTTTCTCAAAAGCTACAAGTGGTACATCTTTGGTCAATTCTTCTTCATGCAAAAGCAACTGCTTAACTCTGTCCATGGGATCCAATATTTCATGAAAGGCATCTGTGTATGATGGTTCATGGCCTTTCCTCCATGCTTCTACCATAACTATCATGTTGTATGCATCCTTTCTCATCATTGCATGAGTCTCATTACAATTTATAATAACATCATCTATGAAAAACTCATGTTCATATCTCTTCAATTTTTGTGTCATCTTGGCATTATGAATAAATTTTTCGGGGTCAAACTTTTCCCTCTTATTTCCTAGTGGCATGCCATAGTAATATATTTTTCTGCCAATTGCATCATACCCTTTCTCAGAGATGCTAGTGAAATCACTAAAACATAAGGTAGAAGGCATGAGAGACTGTTTTCCATAGCTCTTGAGATGCATATAGTTTTAAAAGGTCAATTTCCTCATAATATCCAAGTATGCCACCCTGTCAAGCACTATCCTTGGCAAAACGAATGGGGCTGCCTCAAATCCATATATTCTCATCATAGTATAATCCTCATATACATACCAGTCCCCCCAATTATGATTTAACTTACCTTCAGGGTTTTTCTCCTTGGGTCTAAGGATTTTTTGTATTTTTGGAGACAAGTTGTAGTCACAATTATGGCCCAACAATCTATACAGGGGTTTCACAAAATACTCTTTGAAATACAAATAGTGGGACCTCCCACATATGTTGTACCATATAGAGGTCCATATTTGGACTGGTCTTATGTTTTCATCATCATACAAATATTTAATCCTTAACTCTCCCCCCCACATTCCCACTGTGTGTCCTTCATACAACATCATATATCTTAGTAGGCAATCTTTTCTAAAATTGATATCATTACTAGTGTTTTTTATAGAAGAAAGTGAGGTATTAGTAACCTCAAATAAGTACTTTGCATAATCATATGACCTAGCATCTTGACTCTGGACATATGCTACCAAAACCATGGGAGCTATGTCCATCTCAGTAGGAGTATCGACTCCTAAGACCTAACCAGCTAAGTAATAGGCATACTGATAGTACTCAAATAAATCCACAGAAATTTGGGGTTTCTCATTACTAGAAAATATTTTAAGTTTTTTTCTTGCATCCATGGGTCTATGTAGAGGTAATTTCCATCTCTTGTAGCTTGTTTCCATGGTTCTATACTCTTCCAAAAGATCCCTTATCCTCGGTTATGTTTTCCTAGATGTATCTAGTTGAAAGACCATAGAAATATAATATTGTTATAAGGATAAACTGTGAGTCATCATGAGAATGAATTGACCTTGTCTTAGATTTATAGTTTTTAGCTAAAAACTTAATCAACTCCACATTGACAAATACATTGGGCATCACAATCTTTACTAAGTTCATGTTCCATGGGTTCGATACGTGTATGTGCCTGTATTTCTTCCTATAATGGTATATAAACAAGTTGTACCCTTGCTATGGAGTTCACACATCTCCCAAGTTCTTATTTTTATCTTCTAAATTCTCACATGAGGGGTTCAATTGGGTTTTCCTCCTAGACTTCAGCCCATAACCAATACATTATTCAATTAGATCTTGATTTAGTGGCCTAGTCTCAGTTTTTTGTCTTTTCAATTTTGGTTTCTCTAGTGTTCTTTCCATGTTTAAAACCATATCTTCACTATAATTCAAACAAGCTTCAACAAAATATCTTCAGCTAAGTCTCAAATACTTACTTGAATCAATGTCATCGTTTCTGAACTACTTGCTATTGCTCACCCTTGCATCCTCAATTTTTAGCTACAATTCATTGAGATTTCAAGATCTTATGAGTGGATATAGTAATATTTGGCTC
Source organism: Sequoiadendron giganteum (assembly GCA_007115665.2). Lineage (NCBI taxonomy): Eukaryota > Viridiplantae > Streptophyta > Pinopsida > Cupressales > Cupressaceae > Sequoiadendron > Sequoiadendron giganteum. The sequence goes on from CM021103.1 coordinate 396,413,006, forward strand.
ACTTCCATCAACTCTAGTTCATAAATTACACTCGCTATACCTTTCTAATCAATCGTAGCATTAATGGCATCTATCTCTTCGAAATCCTTGCCATTCATGTCAAACAAGTGATAAATTATTTTGTTACATTGAAGAGACTTTGATTATACTTTCACCGATATCCTATTCTCCCCTCAACATGTTTTCACCTTTCATTCCTTTTAGGAGTTTCGAAGAGACATTTGAGTGTTTTTCTTTGACATTGTAAAGTCTTTTTGATAACTATACCTCAAGATTTCACTACTTTTATTTCTTTCCATCTTCATTATCAAGATTTTGGTGAGACCTATGGCCATCTCTTTGACATACCAATATTCTTACATTTTCGGCACTTCGAAGAGACTTTTATTCATGTCTTCCCAATACGAGTATCTATCTCTGATATCTCTTGTTTTTTATTTTGAAGTTTCGGATTTTCGAAGAGACCTGCCCTTACCTCTCTTTGATGTCCCATAGTCCATTCAAAATTATTTCCTTACTTCCATGTTCTTGTTAATGAGGGATCAAACTTTTGTCCATGTATTATCGACATAAGCTTGTCTCCTCAACATTTCATTTTCAACTATTTTAGTGGTGTCGAAGGGACTTCTTCATTTATTAGCCCGATAGATTGATGTCTCTTAAAAATTGTATCATGTATGTGCTTGCCTCACTTTGACAACTATTCATCACTTATTGGATAGTAATCATTTATGTCCGAGAGATTTTTTTTGTTTCTTGAATTCCAAAAATGATTCAACATCCTGAATATAATTTTTTTTTCTGTACTGTAATATTTCAGAGAGACAAGATGATTTTTCACTCCAAAGTAGCTTGGTCTCTTTGAAATATTACTTATTGGATAGTAATCATTTATGTCCAAGAGATGTTTTTTTGTTTCTTGAATGCCAAAAATGATTTAGCATCCTTAGAATATCAAATATTTTCTATATTGTAATCTTTCAAAGAGACAAGACGATTTTTCACTATGAAGTAGCCCAATCTCTTCCAATTGCCATCAAATTCACACTACAAAAAACATTATAAACACTAAAAGTTGTCACTCTTGTTAGTGTTTACTGAAATGTTATTAATCTCTAGTTTATCATTAACCTTCTCCCCCGGTTCTCAATATCATTATTCATTTTATTAAGTCCTTTTCAACGTTAATTTATTAGCCCCTTGGCCTTGATGTCAATCCTAGCACACTAAAATTTAAAACAACTTTAAAACACGTGTTTATTGTTTATATCATAAATTATCAACCATTCGATGAACATTTGATGTATGGTTATAGTTGCATTCTGAAATGAAATGCACAAAGTACTAGGCTTGCAAACTTAAACCTTCAGAATCACCCTATAATTGTTAGATTTACAAAGATCAATAGTTTAACTTTAGAATTTTTTGTCAATGCAGGACAACCATGTAATAATTGTGTATTCTAAAAGCAAAACATTGGCGTTTCAATGTTTCATTCACTTTAATGTTAAAAAAAATAAAAATTCTACTGCTAAGTGCTAAGTGATTTTATTTTTAAGTGAGAGGGTCAACACACAGGGAAATTTCAGATTGCTAATAGCAGTGCACCAGGGAGATTTTGGGTTCCATGTCCAACAAATCCATTCTAGTTTCCATGGCTGTCAGCATTAATCTTTTCAAGAATCAAAATCTGGGTAAGTGAAAGAATTCATGCGGCTACATTTCATCATTTGACATTTCTTAAAATCTTATTTTGTGAAACTTTGAAGTTTGGGTTTAGGGTTGAGAGAATTAAGAATTAAGAAAAATTAAGGAGGACTAATAGGGAATTCACAATTTCACATTGTATAAGCATGTCTACCACTAGTACCACTAGATAAATTTTGGATAAAAAATACATTATGTTGGATTTCTTAAAACCCCAGGTTTCATTGATGAATACCATGATATTTATGATCCTGACATCTATGGTAGGCGTACCTCAAAAATTATATTCTCATCTCAGAATAAGGTTGTAGAGAAAATGAAAGTTAATAGTATGAGTGCACCGTGGGTAACTAGATTAGGGTGCATGATATTACATGAGTTTTTCCCTTGCCTAGAATCTATCATGGTTTGTGCCCAAAATTATGATGATAAAAAAAGAGAAATTGTTAATAAAGATAGCAAAGAACAATTGTTATCCATTAATGCAAAAGAACTTGGAAAAGTGTTGGGGTTTACAACCAAATAATTTGGAAACGTCCACATTGACCTAGAAAAGATTGCTAGTGATTATGAAGTAGTGGATGAAAGGGAGAAAAATTCTTTCATAAATAAAATAGTTCTAGATACCAAAGAAGTTAGAAACAACTTGAAAGGTAATCATAAGCCTCCTTATGATTTTGATATTTTTAGACCATGGGTTCAATATATTATTTCCATTCTAGCATTTTTCCTCGGACTAGATAGCAATTGGGAAGTGGTTGCAAGCCTCCTTGAAATGGTATATAATATCCATTATGGTGTTCCACACGTCAAATATAACTTTATTGAGCACATAGAATCCATGCATAAACAATTTTTAATGATTAAAGGAGGTTCCTCCAAGATATTTAGGTTCACAACCTACTTGTGCTATCTTTTTTTATTCAAATTGAGAGGAATATTTCAAAACAACAAGCTTCAAATTCAGCCCTATAGTAATGCTGATGAAAATCAAATGGCTCAAGTATATGATTGGACCACTGAGATAAGGATGCATGATTATCAAAGGAAGTACAGTGATTTTGTAGACTACGTTTTGGCTCCATTGCATCAAGCAATTACAAATACTCCAATGCTTAGATTTCCTATGTCATGTAGAAATTTCATTCAGCTAGGAAAATAAATACAATTGGTTGATTGGTACTTAATGGAAGAATATACTATGCTAAGATTTTATGGATTGGCAGTAGAGCCATACAAACTTCTGATACATGTGACAAAAATGGTTTTTGCATTGGAATATGTAAGGAAATTGAAGATTATTGAACTACACTTTTTTAGTAAATAGAAGAAGACCTTATTTCCTTCTTTACCTTTTTCATGTGGAGGGTTCATATTCCAGAGAAAAACATTTAGTGTGGCACATGATCTTTTGAATTTTTTTAATTTTGATGATGTATGTCACTGGTAGTATGATCCATGTGACACCATTAAATCAATGATTATGGCCAATAAGAATGTTTCAAGTAGAATTCAACATCAAAGTAAACCCTTGCTTGAAAACTTGAGAAACAAGGATTCTTGGGATGAGGTCAAAATAGCAATGGAGAAAAGTGTTGCCGAGAAAGGTATTTATTTTAAACAATTGTTAGCAGAAATTATGGCATTATATAGAAAGACAATCAAGAGGTAAAAAAAATCTTATGAAAAAAGTGATAAACCATCTAGAAGAGTAAAAATACCAGATTCTCTAGATAAGGAAGTTACAGATAAAAATTGGTCACGATAAAAAATTGTTGCCTTTTAGTCTATGAGGAAGGAGCTAGGTGATCCAAGGGATCTTGAAAAGTATGGAGATTATGAATAAGTTCGTGAGTCTAGAAAATCGTGGAATATAGAGCATCCCAATGAACATGAAGATAAAGAAACTGACGATGAATGTAATGATGATAGGGAAGAACAAAGCCTTGTCAATTTTAAACATGGTTTAAGTGAGGCCACAAAAGAAGCATATACTTCAAAAGAAGCCATAGCTAAAAAATTTGGTTATGAAGGTGGTCCTTTGGGGTCCCAAAGAAAAGGCCCTTGGACGGTAATAGATGTAGAGCATAGAAAACTAGTTGATAAATCTGGTCTTGGGCTTGGAGGTGAAAAAGTAGACCAAGGGCATACAAGTCAATTTTTTAGAGCTTCAAATCCTCATCCTCATGGCCAGATATAATCACAACTAGGACATACCCATGGTGGAGAGATTAATGCAACTGGAAATACCACTGGTGGTGATGGTATGGGTAGTAGTACTAATATTGGTCAACATGTGCTACAACAATAAATTACACACAAGAGGACAGAAATACAAGATACCACACAAACATTAGGTGATCAAGGCATACAAAAGAGGCAAAGGATTTTGACAGGTCCAAGTAACACTACTAGTGGATCCACCATAAAGGATTTATTTACAAGAACTCCCCAACTACTAGTTAATGTAGTTGTGAAATCATTATAAATTGCAAGTACTCCTATTCCTTCACCATTCAAGCATTCCATTGTTCCTACATCCCTAGGTTTTGATTACATTGAAGAGTTTAAAAAGAAAAGAAGCAACTGATGGATAGTGTGTCTGTTGTAACTTTAGAGCTTACAACAACCATGGTATTACCCACATTTAACACAAATAAAGAAATCATGGATTACACAATTGTTGTTCCCATAGTTCAAAATAAAACAACAAATCAAATGGATCGATCTGAATTCCAGGTGAACAATTTTCAATTGGATTTTTTTGGACTCAAAAATACTGACAAAATAAATGTATCAAAGAAGAAAAATGAATTGGTGTACACATCATTGCAAGCAAGATATAGAGAAAAAAGGTTGCATATTCAAATAGAAAAGTTACAGGCAAACCTAGAAAATGAGAAAGAAAAGAGGAAAGAAGCAAATAACAAGAGGAATGAATTAGAAAAAAAAATAACAAATTTTCCTCTACATCAACAAGCAAAGAGGATAAACAAAATGAGAGAGAAGTGAATGAACTGAACCAAAGGCTAGATGAGAGAAACAAGAAATATGATGAGGAAAAATCCACTTCAAAAAAATTAAGACAAAGCATTGCGAATGGAAATGCACAGTGGGAACAAAATTTGGAGAAAGAGAGAAAAATAAATGAAGATTGGAGGCAGAGCTAATGGAAGCAAAAAATGAAATTAACTCTTGTCAAAATAAGTTATCTAAATTTTGTAGAGAAACAATGAGGCATATGAAACAAAAGATCTGGGATGAAATAATCCAAAGGATTGATCATTTGTATGACATGTTTCAATTGATTGATACTATCAGAATACGTTATAAGAAGCTCAACAAATATTTAGTGGATAACACAAATGTCCTAGCATTAGAGAAATCTACAAATCAAGTTCAAAAACCAGTCTACAAAGCCAGTGACAATGATTTGAAATCAAAAGGGATTAATAATCGGCTTGCTACCTCAATGACATTGTCATCTATCATTGAAAAGTGTTTGAGAATGCGTGAAATAAAGGAATATTTGCATTTGGCTGCAGAAAAGATGAAGAAGGTGGGTGAAAAGGTAAGGAACTTCACAGAGCTTGGTTTTCCAAAGGCTTTGGACACAAATGATTGATTCATTGGAAAGGATGATTTCAGAAAGAAGATGGAGGGTGCAAGGAAGATTGATTTGGACTAGTTTCCTCATAACCTAGATGTGGTGAACTATTTGGATTCCATCAAACCACTAATAACCTTGAATGAAAAATTGATTGAAGAATTCAAGAAAAGTTCCAATTTCAATCATGAAATGTTAAAAAATCTTCAAGTCAAACAACATAAGTTAGAACAAATGAAAATTCCAACACTTGAACAGTGGAAGTTGCTAGAAAATGTGATACAGTGATTTGATATTTGATAATATGATTTTTCAAGTTCCAACTCAGCTCTATACAAAGTTGTCTTTGAGCAAGATTTTTCATTACCAATGCCTCTATGTATCCTTCATGTGAAAATCAATAAAAAAATCTCAAATTTAGTAATGCGTTGATGTTCAATTGTCTATATTATTATTTATTAATTTTATCACTTGAAGAAAAAGTTTGGTTTCAAATACTAGACACACATTAAATGACCATTGATGATCATTTTTGTATATGCTACTATTGTTAATATGTTATTAAGCGTTGAGTTCAGTGATGAATCATTGGTCAAACCCTCAAAGTGTCTTGTTCCACTGATCTAGTATGCCTTACTTTGGTGGCTTTTTGTCTGAGTTACAAAAATAGGGTTTAGGGTGTTATGTTAGGGGTGGGTTTTTACTTAGTATATTTCCTCTTGTCTAAACCCTTGTATTTTGGCCTAATCCTCTATTGACCTATTATTTTTGGTTCCAAGTCGTCTTAGTAATATCTTATGCCTTTGGGTTCATTCTATTATCATCCCCTTATGGTTAGAGTTCCTTGTTTACCCATCACACATATTTCCTTCATTACTTTGGTTCGAGGATTCAACTATTTTATAAGGTGATGGGCATCAAAATTGACAATGCACTTAAGGTGGAGATTGGTGATTCAGTGAAATGGCAATTGTTGCATTTCACATTAAATTCCAAGATTGCTCAAATGGGGAAGATCGAGGTAGGATCTAAAAAAGATATGAGCATTGAAGTTGTGGAACACGAAGGCCTTTAATACTTGGTACAGTCTCCATATGGTTGTGTGAGGTTTTGCTTGAAATAGGGGTGGCAGAGATCATTTTTCCCAATTGTTTTTGTGTTGTCGACACTCTCTTAAGGGGTGATGGAGACTCCACACTTTCTAAATTCCACAAAGCAGCAGAATGAATTCCATGGAAAAGTCACTGAGAAGAGGTTGAAGGTGATAATGGTGACCAAGCACCCACTAGTGCTCCAGGAGATGAAGGGGATCCTAGGTCCAAAATTTTTGCATGCAACTCACAAGCTCAGGGAAAATTCAGAAATCACTGCCATGTTTCTGGCAATGCTCGTGTACATGGGTGTGTTGAAAGCTTAGGGGAAGAAGTTATACCAAATGATATTTCAGTATTCACTTTTGGAAAATATTGATGCGAAATTGGAAAACATTGATGGAAACTTCATGACCCCTCTGCCACTACACTACTACAAGGCCTATGGGAATGAATGGTTAGTACTAAAATTCCCTTTGGTACACTCACTGAACCACACAATGATAAAAAATCACAAGGGTGAGATAGATAGGTTCATTGACTTCCTCCTGCGTGCAACGGTTATTCTCAAAGACTGACCGAAGGGATGGGTGAAGGCATTTGTAGTGGTGGAGGCTATTAACAGGGAGAGGTGGCCCTCAGATGAGGAATACTAGGAGCTAGGAATTGGAGAAGAATGGTTTGCGAATGATACCAGGAGTTGGGAGGAGCGAGCAAACCATCCTACTCATAGTGCCTGTGGTGGTGATTGATCGATTATCTAGAACGCAACTATAGCCAAGAAGACCAACGAGGTCGGATGCAGAAATACCTAGTCCTATGCAATGGTGTGCTGGGTCCATATGTTTTCAATGATCAAATGAATCACCAACTTGTTTTGTGGTGGGTCTGTGAGTAGTTTGCATTGGTGTCAAAGGCCGGCTTGTTCTATGTCTGGGTCTAATTTTTTTGTAGATGTGGGCTTCTTGCTAAGTTTTGATGGGATGCATCCCTAGTGTTTGGTTCAAGGGTCTGATACTATCTAAGAATTGTAAAAACCTTTTTTGATTAATATAGGGTGTTTCCCCCATATAGCAGCTATTTAACTATAAAAAAAATGATGATAAGTGTGGTAATGTGGATTGGGAAATAATTTTTGGGTCTTAAGTTTGAAAATATGGTGAGTAATGAATGGGAGAAATGCAATGCATAGCTTGGAAATAGTACAGATTAGGCTTTTGCTAAAGTATGGATAAAATATTTTTTTCTCCTCAGTTTAAATTTGGTGACAAGGATGCAGATGTGGAAGATCTTTTTTCTCTTCTGCTTTTCTACACTTTATGTTTTTCTCCCTTGTATGTTTGGTGTACGTGGATGTAATTTTGGAGCATGTGGATATTGCTACATCAGCATGAAAATGCCTTTTGGAAGGCGGAATATGATCTCCATTGACAAATGAAAATGGATTTTGTCTCATGTAACATTTCCTTCCATTTGGAAATGCAAATATAACTAAAAATGGAATGTATTTTGTATCGATCCAATTGAGAAGGGACATGTGTACTTTTTGGCCCGAAGCTTGTTTTGCTCCTTTGTTTCTATAAGAAAGAATTCAAGGCTAGAAGTACTGGTTCGTTGTTTTGTATTGATCACAGATAATTTTGTAAAGGGAATTTTTTTCTTAGTTTTTGAGTCAATCAGTTTGCATATGTAATTTTGATAAAAATACTAGCAAATGAATACAAAATGGTTCAAATTCAAAACCATTTCTCTCCTATGTACTTGTTTCATGAATTATGAATAATATGATCAAGGATTATCTTATTTATCAAATATTGTGTGAATGGAAATGCAATAGGAATTTATAAGTAGTGTGATAAGTGTTGTTCTTTAAAAATGATGTAGAATCACATATCAAATTCAATACCATGGAATACAATATAAAATATAAAATATCATCAAGTATAGTTTGGAATATGATTCCTGAAGTGCAATATAAAATAAAATATCATGAAGTGCAATGATTCACAATTTCATGGAATACAATATAAAATATCACCAACTACAATTTGGAACAATGGAAATGGATTCATGAAGTGCAATATAAATACCTAAAAGCTTCTAATTCACTTACATTTCCTAGATGGAGTCAAGGTCCTCAAACTAATGTTCAACTTGAGATAAAGTAAAAGAGTCATCTTGATTCTAAGTCTGCTCTTCATTTTCTTTGGAATGCGTCTCAAATTCATCATTCATTGTCTCATTGTCATTTGTCCCACTTCCATTGCCAGTGCCACCAGTACCAACATTCGGAATTGGAGTGTTGCACAACCTGGTCCCTCTTCTTTCACATGTGGACCTTCATATTATGAATTCCCTTTCAAAAGGAAATTTTTTGACACTATACATAGTTCCTTTGATCCTCAAGCAATTTTCCAAATTCTTGTCTAGTTTGTTTCTTAACTTTGATTTCAAAAATGCCAATGAACTAAAAACTCTATAATCCTCCACCAACCCCAATATCATTGTTTGACATAAATCAACAAGTTTGAAATATTTTGATATCTTATCACACAATATTTCACTTTGACTTAAGTTTGTCCAAAGATTTTTTATTGATGTCGATTCAAAGGCCTTCTCCATGCCCATGAAATCATATTGGTCCCTCATAATTATTGAAAAATTCTTACATTGTTGTCTAATATTTTTTGTATTTAAAATTCCTTCTATTGTTTGCTCATTGTATGTTACACTTTTCAAAAATTGTTCGATCAAGATATTTACTTTATCATTAAAATGTTTTGGGCTATCTCAATTTACCCAAAATTGAGGAGACACAATACCAATGGCTTCAAGTATTTCATTTCTAGGGAATCTTTCATGAATCTCTTAGGAAAGAGATTTTACAATTTCCTTCAAATTATCACTAACAAATTTAACAATGTCGTTAAAATCTTCCTCTTTAATAGGTGCTTCTCTGCTAGAGTGCTTGACTGTCTTACAATGGTACATTAGTATCTCATATCAGCATACATAGATACATAAGTGCACACTTGCATTAAACTTTAAATAATTATCAAGTTTATTAAAATCAATAATTTTTCGCCACATGAAATAATTTGGGCTTTCTTGTGTTAGATCTAGATATAGATGATTGAGGGCCATGCATGTATTTCTACGTAGTTTCACATATTCATAAATATACATTGTTTTGTCTTGGGATTTCTTCACAAGATTGTTTATTTTATTCAGCATAGGGAGAAGACTAGATAAAGTCAATAGTGTCTCTATATCACTTAACCTATGTAAGAGGTTAGGAGCTTTGTCTACTATGTTGTGATTCTTGTACATTACTCCAATCAAGGATTGATATTCTGAAAGAACTCATTGCGTTGTTCCATGCAGGGAGATCCATCTAGTATCGACATCCTTGAGAAGCTTGTTTCCTACTATTATTCCCTCAGCAAAATTTTGAAATTTTGTGAAATTTTTGGGACTTCGGTAGAAGTATGCATAGATATCGCAGATTATATTTTCAAATTTTGATACTGTAGGAAACTTGCTTACAATTTTGAATGCTAAATTCATTTTGTGGTCCATGCAGTGAATGCCAAACATGTTTTGTGCACAATTAGTTTTTAACTTTGTGCGCACACCACTCCTTTGACCTTGCATCACTGCAGCTCCATCAGCACCTACACACACCAAATTTTTGGAAATTTTCAACTCATCCATACCTGCAATTTCATTCAAAGATTTTTTGACTAGTTTAAATATATTTTGCTATGTTGAATTATCCTTCATTTTATGAACACAGAGAATATGAGCTTGGAAGACATGTTGTTTTACAATATACACATGCATACATACCCAAAAAGTATTGTCTACCACAGTAACTTCATCTAAAGATAATGCAATTAAGTTTGACTCTTTTACTTTCTCCTTTAAATCTTGTTTTTCCATTGCAGAAAGACCATTTTCCCATTCCCATCTATAATTTACTGACCAATGTGTGCTATGAAAGTGAGGAACACTCAAAAAAGATAATAAATGAAAATATTTTGGGTAGTCTATCATAGGATGCCCTCTGGACAAAATATGAAAAACAATACTCATCTAAACAGTTTTTGATAGATTTTCTCCTTCCATTGTTTTTCCAAATTGAGCCTCAAGTGTACCTTGACATGCAAAAAGCTTCGACATTCTTTGTTTATGATCTTCATATTTTGTGGCATACTTAACATGAAGACATGCTTCCTTTGATTTCCATCGTACGACTTATTTTTCCTTTTTGTTTATGATTTTTTTCATAAAATTTACCAATATGCTTTTCTATAGTGTCAAGCTTTAGATACAACTTTTTGTATCTTTTACATTTCCAACTACAAATCATACACATGCATTTTGTTGTAGTTTCAACATTATTTGCTTTCCCCACTGGTATAATGAATGGGTACTTTAACAACCAACCAAGTTGAAAATTCCTTGTCATTTCCCACTTGTGCCCCACTTTTGATTTTCCTTTTCTTTTCTTTCTACCAACATCATCCTGATCCAAGTCAATTATCTCATTCTGGCTAACCAGGGTATCCCTTCGAACATCTTCTGCAGTATTTCCATCCTCATTTGACTCGTTTAACTCAATAAAAATATCACCTTGACCTTTCATCATTGTAGCTCCATCAACTCCTACACACACCAACTTTTTGGCAATTGTCAATTCATCCATACCTGTAATTTCATTCAAAGATTTCTTGACTAATTCAAATAGATTTTGTGATGTTGAATTATCTTTCATTTTATGAACACAAAGAAGATGAGCTTGGTGAACATATTGTTTTACATTATACAGATGCATATAAACCCAATAAGTATTGCCTATCATATTAACTTCATCTAAAGATAATGCAATGAATTTTGACTATTTTACTTTCTCCTTTAAATCTTGATTTTCCACTGTAGCAAGATAGTTTTTCCATTCCCATCCAACGTTTACTAGCCAATGTGAGAAAGGAAAGTGAGGAACACCCAAAAAGATAATAAATTAAAATGTTCTAAGTAGTCTATCATAGGAAGCCCTTTGGACAAAATCTGAAAAACAACACTCATCTGAATAGTTTTTGATAGATTTTCTCCTTCCATTGCTTTTCCAAATTGAGCCTCAAGTGTACCTTGACATGCAACAAGCTTCAACATTCTTTTCTTACGCTCTTCATATTTTGTGACATACTTAACATGAATACATTCTTCCTTTTATTTCCATCATACGAGTGATTGTTTCTTTATGTCTATGATTTTTTTTTCATAAACTTTATCGATATGCTTTTCTATAGTGTCAAGCTTTAGCTACAACTTCTTGTCTCTTTTACATTTCCAACTAAAAATTGTACACATGCATTCAATTGCAGTTTCAACATTGTTTTTTTTCCCCAATAGTACAATGAATGGGTACTTTGACAAATAACCAAGTTGAAAATTCCTTATCATTTCCCACTCGTGCCCCATTTTTTATTTTCCTTTTCTTTTGTTGCTACCAACATCATCTTGATCCAAGTCAATTATCTCATTTTGGCTAACTAGGGTATCCCTTGGAACATCTTCTGCGGTATTGGTATCCTCATTTGACACATTTAACTCAATGACAATCTCACGGTCACCTTGACCTTCTGGTGGTCGTGAAGTATTGTGAATTCCTTCTTCATTAATATTTGGTGGAAGAGTTGATGATGTAGCTCCACCTTGATCTGATGGATCAGAAGCATTGCCAATTCCAAAGTAAGACTATATGGTACAGGTCTACGTTTTGGGTGTTTTGATGGCCTCCCAATCCCTTCACCACCTTGAGGAGTCTTACCCTTTCCACTCAACATATTGATCTGTCACTTCGAATAAAAGTTGGAAAAAAATATTTTCTTGTTTAAGAAGGATAGAGAATATAGATCGCATTCCCTACTCAATAGCATCTTCAAGATTGAAGCAAGAATGAAAAATAGATAAAGAAATCTTATAACATTATGAAGAAATGATCACTCACCTTTAAGTTTAGGTTTTCACTGACTTGCTATTCGTCAATGCAGGAATGCTTGTGTTGTATGTTTTTAACTTGCCCACGATCAAATTCAAGGTTCCAAGTCCAATTTCTGAATCGAGAACTAAACAAAATGTGTAAGAATAAATGATAGTTTCTATTGTATTTATATCAATCCATATTTGGCTAATTCCATAGGATTTTTAAATGGTTTATTAAAATTTTGGAAAATTTTGCGTGCTTATACAATGATACATTGTAATTTTCAAGGTGATTATGGCCCTACGATTAGCATGGAGGTGTCATGACAATTGGTGAAATGTGTCCTCAAATATAAGTATTTTTTAATGTTATTGGTGAAATGGGTCCTCATAAGAAACTGTTTATAAATTTTAATTGGTGAAATGGGTATTCACAAGCAACTATTTGTAAATTTTAATTAATGAAATGGGTCCTGATAAATTTTTGTTTTAATAATATTGGTGAATATATAGGTGTTTTATTACATGCTTCCAGGATTCCAAGAAAAAATATTAATCAATCCATTTGAAATATGTAGTTTTTTATGCCGAATTTTTTGCTTAAACATGCCTCATAAAAAATCATTGGCGAATGGACATGGATTGGACCGATGATTCGTAAAATCCAGGTGATTTAGACACCCTGTTAGGTGCGACTAATTTTACCATTTCAACTTGGCCAATTTTTGGAATTCACTAATTGGCGAAGATTCACCACTAAAGTTTCCCCTGATCTGGAGTTAGCCCTTGTTGTTGTGATTGTTGAAAATTGAACATGAAGCGTTCGAGGTAAACTTCCACAAACTCATCTTATTTATGTGTCATATGGAAGATTTTGTCCCAAACTTCTTTTGTATTACAATACTTCTGGTACTTGGTCAAAAATAATCCCTTCATGACTTCCCATGTTTTGATATTCCTGAGGTTCATGAACCAACGCAGGGTTGCATCCTTTAATGTGGCTGGGAATATTTGAGCTTCTACGCATCACTCTGATAATCATAGTTGTGACACAACACATCAAACTCAAGTAAGAACATGTCAATATCCTCAATAGAAAGACCACAAAAAAATAAGTAAAGCAAAATGAGGAATGTTCTTCATAGGGGCATCTTCTTCAGGATGTGTTATTGGAAACTCAAACATAACCAAATTATTGCTGGCCAATGCTCTATTATTATTGTTTTTGTTGATGATGATGATGTTTTTGTTGTTGTTTGGATCAGCCATGACATCTAATGCCCAAGGGGTAAAGTAGGTTTTAAATGGATCTTGGGTTTCTGAGAATGGACCAGCTTCAGACCCGTAAGATTCTTGAAAAAAAAATTCAACCTTTTTTGACAATACTTCAGAAGACCCTGAATAGGTACCTGCAGGTGTCTCAACAATATTAGACTCAATAATAGAATTCTCGATATCAGTTTCGAGTAACTCTAATTATTACAATTTAGTTTTCATTTTTTCTTGTTGTGAGCTACCTCCCTTAACTAATGACTTTGATTTGTTTTCTAATTTTTTTGGTTGTGTATTATTTCCCGTATCCTTTTTAACAAATCTCCCTCTACTATCCCTACTACGATTCATGCACCTATATGACTTACAACAAAGAAAAATAAGGGTAGTTATCCAAATGAGGTTGACTATCATGTATAATTTCTCCTTAGCACAATGCTCCTAACTTAGTTCACTAGGCTGACAGGATTTTAACACCATTCTTTGGTAACGACGCCAAAATGATTGGATTAAACTGTGGTTGATATTATGAGTAAAACTATCCTTGTAATTCTATCTTGGTTTGGATTTGGATCAATCTTTGGGATTTCCTTATTTTACTCCTCAATGTTAATCTGGGGGCATAAGCTTGTGAACAATGTTGCGGAAACCTACCTAAGGGTTGAAAATAATGAAATAAGGGGTATAGATGCATCTAAGAATTGAACTGAAACACACCTTTTAAATCTAAGATTCAAATCAAAGCACACTTTGTGAATGAATCAAAATCCTATTCTTAATCACTACCTTTCTATTTCATTTCAACATATATACTTTAGAATCCTTAATTAGACTTTAATGATTTAAACTCAATACAGTACGAAACACACTCTTCAATATACTCTATTAACCACAAAAATTATAAATAGTGGAATAAATAATATAATGCTAAAGATGAATTGGAATAATGCAGGTGACAGGAGTTGAATAACCCGGGTGATACGACCTATGTGTTCTGGTAGTAGGGTATAGTGAATTTAGGTCGATTACTTCAATATTCTAAAAAAAAATATACTTTACCATTTCTCTGATACTTGTCATCCTTACAGTCTATACTCACACCAAGAATTAATAGTATTTTTTAAATATAAATTGCTTTATACTTCAACCAATACAGCCATACCAATCAGAATTAATTCAATCACATATACACATAGTTATTCATCTCAATTAAATCACACACATACAAAATAACTAAGCGAATACAAGAAATACCTCACACACAATAACAAAAAAAAATTACAATCATTGGTAAGGAGTGGACCCTTTCTCCCAACCGATTGAATGGAGAAGAACGTTTATCTCACATGAAGATTCAACACTTCAATAGGTTTTATATTAATTTCAACTTCAAGATAAAAACTTAAGATTGTTTCATGCTCAAAGGAGATCATATATGTAAGTCTTAGTATATAATAGAATACCAAAATAGACATATTCATCGATTACAGGTGTTCAACCAAAATTGCTTGATCGGTTTTAGGAAAATAGTAATATGGCATGTGATCTACTATTTTCCAAACACTCCAAAACTGCCTAAACAACCTAAGTACTAGACCATTAATTATCAGAAACTAGGAGACAATAACAAAAAGGGACCATGAGATCCTCAAGGAAAGCTCCATTACGCATTCCTTCAACCTCCAAACATCCTTGTTGAAAATATCTACCAAAATTAGTACTAATGAGCGGTTAATTACCAAATGTTTTGCATCCCTCTATTCATATCAATTAACTTTAATCTTTCAAAAATACCATGGAAAATTAAGGGAAAAAGGGAAAAAAGGTAAGCTTAATATGGACATAAAATTGGGTGAATTCTAACTAAAATGGATGACAAAATGTAACTCATCACACATCACCATCCATTGAATCTAAGTCAAAAATTACCTTTAAAAATCAAAACTCCATATCCTATTTTATCCCTATTTCTTATGTACTTAAGAAATTTTTCTATCTTAAGTAGCAAGTTAATTTATGAATCCAAGTCATCTTATCATCTTGGAAACAAGTAACTTAGGAACTTAGTCTATCCTAAGTTAATTAGTGTAAAAATCCTAGTCAATCTTACTTGAGAACTTGCATATCTCAAGTAGGAAATATCAAGTCACTTATCCTACATCTTGATCTAGAAGGTACCTTTTCTTTAAACAACCTCATCATCTATCCTCAACATTGATTATTGTCTCATACTAATCCATACTAATCATTTGGTGTAGGAGCATCCTAGATTTAGTAGGTTCAAAATTATCATTTTGGTTTTGTTTGATGTTCTTCCTTGTAATAAGGTCTAGAAAGACCATTTCATGTCTTTTGGGGTCCAATTAGTGGTCTTGGTCTTTGGTTAGAGTCTAGATGCAAAACTTGTAAAAAGTTGCACAAATATTGTCAATTTTGCAAAATATTGTCAAAGTTGTAAAAACATGGAATATGAAGTCATAAGTTGTAAATGAGGGAAGTTGGATAGTTGTAACTTGGAAAGAAGTTGAAAACCATTGGAACATGTTTAAATAATCCTTGGAGGTTCGAAGCTAAGGTTGGAGATGGTGGGTGTTGAAAATCTTGAAGTTAGAGTAATAAAATAGCTTTGGTTTCTGCATTTTTATCACATTTTTATCTGTTCCAGTGATTGGTACTGACCTATATGGTCGTTTCATGGCATGAGACCAATTAGAAATTAAATATATTTGAATCTACTTTCTACTGATTTTTATTGCACTCAATTTCATTGTGTTTTGAGGGAGTTGTGTCTATTTTACTACAAACAAGTTTGAAACCCTAGTTAAGGTAACGGTGAGCAAACAAATCAATTTTTGAAGGTTTTTGTACAAAGTAACCCAAATTTATTCTAATATATGTTTTATAAGGTCCAAATGGGTGTCTAAAACTATGTTCATATTCTTTATATCATGTCTTCACTGAAAATTATGGCCAAAAAACCCAATTTGCTATTACCAAGTTTGTTCAAGCAATTAGGCATTAGAACCCTATAAGACTTAGGGTTTGGAGGAAACCATTGGGAAGTTGTTTGAATTGGTTGGAAAGGTTTAGGTAGACCCTATAATACATGTCTGAGGCATTGGTTTGAAGAATTGAAGCTTGGAGATTGAAATCCCTACTATGACCTAGTTGAACAAGCCTAATTAGGCCTAGTACAAAACGAGACAGTCAAGAATTGACCCTAGTGTTCCAAAACCATCCCCACTCAATTTTTGGATATCTTGACAAAATCCATAAAGGGTACTCAAAAATCTTCTTACAGTTTGGGTTTGAGGTCTACACAGAAAGTTGTGATAGAAAAACCAGTTATGAAGTACTACTAGGAGATTGAGGCCTTGTGAGAAAAAACCCACCTTTGAGTGTTTGGAACCTTGAAATTGTGGTTGTTTAGATTTTCCTTGATATTGTATTCCCCTGATCTACATAATCATCATAACCATCCATAATAAAATTTATTCAAACATCATCCATATTTCTATTTTCACCTTTATCCTTGGTAGCCAATAGTCCAAAAGTTTTAAAAAAATTATCCAAGAAAATAAAAAAATTCCCAAAAGTCCAAAAAGATATCTAAAATTCATCAAAAACCCAACTAAGACCAAGTTTTTCCTTTCACATCACTCATTTCTAGGTCACAAGCAAAACTACATATGGAACAACACAAATATAATCCTACAATACTTTGTTAAAGAATGACCCATGGTATAAGGACATATTTTTTATATTTACAAAACTTAATTTGTCCTCCAATAATGAATAATAACCAACAAAATACCTTAAATTGGGTAGCCTAGAGGTATACATGGTGAATTAATCTAGAGGAATCATGATGGGTTGTTCCATAAATTCTTAAATCAAGAGAAATCTGTCAAGGTCACTAATGAGTGTCATCAAGGGGTTTTTGGTGGAAACTTTATGACAAAGACTACTACTCACATGGTGATAAGTATTGATAGCTAACATTATTTAAGTATTTGGAAAAAAATGTTAGGAAGTGTAATTCTTTCCAAATGTTCTCTAGTAAGATGTATCCTTAAGTTTTATCCCCTTATATGCATTTCAATTGAGGCTCCATTTTAGTAACTAGTGGGGAATTGATTTATTAGAGATATTATTGAAAGGTCAAAAAAATTACAAATGGATCCTTGTAGCCACTAATTACATTACCAAATGGGTGGAAGTAATCCCTACCATACATGTGACATATAAAGTGGTGATTGAGTTTCTTTTGACCAATATATTTACAAGGTTTGGTGCGTGTACAAGGATAATATATGATATAATATAATGGTTTTTAGATCTCATAAACTTTTTGACATGTTCTCTATATATGGGACTATTTTAACACACTCCTCTCTTTATCATCATCAAGGAAACGATCAAGTCTAATCTAGTAAAGCATCTATCAGAAAAATTATCAAGAGAAAATTATATTCAAGCAAGAATAGATGGGTCAATAAGCTTTAGTTTCTTGTTTGAGCTAATAGAATAACATATAAAAATTTAAGTGTAAGAAGTATTATTTAGTTAGTCTATGGGAATAAAGCCAAAATTCCCATAAAATTATAATTTTCAGTTACAAATTTTTGCAAGAGGTAAATTGACAAGAAGAGAATGTCATCTCTCAAAAAATCCATATTCTCACTAAGCTTAAAGAGGCCAAAAGTGATGCACATTAAATAAATTTTCTGCAACAAAAAAGATGATGCATTTTTTTGACAAAATAATAGTTCAAAGGAATATTTATACAAAGGATAATATCCTCATTTTGAATGCATGGTCTAAAGATAAGGGATAGCATGAAAAATTTGACACCTTGTGGGTTGGACCTTATTAATTTTTTGGCAACTGTGATCTTGGAAAATTATATCTTGTGTTTATATGCAAAGTTCATGGAGCCATCAATTTATGGTCAACGTCTCAAGAACTACTTCTCTTGAAGGTTTGGAATTTCTCATCACCTATGTATATTCTTTATTTCCTAATTCTTGAGTTTCCCAATTTTGAGGTTTATTTTTGTGTTGGTCCTACTATCCCATTTTTATTTTTTGGTCTTCCTATGTAGTGTTTGAGTTATCATTGTAATTCCTAGATACACATTTCCACAAATAAGCCTAATGTTGGCACCTTTCTTACATTTGAACTTTATTCATTTCTTTGTTGTCTTGGCCATTTTCCCACCACTGATATTCAACAAGAGAGTTCCATAAATAGGATCCCTTGTTCAATTTGTGCTCCATGGTTTTTTTTTTTTGCCCCTTTCAAGTATTTTTAACATGCTAAAATATCAATAATTTCTATGTTGGATGGTTTTAGGTCAAATTTCATGTTTTGGTGGATTTTTAAAAGTTTCTTAAATTTCTACACTTTTTTATACAAATATTCCATTCCTTCCAATTTTTGCTTCCCCACTTTTCTTCTTCACTTGTAGAAATATGGACACCATGAATACTCCCACTTTTCCTTCATTTCTCCACATCCACACATTTCCTCATCTTTGCAGGTTTGTTATTTGTGGAAATGTGGACTGCCTATGGATATCTAAACCTCCTTCTACTTTCCCACATCCTCCATTTATTTATCCTTTATGAAAATTTGAAGCTTGTGTATATTTTTTAACATGCTTCATTTCACATATTTTTGCACCTCTACAAGTTGCTTCAATTTTCATTTTCCTTGTAGGTTTCAAAATTTATGTGGACTTTTACACTTCCCACAAATTTTTTTCCTATTTCTTCTTCAAATATCCTTCATTTTTCTATTCTAATATAAATTTAGATCCTAAACACACTTATACCATGGTTCTATTCCTCATAGTTTTGACTTTTCCATTTTCTACTAGTTTCCCTTTGTTTATTTTCCTCTTGAAGAACTTCCCTCCATCATTCTAGGTTTTTATTACCTGAATCTACTCATTTAATACCATGTATTTACTCACAAAATTTCTAACATCCTATGAACATCACCAAACCCAAATTCTAATTTTTCTTTAGATTCAAGTGTAACCCAACAAAATTCCCTGCATACTTCCTAACATGGACAAATATTCTAGTTTTTCCTAGATTTGATTGTGATGGAGTTGCATATTTTTCATAATCCTATCAAAATGATTTTATTCTCCCTAGAGGTAGGCATCTAAATAGAAAAAAAGTATTGATAATGTAAATAGGGATGAACAACTTCAATGCCATAAATGAAGTCCTACTGTTTGCAAGTCTACAAACATGTACTAGGGTACTCCTTTAAGTGTGGGAAAGATATTTTTGTTGATCTAATTCATCCTACATCATATCCAAGAGGCATTTCGTCTATAAGTGGATATAATAACACATTTAACACATTGACTTATACATGACCCATGTTTTCCTTCCCAGGTTACCTTGAGGATAGGGTACTACTATATGTATTCAAAATTTAGTTGTATTGTAGTTGGTTGGTGGTACATTTTTTGAATATAATAGAGAAGAGGAAGTGTATATATTTTTTTCTTAGAATCATCTATTATGATTAGCATAATATAGTATAGTTAAATGTATAAATATAGATTTCATTTGTTAATTGCTATTGCATATCATTTGAAGAAGGAATATATCATGCAACCTCTAATCACCTGAATTCCTTCATGAAAATTTCATATAATTTTTAAATTCTCATTAATTATCCTCATCACATTTTTTGGTCTAACTATTCTTCGTTGGTTTGTTAATGAGAAGGTTGTAAAACTTATTACAAATATTTTTTTAAGAAATCTATAAAATCTATATAAGAAGTGTGTAATTTTATTAATGGATCATTAATAGATGTTATTTTGGTTGTTCTATATATATCATATTCTCTTTATTTATGCATATAGAACCTAGATTATGTGTAGAATTATGAAGTATAATTATCATTGAAATTTTCTATAAGGTGTCATTTAATGGTTTAATTTAGTAATTTTCCTTGATTTTAAAATCCTAACTATGTTATCCATATGGGATAAAGACACCCATATCCAATATTTTTGATCTACTATCATCCTACAACATCATCATAAAATAATAAAATATTAACCTTAGAAATAATATTAGAAGTATTTGATCTATCATATTTTATGATCTCTTTGATTTAGTACCACATAAAATTTATGTGATCCACTCCATGTATAAAGTGAGATATTGCACTCAAAAATCTTGAAGGGTTAGGAACAAGGAATTTTAGTCTCTACATGGTTGCTAGATATGCTTATAGAGATATAAAATCCTTGTTCCAAGATGAACTAGCACATCAATACTTAGTGACAGTCAAATAGTAGTTTCATTTGCATTGGGTATAGTTTATCTCAAGGTTAACTATATCACTATCTTCCTTCAATTATATCAAAGGAACACCCCCCTTAGTTTAGAAGAATATAAAGTAAAAGGAGTTACCCATCCTTGTAAATTGATCCACTATTAATAATTTATTATAATTAGTCGGGCTACATTTCACCTTTGTTGATATAACCTTGTCCCTCGGTGTTTGTCCCTCGGTGTTAGTACAAGTCTTTAGGATTTGTGGAGTTACATGTTTGTATGCTAACGTGTTCAACATGTTGAACTCCCTCTTACAACTCTTTCTATGTCATTACAAGCCCAAATTTTGGGGACCATACATTTTCATCTAAGAAGTTGATTGAGCTTATTTTATTGAATTATAGAGCTCAAAGAGATCTATGTACCATGTGACATCATCCCATTTCATCTAATATATATGCACATGTGGAAGTTAAAATAATTGTCATCTTACTCATAAATATGTGCACATGTGTAAGTCCATATATACACATCACACTAATATAAATTAACCACTTCACACTACATTCTCTTTTAATATTCCTCTAACCATGGCTCTTAATGTAGCCTAAACTAGGAGGACTACTAAAAATGACCTAATCAAGAAAATCGATAAATAATCACCATATTCATATGTAAATGAAGCAACAATATTAATGACAATAAATTTATTAACTATTTGTAGCTTAATACAAACTACTTACAAAATTATATAGTTCTATAGTAAATTTAGTAACTTCTTGTAGTGTATCTCTTTTCTCTCACAATAGATTTCCATTAGAACCCTTCTTTGAAAATAACAAGATAATGTAATTTGTATTGTTCTTCTTCTTTTCATTAGTTGACTAACCAATCCTATTCATTTATAAAATTTTAAAAAAATGAAGATCCCCAAAGATTAAATGTAGATCCAACCAAGAAACCCTAGTAGTGGAAACAAACACACAATCCCATCATATCTTTAAATAACCAAGAAAGAGATGAAAATAACACATACTACTAAAGGAAACATTAAGAAATGCCAACTTTAGTAAAAATTGGTTCATACAAATATTAGGTAAAATTCCATGAATAGAAAGGAATTATAAAGGTTGTAGCAAGGCATGATGTGAGCTATCCAAAATAGCATGACCCTCTAACTCAACTGCTAGGATTAAAATTTCTACAACATATAGTTGAATATTTGTATATTGACTACATTATTGAAAAAAATATATTCACTTGAAATAAACTGGCCTATTGACACCAAGATTAGATATATATTAAAAATATATATTTTTCAAGATAATCACTCACAATTTAACACATCCACTTTTAATAGATTATTTTTTTGGAAACATAGTTAATCTTGATTATCAAATCATCCCAACACATAATTTGGTAGAATGTTTTTATATTCCCTATCATAGTCTTGAGATTGTAAGTCATTACCAAGGTAATACATTATATAACACAAATATTCATGATAGATAGTCCATGTCACATATGATAGGGTTTAGGTTCAATTCTCTAAAACAAGCCTTTTACACAATATATTGACATGTAGCAACTAAATATGGTCTATATCATATCTATAGATGGTATAAAACCTATTGGAAACCTACATATTCTTGTGAATTTTCTTTTGAGAAAATAAGTTGATAAGAAACTACCAAAACAAACTCAATAAGAAAATTTAAAATATAACCTACTCTTTTTTTGGTGACACAAAATTACTTGTGGACCCGAGTCATGATTATAGATTAGACATGCCAGATAAGTGAAATGTTCCATGATTTAAAACTTATGAAAATTTTATAAAATATAAAAATGATATTCTATTTTCAACAACCTTTAATGAACTCATCTTATTTCTTCATTTGTTGTTTTATTCTTCCATTTTTCCAAGTATTCTCTATACACTTTTCCCTTAGTTATCTTCATCACTCAAGAGTTTAATATTGCCTAAAATTCAGCTTATTTTGATTGGAAATTGTTTTTCCATTCTTCCACTACAAATTTTCTTTCCTCTTCACCTATTTGTCCTTTATGGTAATGACACAAATCAACAACATAAAAAATTAAGAAAATTCTCATTCCTAGTTCAATACCATAAATTCCCTTAATAATTTACATGGTTCAGTCATTTCCATTTTAATTTTTTGTAGGTTCCTTGGGTAAACCTCTCTTTTTACAAATGAGATGAAACAAAATCTCAAACTTTAAATTCTTGATCTCTCCTCTAGAGATCGACATGTTGCTTGTGTCTCATTATATTCTCCAAATATCTCCTTATTTCATTATGTAACTCCATGTATTTAGATTCTATTTTTTAGTCATACCACTTTTCCTTTTAATTAATCTAACATTTTATGTTTGTAACCATACACAATATGAAATTGGCTTCTTGTTTACTCCTATTAACTAAGTCATTATAAGAAAATTCAATATTTGCAAATATTAGATTTGGCTTCTTCCCAATCAAACATTTTGACATTTTTTTAGGATTCTATTAACAACCTCCATTTTTCCATCTATTTTTGTATGATAGGATAAACTAAAGCTTAACTTAGTGTCTAAGTTTCTCCACAAATTATTGTAAAAATACCCTATAAATTTTGTATCCCTAAATAAGATAAGATATTTAGCAAATTATGTAGTCTAACTATCTCTCTAGAGAACAATGTAGAAACATTTGTGTCATCACTTAAATTTTGTAAGGTTTAAATTGTGTCATCTCTGAAAAATATATCTACTAAATATATTCATTACCTCACTAAGTTCTTGGCAATCTAAAAATGAAGTCCATGCTCACATATTCCCATAGGATCTTTGGTCGATACAATGATTAATATGAAACTATATTTTAAATATTCCCTTCGGCATGCTATAAATTTCTATAATTTTGCATAATATTTTAAGCATCCACACTCATCCTTGGATAATAATAACCTTCACATAGTTGTGCAAATATATCATATATCCCAAAGTTTCTAGAAATACCTCCACTATATTTCTTTCTTAGTAAATTTTCTTATTGAACCTTGAGGTATGGAAAAATGTTACCCCTTAAAAAAATATTGAATAAAATATTCCAATCATGAATTTGTATCCCTATTAATAGGACTGGTGCATGTTGCTCATGCTTCTCTAAAATCTGAATCATCTTCATATAAATCTTGCATGGTCAAACCCAACTACTTTTAGCCTCGTCTCATTTAAGAAAATAAACCTTCAATTTAATGCATCATTCCTATTTGGTCTACCACTTCTATGATTTAAAAAAAATAATAGCTTTTAAAAAATTCAACTCACTTGATGTTCTTTTGATTCAACTTACCTTAGATGGTAATAAATTGAAATGCTTGATTATCTAGGAATAAAACAAACTCTTTGGGTAGTAAATAGTGCCCACTTGAAAATTTTCATAAAATTATTGTTTATAGACTAAATAAATTCACTTAGCTTCATTTAACTTCTTACTAAAATAAGAAAAAGCATTACCTTCTTGGTTCAAAACTTCTATTATTATCCCTCGTGCATAGCAATCCACTTCATATAGTTTCTTAAAACTTGGTAATGGTTGAATTGGTTGCCATGTCACTTTATCCTTTTAAATATGGAAGATTTTGCCTATTGTAGTTTTTCAATCAAATTCATTCCTACATGTTCACACACTGGGAGCTCTGGCATACTTGAGCCTTCTATGTTATGTTGTGTTTTGCATGTGTGGCGTGAGCTTGTTAAATTATTTTTCATGGTCTTGATTGACTAGCTTTCATGCCTTAGTATGGTGTATAGATCGTCCTTGGGATGATCTAGTTTGATGTGTTCCTTTTTTCCTTAGGATTCCCCTAGAGGTAGAGTCAAAGGAAAAGTTAGAGGTAGAGCCCATGTTGCAACACTTGGATCCCTGCTTGTGGTTGATACTTGTTTGGTGTGTTGTGTGTGGTGGATAGAAACAAGTGTTTTTGTTTCCCGCCCCTTTCATGTCTTGTTGAGGAATGATTTGTGAGGGATAGTTAGACCCTTGAGCCTACCAAGAAGTGTGTTCTAACTGGTCTCCTTGATGTGTAGCTCTTTCTTTGTGTAAGGGTTGTGACCCTTGACTAGACCCTGAGTGTGGTTGTAGCCCATGTGGTTTTGGAGTTGTTTTTGCATGTTATATTCAGATTATAAATATGGTAACAGAAATGAATGATCATGTTGTTAGTTCATAGAGATTATTGCATGCTCTCATATGATTGATGCATTTTTGTGGAAATGATTATGTGTTAATGAAACCATGTTTGCACTCGTTCTTGTGGAAAAATTGTAAATTTCTCTCTTCATCTCTCTTTCCTCATTGGTTTAATAAATATGCCTATCTTTGAGTGTGATGTTTATTGAAATCTATTATATGTTGTCTTTTATGAGCAACTGATTATGCTTTCATGAAGTTTTGTTTTATTAGATCAAACCTTGGGTAAAAGACCTATATTCCCCAACTACATTGTTGAGTCTTACGAAATCATGTAGATGTTAAACTATTGTACTTTGATTCAAAATGCAAATGATTAATGCATGTTGAAGTGATAATGTTGCATACCTTGTCTTGAGTAAACATTGCAATGATATTGTACTATGTATAGGAAATAAATGTGGTTAGTGCATGTGGGTAATAAGGTGATTTACCACTGAATAATAGTGAATGTGAATGTGAGAATTATTATGGCATTGTTGATTTACTCCATGTGGCACTGTGATATATTGCATGTGATAAAGGTTGTAATTATAAAATTGTGTTTAATGACATTATTGTCTTGAAAAAGAAGGTTGTATGGATGTTGGGAGTACACATTCTTGAAAAGTTTGTATTGTTTTTGCATAATTAGAGGTGGATAATGGTTTTATATTGGTAAGAGGAAATTGGAAAAAGTACTCCCTACTATGTGAACATCTTATATTAGTGCTCATGTTGAGTATTGTGAATATTTTGTGCTTGAGTTGTGTTTTCCGTGGGATTGTGGTAAAGGGTACCCATCCATGGATGATATGATTTTGGAAAGGGAATCACATTGGTTATGGAAATAAATGTACTTATGGTATGTGATCTTTTGAAAAGTAATGGAATTGAGTATGTAAATGTAACCACCCTGTAAATGTGAGAAACTAGTAAACGTGCATTGGTTGAGTGTTGTGAATACCCCGTACTTGCTTTGTGTGCCCATGGGATGGTGATATTGTGTATCCATCTATGAGGAATATGTTGTACTTAGGTATGGGATTATCCATACCATTATGTGTGCTTGTATGTTTGTTACTTGATTGAGGGCCAACCCACATGTGGTTGAAATTTATATATATACAAGAGTAGCCAAAAGTTAGTTTTGTAGATTCTCTTCTTTTGGTTCTCTAGTCCCTCAGTTCATGAAGGGGTAGTAGCAGCCATAAAGTTCCTTGGGCGGGGTGCGTAGCATGTGCATGTTGTGACGTAGAGCGGTCTTAGCTCAACCGATCAGAGGAAAGTACTCACTACTTCCCTTTATGATGGATCAAGGTACTTGATCCATACGTGCTAGCCTATTCCCCAAATTTGAGTACAACAACATTGGTTTGTTAGTTTTGTCTGGCCGCCTATAGGGGTGTTGAGCTGGCATTAGCGAGTCAACCTCATCCATATGAGAGGTGAGGCTTGAGTAGCCCCATATTGATATACTCATATATACATTATATATATATACCGTATCTACACGTGTTTCAACATGATACAATTGATACGATGCCACATGCATAGACACATGAAGGTGCACTATTAGATTATGTTATGTTAACCTACTTGTGTGATGACCATAATGGGGCCTCGTACACTTGTAGAGGGACACTCATGCTTTCTTTCGACAATGTTTGGGTTGGTTAGCATATGGGTATGTCCTACCCATGTATACCTCTGGCTACAACAAGTACCTGTGTGTGCCTTCTCCACGAGGCATCGCTATGCGGGGTGTGTTTTGTACGTGCCTACTTTCGTGGAGCCACAGACACACTGCCATGTGGCATATGACTAGTACGTGCCTTCTCCGACTGGTGTATGGCCATGTCGTGCTGAGACGCAATGCGGGATGGGGTCGAGGTGCACATCCCATGTGGGCAGCCAAGGAGTGCATGGGCCACTTGGCAAGTCCATGCCACATGATGACGCAATGTGGGGTGTAGCCTAGGAGTACACCTCATGCCATGTGGTTGGCGTGCTCACTCCGCACCACATGAGGGGCTATTGTGATGGTCAGACGTTGTTCCCTCCTTCCTCATTTGGTGGCTAGTATTTAGTCACACAGTGTTGTACAGTGCAATTTCAAAGATTGTAGACTTTCCTTATGGTTATTGATTGTGAAGGCCGACACTTTAATTATATTTGATTGTGATGGTTTAGCCACACCTTATGATCTTCATTTGCATGTAACCCTCATGTTTACATTTGATTTAGTGTTGAAATTACACGCATTTCTTGCTTTATTGCTGAAATTGAATCTTTATTTGATATTTATTTATGATCTTTGGTGGCTAAACTAGTTTTCAATTTGTGTTTTCAAATGTCATTCATGTGTCGTATTGTGATTCCTCTCCAAGGACATATGAGGTGGACTTGGTGAGTGTATATGAAGAAGTAGATGCAAGGAACCTTGAGGATGGGGGTATGTGAGGTTGTTATACATCTAGGACCCACTACCCACCTATGTGTGATGACTATCTCTTGGAGGCTAACCACCTTATACAAGAGATATGTCATTGTGGTCTTGTTTGGATGGTCTCACCATGTGTGTGTCTGGCCTAACACCATCATGCCACTGAGTGTGAGGTATGGATTATGTGAGATGGATATTGGCTCTTGGCTCATGGATTATGTATCATGGATTAGTATGCTACTTTTTGGTGTCCAGATGGACCCTTGTGTAGCATTGTGATGTGATTCCCAGTGATATAAGTAGGTATATATGTATAAATGCATGTTTTATATTGGATATGGTCTCTTTTGAAAAGTTCAAAAGTTGGCTTATTGTGCTTTAGAAAGTGTAAATTGTTATATTTTGTTGAAAGTGATGTCGAATATGTTCTCATGTGTGAGATTAGAAGTGTGTGAAAAACAAATATTATTTTGGAAAGAATTGAGTGCTTACACATCTTCTTTACCCTATCCTTAGTGGAAATTAATGTGTATTTTAACCTATCTTTGAATGAATGTGGATGTTAAAATAAATTCTTATTTTGAGAATTGTGCTACATGTGATGTTAGCAAGATTAAACATGTTATTTTGTTTCATGTTGAGACCTTATGAGTAAGGTATATATATGTCAATTTATTGATAATGATTCTTAGAAGGGTGAATGTTATATGGATGTCTTGCCTATTTTGTTCAGTGATGAATGATGCATATTATATTCATCATCTTTGGAATGAAGTATAATCGATTAATGATGATTATTATATTTTGAGTACTAATGTGTGACATGGCCACATATGGAGCTTACATGACTTCCAGGAGTAAGTCAAATCTTAGGGAGGGAGGATGTAACACCTCTCTAATTCCAGCCTAGGTAAGATGGTATTTTAACTTTGATTTAACATTCTAAATGTTATCATAATGAGATTATACATTGATGATTATGCGATAGGTTATCATGATTAGTTATTATGTTGGGTTACATGCTTAGTTATTATTGTTTTGAAAAGATTATGGATAGGAAAGGGATGATTTCGTAACACTCGTATTCGAGAGGCTTACGATATCATGATACTCTTCCTAATGATTGATGTTGCTTTAGCTATATGATATATGTTATATGTGCATGTACTTTGATGTGTAATTGGAGTGATGCAGGTATTGAGTATCAACTCCGCCTGGATTCACAGGCTTGAACATACTCTTATTCCCCGATGGTGGTAATTGGAGGTAGTCATACAGGCCAAATGTCCCCTACCCTAGCCCATTGTATTTTATTAGTGCAGTGTTTCCGATTTGATGTCATATCATTCGGTTACCTAACGGTAATGTTCAGAGCACCTTTCAGTTGTATGTCTAACACAGCTTTCGATTGTATGTGGTTTGCCAATATGTCTTGTTGGGGTATGTTGTCGTGGTTTCTGTTAATCTTATTATGTGGCTATATTTTGGTTGCCAATGATTTTCTATGGTTTCAGTGGCATCTTGACATGGTTCCATTTATGGTATTTTATGGTGTTTTGTTGATTGGCGATTGGAATTGTTTTCCACGAGATTTTAAATATGTTATTTTAAATTATTTTTATTGATCATTCGAGATAATGATTTATTTTTATTTAATAATTTTAAATGTTTTTGTCAATTCCTTTTGGTGAACTCTTATAGTCTTATTTAAATCCTATTTGGGGGAGTTCATGTATTTCAATGTTGGATTCAAATTATTATTATTATTATTATTATTATTATTATGTGGAAATTGAGAATGTTGTATATTAGAGATTTCAATTAATTTCTTTGAAGAACATTAATAGTTTGTTTAATAAAATAATTTATTTCATTGTGTGGAGGAGTTAGTTATAAAAAAAAAAAGAGGAAAGGGAAATTGGGCAACTTTGCCCTTGATATATATTTTGATTACTTTTGGGGGATTATTCTTTTGAGGGAGGAGGATGCAATTTGCTGCTTGGAGGAAAGAGGGGAAAACCCTACAAATTGGCAGCAAAAATGAGAAGAATCTTGGAGGAGAAGTTTGTGGGCAATGGCCCTGGAGGTTCAACATCATGTTGTTGCCTTGTTGTTCAAATTTGGGATTTTGCCATGCTTTATACACAAGTATCTTTCATTTTCATTTGAGGTAGAAATGAGGTATTCTTCTATGTTTTCCTTGAATCCTTGTTTTAGAAATGTATGTTAGAACGTGTTTAAATGATTTTTGGGAGTTTTAGTTGTTGGGGTTGGATTCAATTTGGCTGCTTGTAGTTTTTCTATATGGATGAATTTTTTGCATTTCTAGCTCTATTCTTGGTCAATGATTGTTTTATTTTAAAATAGATCCATTCTCTTGTCTTGAATTTTGAAAACAAAGATGAAATTCTGTTTGAATTTGCCAAATCTAAATTGGGTTGAAGGAAAAATCAGATTTCTGGGGTTATTTATTTTCTTTTTGTTTTGCCCAACTTGGGGAAACACATTTTTAATTGTTTCTTTTAATTCACCCATTAAAAATAAAAAATAAATGTGGATTCTATGTAGAAATTCCCATATCTCAAATGGGTTGCTGTCAGTTTTTTAATTCAGACACTTTATTTTTCATGTCTTGTTGCCCAGCTTGACAGAATGACGTTTTTGAACAGTACCCTGTTCTTGGTCATAAACCTATAAAATAATAGTGTAATTAGTCTTGAAATACCCATATCTCAACTAGGTCTTTGTCCGATTTGAATTCTGGGCAATTTGATTTTTGCATGTATTTTCTTGCCCGATTTGTGGAAATGACATTTTTTCAAAACAACACTTTGTTTTGGTTCTAAACTCAAAAATCAAAAGTGTATTCCAACTTGAAACACCGAGATCCGAACTGGGTCAAGCTTATATTTTTAATCTGGGCACTTTGTGTTTTTATGAAATCTTATCCCTCTGATTCACTATAGGGACTTCAACTGTTTTAAATGATTTTGCAGCAATGTTTGTATGGCTGTTTTAAATGGTTCAAATGATGAATTTTTGTGGCTTTTCATTGTTTTATTTTTGTGATGGTTTCCTCATTTGGTTAATTGAGTTGGGTTTAATGCAAGGTTATTAGAGTGGCCTTACGAAGTGGCTCGTAAGTGGCTACCTAGGAAACTAGTAGCTAAGTTATTGTAAGCATGTGAAGATTGAATTAAATAATTGTGTATTATGCTTATAAGTTTAAGACTCCTCGTGCATGGCCTTAAGCACTTAAAAAGGATAAGGATGCACTTGAGAAGGCCTATCCGCTTGTAGGGCGATGAGTTATGTGTCTACGAGGCGTTGATTTGGACATGGTTGAGTCCCTTCATTCGATCTTCATTCTTGTATCTTGCACCTTGTAGTCATGAATAGTACCCAACATGTATTGTTTGAGCATCACCATGTTATGTATTGGCCTTATGCATTGTGTTTTGTGCTTGCTTCATATTTGATGTGAGTGTTGGCCATATATGTTATCCATGTTGCGTATTTTTGCTTGGGCCTTGTGTCTACCTCCGAGCACGGTGGGGTGGTCTCTCTGGAGTCCACATGGTAGGGAGGCATTGCCACTACCATTGGGGACCGGCGTACAAGTTTTGGAGCACCAGTTGGGGTTGACCTATCTCATGTATTTGATTTATCATATTGCACTCATGTACATGCCTTTGTGTATTTATCTTATCCGATGTCGTATCTTGTTCATGGAAATTCTATTGTATTCATACCTTTTCCCTTATGCACATTGTACTCATGTATGTTCTTCATGTATATTGTACTCTCTTAAGAAAGAAGGTGTAATCATATAGATTAATGAGAAGAAATGTGATGTTTTATATTTGGTTTATGGGTTCCAGTGTTGGTATCGGAATCCCCTGTACTATGATGATTATTATTGGCTTTTCTTTCCCTAATTTTCATGCAAAAATTAGAACTATAAATGTGTATTTCCTTCATATTTCTATCTGCATAAGTTTTGAAGTAGCAACGCTTTCTGATGTTGTCTTGTGAGTTGCATCACACGTTTCGGAGTACCAATGCCTTTTGTTTGATGTCTGTGTGCAGCAACAAGGTTCCAGAACATCGGGCTCTAGAATAGTAGGTTTTGGAGCATTGGGCTCCAGAATAGTAGTTCCAGAGCAACAGGTTCTGGAGCAAAGCAGCAAGTTCCAGAGCAAATTTCTGGAGCTGTTCAGTTTGCTCCTGTTTTGGATTTTCTCTAGAGGGTGGATTAGCCCTCTCCTTTGGGATATACTTTAGGTCATATTTGACCATGTCTGTTGTCATTTTATCAAATCGGTAATTACTTTATGTGTATGTTTTCTTTATGTTTTAAAAAAATGATTATCTTGTCCTCTTTTGGCTCTTAACCTCCTAGGTTGCATAGCGGGATGTTACACCACCCTTCATTATTTCTATGATAGGTGCATAACTACCACTAATTTCTAATAAAAAAATTAGATAAATTTACTAAACTATGAAAACTTCTTGCTTCAATCATGATCCTTAGAAATGACCACTCCACTATATCCCTCAAATTTTCTAGGTCCATCTACAAACATTCTTGGGAAATGATAAATCCAAAATACACTTTAAATCATTTTTCATAAATCTACACTAATTAAAAATTGAGATATCATCTAAACACACAATCATGAACTTACCAAAAAATAGATAAAGTATTATATTCATTAACCTCGTGAATATGCTTAGTGCATTAATTAGTCCAAACAACATAACTAGGAATTTGTACAACCCATCCTTTTCCTTAAATAATATTTCCATTTTTCCCATTCTCTAATATGTTTTTGGTGATAAACAATATTCAAATTAGTCTTTGTAAAGTATTTAGCTTTACATATGCAATCCATTAAATAATCCATTCAAGGTAATAGAAATGTGTAGTTTTTAATCTTTTTGATGCCTCATAAATCCATACGCATATGCTATTATCCATAATTTTTAGGTGCTAGCACTATTGGTACAACACATGATCTCAAACTCTCTCATATCAAACCCTTATCCAATATCTCTTGGACTTGTTTCATCACCTCTTAATTTTCATAGTTATCATTTTATGCCCTACCTTGTTCATTGAGCTTACTATAATATTTGGCTATGAAGATAGCCACCCTAGGTCTAGAGGCCTAATGGAAAGAAAAAAATACTCAAAAGATCATTATGACAAGAATAAATTGTATTCCTATCAAAGAATGCAAATATAATGTAAGTACAATGTATGAGAGACCCTAGGTTTTATAGACCAAGGTGAGACATAGGATAATATAAATTATGAAAAGTGTCTTAATATTATGATATGATACATAAAGTGAAAATTCCCTAAAATTTCCCTAAGTAAACTTAAGTGATAGGGTGTGAAAAGGACCTAGTATTAGAACTAGTTAGGGAATAACCCTATTCACATCAACAATCCCCCTTGAATGCAACTTAGGGGGAAAAAAAACATGGAAACATGAAAATATAGGTCCCAGCTACAAGGCTTGATGAGGTGCCCATGTACAAATGAATCTCTCACAATTAGAGAAAAGGAGAAAACAAAGTTGGATAAAACTCCTCCCCAAAACAAAAAACACAAGAAAAATGATCTCTAAAAGATGAGGAAAAAACATCATGGGAGGGAAAAATCCTTCACATAAGAGAGAAAGAATAGAGAAGAAAAATGACCACCCTTGAAATATCTTACACCCCAAGAGAGCTCAAAAATTATGATACTTACTCTTATTGAAGACTTTGGTGAAGATATCTACAACTTGCTTTGTTATAGGATAATATTACAAATCAATCACCTAATCCTAAATCAACTCCCTAATGTGGTGCATATAGATCTTGATGTGTTTGGTTCACTAATGTTAAACTGGGTTCTTTAAGATCTAGATGGCACTTGAATCATCATAAAAGAGTATATATATTTATGGAATGGTGAAGCCAAACTCAATCAAAATATTCTTAAGCCAAATAGCCTTAGTGGTGGAATTAAAAACTTCTTGATACTCTTCCTCGGTCAAAGAAAGAATAATAATATATTAATTATTACTTTGCCAACAAATGGGTCCTAAACAAAAACAAAATTTGTAGCCATATTTGGACTTACGGTCATCAAGATCACCAACCCAATCAAAATCTACATATCCAACTAGGTCTAGTGTTGTAATTTTTATATAGTGAATCCCATGTTGATGAGTGCTTTGTATGTACTATAAGATGCATTTGGAAAATTTCCAATGAAGCTCATGTGATTCCTGTAACATAAATCATGAAACCATTTGAAGCACAAAATAAATATCAAGGTGAGTGTGAGTCAAATAGATGAGGCTCCCAATAAGTTGATAATATAAACTGGCATCAACTAGTGGAGCAGAACACTTTGCATCAAGCTTGAATCCAAATAGAAAGGGAGTTGGTGTAGTTTTACAATCAACCATATGGAATCAAGATAGTAGATTAAGAGCATACTTGGGCTAAGAAATACTAATTCAAGAAGAGGAACAAGTGATCTCAATCCTAAGAAAGTAGTGCAAAGGGCCCAAGTCAATCATAGTATAAATCTATCATGCAAAGAAGACTTGAATCTACCAATGATGGATGATCAACTCCCTGTAATAATCAAGTCATAAAAATAATGAAAAAGGAAAAGGAGATTCAACATACCATAAAATGTAGACATTCATATTCGAGTGGCATATAGATACTCTAGTTGAGAGAATAAAGGATTTCATCTCAACATACCAAGCCTGAAAGGCTTTCTTGAGGCCGTAGATAGAATTACTCAACCTAAAATCCAATCAAGAAGCTTGAACAAATCCCTATAGTTTCTCCATGTAAATATCCTCCTAAAGATCCCCATGAAGAAATAAAATCTTCACATCCATCTAATGTATAGCCCATCCATGAGCTGCAATAATAGAAAGAATCAAGTGAATGGAGTTCATCTTAGTGACGGAGAAAAAGGTCCCTATGTAATCAACACCAAAAAAATGTAAGAAACCTTTTCCCACAAGTTGTTCTTAGAAATTTTCC
Source organism: Sequoiadendron giganteum (assembly GCA_007115665.2). Taxonomy (NCBI): domain Eukaryota; kingdom Viridiplantae; phylum Streptophyta; class Pinopsida; order Cupressales; family Cupressaceae; genus Sequoiadendron; species Sequoiadendron giganteum. The sequence goes on from CM021103.1 coordinate 396,447,729, forward strand.
ATGGTTCCATCCACTCCATATTTGGTTCAATATATTTACTTACACTAGACCATTTCCATTCCCTTAGGAAGAGAGACAAGTTCTCATGTGTGGTTACTCATCAAGGAAGTGTAATCTTCCTCCATTGTTGAATCCCACTCAAAAATTCTTAATACTTACTTAAATTATTATGGATCGGAAGTAGAGGCAATGTGCACATTTGGAAGATGTTAATATTGTGGGCAAGTCCCATGATTGTCTAAATATCCACAATAAATGTGTCTACTAGCTCTAGAGTATGTCAAGCCCATTAAGGAAATAAATATGGGGATGAAGGACGACAATCCTCAACGTTAGAATGTGAACCCTAAAAAGGTGTAAACCTACAAGTTTTAGGTGAGGTAGAATCCTTTAAGTCTCTATCATTTGAATCCACTATGGAGGAAGGATGAGGAGTATGAGAGGGCAAGCTATGAGATATTTTCTCAAAGGGATCACTCCTATCAATGAAGAGTTCATGCATCTCTATATCCAAGAGGTTACATCCTTTGGAACCATTTGGATATCCAAAAAAGATGCAAGGATTGTATTGTGGTTTGAAAGAATTGCATTTATCTAGAGGAATGTGTACTCAAGCACGAGAGACAAAAACTCAAAAATTCATCACAACTAGTTTCCTTCTACTCTAAGCTTGGAAATAAGTCATACCTTTCAATTCCTTGTGGGGGAATTGATTTTGAATGTGTGTAAAACAATTAATGACTTCAACTCAATATTTTGGACCAAGTGAACAAGCATGAATCATGTAGCTAGCCATGTGGATATCAATTTCTATTAGGGTCCTATTCTTCCTTTCAATAACACTATTATGCTATGGAGTGTACGCAATATAATACTGAAGATAAATCCCTTCAAGAGTGCATACTTACTCAAGATGGTGGTTCACATATTCTCAAACATTGTTAGTGTGAAGAATCTTGACATACTTTCTAAATTTCTTCTCAGCATGAGCCTTGAAATTTTGAAACATTTCAAAGATTTCATTCTTATTGTGAATAAATTAGACCCAAATACATCTAAATAGTAATCAACAAAAATGAGTATATTGTGAGACTTGCTAAAATAAAAGGTTGGAAAGGGACCCACTAGATCATTAAGAACCAATTGAAGGACTTCTAAAACCCTTCAATAATTACATTTGTCAAACTAACTTCTCTTTTTGACATTTTCCTATAGCATAACCTAAACATACACCATCTAAAATTTAGATACAAGGGAGTCCTATGACCATATTCCGTGAATTGAGTTGTTGAAGATAGTGGTAGTTAAGATGACCAAACCGCTCATGTCATAACTTACTCACCGATTTTGAATGAGACTAAAGTTATAGAAGGAGATCATGGAATAAAGTTGGAGAATGCATATATCTAAGACTCATGGGCAACATTTCCCACTGAAACTAAGGCATCATCCTTGATATCCATGATTACCACTTAACCAAGATAAAAATCAACTTTATTACCATTCCCAAGATGATTGCTTTGGTAAACTGAAATAAGGTTGGAACACACTTTAGAAGCACAAAGAAAATTCTCAAATGATCCATCATCCATGTCAATTGAACCTTTTCCTACAACTTCCACTTGAGTATCATCACTTGTAAGAATGTGTGGCACTGTTCAAGGCACCAATGAAGAAAACTATTCTCGATTAGAACTCATGTGATGTGTAGCACCTAAGTTAAGTATCCATTACTATGAAGATTCTAGTACTACAACAAGTACTTGTCCTCTTCATTTCCTTGATTTTAAATAAGTGGAAGGGGATGCTTCCTATATGTAGGGAGATAGAAAATTGATGTGATTTTTTGTGTAGTTCCCCTTCGTAATTGACCTTTCTTGGAATTTGAGTAAGTTTGTTTGGATGATTTTTTTTTTTTTGATATGTAAGATTGTTTTTTATATTCATAAGCCCAAAATAAAAGCGTCTGCATTGCAGGTATCAACAAGTTTTTGCCAAGAAATTCCACCAAAACCATCATCTGCATCCGAATTTTGTAAAAACAACCCCCCAAAATTCTAGACCAAAAAGCTTCGATCAAACTATAAACATATTTAACCAGTCAATACTTGTATAAACATAAAAATGACTGCTATCTAATAGGAGCTATAAACATACACAAGCTATTACAAAAACTTGTTCAAATATGCGAAATCTTCAAAATCTTCTTTCCAGTCCTCGCTGTCAATCACCATTAACCCAAAAAAATTCTTCAGAAAAATTACTCCCACCACTACTATGGCCATGTTACACATTAGACCTGGTCCCTGAAGGTCCAAGAGGAAGGGATAGAGCTTCACCATGTCCTCTTCCTTCACTCTCGACATTCAAAGCCCACGGACATCCTCTTCCTGCCACCACCACGCTAAGGAGCTTGTCCATCCCACCAAGCAAACTAGGAATAAACATCTTGCGCATTAGACTCCTAGCTTCACCCTTCGGTACCAAATTGTCCAACAAGGATGCCAAAAAACACGACAAAATCTGCAAATTTTCACACCCGTACTCTTTTTCTTCCAAGTGATTCGAACCCAACACCATTTTGACTGTAACTAATACCAATGGCTCATATGTAAGACGCGGAAATCTCTTTAAAACAACATCGACAATACTTAAAATAAATTCCATTATATTCCAAATAAAGTCATCATCTCTTCATTCATTCATCAAAAGAACAAGTCGATTACATACAATGACATAAAAGTCGAAAAGATATCTTCATTATAATTCAGTCTAAATCTTACAAGTGTCGAAATACACATTTCAAATAATAAATACAAAGGATTATACATATCCAGTTTACAAATTCGAGACTTAGGCATTCAGTCGCCATAAGCTCGTCATTACATACATCATGAATAATAAAGCATTAAAAAGAAGATTCAGTCCGTCGATCTTCCATCCATAAGCAAATCTTCAAAAGAAGACGAGAACAAGAATCAGGCGATTTTCCGCCCAACCTCGATGCTTACGCTTCTCCGGAATTTCTTAGTAAATCAAGAAATACCCGACCCTGCACGAATTGCTTAGCAAAAAATAGTCTACGAGCAAGATGGAATCTGGTGCATGCCTAGTACTACTAGTAAACCACAAACATTTTCATTTTTCTAATTCATTTAAGAAAGAAGCAAGTTCGGTACTAGGATATGGTAGAGAGTTCAATAATCCATCTGTTTCGATGGTACAAAAATTACTTGGCCAAGTAAAATGTCATGCACGACAATAAAATCAAGTTTGGAAAAAACAAAACTACACTCTCTATTTACCCATATTCAGCACCCGTCCCAGAAGGTAACTTTCCCAAAAACATCACATGCAAAATTATCTATCATTCATGCATGGTTCAAACAATCAAATGCATTCTTTCGCAATCCTTCAAAACATCAACTGAAAACAGTGTTTAAAACGAAAACAGTTTAATAAGTACTTCTTCCCATTGTTCAATTCGTAAAAAGTCATAAAAACAATATTTTAATTGAATAATTTAAATAATCAATAAAGTTTTTGAAGGAGTAACTTCAGTATGCAAATTAAATACATATAGAAATAGTCATAAAAGAGCACACGTTTTTTTGTTCTTTTGCTCATATATTTAATACTGTTCAAGTTTGTTTTTGCTTCTAAATAAATCGTATTCAATTTTAAACGGTTTATTTTCTGTTTTACATATTTTTAGAAAATAAATAACTAATCTTTCAACCATATTTAAATAGCTCATTTTTATTTCTGTTTTGACTATTTTGGGTTTCAATGGTGAAAATTCAATGTTTAAATACTTCTGTTTCGAAATAATGTTGAACTATAGAAGTTATTCCATCAAATATTTTTTGTCTGAATTCTTGTCAAAACAATTTCAACTAAAATTTTCTGACAACAAAAGTAATAAATTTTTTGTTTAAGATCATTTTTGAATATAAAATTTAGAAGTTGTTTTCTGTTTTGAAATTCTTCCTAGATTTAATCGGTTGCTTCTATTTCATGTTTTCAATCAAATTCTTCATAAAATCCTTCTATTTTTTAATTCAATAATATTCTGAAAATTGAAGAATAATCACAATTTACTATTCATACAAAATTTTGAAACAACAGAAATTTCTTTTAATAATTTCCAAAATTCACACAATTATAATATTACATTAATATTTTAAATCTATTCCTAATTTGTTCAATTTTGCAAGATCCTACCTATTAAACTCTCCGATCTAGAAATGATTTTTTTTTGTTTGTGAGCCTCCTCTATTATTGAATTTCTTCTTTCTGACTGTATTCGGTTGCTCCTAGAGTCTTCCTATCAATTCCTTCTTGACTATTATGTTCTCTGTCTTGGATTACTTGCTCCACCCCTGTCTGATCTTTTCTCCATGTTCAGTTGGCGCACTTCCTTTCTCCCTGATCGCCCTCTACATTCTCTCCATTCAAACTAGTTTTTTTTTATGCGTGGGAGAGTGGGACTATGTGGCTGCGTAGGAGATGTGTGATTTCCTGTTGGCAGTTTCTTGCCTGGGCGCACCTTCTGGTTCTATTGTTTATGTGGTGGGAGGTGGTACTTTTGGAGGCCACGTGTGTGAGGATTGGCCTCACCCCTTAACAAACCCTGCGCCTATCTTTCCCCATACAGGTCGCGCCTCCTTTGCTGGCCTCTGCGTGGGGTGAGGGAAGTGTGAAGGGTGCGTAGAAATGAAGGAAGCTCCTTCTTGGCCGCGCCTTAACCAAGTCCTCCCTATGCGTGGGTGTTAAGAGGAGGATGTGGATGGGCCACACCTTACTAAATTCTGTGCACCTCCCTAAACTTTTGCTAGATGCGTGCCTTCTTCCCTGTAGGTGTGTGGGGTGAGGGAAAATATGAAGGCTGTGCGTGCCTTCCAAATAGGCTGCACCTCTCCAAAACATCTTTCAGACTTCTTCCTTGAGTTGCAAGGGGATAAGTGAAGACTAATAACCTCTGTCCAAATAAAATACTCTCTCTTCCTGATCTTCTTCCTCTGTTAATTTGATTTTTGCTTAAGAACATCCACAATATTTTTCTGTGTGTTTCCATTTTCGGATTTTCTTCTCAATTTTTTTTTTCTTTTATGATTCCATGCATTGATCAAAACAAGAATTGAGATCCACAATTCTCTCATTGATCTTCAGATCAAAATTCCAACTCCAAGTTCAATTTTAGAATGCTTCTTGATTGATGATTTTAGATATTTTCTTTCTTCATGTTTAATTGAAGTTCCAATTTTGAATGCCAATCCAATTTTTAATTTTGAACCGAACTTTGTATCAATTTCTAAATTTTCACTAAGTTTAAATATGAATTCTATTTCTAAATATTGAAATTCATTCATTTTCACAATTTCTAATTTAAATAACATTTTAAATTTAAAATAATTTTATTTAACTAAATTTAATCAAACTTCGAATTTAGAATTCTATTACATTTAAATTTCGAAATTTCAACTTCATATTTCCAAATAGTAATAAAATTTTAAAACAAGTTTTTTAACTATTTAATTTACGTTAAATTTAATCAATTTAACAAAATCATCATTCAATTACATGCATTTTTGTTATTTTAGAGAAATCACACTAAAACTAAATTTTCAATTTGCAAGCATGATATACGCAATATATATTAAAATATAAATCTTCGTGAGTGTGTGAGGTCCCATCTATTCGTAAACGTCAATCGGCTAAACAACTCTACCTAATCGATGTTCTCGCCTTCAACCTCGTTCACCTGTTTCCTGCGTTCACTTGCACTCAATTTATCATCAGAAATGACAAACTCCGAAATAAACATAAATACAATAATTTGCATTTCAATTTCAACTTCATTTCATTTCAAATTTCAATTTCAATTTCATTTCATTTTGAATTTCAATTTAATCATCATTAAATAATCATTTAAATAAACATTCCATTTCTATCTAAATCTCGATATAATAAGTAATGTCTGCATTTAAATAAGTGAAAAAAATCCATATGTGACATCATAATTAAGCAGAATTCTTTTGAGCCTATAATCGGTAATGACTCTAAATGTGGTCAATATATCCTTCGACTTGAGTGAAATGGGGGTGTCGGCCCCAAACCGAGCCACACCTACAACCAATACCTCTATCACAAATTTGGAGGACCCAACCATTCGGCTCCAAGCAGGAAACAACTCTACAAGAATCAACCAAACTTCTCCCACAAAGATGAACCAAAACTAATGCTTGAAAAAGTCTTTAAAGGCCTTAATTATAATTGGTTGCCAACCACCGCCAGTCTCACCATTGTCCTTCTCAATCGTGCGATTTGTCCGGGCGTAGAAGAAAAATCTCGTCCCATAAAACTTCATCATTTCCTTCTCCTCGGGAAGAAAAATGAGTTGTTTTCCCCATACTAAAAGCTTATCAAAAAGACAAGCAAATTGGCCCTTGCCATCGTGGCCTTCCTTCTGGCTCCTCTTGTACCCGTGCAATTCCATCATAGCAACTCACGCCACCATCCTCCGCCACTTGGAGGGACGCCCACCCAACCTCCCACAAGTTTGTTTGGATGATTGGTGATGTCCATTGTTGTTCATTATTATGTTGTTTATTTGGTTATCGAAGTTATGTGGTGAATTTAATATTATGAATGACCTTGTTTAATCAATTAAATTAAATTAAATTGATTATAAGGTAATTTAAATTAATTTGGAATTAAAATAATAATTAAATATATTATGCTTGTGAAAAGGTATTATGTAGATTTTGATTATAAATTATTAAATTAAATGATGTGCTTAAATGTTTTTATAATAAATAAATAAATAAAGATAAGTATTATTATCATTAGAGTTTAATTAATTAAATGTTGAAAGTAATATAATTTTAAATAAATAAATGAGATGAGATTTATGAATTGCTTGTAAAAGCAGATAAAAGATGGAAAAGGAGGAGTGCGTGCACATACACAACTCCAAATTGAATTTCGAATTAGAAACTTGTTAATTTTGTTGATTTTTGGATTCAAAAGCTTATCTCCTTCTTGGATTTTTTATATTGGTGATTTTGGGGAGATTTGAGAGGGAGGATCTTTGATTTTTAGTTTTTGAAGAGGGAATTGGGTTTTGGAAAGAATAATATGTGAATTACTGTATATTGGCTAATGGTTTTCAATTTTTTTGGGAAATTGGGGAAATTTGATAAAAATTTGATTGAGGAATCTCGAAGGGGGGTTTTTGTTGTAGAAGCGTGAACTTGACAACAACCTCATCTCAGCTTGCGCATAGGATTCTGGATTAGTTCGTCTTTGTATTATGATTTCAATGCTTTGTTAATACTTTCATTATTCGCTTGGTTGTTTGACTATACTTTTTGATCTATGTTGAGTTTTCTACTTTGCTATGCTTTGCTTCACATAGGCACTCTTTTAAATCTTTCATTAAAATCTCCTATCGAATCTCACAATGAGTTCTATTTCTCCTCTCCCTCTGTAAATTTCGTTATTTTTTTTTTGTATGAGTAAACTTCGTGACTTGATCTTCATACTTAAGTTGCCTATGTGTATGAGGTCGATGTGATATGGTGTCATTTTGAAGATTATAAACCCTCATTCCTGTTGTTGGTTTATCCAATTTCTATCCCCACAACATTTGATTTGATTGCAACCCTTACCTTGTGTCTTCTTGGATAAATGATATTGCTTGGGTCCGATGGCATAATTGCTACCATCGATCTATGTCTTTAGCTTCTTTTTTGAGTTTTTTCTAAACTGGCGCTTGGGGAGGGTCAACGTTTCCTTGGACTCTATGTATTGCGATTTTATTGTGCTATATCCATTATGGAACGTTTAAAATCTATATCGATGGCGATATTCCATTTTGGCATCTAATCCTATGAACAGTGAATTTTATTCGATACTTGTATTATTTTGCATTCGACATCTTTTGTTGGGTGTTTGATGCTTTGGATGGTGATCTCTCACTTTCACTATGAATTATATCTACTATTTTTTGATATTTGTATTGTGGTTATTTGATGAACTCACTTTGTACTCATTTAGGTCACCGCTTGCAGCCTTTATTTGGTTGATGCTCAATTTAAGGCTCGATAAATTTATGTTTAGGCCTTTTAATAACCCTTGATACTTGATTTTGTTCGATAGACCAACCTTTTGAATCGAATTGTGAACTGATTTTATTGGGAAATTCCATATATTTCAATGTAGCTTGAAGACTTTATTTCGATGGAGAGTTTTACATAAATGTAAATTGACATTACTTATTGTTGCTTGTGAAACCTCTTACTATAAGTCGTGCCCTAATTTTTCAAACATCTGATGTTTGCTTGAATCTACAGTTTGATGGCTTGTTTTGACTTTTTATTGCGTCTCTCTTACCTACCCAACTCTTTGTATTCAATTGCTATGGATCGGATTTGTTTGGGAATCAAATCCCTTTGTGGTTATTTCCCTTATAAATTTTGCCTTAAATCATTATAGTGCAAGCCTATTTTTTAGATTGTTTCATTTAGCATCACCAATAATCTTCACTAGAACATTATCACTATTTGAAATGATGAAAATGGTGCACACCTCTTAGAACAAATCCTCTTGAAAAAATCTGGGAGATGAATTTAGATGCATCATGGCAATCAGATTATAATCAGTCATGCTTAACATTAAACCTAATGCAATCGCTAACTTCTCGCTATAGTGGTAGATAATCAACACCTACTTTCTTCCCTATAGCAACCTTGTATACATTGTTTTTTTTCCGTTGTTGTTCATGTACCTCTAGAAGCGGTTGTTTCTTTATGTTTTGTCTTCTTGAGTCTTGTGTGTTGGATTCTTGTTAGCCCTTTCTTGTTTGTATTTTTTCATGTTGTGGTCCTTCTTGTTATCTCCTAGCATGGGGGGTGGGCCTTAGGGTCCACATGGTCGGGTGGAACGTGCTATGCACTCCATTGGGTTCCCATTCGGAGTTCATGATATGTGGATTTGTACCGTTGCAGTGATTCTAGAGCTTCACCATAATTGGAGATGGCATTGATGCTATGTATTATATTCATTCCATTTGTATCACATTATGTAATTGGTGTATCCTTTTTGTTTATGTTGGGAAGCACATATGTAATGTTGTAATCTTTGGAATGATGTATACTCTTATAATCAATGTGATGTATATATATTCTTGGTGTTATCATGTATGCCCATATGGATGTTTATCATTTATGCAATGTGATGGATGTTCAAATGTTGTTTATTCATTCTATATAATGGTTTTAGAATGAATACTTGTGAGTAGTTTATCATCGTTATGGGAATTGAGTCATGTTAGGAATGTTCAAAAGTAATGCAGTCATGTTACCCCAGAGGACTAGATAGATGATGTGTATGTATAGTCTCATTGTAAGTGTTGTATGTAAACTTATATTTCACATTAGTTTTACTTTTAAAAAAATATAAAAAATTATTGTGCTATAATTGTTAGTTCTTGTGTGTCCTTTGGGGTTTGCATGGCGGGGCGTTACATTTTGAATGATGCTTTTCAACTCATCAATTTTCTTAGCATGACACAATTCTCTTCATGACAATTTTCTTGTAGTATGAACAAGTTATTATCTCCTATGAATTCCCCTTCTTAGAAAAGGATAAAGATTATCCTTGTGAAGGAGAAGATGATTGTGCTTTATCTTATGTGGCTTGAAATTTGATTCCTTTTGTTTCTTAATGGGTCCTATCTCATTATTTGGATGAATTTCTATCAAATATTGTGACTTGGATGGATTAAGAATACTAATAGAAATTAACTTTTCATATTCAAGCATCAACATCCATATGATTGAATCAAATAATGGCATAGTATAGGTCATTCCCACAATCAACCAATGAGTCTAGAAACTAGAAACAAGTGTTGCATATTATAAAGTAAGATTGCCTAACAAATTGAAGACCAATTATGTATCCTTCTTCTCAATACCATATTATTTGAGTTGTTCTCTTAATTCATTAGATTTAGTTCCATAGTATTGGATATTATACAAAAAAAATAGATAAGTGAAATCACTCTCAATTTTGTATCTCCTAACCTCATCAATTTGACTATATAATTGAGCAAGTTGATCCCAAGCTTCCTTAGGCGTTTTACACATTAATATAAAAATTAAGGTCAAGAGAAACAAATGTGCATAGATGCCCAAGTTTTTTAGTATGGTTAATGATGCATTCCATATTTTGTTTATCATATTTTAGTTTTGAAATAATTTCCTCAATGTAATGAGTATACCCCTCTTGAATTAATATATTTCAAGCATGTTGTTTCCATATTGCATAGTCATGTGGAGTTAAATGAGGTAACTTAGGATAACCCATGGCTAATAATATGATATCACAAAAGATAAATCAAAGAGGAACTAAGAAAAACCACACAACACAACCCCACCAAATTACTTTATCAAGTGACCCCACAAGCAATTACAATTTGGAACTTCGTACTTAGTCTAGTTACAATTTCCACTTGTTGAAGAATGTGAAGCGGTCTTTGATCTCAATGCTTTACAGTTGCAAAAATAAGTTTAATGATGAAAGTATATTTTTTGATAATAATGAGTACAAACTAACGAAACCACTATGAATTAGATAAAATATTATACACTTTTAAAAAATTATACATGAACAAAGAGTCTATATGAGCTTGAATAGAGCCTTGAAAGTTCCCAAAATGAATTACTGAACAGCACCTATGAAAATTACAATTTTAAAAAAATATATTTATCAAAATTGGAATCCATATACACCACCATGTAGAGCATAAAAAATAAGCTTAAATAAAAAATATATCATAAAATAAAGTTTTTGAGTTCAAGTTACGATCCTCTATATTTGTTCCAAAAATTCAAACTTGTCAACAAAGAGGGCGGGTGAAAAATCATAAGGTGCCTATTGAAATCATTATAACATCAACATGTAAATTGACAAAACATTCTCTAATTGATAGAATATACCATGGAAAACTCAGAACTGTCGGTAGATTCTAAAAATTATCTTTTTGGATTGAAAACCACCAGTTTGATTGGTGTGAAATTTCTCTTTAGGGGAAAGATACATCTTTAACGTATTTTTGGTGATTGTTTTTCATATTGAGAACCATTGTTTTATCTCCAAAGGAATCCATGAGGCTAGGTAGTATTTTGCAACATGTTTGGTAAGGTCGCTACCATGTGGCATCCCCATGTTGGCAGGATGGTACCTACAATACCTTGTTGTGTAGGTTTGTGTAATGCAATAGCCTATAGACTATATAAGGTACAATGTAATACAAAAAAAAAACAAATTAAATAGTTTTTTAAAATTAATTTGTATTGTCCACCTAGGCCTACCTACACAAGCGTACTATATAATATTATGCATATTTATGGATATTCCCTCTAATATGTACAATTGAGGAGGATTTTTTCTTTGATGGCATAGGGTAATATGCTCTAAATTTAATGAATTGACAATTGATCTTTAGGTTCTTGGGATTTTTGGATGTGATGGAAAACATGTCCTTCTCAAGTACTTTAGACATAATGGTGAGCCCAAATTTTCTCCACCAATCTTCCAAATGTGCCTATAATAAAAATCCATAATCTAAAATCCTTGAAAACAGTATTTCTATCACACCTTTCTAATTCTCTAAATCATCCAAGGATTCAAGAAAATAGCATACTCAACACTTCAAGTAAATACAAGATCTACACTAAAGATATCCTAAAATACCAACCAAGGCACTCAATTTTTTTGATACCATGTAATATTTTTTTGAAATAATGGAAGCACAATGTCCCTGAAGCTGTTGTCTTCAAGAGGACCTTTGCCAAGAATAAATTCACCCACACAGAAAGTGTTGCAACTAAGGGCATGCAAATGGAGATTACTGATTGATCTAGAATATGATTACAAATGTAAATATGTCTTGAATATATATGCATGAGTGATATACAAGATGCAATATGATGTTTCCATGTTTCTTGATCTAACAACATGTGACAACATGTAAACCCTAACTAACTGCCTAGGGAATGATAAACTGATTGAGATAAGTTCTAGAAAAGACAACTCGTCTTCTAGAAGGAATCTTATCTCCTACAAACATGGAAAGGGTAATGACCCCATTATTGATGATTTTATAATGATCTAACTTAGGACTTAATTAATTAAATAAAATGCCTAAGTTAAACTTATGTTAGTGTAATAAATAATTAATTACACTAACACCTCCCCATAAGTACAACTTAGGGAGGAAATGAAAAAATTTAATGGTTAAGCAATGGATGATGGGTCCCGGCTACATGATGGCCATATTAGGTACCCATTTACAACTGATATGAAAATGAAACTAATCTCCCACAAACAGAGAAAAAGGGGAAAACCCAGTGGGAAGAAAACCCCTCTCCAAAAATGAGATGAAATGCAGAAAAGAGAAAGGATGGGAAGGATGGAGGACTCCATAATACCCCCAAGTACACCATCTGTCACATGGATACAATACAATAAATATCCCCCCCCCCCTAGGAGGGAAATAGAGAGACTATATAGCCCCCTAGAACATGTGATCACCTGCAAAAAAAGGTAAGTGTCTAAAGAAAAAACATGATCCAATGTTGAAAAACAACTTGTCTCCCTTTTAGAAGAAATAAAACCAAGTGCAACTATAGGGATGCTTCCCATTCTAGATAGGAATTGAGGGAAGGTAGGATGAATGTGAATGATGATGTCTCTAAAAATTTCTCATGTGTTTTCTTTTCCACTGAAGATGAAGATGCCACAATCAAATGAGGTACATGCCCAATCAATGAAGAAGGTGACAAATCAGGACAATATGGAAACTGATGTTGAACAAGATCAAAAGGCTGCAATATAATGATCCTTCCATTGAAGGAATATATGGAGACTAGATTGCCCCCCGAAATGAAGTGTCCTCAAAACCACTAAGAGAAGACTGAAGCCAATCCAATGGTGGATGCAAAAGAAACTTTGAATCATGAATGGAATGGGAAGGAAGAAGTCTCATACACGAAATCTATGAAGAGAAAAAAAGTGCCTCCAAGATAGTCTCAAGATCCCCAATCAAGGTCGAGACAAAAGAATGTGGAGACTCAAGAAAACTCTCCAAAGTGGAATCTAAATAGAGGAGAGATATCCCCTCAAGAATGTCCTCCAAACTTGTAGAAGTATCCAATTCAACAATCCCTGAAATGAAGTCGTCTTGTGTTGTCAAGTCTGGAAAATTGAATGTGTCTTGATGAATGGTGGAAGCCTCAATCAATGACTCTGGACAAGGAAACATTGAATGTGAAGGGATACCAACTGTCTCTAATGGAGAAGAAACATCTGTATAACCCCTGACATCCTCATCTAAAGAATCAAGACATTTCAAATCTATAAGCTCTTGAATAGCAATATCATCATGAGGTACTTGATCTAAAGAATGACATTCTGAATCATGGCCATCAGGGAATGGTGGAGTATCTGAATCTCCATATAGCTCCCAAATATTAGTCCAAAGGATATTATGACAATCATAATGATCAATAACACTCAAAACATCACAATCAACTTGCATTGAAATGATCTCTAACACAGTATATCTGCTACAAATCCAAGCAAATTCCTGAATACCTTCACTCAAATGGGGAACTATACAATACAAATGTGGCAATAAATCAAGTGATTGGAGATGTTGTATGATCCCATCTTGCCATTGTTTATGGTTTCCCTTGTGCAACATAGTCAAAGAAGGAGAATATGCAAACCCCATAATGTATTATAAAATTTATCCAAAAATACAAAGACAATGACCTTCAACAACAAATAGAAACTTCCAAATGGTATGCAACTAAAGAGATGCCACCCAAATCAAAAATCCTTTTTCCCAAGATTCAAGATATCCAAGTTATTGAACAAATGCACCAATATGAACAAAACCAATGCAACAGTACCTAGAGTTGAAACTAATCAAAGTGACTAAACTGATGAAAAAAGCTCTGAAAAAAATTATGAATGCCAATGGAATCACTAAATTTTGATGAACAGTTGCAAAGATATGGGATTTTAAGTCCAGATTAGGGTTTTCACTTTAGTTGACTGGAAATTTTGATAGCAACAAAATTCTACAAAATGGATGTCACCACTGGGAAGTAGACTAAATTCTCTTTTTGACGATATCTCATTTGTCAAATTTTGACACCTTGGTAAGAAGATGTGGCAATTTAAAAAAATCGGCCCTATTAGGGCCTGGCGGGCTAATCAGGTACAAAATTTTAGCACCTCGAGCTTAAAAAAATTGGCCCTTGGTCCCCAATATGACCATAGGCATACACTAGAAATAAAAAAAATAGTGCCACCAGCCTTGGTGGTGACGGGGCTAAGCAATTGGGCAGAGCCCTTTGAATGGTGGCATCGCTTGTATAGCAGGCCCCTCAGTCACCGATGGAACCTCGGGGCGAGGGTTGTTCAACAGTTAACGGATGGGAGCCTGAACGGTAATTTCCAGTGAGCATGGGTGAATGGTCAGTGGGTCACTGTGATGGGTCTGATGATAGGATGGATGGTGAGGAGACATAGAACAAAATTCGACAATGATGGGGGCCTAGTCGAATGTGACAAGGCCGACAATTGTACCTTTCTCTCTGATGGCTCCCAAGTTGATGAATCCAATTTTTATGAATGAACAGGCGATCCTAGGGTTTCAAGGCCTTTTGAAGACAATGGCAAGCTCAGATCTGACTCAATCTACTCCAGAAATCAGCTTGGTCCCCGAGTGGAGTCAAATAGCCTACAATGGAAAACCTCAAGCCTACAATAAATCTCTCTAGCCCAACTTCCTTGATCCTGGGATGAATCTTCACTAGAATGGATTTGATACCATGTTGAAATAATGGATGCAAAATGTCCCTAAAGTTGCAACCTTCAAGAGGACCTTTGCCAAGAAGAAATTCTCCCACACATAAAGTGTTGCAACTAAGGGCATGTAAATGGAGATTACTGATTGATCTGAATATGATTACAAATGTACATATTCCTTGAATATATAGGCGTGAGTGATATAAAAGATGAAATATGATGTTTCCATGTGTATTGATCTAACAACATGTGAAAACATGTAAACCCTAACTAACTACCTAGGGAACGATAAGCTAATTGAGATAAGTTATAGAAAAGATAACTTATCTTCTAGAAGGAATCTTATTTCCTACAAACATGGAAAGGGTAATGACCCCATTGTTGATGATTTTCTAACGATGCAACCTAGGACTTAATTATTTAAATAAAAGACCTAAGTTAAACTTATGCTAGTGTAATAAATAATTAATTACACTAACAGATTTGACTATGGAGATAGCCACCCAAGATATAGAGACCTAATAGAAAGCACAAAATATTCATAAGATCAATATGACAAGAACAATTCTATTCTTATCAAAGAATGCAAATAGAATGTATAGGTACAATGTATGAGATACCCTTGGTTATAGAGACCAAGGTGAGGCATAGGACAACATAGGATTACGACAAGATCTTAATCTTATGATATGAAACATAAAGTTAAATTTATTTAAAAGTACCCTTTAAGTAAACTTCAATTATAAGGTGTGAAAAATACCTAATAGTGGAACTAGTCAAAGAATAACCATATTCACACCAATACTTACTTATAAGATAAAATTCATATGATATCTAATTCTTCTCATGGGTGGAAATCCATCTAGTAATTCCTTCAAAATAGTTCTAGTATGCTCCTCCAATAACATCTTTGCTTAGAAGCGAGCTTCTTCAATTTTATTTGGTGTACTAACCTCCATATTCTTAAGAATGAAATTATATCAAGCATTCTCTTTATTCATCTCCTTTAAAAATCCTAAAAATTAAACATACTTTTGGATATTGTTTATTTCCTCCTCTTTTCTCTTTAATCGACTCAATGCATCTTTCACAAGGATATAGACATTCATTATACCATCATGTATAGTGGTATTATCAAAATTCCATGCCCTTCCCAAAAAAATCATCCATGGATACCACATTTTTTTTATCCTTATATGTACCAATCTAAAACTCACTAAATATTACCCACTTACCAAGAGTTGGTCCACTTTTTGTAGCCACAAAATATTGTATGGGTTTGGGTGTTGAGTCTTTTTAAGTTTAATATTCTCTACTATTTCCTTGAAAACCAAATTTCTATACTTCCTCTATCAATAATGAATTTGTATCATTTTCCTCTACATTTATGTATTTTCCTAAATAAATTACTTCTTTTATCAACTCAATCTCTTCTTTATCAAATTTTAACAGAATAATTTTCATCATAAGTGGTTCTTCTTGCTCCATATATTCTATATTCTTGGGTAAAGGGCCACACTATCCTTATTTTCTTGGGTAACATGACTTCTTTCCTCATTTACTCTTCCAATATTATGGTGTACCTATGGGTAATCATATTCCCTATGACTAGCCTCACAACATCTATAACAAGTTCTAGTTAATCCTCTACCTCTTCCACTTCCATAATAACCTCTTCCACTTTATGAATCTCCTCTTCCCTTCATGTCAACTATAATTGTTATTTTTAGAAGTGCTAGATTCTCATTTATTTACATGTTTCCCTCAACCACCGCTACATAACCCTCTTCCTTGGTAGAATTATTTTATTCCTCTAGAATTATTTTGTTTTTTTCTTGCCAATTTCTCTTCTACCTTTAAAGCATGTTTATTGGCTTCTACCAACCTCACTCTAATCATACTAAGCTCATCTTTATTGTCATTTAAATTCTATTAACATACCTTGATATATTTCTTTTTCATCCTCCACATGACCAATACAAATGTTGAGCTTATAAAATTTATCCATATTTTCCTTGAAATTCTTCTCATTTATTTTTAGATTATATATTTTTTGAATAAACTTATTTTATAATATATTGATAGATTTAATTTTTTTGATGAATAGGTGTCTATATCTATATTAATAAAATATAAATATACACATATTCATGAAAAAAAGGTGGGTGGTAAGAAATTTGACCTTCAATTTTGCAACCATTTGATCTTGAGACTTAATATTCTCCTTTCCTTCTCTTATTCTCTTTATTTGTACATGATCCCAATGCTTGATGCATGACCTTTTAAAACTTAGTGCAATAAAGGTTTACCTTCTTCAAATCCTCTATTGATTCATAATCAAAATATTTATCCATCTATTAAATCTAGTTTATATGTTCTCCAAGTCTTAAAATTATACTGCAGTGAGGAGTATCTACTCTCAATTTACAACTTATATTCAACATAGCCCTCAAAAAAGTTACCTTCTAGTTTATCCATATAATATTCTAGTTTTCTAATTGTCAGTATTGTATTTCTTCCTTATCATCATTTATATCTTCTATATGCACTCCTCTTCTTTGTACTACCTCTATTACATCCAATCTAGTTATAATCCATCTCAACATATTTTTATATTTGAAACCCTAGGTAATTTGCATCTTCATCTATGCACCATGCTTTCTTCTTTTACACTCTAGAATTGTAGGACTTCACACAGACATACAAGTTTTCTATAGCCTCTTTGTGACACAACCCAACAAGAAACCTTGCTTTGATATCGCTTAATGTATCCTAGACCAGGGAGTCTACTAAAAATGACCTAATCTAGTTGTCTAATAACTAATTAGTATATCATATGTAATATGAAGCAAAAATATTGAATGATTAAATATATGAACTCTATATAGCTTGATACAAATTACTTACAAAATTATATAGTACTACAATAATTATAGAAACTTCTTGTAACTTATTGCTTCTCTCTCACAATTGTTTCTCAACAAAACCTCTCTAAAAATAATAGTCCAACCCCCTTTTCCTTCTCTATTCTTATTTTCATCAATCAATCAATCAATGCTATTCATTTAAAAAAATAAAACAATAATGAAGATCCCTAAAGAGTAATTGGAAGTCCAAATGAGAAAACTATTTTCAAACCTTGTCAAAAAACAACATCAATGGGACATATGGCTCTAGCCTTGAGTTTTCCCCATCATTATTTTGGATGGCCAAGAAAGAGATAAAATCACACACACTATCAAAGAAAACACTATGAAATGCCTAGCTAAATAGAAATCAATTCATGCAAATGTTAGGTCAAATTCCACATATGAGAAGGAATGAGAAAGGTTGTAGAAAGGCATACTGTGAACTATCCAAAATAATATGACCCTTTAAATTAGCTACTAAGTTAACAAAAAAATATTACAAACCTTTGCATATTGACTACATTGTTAAAATTAAATTATTGGTGTGAATAAGGCATTTTACCTAACTATTTCACCTGGTAGGTCATATTCACATGCTAAGTTTACTTAGGTCCTAAGAATATTTCTAGAAGTCTTAGTTGGAATTAGATCTTATATTGTCTTATGTCATTTACTTCTTGTGTCCTAGGTCATTTAATATTAGTTTTCTCATATCATAAGATTAAGACACTTATCATAATCTTGTGATATCCTATTTCTCACATTGGCTATATAACCAAGGATTATCCTTTGTAATCTTATATATTGAATCATCAACATATATTTGCATTCATTGATAGGAATATAATTTATTCTTGTCATATTGATCTTCTCTTTTCATTGTGCTTTTCATTAGGCCTCTAGATCTTAGGTGGCTATCTACATAGCCAAATATTACAAAAACTCATGCAAGTGTTATATGAAATTCAACAAATGAAAAGGAATGAGAAAGGTTGTAGTAAGGCATAATTCGATTTTCCAAAAAAACATGACCCTCTAAATTAGTTTCCAAGAGTAATATTTTTACAACAAATCATTATAAAACCTTCAAGCATATTGACTAAATTGTTAAAAGAAAATTCATGTAAATGTTAGGTCAAATGCCATAAATGAAAATAAATGAGAAAGGTTGTAGCAAGGCATAATGTGAGTTATCCAAAATAACATGAACCTCTAAATTAGCTACCAAGAGTATATTTTTACAACAAATTATTCTAAAACCTTTGCATTGACAACATTGTTAAAAGAAATAATAGTCACTTGAAACAACTTGAACTGATGCCACCAAGGTTAGTAAAAGATAAAAAGAATTTATTTAGCAAGATAATCACTAGTAGTTTGACACATTTACTTTTAGTAGATTGAATTGTTGGCAACATAGTTAATCACTTTTCTCTAATTAGCCTAACACAAAACTTGGTAGTATATCTTCACATTTCTTATTGCATCCTTGAGACATAAGGGTTGTTACCAAGTTAATACATTCTACAATGCACACACAGTCATCATATAACATATGGTAAAGTTTCCATCACAATTTTTGAAACAAACCCTTTATGCAAGTGATTGACCTATAGCAATTCAAGATGGCCTATAGCATAACTATAGATGGTTTGAAACTTATTAGAAACCTACATTTGTAGAAATAAATTTGAAAAGAAACTACTAGGCAACAATCACACAAAACAAAATAAGAAATTTAAAAATATAACCTATTATTATTTTTATAACATAGGATTGCTTTTGGATCCAAATGCTCTTGCATTACCTCTTTAATTTATCAAACAACAACCATAATCAATGATCATTTTTCATTTTATCTTAAAGCCAATGGTTGCAATAGATCTATGGATCACAAAGGTGTATACCCCTTGATCCAATAATCTACATAAGTTAAGAGTATTATGTCATGTTTCACCACTTTTGAAAGAATTTGTTGTCAAGATTTAATTATACAATTTCAAATAAATTTGCTAACCCACTAGTTTGAGCTAATCAATACATGCCATATATTTTCTATTATTATCTCTTAACTATATCATTTTAATTCTTTAATCATTGATCATAATAAATTTTTCACATTCTTATCCTTTGAAATCAAAGGTTATAGTAGATCAAGAGACTACTTGATGCAGAGGTGGTGGTAACCCAAGAAACAAACTGACACAACTTCTCTCAAATATGCCAACCAGGACACATCAACCTACAATAACTCAAAATTGTAAAATAGCATCAAGACTCAACAAGGGCCCTACAAAGGTTTTCAAAATCCAAGCAATGAAAATTGAATCAGATTTGCACAATCCCCAAAGCAGATTCGTTTAATTTCTCAAACTCACAATTTGACACAAGCTTTCCTTGTAGCAGTTGGAAACTAGTTTTTCAGTTTTTCACAAATTCCTTCCAAAACACCAAGAAATTTGATTATGGATTCAAGGAACCATTTCAGGGTTACACAACATACTAGAAAACCAAATACACTTCCTTTGGACCGAATGCTTCAAAATAGACTTTTTCACTGTTTTAAGCCTCAAATTAGGCCATTTTACTAAGAGATACCTGTATATCTCCACACCAGACCTCATAACCCAAAAATAGTCTTTAATAAATTTTCCAAACCAAGGATTTTACAGGTTTCCTGACCCAAAATTATCAAACAAGCTTCCAAATGCAAAAACCCTCCTTGTAGCCTAAATAACTAAGATTTTGGGGCACCATTATTGAATCTTCACCTTCCCAGCCATTCCTACCCAATCTAACTACTTAGAAAATTTTCAATAGGTCCAAACATGTTGAAGGAATACTCACTTGGCCATTAACAATACGGGTTCTTCATTTCATAGGTCTAACCCACCAATTCCAAGGGCAAACACACACTTTCAACCCTTCCTTTCATTCTTCAAGCCAAGAATCCTCTTTCCACACCTCCTAATCCTAAGATATAATTAACTACACTCTACTACATCATCTCACCAAGTTACATTTGATTACAATAGGTGGGATGATGGTTATGCCATTAGAATAACCCCAAACCCTTAAGACTGTTCAAGAACCCGATAGGAGTAAATTGATGAATTAAGGCACTAAAAGATTAAACCAAGCCTTGTCAAGACACCAAATATAGGTTAGAACATCTATATACTATTTTTCAAGATAATTCAATAAATATAAGACCTGTACGACCTGTGCATAGGTAAGAAACTCAAAAAAACCAGTGAAATTATGAAAAACAGAGCAATTTCAATGCTTTATTCATTCCTCTCCCCTTCAACAAAAAAAAATCTTGAGCCCCTCAAGGATTAACATAGATTTTCTCATCCATCTCTAACTGACCAATACCCCTAACCACTAAGAAACCAACTTTTCAAACTCATAACCGTTGCAATTACAAATTTGTTGCAATATGCAACTCACAAATTTGCAACTTTTATCACCTTTCCTACTAACTAAACTAATGACTCTATTATGTAATTGAGATACAATATTTCATGTTTTCCTTTTAGGCTTACAAACTCAACTTATTGACACATTTAAATGCAAGGGTTCATTTTGACCATCAAACATGGAAATTTGTGACTAGGTGCCTAGGTGCTCCTGCACCATACACTCCCCCTAAGAAGAATTCATTCCACATAAATTGTGGATGATACCAATATGTCCAAGATGGATTGAAACACCAGTGATTCAAAGGCCATTGCCACTAACCCATGTTACTATGTACTCCATGTTGCCCTATCCTCATACTCTGCCCTTCATTCTTGACTGTAGTTACATTCAAAAGTGACTATGTTTGTACATTCAAACCTATGGTCTGCTCTTTGCCATTATCAGTTCAAAATATACTTGTCTCCCATCACTTGTACCTACACATAATCAAAGGTCAGCCAAACCATTACCCTAAACTTCCTTTGACTTAGTCCCATCTGTTTGCTTAGGTCTGCTATGTGCACATTGTCCTTGTACCTTTATCACCAGTCCTTTGCCTCTGTCAGTCTTTTGTTCTCCTGATTTGACAACCTTTGCAACTGTACCTTCTCCTTTATGGCTTAACATAGGACACACAATGGTCCCAATCACCACACCTTCTTTCCTTTTCATAGTCAAATCTCTTTTTATCACTATACCAGCCTTCACAACTACTGTTCCTGTGTTCTCAGACCTAGAATTTTTCACAATATCAAAAATTTTGTTCTCCCTCACAACACTTATAGGCTCGTTGTTCCCACACATGATCACTTTGGTTTTTCCTTTCAAATCCTCTACAAGTGGATTCAAAAAAAACTTATGTCCATATTTCATTATGGTGTACTTACTTTCTCTTCCATCATACATGGCACACCTATCATACTGCCAAGGTCTTCCTAGGAGTATGTGGCAACAGTCCATTGGAAGGATGTCACAAACAACATTGTCTTCATACTTCCCAATCTGAAAATCTACAATAGCCTTCTCATTCACCAATAAATATTGACCACCACTTAGCCATGGTACCTTGTAAGGAAACTCATGAGGAATCCTTTTCAAGTTTAGCTTGTTCACCATTTCACATGAAACCATATTTTTAGCTGAGCCAGAATCAACTACAACTCTACATACCTTTCCCTTACTCTTACAATTGGTTTTGAAAAGGCTCTTCCTGTGCACTGGTTCTACTTCTTTGGAGGTCTTCAAAAAAAAAAAATGCAGCATCAAGGCTTCTCCAACTTCAAGGTCTACAACACGACTTGATGAACTAATGCTTTCCTCCTCATCCTCTTGCACAAGGTGAACTCTTTTCTCACCTTTACTTCCACTTGATGAAGCACCAATCTTCTCAAGACACTTTTAGGATGGATGACCAAATTCATTGCAAGTATAAAATCTACCTGAAAAGGTATTTTCACTTCTTCCTCCACCAAACCTGCCTCTTGTGCCTCTCCATCCACCTCTAAAATCAGATTTCTCTTGCTCCTTCTTGGCATCTCCTTGACTCTCATTTTTTGTCCTTGAACTAGGAAAGGATCCTCTACCTCTTGATGCATTGCCTCTGCCTCTAACTACTTTGTCTTGCCTTCTCTTCATTTTCTCCTCCACCCTGATTCCCATTTGGTAACATTCCTCTACATTCCTAGGGTTAGCCAAAACCAATTCATCTTGCATATTAAACCTCAAACCACTCATATACCTAGCAACTTTTTCATCCTCATTCTCATGATGACCAGACCTCAAACTTGATTTATAAAACTCTTCAATATAAGACTTAATGTCCATTTCCTTTTGCCTTAAACCTTGCAATTTCTTAAACATTTGAACTTGATGATCCTTGGGTAAGAATTTACCTTTGAGTTTTGATACCATCTTGTCCCATGAGGTAAATTTGGACTTTCCTTGCTTCCTTCTTTCTAATTGAGATAATCCCACCATACCAAAGCATGTCCTTGCAACTTTGTCTTTGCAATCTTTACTCTCTGCTCCTTAGCAACCTCATCACACTCAAAATGGTTATCTAATGCAGAAATCCAATCATGTAACTCTTCATCATTTAGACTCCCACCATACGTTTGAACATCAATCTTTACCTTATGCTTGTCATTCTTAACTGCCTTCAAGAGCTTTGCAATTCTTTGATCCTCTGGGGCAAGTTCTTCTTCCATATCTTCAAAATCTTCATCTTCCTCTTCATCTGAATCACTCTCTTCCACATCCCTTCTTTTTTTTGTCTCCAAGGCTATAATTCTTTCCTCCAACTCTCTAATCTCTCTAGCATGCCTTTCTTTTATCTCCTTCATCTCTTTAGCCATATCTTTGTTCTTTGGAGGCATCTTTGAATACTGAACTCTTCACTTCTTCCCTACTCTTCACAACCTAAAAAATGAAAAAAAATCTACTCCATGATGCTTTGATACCACTTTGAGGCAAAGGTGGTGGTAACCCAAGAAACAAATTGACACAGCTTCTCTCAAATATGCCAACCAAGACATCAACCTACAATAACTCAAACTTGTAAAATAAAATCAAGACTCAAAAAGGGCCCTAAAAATTTTTTCAACATCCAAGAAATGACAATTGAATCAGCTTTGCACAATCCCCAAGGCAGATTCGTTTAATTCCTCAAAACTCACCATTTCATACAAGCTTTCCTTGTAGTAGTTGGAAACTGGTTTTTCAGTATTTTCACAAATTCCTTCCAAAACACCAAGAAATTTTATTATGGATTCAAGGACCCATTTTGGGGTTACACAACATACTAGAAAACCAAACACACTTCCTTTGGACCGAATGCTTCAAAATAGACTTTTCCACTGTTTTAAGCCTCAAATTCGGCCATTTTACTAAGAGACTACCTTTATATCTCCACACCAGACCTCCTAAACCAAAAAAAGTCTTGAATCAAGTTCCCAAACCAATTATTTTATAGGTTTCCTAACCCAAAATTCTCAAACAAGCCTCCAAATTCAAAAACCCTCCCTGTAGCCTAAATAACTAAGATTTTGGGGCACCATTATTGAATCTTCACCTTCCTAGCCATTCCTACCCAATATAATTGCTTAGAAACATTTCAATAGGTCCACCCATTCTTAAGTAACACTCACTTGGCCATTAACAATACAGGTTCTTCATTTCATAGGTTTGACCCACCAATTCCAAGGGAAAACACACACTTTCGACCCTTCCTTTCATTCTTCAAGCCAAGGAATCCTCTTTCCACGCCTCCTACTCCTAAGATATCATTCCCTACACTCTAATACATCATACCACCGAGTTAAATTTGATGACAGTAGGTGGTATGATGGTTATGCCATTAGAATAACCCCAAACCCTTAAGCCTGTTCAGGAACCTGGTAGGAGTAAATTGATGAATTAAGGCACTAAAAGATTAAACCAAGCCCTGTCAAGACACTAAATACAGGTTAGAACATCTATCTACTGTTTCTCAAGATTATTCAATACATATAAGACTTGTACGGCCTATGCACAAGTAAGAAACTCAGAAAAATCAGTGAAATTATGAAAAACAGAGCAATTTCAATGCTTTATTCATTCCTCTCCCCTTCAACAAAAAAAAGTATCGAGCCCCTCAAGGATTTACATAGCTTTTCTCATCCCTCTCTAACTGACCAACACCCCTAACCACTAAGAAACCAAATTTTCAAACTCATAATCGTTGCAATTACAAATTTGCAACTTTTATCACCTTTCCTACTAACTAAACTAAAGACTCCATTATGTCATTGAGATACAATCTTTCATGTTTTCCTTTTAGTCTTACAAACTCAAATTATTGACACATTTAAATGCAAGGGTGCATTCTAACCATCAAACATGGAAATTTGTGACTAGGTTCCTAGGTGCTTTTGCACCACTACTAAAGTGCTAGGTGTTTTGATCCACAAATATACAAAAATTGATCAAAATATACCATGTGGAAATATTTGTTGCATCATTATAATTTTAATTATTTTTTCATGATCAATGACCCAAATTTACCTATCTACAAAATGAACTACTTTGGCATATCTATAGAAGCTAAAGTTCTTAATCGAGGTGATGTATCAATCTACAAAAGCTAGCCTGATTGTACCACATGGCATATATAGAATTATCAAAGAAGATCAACACTCACAATTTTTCTAAAGAATGATTGAGGTGTTCGGAAAATGTGTCTCAACCTTGCAACTACATAAGTTATTATCAATATGTCAGCGTGAGGGGGGGGTAACTCCCTATGAGGGGTTCGGGGGGATCATCCCCCTGCGAGGGGTCCAAGGGCTCAAGGGAAACACCCTCGAAAGGAAATTTTTATGTATATTTTATTATTGTAAATCTTGACCGTTCATCATTAGGTCTTAGATCTAATGTTGATATTTTATTAGCTTGACTTACCTAAGAAAACAACCCTATTTTATGAGGGCATTGTATTACGACTGTGTATTGTGATGTATTCTAAGAGTCTGATAGTGGTTGTGTTGCCTCTAGATCTCTAACTAGTGATACTCCTGTGAAAAGCTTGTTGTGCAAGTATATTGTAATCTTCATGATTTTTGAATAATATGTTGGGCGGCTTTTGGAGTGTGGGGTTTTTCTCTCGAAAAGGTTTTCCCCATATAAATCAGTGTGTTGTGATATGCATGATATTTATGTTTATCTCTGTTTAAGTTTCTGCAACTGAAAATATATAATTTTTTTAATTATTCTCCTCTCAAGATTAGTGTAGGAAGTTGTTCCACTACCTTAGCTTCCTTACATGAGGGACCAACTTTGTCCATCCACCGATCCATAGAAACAAATTAGAAGTTGTGACATCACCTTATGTTCTACCTTTGAATAGGGAGCCTAATCTATTTTGTGAAATGTACTTATGTGGAGCCATTTCAATTATGATCCAGTCAAGAACAAAAACATCACCATATACTTATAAAAAATTCCACCTAGGATATACTCATGTTAATGAAATATATACTTTTGTTGTATATTAGGAGATATATCATTTACTAGCCCACTCAATCCAATTTTTCTAGCAAATGGTAGAAATAAACAAATCATGCAAAAAGAAGATTGTTTTAACAAGTGAATCAACAAAACAAAATAGCACAAGGATGAAATATGAGAAAATTTTAACCTTCACTTAAACTCTAACAAACTAGGCTTGCATGTGCATGTCAAAGACAAGATCAAGATGAAGATACAAAAGAGCTACAAAAGTTGATAAATCAAGCTTATGACCAATAACACACATGTTGATAAAAATAATAAAAAGCCATAGTAAAATGTTCTCAAGTTAGTGGTCAAAAAGAAGAGGGAAGAGAGGTAGATTTTATGAACTAAACATTTGCAATAAAAATTGGTTCATTAAATTTCAAACTAGGGTAGGTAAGAAAGCTTGAAACTTTATTCTCAATTTGAACCACCCATTTTAACAATCGTCTAAGCAGATAAACAAATGACTTTGACCTCAGAATTCTTAAATGGACCAATAGGGTGTGAAAATCCTCCTTTAAATTTATGTCATTTTAGATTTAGTGTATTGTAGTTGATTAATTACTTATTTGTGGTGTGTTAGTTCCTTTCCAAGGCATTTGAGTTATAAAGAGTCTAAGGATAACTCTAATACACACCTCTAAAGTAGGGTTGTAAGGTAACTTATAGGTTGATTGAACCTATAAAGTTATTCGGTCTAAACATCTTCAACACAATTGTCATCATCATATTTTTAATATTGATTTTTATTTTAAAAATATTATTTATTTTAAACAAGACTATACATGTTTAGAATATAAATTCTTTAAGACTATTTAAAATTAACATGATATCTAGAAGAAAAAGATTCATTTAAGAAATGAGAAGAATTTTTAAAAAAAAAATCCAATTTCTTTGTTAAGTGTCTTTCAATAAAGAAAAATGCATAATTGATTAAAAAACATGAAATATTTGAAATCATTTTTTTAAAATAAATTACAAATAATATTTTTTTTGGATTATTTTCAAATATTTTATGTCATTCACCATGAACCTCATTCTTTTTTCAGTTGTCACAAACATATTTTTAATGTACCACACTAATGAAGAATATAACAATGACAGAAAAACTTTAGATTCAAAAATAAAATTTTGTGAAACAGAATTTCCATGAGAAGCTCAAAAAAAGGATAATATGTATGATTGCAGGCGACATGTCAAAATCATCTTATTTATTAGTTCACAAAACCATAGAAAAAGCATTTGATTGGTTGGAAGGGGACAATTTCACTTATTCACTTATTTGAAATTATAATATTTCGTTTGATGGAAATGCAGGTGTAGTGTTCACCATGGCAGTGCAGCTCACTATACTTTTCTCTTCTTTTGCTCGTAGTTTTGAAATTTTAGAGTTATATACATTTTCAAGTAGTTGGTGTTTTTCAAATGTGTTCAAATAATGTTTCTTTTTAAATTTCATTGTATAATAATATTGATCAGCCTATATTTTATAGATATATAAAAATTTATTTCTTATAAATATAAATATTTTTTTATATAGTATTTATTATATTTAGATGATGTTTATAAAGGTGAGATATTAAGATTTTTTGATAGGTCATTCATCTTTGTATCACTATTCTGACTTAAACATGTTTAAGCATAAGCAATATACAATGATTTTTAATTATTAAATAAGTTGTTAAAAAGTTTTTTTTAACACACATCATTACATTTTTTACTACAATTTTACGTTACAGGTGACAATAATTTGGATTTTAAGTTTTGTTTTGGATTCAGGTACAATGGTAACCCAATTTTTTTCTTCAATTGATATAATTGTGTATATGTTGCAAAAAACTCTATACAAAATTCAAAATGCATTTGATACCTGATACTATGATAGTGGTAAAGATACTTGATAATTAAAATTTAATGTTATATCATGTATGTCAAATAAAAATAATTAGAAAAAAATGTGCATTTAGCTATCCATCCAAAGCATCTACATCTAAGTCATAAATTGATTCAATGTCATTTTAACCATGAACAACCAAAGTGTCACTTCCACTAGTTTCATCATGTGTATAAGTCTCATCATTATCTAAAGTGGCTCTAGAAGCTCCAAAATAGATACATCCAAGTTGGCACCTTTAAGGATTATATCTCAATTATTAACGCCTCTTGTTTGTAGTCAGCATCCTTACGTGATAGAAGGTGCAAGTTGGAATGGACATAAACTAAATCTTTTATTTTACAACTAGTTACACTTAAATGGGTAGATATTGTTAGGATTTCCAAGATCATAAAGAGAAACCAAGAAACTTTCACAAAATATATGCACACAAATAAGTCTAATTGATATTATCAAAGAATTGATACAAGAGATGATTAGAATGCACAAACTAAACTTGCTTATATAGGCAATGTGGTGAAGGTAAGCAAGTCGAACACAATGACTGACTAACCCTCCAATGATGGAACACTTGTTAACTCACATGACAACTGTCATGTGAGTGGCAAGTGTACATGCAAGAGGTGTCTCACAAAGTGAGGACACATGTCTCAACCACATGAGGTGAGACAAAACTCTAAAAAAGCCTAAGCTTAAACAAATGAGAATAGGTCAAACTAGAAAGTGATTACAACTAACTAGTTATATAATGACATTATTTCACTAACAAATATAAGAGTACTTATGTACTCCAATTTTGCTTAGTCAAGAAAAACTTGCAACACATTGAAACTGAAGATAAAATTTTAAAAAATAAAAAGTAAAATTACAACAAAATGCTAAGAATGTTAAAAGATTAAAAATATATGCATGCAACATGATTTTGATTGCAATGGGTTGGAGATATATGTAATATTTCCCATGGAAATGCCACTTTGTATGAGCAACCTTATTGTACTTGCCTAAAAACACTAATACCATGATTTGATTACAAGATGAATTGCTAGACTCGATTTTAACATTATCCTCCACTTCTAGATCTATGAGTTCTTTGGATGTGTTCTTGTGTACTCCAACAATTTCATTGTCTCTATATAGTGTCATTCTCCTAGGCAAATAAAGTATCTTTATACTATAATATTTGGGAGACAATGTAAATGCAAGGACATGCAAGGGTGTTGTTATCTTGTTCTAATAGTCTAATAATTTTCACCTTTAGTAAAAATGTTTATTTCGTGTTATTCTCCTTCTCTACTATTATGGCCTTTATTTATTTTTATCATGGATTCTATGACATCATATATTTCTCCCAAGCATAACTAACCATGTTAGCAAACATGATCATTACTCATGATGGGCTTGACAAAGCTCAAAATATAGTCCACATGAGTCCATCAATCATCATCTAAGATCGATGATTTAACCTCTTGGGCCCTATGTAAATTTGACTACCTCCACAGGATCCATTGATTGTTAATGACCACAACAACAAATGTTCTTGCACCACCACAAATTATCTCAAAATAATTATGTCACAAATAAAGTCTTAACAACCTAATGTAGTGTAAAAAATAACAAATTTAAATGTAAAAATATAATCATAAGTTAAATTCAAAAAACTACTAAAGTTTCATTAACTTACCTTCAACAACTCCAAATCGGAGGAGGTCCTAAGCATACCTTGTGACATAAAGTGGTTTTTAAAGAACATTTGAATCTCCTCAACCTTAGTAGACATTTATTTTACTCACTCTATCTAAATGTCAATCCTTACAAATTTTTAAAAAAATTAAATTAAATAAAATATAAAAATACAAAAATCATAAGTTAAATTTTTTAAAAAAAAATGAAATTTCATGAACTTGCCTTCAACAACTCCAAATTGGAGGAGGTCCTAAACATACCTTGTGACATACAATGGTTTTAAAGAACATTTGAATCTCCTCAACCTTAGTGTACATTTATTTTACTCGCTCTATCTAATTTCAATCCTTACAATCACTAAGTTGAGTGAATGGATGATCCATGGTATCCAAGAAATATGGTTTTACCTTTTCTCAACCAAAGCCCTACTTCTTTACAATTTTTTGCATTGTCCATTATGACTTACATTCTGAACACCCACCATATCTATGGACTCAATAAGGATTTTGGAAATAAAGTTGATCTATGGACTTGATAAAAATTTAAAAATTAAATTTATATCCTCCATTTGTCCCTCACAATCAATCCCCTTCAAAAACATTGACCCTTTAGAGGACACTACAATGACCTTTATTCAAGGTCACATTTTGGAATCTTTCCATCCATAAAAAACAATGAATGCTCATGTTTCAACCCATGAATATCTAATTGGCTTCAATGATGTCTCTAAAAAAATGTTTTTCCCATAAAGTGGTGTGCACTTTCTCATACATAAGACTTATGTTAGCTAAGAGTATTTGATTGATTTTCATCACTATTTATTGTCAATATGGTGATCTCACTAGGATGAAAAGAAAACTATTGACATAAATACAATATACAATCTATTTATCTAAATTGTCCCTCATCTCATTCTAAAATGTCTTATCTAATGAAAACCTCTTTTGCAAGAAGGAAGATATGGATCTTTTTAGAAAGATGGTGTCTCCAAGAAAAGATGTGAGGAAATCACTATTGGAGGAGTCCCTATAGGTGCTCTATATGATATTTTATTCACTAAAAGAGATCTTAATTTTGATCTCACTCAAACTATCAACTTCTTCTCTAATGTATAACATAATTTGCTCATTTGGCAACCCATTCTCATTTAGACTTAAACAAACTTTAATTCCATGGTCAATCATAGCACATAGGTGAGCATTCACTTGACCATACAAGCTCTTATACTCAACATGATAGTTATTACAACACCCAAGAAAAGCCTTGCCTCATTGAAGTCGTTTAACCATTATAACATATTTCCACAAAGGTGATGTTTGATCATATTTGAGCTATAGATTTTTTTTATTGTTGTTAAAAATAAAATTAAAATGTAACTCTAAAATACATTGACAAAAAAATACAACAGAAACATAAATACAACCCCACAATATGCATAAACATTATAGAAATAAAAAACATTCACAATGTTTATAAAAAAATTAAAATTAAAAATTTTATTAAAAAAAAACTTTTAAAGAAAGCTCACAAAATACTTAACGTAAGATTAATAGACCTCCTTTGTACAAGCTTTGCAATCACCTTGAAAGAAAAAGAACCAAGTTTCAAAAATGCAAAAAACCAAGTTCCAAAAATGCAAAAATGGCAATTTGAAGTGATATTATTGTTTTTGTGCTGTGTGATTATGAAGTGAAAGAATTACAAGCAGTGAAAGTCACTTTTAGGGTTGTCAAATCACATTTAATATTTTTTTTATGTATTAAAATGTATTTTTAAATGTTAATATTTATTTTTCATTGAAAATGGAACAATTGATCATGTCACAGGATGACTAGAGCATGCCTTGCTGCCTCACATACATTCATGGTACTCTGCACAACAAGGTTGTACCTTGGTCATCCTATTTGCATTCTCAATCCTACTTTAGGTGAGTCCAACAGCTACCCATATCAAAGCTAAATTCATTTTGCCAAAAATGTTCCCATCATCATAAATCATAGAATAACCATCAATGGTCAAAACTCGAAGGAGCAAATTACATAGTGTAGACACTATCTCCATTGACATATTAGTACAAAACTATTTTGTAATTGTAATGACATATAGTACAAAACTATCTTCCATGTAATCTTCAATTATCGTTGAAATGTAATATATACAAAAATAAATAAATTGTGGTTTCATATTTGGCAAGCCCTGGACCATTAGTTATATAAAAGCATAGCAAAAAAATAAAAGAAGCTTAAATTACTATTATAGAGTGGATTTTAAATTGTGCCGGGTCAAATTGAAACTGATATTTAATACGAACTATTAACTCAAAATAGAGTAAACAAGCACTAAAAGTTAAGATAGCCCCTGGCTCATAAATTGTGAGACATTTCACCACTACTAGATATTTCTTTTAGGTGTTTAATGACAATTTTTTTATAATAATTTTGAAATTTCAAAACTACTAGGTGTTTAATGACAATTTTTTTATAATAATTTTGAAATTTCAAAACTACTAGGTGTTTAATGATAATTTTTTTATAATAATTTTGACATTTCAAAACTACTAGGTGTTTGACAATTTTTTAATAATAATTTTGATGAATGGAAGGAAAAATGTTAACAATATCCATGAAACCAAAGAGTCTATAAGACCAATAGCCCCATATAATTTACAATACCTCAAAAACATAATCCATCTTGCCCAAACAAAAACAATACAGCATATCAGTTTTTTCAATGGCATAGAACTAGAGCTTCCACTGCCTTCTAAAACCAAGTTCAAAATACACAACTATTTTGGTTAATTTTGAGAATGACGGAGAGTCAAATCCCATGATAGAAAACTGCTAGGATCTTATCGGGTTTATATTGTCACAAGGTTAGAATTGCAAGATTGAGCTATTGTAGAATTGAATCAGGCAAACAAATGTCATTCAACAGTTACATTACCCTCAACATCCTGTAGATTTCCATACTGCCATGGGTTAAACTCAATAGATTTTGGATCTACACCATCGTCAATATTAGAACTATCAATATAAGCATGATCAGAATATTTCCCATTATATTCATACACTTCCAAATCACCCCAAGGCGTGCCTGCAACTTCACCCGTTCGAGTGAACCATCTTGGAGTGAACTGTTCAGATTTGGCCTCTCTGCACCTCTTTTCAGCCCGTTGCCTTTTCTCTAAACTGCAGAAAATACAAGATGAAGGTTGAAAAAATCCACGTAAAACACGGAGTTTAAAAATATGCTTAAATAAGATTCTTTTATGACAGATCAGAATATTTTTTTAATATCTTAAGAACATATTCAATTACTTGTTCTTTTCAGCTCCAGCCTTTTTCAGGTCTCCTATTTCTAATGCATAACGGTCAGGTCGAAGACGAGAGTCTGAATCAAGAAGCTTCTTTGGTGCAGTATCAAAACTGTTAATTCTATGAGCAAAATGTGTGTACTGATACTTGTCATTCTTTGGAACATCTGCAACCTTCCAAACCTAAATCAGCAATTTGATCCATATTAGTACAAACATATGCAAGCAAGTAGATTTTTAACAGTTCAAAATAAACAGAACCATAAATAAGGTAAATTGTGATGCAAATATCATACAAGTAGCCAAACTCATCTCAAACACACTATAGAGTATCTGATATCTTGTACACATACCCCAATAACAGTTTAGCAGTACACGATTTTTCTTTGGAAGATTTACTGATATTCATACCGACCAGAGTGCCTCCTTATGGCAATCATAAAACCAACACCCATTGGCCTCCCTCAAAAAATTCCATAGTATCTAAAAAATTCAGTACAAGAGCTGGTCTTATCTATTTAACTTCCCCCCTTTAAGTTAACATATTATGAAACTTACCTCATTAAACAGTTAAGAGAAAAACAATTTGCAAGAAATCTTGCAGTTTGGTTGAGACCCAACAGGGTTTACTGAAGCTTAATTTTGATGGTGCTTTTAGAGCAAACACAGGTTTGGTGGGTGTTGATTTGATTATTCAGGATGACAAAGGTTCTTTTGTTCATGGCAGACTGATCTTCTTGGGTAACTACAGGAACAATGAAGCTAATGGGAAGCAGTAAGTACCAGTATATCATTGGCTGATTCATTACTAATTAGCCTATTTAATTCCTGTAGGCTATAGTCAGTGGAAGGAAATTGGTTAATTTAATTATTTAATGTTGCCGGGGAAAAAAGTATATTTATAAGGTGATATTGAATAATTAAATTAAAAGGTGTTATAAAGTGACTTTGGAGAAATATTTAAAAAGAAACTTTATAGGGTCATTTTATTCTATTTTATGAGTGGAAAAAGTGCAAGTCATATATAAAGTGGAGATTAGAGCTCATTCACTTTATGCTTGCTTATCTTTCTCTAATTGATACTTTGAGGAGCTTTGAGGAGTTCTTGGCTTTGGGGATGGAAATCCTAGGGCAACTAGTTTCGGTGGTGAGACTAATCCACCCTAGTTGGTCTTGTTGAAGAGATCATTCAGGTCTTTCACGGATATTTGAAATCGCCAAATTTGTGAGTCTCCTATAGAAGCAAATTTGTGGAGTAACGAAATATCATTTCCATTGGAGGTTGGGTTACAGGTAGGTTGGGCAATTTGCATTGTAAATCATATTGCTCACCTATTCAGTTTGAGGTGACCAAGTTGTTGGTTGAATACATTTATTGGTGTCCATATTTCAGTCTGAGTGCTTGCTTACTAGGAAGTTGTGGGAGCTGGAGAATACTCTTGGGTGTGAGACTACCATATTGACTGCAATTTATATCTAGTTGCTGAGTGAGGAGGTTAGGCGCTAATAGTGTGAGGGTCATATGCTTCATAACCCTACAAACATCTTTCATACTCAGTCGCAACCAAAGTTTCGAGACTTACACTTGACACTGACTCGGCAAGGGTGATTCGACTCGGGACTCGAGACTCGGCGCCTAGACTCGACAAAGTGAAAAACCCGAGAAATTAAGAGATTTTTAAAGATTTAATTTAAAACTTGTTTCATGCACCCTTTATTAAATAAACCTTAAAGACAAAATAACATCATCAAATAGAAGCTAATTTGATCACATACATAAGTATACATCAATTACATAAGTATTAAGTATAAACGCAAATTGTAGCTGAATTGTTGAAGGAAATAGCACACTCGCCCGGACTTGCCCAGACTTCGACCCAAGACTCGCCAAGTCTGGGAAAGTCTGGGCGAGTCCCAAAAGGAAGAGATTAATTTCCAAAGGTAGCGATTGATAACAAGCTTAAAAGGCAGTGATAGGATAAAGTAAAAAGGCAGAAATTAATAAATGAATAAGCAGCAATTAATATTGAAAAGAAGGCAGCCATAAATAAATTAGATTTAAGGCAGCGATCAAGGTTATCAAGTGTTATGACTTTTGAGAGAGATGCCTCTATCCAAAGGATGTCTCTTTTCATAGAGACATATAGAGATATAAATAAAGATTGAAGGTGGAGTGGAATGTGGAGATATAAAAATATTTGAATAAATTATGAGAAGATGAAACATGGAATAATGGAGCAGCAATTCAATGAGTGAGTGAAATATCCCAACTAGGATATTGATGAATTTTCTTATTTTTGAAACACCAATTTCTGCACTTCAGAATTTCTGCTATAAACCCTAACTGCTGATGTAAAATTTCTGATTTCAAATGTGCAATAACAGCAACATATATCTTCCCAATTGTCTCAATTAACATAGCAGAATTATCTAGCTTTAAAACATGAATATAACCAGCAAAATGAAACACCAAATGTCCATCCAAAACATGCCAAAATCTGATTATCAATTGTTCAGTTCTGCTGCTACAAAACTAGACCTAATATGTATGCAAGTTCACCATAAAATGGGCTCCAAACATGCCCAGCAATGTACAATAGTTTGCTGATATGAAGAAACCCTACTTACAAACCAAAATATGCAAGAAAATGCTGATCTACACTAATCCTATCTGGGCGAATTGCCCCAGCCACCATAGAATGCAAAGATGAATGCAAATATATGATGAAATGCCTCCAAAACCCTACCCCAAAGGTGTGTTGGCCTGCTGGTCTGTAGGTAAGGGTTTGCAACCCCTGAAACTTGTCAAAAACCTCCAATCTTGCCGAATTTGCCCCTCCAAAACAAGGCACACCAATAGCAACTTAGGTGCCCCACACTAGGGTCAAACCCTATGTCAAATTAGCATCAAATCTTCCCTCCAAAGTTGTTGATAGCTGATCCGAAAATCTAAGCATGAAAACCCACATCAAAATCCATTGAAGCACAAGTGAACCTTTGTCATGAAGTCCTCCATTGAAGAGCTAGGTTTTCGTCCAACTCTTTTACTATTCACAAGGGTTTCCGTCCTTGGAATGGCTGCAATAATTGCAGATCAGAACTTAAGAAATAATCCACGATGATGATAAAACCTCCAAATGAACCTTGTATATATATCAATTCACCCTTATAACTCCAACTTGGCCGACTCAACTTGGGTGCCAACTTCTCCTTTCAAATTTGTTTTTTATTTTATTTTTAATTTCACCTTTTGGGCGCCAACTTGTAATTCAAAATTAATATATTTTTTATTTATTTTTAATTGTTATTTTCACCTTATAGCTCCCAAAAAAGGGGCTGCCCAGCCCCAGTAAAATTTATAAAAATACTTAGGCACCAAAAGTCAAATTTGAATGCTATTTAACCTCCTTCCCTAGGGTGCCAAAAATCAAAATGATAAAATATTATTTTTTCTCTTAATTTTCTCTTGCTCACCCAAAGGAACATTACAATTCTCCCTTCCCAAAATTGCTTGTCTTCAAGCAATGACAAGCATACCACCACTTGGATCCCATATCATCATACTACCACATTTATCAAACCGAGGAGATAGATGTATCTCAAGGAACTATCAGCATCACCCAACTCACCAACTTCGAAGGATTCCCCATGAATGTGCAAGATGCCCCTCGTAGGTGCATAGAACACATCAGCCCCTCCTATGTTGCTGCTATTAATCAGAACAACCACCTACCAACTTAATATCAGATCCACGTGAGTGCAAATATCATCGCCAATGTCATATGATGATAGAGTATCATCCATACGCCATTCCCCAATGATGAATAGATGATCCAAACCTCTCCAAAACACCCAAACAGCTGTGTCCTCCAAGTAGACTATAGGATCTCTATGTGCAATAGGGTAGAACAATCATCTCTTAGCAAAGAATGGAGTGGATCCTCATGAACTAGGGCAAGAAGGCCAAGATCTTCATTCTTTCTTCCAATCCCTAGACATAATCCAATTGGAACACAAGCATTAATAACTCAAAACCTATGCTCCACGGGGTTTCGGGGATGGGGAGTGTCGGTACGGCAAGACGAGTTTTCGGTATGGGGGTACTTTTGGGTCATTTTTTAGGGGACGGCTGATTAAAAAAAATAGGGAATTTTTTAACAATATAGAGAAATTTCAAATGTTCATAGCAAAACATTGATAAAGCATTCATTCTAGACATTGTATAAGCTTAATACATATCATTAGACTTGAATTGAGATTTCAGATGAGAATTGACAAACAAATTAAAGAAATTCAAATGCTTTCATTGTGAATGTACATACATATATAAGAATTATAAAAGAATATGCAAAGGCTCCAAATTTCAAGTATAAAATGACAAAAACATAGAAAATATATGACTCCAAGTTAAATGGGCCTTTTGCATAGGTTTTGAGGACTTCAGAAGGACATTCAAATGGGTTTGAAGTTGTTGGGCCTGCTCCACTCCCGCTGCTTGAAGAACCCCCAATGGCTGCCATATTTCTATGAGTTCTACTTCTATGTCTACTTCTTTCATGCATTTGAACCTCAACCTCCTCACTATCATTACTAGTAATCTCACCACTGCTCATGATTTTTTTTGGTTAAGAATTGAAAAGAGAGCTACAAGTTCAAATAAAGGAAAAAATAAACTCACAATGCCCTTCCTACGTGATAAAAAAAAATCAACAAAAACTTGAAAAAATGGAAAACAAATTGAAAAATCAAAAAACAAATGTACTTACCTCTAATGAAGTAGATTTGATGCCCTAGTCTCCCCTTTCAACTGTTGTTCTCTCCTCTTTCACTTGCTGCTCTTCACCTCAAGTTTGCAAATGTCAAAATGAGAATGTTTTTTTTCTTTTAGTTGTTTGATAAGTCAAGTAGTTTTGGGTTTTGTTTAAAGAGGTGGGGGATTCTTGTGGGCCCATCCATCCCCTTTTTTTAATTTAAAAATGTGTTTTTTTTACAAAAAAAATAAATTAAGATGTTGTTGGGCCGCAGGGGACAGCTAGCAGTCCTCGGGACGATTAGGGGACGTCCTGGCCATACCTTGTACTACTAGCCGTCCCCTAAGTCCCTTGAATCTGCAAAAAATGCCCCCTGGAAGTTTCAGAAACTGTGTGAAAAAAGGGACGGCTAGGGGATGTTTCCTGGTCGTCCCCACATCCCCATTTCATCCCCAGTATGAGTACAAGCCAAAAAAGGCAAGGGACATATCCCTGTGGAGCATAGCTCAAAACCAAACATTATAGCAATACCTCCATACCTTGTGTCAAAGTGCAACTTGACCTCCCAAGTATGCCCAACAAAGGCAAGTGCCTCTATGGCATGCATCACAAATCTCTGAAATAGGGCAGCCTCCAATGCTACCAAGGGACTCAAACAAGTCTTCATCCTTTGTTAATTGTCCATCGTCAAGTGCGGGTCCAAGGATGTCTTCAATGGGAGATCAAGTGTGTCATGTGCCATAATTTGTCCCATGGCTGCAAGCTGAACCTTCATGTGTATAGGTCTCCTTTAACTTCATGACTTCATCATGGGATCCTCTATGTCCTTCCTCCATGTCTTCACCCTTTGTCATCTTCCAACAAAGCTTATCCTCATGATCTTCTAATTCTTGAAGAACCCTTTGAGTGCTCCTCAAAGAATCCACTGCATCCTCATCCTCAAGCTTGTCCACCTCCTCTTCTTTTCTTCTCAAAGCATCCGAGTATATCTCACCAAGTGTGAGGAGATGATCTCTGTCAACATTGAGTGTAGGTAGTTTGACTTCACTACCACCAAAGCCTCCTTTAGTTCATGCAAGTCATCAAGAGATATACCTCCTTCAAAACCTTCATGTTCACTCAGTGCCTTCCAACACAAATCTGCCATCATCTACTGAACATGATCAAAAGGAGTTAGGGCTTCCACAATCTTACCTTCGTTTACCTTCAATTGTCCTTCCAAGTGATGTGACTTATGAGACCCAACACCTCCATGCAAAATTTTCGTTTGGTGTTCATAAATGTGCACCTCCAAATCAACTTCCGTCATGGCCTCTTCTTCATTACATCCATGTGTGGAAACTAGGTTATCATCATGCTTCATCTAAGGATCTCCATCAAAATAATGAGTAGAATCTTCTACATCATGATCCTCATTGGCTCATCTAGAAAGAATATTGTTGTACCCAAAATAAAAAATTTGCTTCAATAAGGTATTTTGATAAAATGGTCTAAATCTTGTAAAATTGTCCTCAAAAGTCAGTCTTAGGTCAAACAAAGCATGGGCTTTTTGTGGGTTTATTGTCCAGAGATACTGGCAAATTTTGAAAAATTTGAAAATTAGGGTTTTCAAGCCCCTATTTTTAGGAAAACCCTAAAAAAAGGATCTTTCCATAATTGAATGAAAATAATTTTGATTGGCTTATTTCACTTCACGATGACATTGGTCAAGTCAAAATCACGAAAAAGTCAGTTTAGCTCTGGTGGGTCTACATCAATTTTTTAGGAGAAAAGTTAGAACCTCTGAGGTCATCAATGGCAGATGGCCAGTACTAGGTATCAAGATCTAAGCCTTTAATGCATCACAAATGATTCTATGGTTAAAGTTGCTCAAAAAGATGCTTCGCAAAGGAGGGGATTTTCAAAAGGTAAAACAGGGTAAAAATATTCTATCTAGAAACAATACGCCTTGCTACAAGAGAGATACCTTTGTAGTCAACGCCCAGGTCAACTTTGTAGTGTTCTTGCACACAAAATGGTGAATGCAATCACAATAGTGAATGTACTCGCATCAGCAACAACAATGCTTCAACGTAGTCAACCCAGCCAAGCAACACAGTGATTGTGAAACGCGAAGAGGTGAAAATCATTAGAAAATGATCAACTTTGGAGCCAAAAGCACCCCTGCTAGCCAGGGGCGCCCTTGAACTCAAGAGGTCAAATGCAGTTGTTAACACTTGCAAAACTAGTCATCTTCAGAATTTTTCTAGCTTTCTAACAAATCATCAAGCAAATCCAACAAATTTGTCAAACACCGAAAAATGAAGGAAAAGGCGGAAGACCCTAAAAGGCAAGAGACATCCAAAATGGTAGTCTACAAATG
Organism: Sequoiadendron giganteum; assembly: GCA_007115665.2. NCBI lineage: Eukaryota > Viridiplantae > Streptophyta > Pinopsida > Cupressales > Cupressaceae > Sequoiadendron > Sequoiadendron giganteum. The sequence continues at coordinate 396,488,023 of CM021103.1, forward strand.
AAATTGCACCCCTGTAGCTCAAGGGCGCCCAAAGAAGAGAGCCATCAGATGTCAGTTTTTGCATTGACTATCTCTAGATGATCTTCTCGGCTTCAATCCAACTTCACAATGAACCTGTTTGCCAGTCCACGAGACCTATCAAACGGTAGCGACGGTTGATCAAATGAGCACATAAAACAAAGGATAAATGGGTGAACATCAAAGCAAATGTACCCCTGCAGGCCAGGGGTGCCCAGCCTTTTGGTCAACCAGATGAGGTTTTCAACAACTGTCTTCTCCAAGAGATCTGCTCATAATCTTTCCAGCTACATGATGAATCTAGCAGCCAACTCACAAGACTTGTCAAATGCTTGTGAACGAAGATCAAGTGCAAAATGACAAAAGTCAAAGCAAGTTGGAAAACGTGAAAATTTAGCTAAGTGTTGCAGAAAATGCACCCTCCTTGGAAAAGGTGCCCAACCTTTTAGGGCCTCAGATGCAACTTTCAGGTGTTGCAGCTTCTAAGAACTCCGTTTTGATCAATATTTTTGGTGAATCCATTAGCATGAACATCGGAGCAATCAAACACCCAATGACGAAGACCAAACTAGAGCATCCTGTCGAAGGTTGCAAAGTGAAAATTATAGCTTAAAAGTTCAACTGCACCCCTGCAAGGCAAGGGTGCCCAAACTTTTGAGCAATTTTGATCAACTTTCAAACGTTGCAATACCAGTCATTCTTTCTAGAATTGAACTGGTTTTTCGTTCCATATCTCAGCATGTTCATGGGAGTCGCTAGTCACCGATGATTGCAAATCAAAGCACGGAGGGTCAAATTGACGAGATTGAAAAGCATCCAAGAAATTGGCTAAGTCTGGCAAAAAAAGCACCCTTTTGGGAAAAGGCACCCAAGAAGTTAAGCCACCAGATTCGGTTTTTAGCATTTATTGCTCCCAAGAACATCTCTTCAGAGTTGATCCAACTTCACGATGAATCTGTCAGCTAAGCTTTAGGGTCAATCACGCATCCAAAATTTAGGGTCAAATAAAGGCAGTTGAAAATCTTTAAAAAATCTCTAACTCCCTAAAGCTTGGACGCCTAAAGTCAAAGTGGGCCCAGTTGACTCTCAGCTATGATTTTTGAAGGCTTCCTCTTGCATACGGTGTCCCAAAATCAATGGAGAACTTGCAGTTAACAAGGAAATCACGTGAATTGACTCTTCAATCAGGGTTGGTGCCATAACTGACACTCTCACCTCCTAAACTCATACTTATTCAAGCCTAGGCATCCCAACTTCATTATTCTTTGCAAGTTGAAGCTAAAAAACGATATTTTTCTCTCCAACACCTTTTGAAGGATCTAACGGAGGCTATTTTCAGTGTTCTTCACAGTTCCAAGTTCACATTGCATAAAGGAATAGTTTTCCATACTCCATCTTTCCAGTACGTTCTTGCCAGGAATTCATCAGATTAGGTTTATACAGAGGCGTTTTTCTTGAGGATTGAAAGAGTCAGTTTACAATTTCTATCTTCTCCCCCTCACATTTCTTCTATCCTTGTCTTAGATTTTCTCTTGCATGTCTAGGCAAAATAAATTTTTCCATAAATCTGATCAAGCGGGTTTGTTTTGCACAGAATTGGCAACAAAACCTACATGCCAAAAATTTTCAGAGAAACAACCTCACTGCCCCCAGGTTTTAGGGTTTTTGTAAAAAGTCATCTTTTTCTGAAACTGACAAACTAGGTTTGCTTAGCACAGAAGCGCTTAAAATACCCATGTGCTAGAATTTTTCGAGAAAAATAAGCACCGATGCCCCTTGCAGCCTCTACCTCGAAGAGTTGTTGCATGTCAAAGGAAAAGTCACTTTTTCGAATTTCTGGCATTTCGGGTTTGTTCAAAAACGATATTCTCAACAAAACCCACGTCTCAAAACTTTTTGAAAAAATTGCCCTTTGAGAAGCTGTTTTTAGCCTCACTAGAAAAGTTGCCTGAACATATCCGTGTTTATAGTCAACAACCAAGTTTTTCAGAATGCAATTCTCTCAGGTTGAACACGAGACCAAAATGATCTTACTCCATGATTTTCTAGGAACGACTGACACCAATATGTATCAAGTGCATCTGAAGGTTGACTTGAATGCTTTGGAGGGCATAGATCATAACACACTTCAGAACATCGAGCAATCTGGGTTGCTTGAGGCAGCCTCACTTCCCATCTCAGCACAAAGCATCGAATTTTTAATTGCTTGTGTAAAGCATTACAACCCAACTGCACGAGAGATTCAATCAATGGATGGGAGAGCAATATGCAGTCTCAAGCCAAAAGACATTGAGAAGTGCTTCGGTATTCCTCCAAATGCAAACAATTTGGTCATGTCCATGGTAGAGTGTGAAAGGGCTTTCAATGCCAAGAAATAACAATGGTAGAGAGGTGGCTAAAGCAGAAAAGAAATAATTTGCCAAAGAATGTAGGTCGTGGAGAATTCAGAATTGAGTACGCAGTTATGATAACCCTACTCAACCGTGTCACCAGTCAAGTAGAGGCAAATAGGTTTCAGCCATGGATGTATTACATCATGGCTCAACTTATCAGCAGCAAGGAACACTATGACTGGCCCGCCTTGATCAATGACATTATCCACAACTAGATGACCAGTTTCTTGATAGCTCATGAATTCCACATGTGTTTGTACCTTGTGTATCTGATAGCCTTCCAAAGCCAATTTAGAGGGTTGAACACTGTGGGAACTTTAGGTGTGCAGAAGGTTCATAAACATTTCTCACAGCTTGAATTCACAAAATTAGAATGACACTTCAAGCGAGTGAATGATTCATTCCTAATGCACGCAGTGAGTAATCTGGATCACGAGTTACATGTGCGCATTTCACCAAAAGCCAAATTGACGATGGTAGATTGGGCGGATTGGTTCATTCAATTCCCTACTTTTACCTACATCTGTGTGTATGGATACTTAGGTCATCCAACCATTTTAACCCGTTATCCATCGGATAAGGTGGTATTCATGGAATTTCTACGGTAGTTGTACGAAGTCCACTGTTTTCTGCGCAATAAACGCAAGACAGCTGCCACTTTTCCTTTTCAGATGGGGATTTATAGGTACAAATCAGCAACTGATGCCAAGGTTATGATCCATGGGATGATGAGACTTAACCTTAAGTATCTCATTGATAGACGCTCATATGACCCTTGGGGTTACTATTCAACACGCCTTGGCTAACATTCTTCACACAAACCATCCATGGAGGATTTATGGTTTAGCTGTGAAGACGAGTTTGAAGTGCACAGGCGCAACTACAGTAGGTTCACCCTTCCACAAATCGTTGAGTTCTTGTCAGAGGATGTAGAAGGATTATCAGATGATGATGGGAAAGTCATACTTCCCACACTCTTCAAGGACCAAGTTGACTCGCAGCCACTTCTATGCGTAGATTGGTATGCCAAGGAAAGCACATCCATTGAGGAAAGGACAAGAAGAGTTGTCAGAAACAGCAGGCTTTTCTTAGACACCAAGAGAACGCGAAAGGTAGTCATACCAAACACAGAGCCGCCACTGGTTGATACTACACTACCTTCCACCTCAAAGTGGAAACCTAGACAGAAAGCAAGGAGTAACCCTCTCGAAGGAAGTAGGATGTCAAGAAATAAAATGGGAAAGACACAAGTTGTTGATGTAAATCAGCAAGAGCAACATGTGGAGATAGGCACAAACACAGCTGAGACAGTGCCAGAAATGGAAGCAGAGCCTCCCATTCCATCATTACCACACAACAGTCTCCAATTCACATCGACTTGGAGCCAAATTCACCACCATGTGACGCCTTGATACATTCTCACTCGTCAGGAGTTCATGGGACTAGCAACAATCCTTCCAGCGAGATTAGTCGAGATTCTTCTTGGCTTGAGAATCTCCTGGGTAGGAAGAGGAGAAAGCCGTCCTACCAATTGGACTTTGCAGAATTTGATCATGTCTACAAAGACACGTCAGAGAAAAAGCTCAAAAAGCAAGTCCATATGGAAAAGAACGTCGATAACGAGATTGTTATTGAGACTTCCGCACCACTTAAGGATAAAAACGCAGATGAAGTAGAGGTTGATGACTTCACTTTGGTGAAAGTCAACCTTGGCAAGAGCACACATCAGGTTGAGGTGGATCTCTTTGAGGTTACGTCAGTGAGCGAAAAAGAAAGAGTGGTGAAGGATGGTGAAGATAAAGCAGCCCTCAAGGCTGAAAACCAGCAGTTGCGCCAATACATCTCCAACCTTATGCATGGTACCTCAAACGTCACCGCCTTGCTTCCACAAATGCTAGAGCTACCTGCAAAGCAAAGTCAGCTAAGTCAGTTGATTCTATGTGGAAAGCATCTAAGAGATCAAGTGGAGGAGTTCATCACCAAAGGCCGGTATATACTTGCAGAGTTATACCAGTTGAGGTACAATACTCACGACCTCCGCGTAGAGATCCAGGAATTGAAACGGAGCATAGTAGAAGACAAGCCTCAAGATGAGATCACCATCGCAGACTTGAAGATGGCATACAATTCAGTCACTACATAGGAGAACAAGCAAAAGCTCTTCACTTGGAACGAACAACTTGTCTACAAGGTGAAAGCTTATGATACAATCTTTGCAGAATTGACTAAGTGCAGAAAAAGTGTGGCAAGTGCTATCAAGTTTGTAAGAACGTTGGTAACATTTATCCCTTGCCAATACCAGCATGAAGGTGGTGCGTACATCAAGCTTGCTGAAGTGCAGACACAATTTCAGGACCTCATCCATAGTAGTTTCTGTAGTGACCCTGTTGACTGCAAGTTAAGTCATATTGCAACCATGTCAGCAAAGCTTGATGATGCAGCTGCGAAGAAGAGTGAATACTAGGATCAAATTGCAAGTGGTGAAGAGATGCTGCGAAGACACGTCATCATCCTAAGAAGTATCAGTTTTCCAAACACAGAGACAATTAACAACCGATTAGAGGAGCTGATGACTCAAAGTGCTAAGCTATAAACTTCTAGATAGGACGTCCCACCCTTTTCCAAAGATGACATTAGACACAACAGTTAACTTGATGCCTCTTTCCAAGTTAACTCGTTGTCCCACCAATCGTGCATGTTTATTTTTGGAGACACCTATGTATATTGGAGCTCTCTTTTAGTTTAGAATCAGTTAACTAAAGTAGTATTTCAAGTTAACTATTAGGTTACCTACTTTTAGACATAGGAATAAATCTTGCTAATTGGCAAGAATTGAATGTTAACTCAAGGATATTTTAGGGTTGCCTACTCCTTTGAGCTTCTATAAATAAGAGCAACCTTTGCTCATTAGTTTTTTAACTTTACTTCATGATAGCAAAATGCTGATGCCGGATAGCCTGTGTTTTGTTCATTTAGTATATGTTCTTGAATCATACTTGTTATAGCTAAACGTTGAGCGGTTTGCTTGTGTTCTTGTTATTTAGGTATTTGTGTTCAATATTTGTCAAGTGTATTTGGTTGATCGCATGTTGTGTGATTGTCCTCTTTCATGCAATTTGTTGTCCCAAAGTGTAATCTTTGATTGAAGTTGAGATAATAAATCAAGAGAGCCACATGCCTTTGATCCAAAATTCTCAAAATCTTTCATGTTTGTTGTTTCAATAATCTTTCTTTCAATCTACACCTCAGACAAAGCACCTCGCCTCCAAGGGAATTTAGAGATTAGGATTATCATTTAATGTTGTTTCTAGTAATCTATATTTCAGCCTACACCTTGGACAGAGGACCTCGCCTCCTTGGGAATCCTAAGATTTAGCTTACTGTTTGATGATTACTTGCATGAACTTTATTTCAGCATAAATCTGAAAGTTCAAAGCCTTCGGATGCATTCTGAGAGACAGTTTGTCTGAGTGATCAAACCATTCCCAATTGCTCCTAGATCCTCTTACTTTGAAATACTTGAGGAGATAGGATAATTTTAGTTTTAGCTTAGTTGTAGTTAAGATCTGCAGAAACCAGAGAAAACCTTAGCTGCAACGCATTGTGTTTTATAACCTTGTGCTCTGTCGTTGAGTAAAAAAGATAGGAATTTAGTTCACTTTACTTTTTATGCAACCATCAACAAAAGAGGGAGCTTCCCCTTCTAATTTGAAGAGCAGTTAATACTGTGCATAGCTATATGTTTTCAATACGCACTCCAGAGGTGCGAATTGAAACGCCAACAAGTATGCACAACTATAACCTCCTTAACCACCCAGTGATCCTCCACATCTTGCAATGTTAAATCAATCTTATCCAATTCACTTTGTTCACTACATACTAAAATTTTTGAATTTCTTACATATGTATGGGCAACATCCAACTTGACACCCAAACCACAATTTGATTCCTTTCCAAAATGATGTAGAGGTGATGAAGTAATGCTAGGCTCAATTAATGAAACATCACAAGAAACCCATACCTTCATGTAGCTGATCTAACATGGCTGGTTTGACAATCTCCATAGAGGTATCTTTTTCAATCTTCATGTGCTCTTCATTTGTAGCTACAATAGGTGAATCTCCTTTATCCTTGTCCTCGTAGGGTTGAAGTGAACCTTTGAACATGTCTTCTTTAGGGCTGCATGTTGACTGATTTTTGTCCTCATAGTTGCTTGTAGGCAGCAAGTCACAAACAAGTACTTCCTTCTCTAACCTTTTTTTCCATGATAACTTCTGATTTTTCTGTCTCTTTCCTCAATTTTCTGATATCTTCATGTATTCTCATGTTATTCCTGTTTTGTGACATTTGACCAATGGATGCAAGGAACTATTGTTGTGACTACATAAAACTTTGCATCATTTGATTCAAGATGTTTTCAACACTTGGCTGCTCATGCTTCTTCAGTTTCCTCTCTTGCTTGCTCTTGTCCATTCAACACACTCCATATAGCAACCGAAGGAGAGATCATTTCTAACCTCTTGTGAAAGTGCAAGGAACCTTTCATAGGCAACCATTACATCATCAACAACTTTGGAACCCATGATTCACAATTGCATGAGAATAGGTCAAATCCTTTTCCACATAACATGCAACGATAAAACTAAGCCAAACCACATCCAATTGATGACGAACTAAGTTGTTGATCTTAACTCAATTGTTCAGTTCTGCTGCTACAAAACCAGACCTAATATGTGTTGATGTTTATGCAGCTTATGTCGAACTACTTCCTGGAAGATATAACTTAAATCATAGCCTCATGGCTATTTAATTTATACTGTGATTATTCCTTATGAAGGGGCACTTCATAATTAATATGTTATTGATGTAATAATTAATAAATAATATTTATTTATTAAATGTGGCCGACCTTGCAAGAGGCGCGATCTTTTATGAAGTCACGTTTTTCTGTTGAGGCCGACTTCTTTGTTTCTAAAGTCGCACCTCTTCATTGTTCTTGTATAAGTTCAAGGTGGAGATCATCCATTTGAAGATTAAGCAATTATCAAGTTCGCATATTTTCTGTAGAAGGAGTTCACACCATCACAGCAGATCAACATATCACATACAACAGATCGATATCAAGGAGATCATTGTTTGTATAATTCGCACTCATAGAGGAGTTCGCACTTGATCAGCAGACCTCAAATCTGTAGTAGCAGATCTTCATTCTGTAGCAGCAGGTCGAGCCTAAGGAGAAAAATATCATTTGTATCAAACTGGCATTGTGTTGTGCCTGAGTAGTAAGCAGATTTCTGCTCTTATTAAATCAATATATAAGAGATATATTGGCTGGGTTTTTCTCCCTCAGGTTGGAGGCTTTTCCCAGGGTATCTTGTGGTGTTCATTGTCTTATGTGTTGCATTTTCTGTTTACTTTAAGTATGAATTATCTGATCATGAAAAGCTAACAATATGTATGCAAGTTCACCATAAAATGGGCTCCAAACATCCCCAACAATGTACATTTGCTGATATGAAGAAACCCTACTTACAAGCCAAAATATGCAAGAAAATGTTGATCTACACTAATCCTAGCTGGGCGAGTTTCTCCAGCCACCACAAAATGCAAAGATGAATGCAAATTTATGATGAAATGCCTCCAAAATCCTACCCCAAAGGTGGGCTGGCCTGCTGGTCTGTAGGTAAGGGTTTGCAACCCCTGAAAATTGTCAAAAACCTCCAATCTTGTCAAATTCACCCCTCCAAAACAAGGCGCACCAATAGCAACTTAGATGCCCCACACTAAGGTGAAACCCTAAGTCAAATTAGCATCAAATCTTCCCTCCAAAGTTGCTGATAACTGATCTGAAAATCTGAGCATGAAAATCCACATCAAAATTCATTGAAGCGCAAGTGAACCTCCATCATGAACTCCTCCATGAAGAGCTAGGTTTTCGTCTAACTCTACTATTCACAAGGGTTTTCATCCTTGTAATGGCTGCAATAATTGGAGATCAGAACTGAAGAAATAATCCACGATGATGATAAAACCTCCAAATCAACCTTGTATATATATCAATCCACCCTTATAACTCCAACTTGGCCGACCCAACTAGGGTGCCAACTTCTCCTTTCAAATTTGTTTTTTATTTTATTTTTAATTTCACCTTTTGGGTGCCAACTTGTAATTCAAAATTAATATATTTTTAATTGTTATTTTCACCTTATAGCTCCCCAAAAAGGGGTCGCCCAGCCCCAATAAAATTTATAAAAATACTTAGGCGCCAAAAATCAAAATGATAAAATATTATTTTTTCTCTTGCTCGCCCAAAGGAACATTACAATGAGAGTAGAAATAAACAAGTTCATATAAACAGCAGATTAAGAGATTGCGTTAAGGCAGATTTGTTAATGAAAGACATGACCATTCAAATGGTTGTATCCATTTCAAAGAGTTGCATACATTCATAGAATCACTGAAGATAGAAAGGCAGATCATTCAAGTGGTGAAGTGTGTTATTGAGTAAAAAAGGCAAGTTCATCATATATACACAGCAGTTCATGAAGATATAAATGTTACATCCCAAAATGTGAGGTTACTATTTACTATTGCTAGATGCGGTAAAAGTGAATGTGATGTGAATTCTCGAGATGAATTAATGATGCATGTACCTTGTTATCAATATGAATGTTATATCACTCGATGTTGTTTCATTTGATGTTGTCTCAATTGATGTTATTCATGGTGAAATACTGCATATATAAATAGTTGGTTATTGAAGTATAGTTATTCTAACTTTAAAGACGTTTATATATGTGATGCTGCTAAAGGTATGTGCTAGTGGTTGCAGGAAAAGGTTCATTCTCCAAGGGGAGGGGAAGTATCACTCGAGAGAGGGGCTTGGTCGGCTAACCGGTAATGTGAACTATCTGAGCATACACACACTTCACTATAGAGTGAGTAACTGAGTCAATTGAGTTAGATAATTCATCCATGGTCATTGGCATTAGGAGTCGTGTCTTCTTTTGTACCTTTTATAAGTGATGTTTATCTATTAATTGTCTCATGGTATTAAGTTCATTACTTTGGATCGTATTTGAATACAAGTAATTAGGCAGGGTATATATATACATCATAGTTGCCGCGAGACTGGTATTGGTACTGGTACGGGTACCGGTATGTCAGTTTTTTGAAAATAGGAGACGGGGATACTTGCAGACGCCATTTTTTTTTTAATATAAAAATTAATAATATATAGAAAATCTGAAAATATAATGACATTGAACTTTCAAAACAACAGCAGTAGTAAAGTTTAAATACACAAAATTCAAATCCAATTGTCATAGTGGCATTGTCATATTGTGTCAAAGAGTCAAACTGTCAAAGAGTTCATACTTCAAATGTCATAGTCATAGTTCACATTTGAGTCTTTGACATTACATATTTGATTACATATTGAAATTCAAAAATATTGATAGTTTGATTGGCTGATAATAGATATGCAAACAAAAAACAAAAATCAGAAATCTATGTGATACTGATAACTCATATCATCTACACCACATCATCCATGTCAAGGTCCTCAGCTATGATGCTCTCCAAATACTCATCACTCTCTAACTCAGGTTCCTCTGCTGGTAGATGAACTGGGGGTAAATCAATAAGGCCATCTGGTTCAACCACTTCATCCACTATGGCTGCAATATTTTCATCAGGTGAAATTTGGTCCCATTTTGTTGAAGGACCCTCATTGTATGCAGGATCTACATGAGAGAGAAGGCGAAATGAGCTATGAATGTACACCAGGTTCTCTGCTTTCTTTGACCCCAATCGATTCCTCTTTAGTGAATGAATAAAACCATAAGTACTCCAATTTCTCTCACATGATGAAGAGCTAGCTACTTGTGAGAGTAATCTTATTGCAAATGATTGCAATTCGGGTGTTTCACCTCCATGGTTCTACCACCACTCTATAGGGTTTTTCTTTGCTTGCATATCATATAAAGCTTCCACGGAAGAAAAGTCACCATGCCCACGTGAAAACTTATTCCATTGAGTCCTCATAACTGATGCTTCCTCACCTCGGCCATATATCTTTTATATTGCAGCCCAAAACCCCTTCATTACCTCTCTATCTTCATATGGAGCCCTCTTATTGGTCTCTTGTATATTATGCCATTTAGGATTTAAGGCATAGGCAGCACAATGAAGAGGTGTGTTAAGTTTGTTCCATCTTCCATGTAACTTTTCTTCTATCAAAAGATATAGTGAAGGATCTTTTGCATCTGTTAACTTCTTAATTCTTTCACACATGGAATCTATTTCTTCATAAATTTCCCCCAAACATGGCTTGTCTGAATCTGCAAATTTGATCACCTCACATATGGGCTGAATAAAGTCCACAACAAATCTAACATCAACCCAAAAATGGTCATCAAGGATCATACCTCTCACCTCAACTGTATCATTTGATGTAGATTGCCTCCAAGCTGCCCATGCATCACTAACAACCGTGGAACACAAAGCACCTTTCACTTCACAAAGACGGTGAAGAAGAATAAAATAAGAAGCAAACCTTGTATCAGCTGGTTTGAGAAGCTCCACCTTGGCAAATCTTCAATAAATAGCTTGTGTTTGGTGATGGTTACATATGAACATTTGAATTTTTCTGCCCTTTTCTATGAGAGCTGAAACCCACTCAAACTTGCCAATATCTTTGAGTGCATTATTCAACGAATGCACACAACATGGTGTCCAAAATATATGCTTGTATTTCTTTTGCACCAACATGCCTGCTGCTTTACAAACAAGGGCAGCATCTGTAATAATTTGGACTACATGTGATGCCCCTACCTCCTCAATGCCATCACATAGCTGGTTAAAAAGATACTCTGCATTTTTTTCTTGCCCCGAACAATCTAATGCCTTCAAAAAATAAGGCCCTTTGTTGCATGTTACCATGATATTAAGTAGTGGACGATTTCTAGTATCCGTCCACCCATCCATCACAATGCTGCATCCTTCTGAAACCCACACTCTTTTCAATGGTGCAGTTTGTTGCTCTAATCGAATTTTTTCTTTATCAATTAAAGTAGTGTGAAGCTTTTCATACATAGGTGGTTTATATCCAGCTGGTGCATTTTTGATTGCTTGGACCATCTTTGTATAGAAAGGTGATCGAGCAACATTAAATGGTATTCCATTGGCATAAAAGAAGCGTGCAATTGCTGCATCAACCGGTTCTTGACCTTGCACATCAAATAATCTGCCAATGGGGTTTGAGCTACCAATGTGTGGCCTCTTGTGAGAACTTTCTCCTACTACATCTCTTGAAGACACATCCACCTCTGCCTCTCTATTCTAATTTTGATTTGCAGCAGTTGCTCCTGTTGTTGAAGCGTGAGAGCTCATATTAGAAACTTTACCATCAGCCCTTTCTTGATCCCTCACAGCATCATATCGTTCCACCTCATTTATACAAGGATCAACACCTTTTCCAAGTATGTGAAGGAAATGAGCCCTCACCCTCGTGTAAGTACCTTGCCATGACATTGGACATAATTTACAAGAAATCGTGACTGTTCCACCTGAACCTTTCGACCCCTTAACACGTTCAACATACTTCCACAACGGCTACAAGGCTTGTTTGTTTCCCCCACTCGACATTCTTGATTCAATGATTCAAATTCTACAAACAAAAAAAACATAAAGACATTAGAGTCTTAGACACAACATCTATAAAAATTTAAAATTTAAAAATGCTTATAAATTTAATGGCATTATGGAAAATGTTTAACAGTTAACATTTTAAAAACTTATATTTAAATTTTACTTATAATAAAATTATAAAACATACTAAAAAAACTAACAAGTGATATCATTTCTACTCTGATCTGCCACTAACACAAATCCTATGACCAATTTTAGTGTATTTTGAATTGCCCATTTGCTTTCAAAGTCTTTTCAACCTCACTCACTTGGTCTTTCATTGTCTCTTAAAAGGAGCTGAACATTTTTGTGCAAGGAGCTGATACGATTGGATTGACAGTTGATTTGTGTGAATGAGGAGTTGATATTATTATTTAGTGGTTCAAAATAAAATTATAATTATATAATATAAACATTCAAATGAGTGAATGACAAATGAAAATCGGAATCCCTAACCCTAACATTCGATTCAAACTTCAAAGTTCAAACATTGTTTGATTTACTAAACAATAAACTTAGATTGCAATCATGGTATCAAGCAAACCCACGGGAGTATGAAGCACTTACCAGGAAATGGTCGCCGCCCTCCACAGAAGAAATCGCCCTCCAAAAATCGCGTGAAAAAAATCGCGCTTCAGTCTTACTCTTCACTCTTTTCACTTTTGTTTTACTTTACTCAACCTTTGACTTGCGTTTTTGACCTTTTTTGGTGTTTTACCTTCATTAAAATCGCATTTTTTATGAAGACTGGGCATTATTTTATGCGCTCTGCCTTTTAGTCGACGGGAGACGCGGACTTTTTTTTTGGAGACTCCGGAGACGACGGGAGACCTTGGCGGCGTTTCTCGGCTGATGGAGGCATCTCAGGAGGCGTCTCCAGTATCGGAGGCGCATCTCCGTCTCCGAGATGCGTCTCAGGGGGTAGGAGACGCGTCTCCCGGCAACACTGATATACATATATATTATATACACATACGTGTATATCAAAATATATATGGACATATGTATATGTATGAATATGTATATACACCACCTATTATATATAGGATATTAATAATATTATATTATTATTGCCTATTGATATATATACATATTAATATTATATAATAAATATATAAATATTAAAGTTAAAAATAATTAACATAAATATATATATTTATTACTTAAAGTAATAATATATATATGTATTTATATAATTATTATAACTTTAATATTATATAAATATATAATATTAATAAATTTATATATATATTTTTTTTAAATGGAAAACATTGTTTATTCATTTCTCATCACATATTTGGAAATTGAATGTTTCCTAAGTATAATGAAATCAACTCCTCCTATTTTCATCACTGAATAAATTGAAAATGAGTAAGGACTTCTCTAAAGTTTAAAAAAGAAATATTTGATTCATAACTATTGACTTAATAAAGTCAGATTTGAAATATTTTGAGTTTCTCCCGTGAAATGGAAAATGGCGGAGGAAGAGAAATACGCGCAACTGTATTGAGCGCTTCACCTGGGAGAATGAATCAACAGGGGCGACGCAGCTCATGAGGGTGTTGCTATTGTAAATTAAACCAAGACTTTTTCTCAGCAAGATGAATCACCTCCTTGTTGGCACCATATTTTGGAATTACCTGTAAGTGGCGATTTTTGATAAACAATTGAACAATTCTGGTTTTGCTAGCTTAAAGGTATGTCAAATCACTTCCAAAAGTGCTGAGTGAGGGCTTGGAAACCCGCCAAGTGCCTTTGAATAAGTCTGGCTATGTGTGCTGTCAGTTTTCATGCATTCCCGTAAGGAAATGCATTGCATTTCATGACTCTATATAAAGGCTTTCAACTGCTGCAAATTATTACGAATTCACACTCTTTCACACTCATTCATATTCATTGATACTCATTATCACGCATTCTTATTCATTCTGATTCTTGAGCAACTCCTTTGTCATTCTGTGCGTTCTTATACATACCCTCTAGTTGTGAGAAGTGAATTTTTGTAGGAAGCCATTGTTGCAAGAAGTGAAATTCTGTAGAAATCCATTGCTATGAGGAGTGAAATTCTCTAGAAAGTCATTGCTGTGAGGAGTGAAATTCTGTAGAAAGCCATTGCTGTGAGAAGTGAAACTCTGTAGGAAGCCATTATCTATGAGAGACCATTGTTTGTGTGAGAACGATTTCTGGGAAGAGTATTTTTCTGTGTGAAATAATAGAGAAGCTCTGAAATCTGGATTACTGCAAGAAGAGTCCATCATCACCTGTGGAAAGCTTAATCCAAGCATGAATACTTTATTCTCATTTCATCTTTGATTTTTATGAAGTCATGCTAGATCAATGAAGTACTCTTCTGCTCTTTATAACTTCAAACTTGTGAAGACACGTTAGGCAAACGTAATATGATGCTATTGTATGATGCTTGCATTTTGAATGTCCAAAAGTTGCATGAAGTAAATAAGGTATAGTTAATGCATGATTGTATTAAAAAGTAATAGTCCATCTCAAAGATAGACAATGCATTTAGTTTCTATTTTCTTTACTTGTATGATCTCTGTATAAAGGAGAGTATTCATTATCTTAGATATTACTACTAGGACTGTGATGAGAGCTTGATTCAAGTACATTATAGCCAACTAAGTTATTAGATTAACTCAGGAAAGCTAGCTAAAAACTCCTAGGAAATATTCATTCCCATGTAGGAGAGAATAGGAGAGGTACTTGCGATGCTGATTCATTCTAGTAGGAAGTACTTGATTGAGGAATTCAACAATATCATACGAGGCACAACATAAGTGTTTAATTATACTAGTGATGTTGGAACGTAGGATGTTCCGTTGGTACATAAGAAGTGAATGGTTGCTTTCTAAGTTGTATAATGCATTAAATTGTATGATCTCCATATATGGAGAGTATTGTTTTCATTAGCTACTATATATTAGGATTGAGATGAGGACAGGAGTCAAGTAAATTCTTCAGCTTTAGTTATTGGGTTAACTTAGATAAGTTGAGCACTCCTAGGATAAAGATTTCCCGTATAGGAGGGGATATGCGAAAACTTAGATAAGTTGAGCACTCCTAGGATAAAGATTTCTCGTATAGGAGGGGATATGCAAATTACTTGATTATGCAGACTCATTTCTAGTAGTACAATATGATGTCGGATGTCTGAGGTACGGATTACCCATTAGAAGACAAAGACCTATGCGTAGTGTAAGATAGCCCTAAGTCAAATCGACCCTGAATAGTGTATGTGACAGTTGACCCTCAGTAGAAATGTTGTATGAAACACTTTGATCAAAGTAGTGTAATTTACCTACATCCTCTTAGATTGGGCGATGATTACACTGTCAGTTCACCATGATCCCGTATTACATGCTAGAGCGAGAGTCTGTCGGATGCACAGGTTCTAGTTATGTAGGACACACCACTATGCTCAGTTGGTTAACAGTATCGGTTACTCTACCAATCTCTTCGTTGAAGGGAGGGCCATCTATCGAATGATAGATGTGCGGGGGACCGCATTATAAGTCCGTGGTTGGCAGAAAAGCGCCTGAGTGATGCTTCTCCTCCTCTGAAGGCTACTGAAGTACCAAGATTTGAAAGGCGGATTCCTGGACCTTCTTACTACTATTAGTTCTAAAGCTCATTGGAGCTAAGTTAGATAAGGTACGTTTTACCATTACATGTATTTGTGAAGTTATTGTAATAACATGGAATCTTTATTGTAATTTTATTATGATATCTTGTTCATATTTTATCAATAAAGGAAAGAAAAATTATATTGCAATAACTTGTTAGCACGTTTATTTACTCTTTGGATGTAAATTGGAAAAAAATTATTTTACCGAAGGATCGGGTCGTTACAATAAAAGACACATGAGATGAGCAAGTGAAAACATGAATAATCAGTCCTAGAAGAATAGATATCTAACAGAAGATATATGAATATAACATATGAAGATTTGTAAAGGAGGTTTCATGCAAGATTAAAGAAGATTTTGGAGCATATTTACAAAGCATATTGAAGCAGATAGAAATCAGGATTATAAGCAGATTCGAAGGAGATATGAGAGTAGAATTATAGTAGACTTGTGAAGAGACTTTTGAGCAGATTGGTAATCAGATTTATAGCAGATTTGTGAATAAGAATATTTGAAGTTTTGAGAAGAAGAATAGAATACAGATTTGGTGAAGGAATCATAATGTCCATCATCCATTGAAGGAGCGACATAGAGGGTGGTACTTTGCTTTGGAAGTTGGTGCTTCCTAAAGGAGATATTGGTGCCTCTAGTAGGTTGGTGCCTACGAATTCAGTTGTGGGAGTTGGTGCTCACAAATTGAATGAGGGGTCGGTGCCTCTAGTGGGTTGGTGCTCACAAATTGAATGAATGGTTGGTTCCTCTTCATTTTCCTTTATTGCATTATTGTAAGAAAATGTATAATTCATGCCATTGGTATCCTTGTAATACAAGTTGCATATATATGGCATGGATTATTTGGAAGTTGGCTTGTATACCACCCATGTTTCGGATGTGAGGCCCAATTTTTAATTGTTTATTGAAAGTCTTTGGAGTCAAATTCGCATTGTGTTTTGAAATGAAGTCTCAAGATATGCTAAGTCCTGAAATTAGGATGTGAAGGAATAGTTGCTTTAGAAGTTGAAATGAAACTTGTAGCTATGTTATGTTTATTGTCTTGATGCTAAGTAGATAGTAACAAAGGTATTGTATTGTGCTTTCGACCTATGGTTTGAGGTTCAAAGTGCTCTTTTATGCTTTTGTCACATTTGAGATTATGTTTCCAATGTCTTTGAATGGTATCCTGATTTGGTTTAAAATTGAACATATGGAATATGTGAATGTTAAATGTGATTAGTTAAAGTTTAAACCTTAGGAGGCTTATAGGAAATGTTTGGTTCAATCCAGTTTCAACCACAAAATTTGTAGCAGATGTGAGACTTGACTGAAGAACATTGTGTAGTTATTAGATAATGTAAAGTTTGAAACGTTAGGCAACATAGTGTTGTACCCCAAATTAAAAAATTTGCTACACTTAGGCATTTTGAAGAAATGAGTCAAAGTCTGGTTAAAATCTGTAAAAAAGGTCTAAATTAGGGTTTGCATGTCATGCATGAGGGTCAAAAACTTAGAATTTTCAAAATTTGACTATCTGGGTCGGCTCAGAGTGACCAAATCAACAAAACCTAGATTTCAATTTTTCAACCCTAAATTTTAGGAAAATTTCTATTTTTAGCAGTTTTCTCAAAATAGAAACTTTTTCTGGGTATTTACAAGTTTCTTTTGAAACGGATACTGCCAAAATTTTCTAAAAATAGAAAGTTTGTCTTCTAGGGTTGAAATTTATTTTGATTGGCTTAAAATACTTCCTCATTAGGCTGGTGCAGTCAGAATCACGAAAAGATCAGTTTTACCCTAGTGGGTCTATTTTTCTTTTTCAGAAGCTTTTTTCAGGAGCACCAAGGTCATCAATGGATGTTAGTCAGCTGCCACATGCCAGAGTCCGACATGCAAACATTGAACAAAAACTGCTAATGATGAATGTGCACGAAGAACGGAGAACAGAGAAAGGAAGCTGTCAAAGTTGAAAAATGTGAAATTTTGGCCAACACTGGAGACTCTAGGCACCTAAACACTCATGCCTTAGAAAAATTTCATCTCCAACAACCAGAGCAAAGGCAAGCACGTCAAACGAAGGAGAAAATGGAAAATCTCATAAAATATTCTAAGTCTACCAGTCATGGGTGCCCCAGAGAGAGATAGGCACCCAGCTTTTCTAGAGATCAAATGATAGAATTAGGGTTTGTGCTCCAAGGCAATGTTGATCAAATTCTTCTCAGCTCCGTAGTGAGCCCATCAGCGCAGTCATCGGACTGGTCAATCACCGACAAATCCAGATTGAACCGAGGGTATAACATGAGGTCAAAAATCTGAAGGAAGCCAAAGGCATGGAATGTTGGGCGCCCCAAGAGGAGATAGGCGCCCAAGGTTTTGGAGGTTTAGAAAACCAAATTTGCAGTCATAGCCTCCAACATGTCTTCTTCACTATCAGTCAATCTTTCCAACGCAATCACCTGCAAGTTCATCGGAGTTGGCAGTCACCAAATATCAAGGGCAGAACGAAGGTACAAATTCAAAGGTAAAATAAAAACTCAAGAAATTTCTAAGTCTGGAAACTTGGGCGCCCTAGGAGGAGATAGCCGCCAAGCTTTTGGGGCCCTAAACTCAGCTTTCAGATGATGTTACTCCCAAGAGACCCCTCCTGAAATCATTCAAGCTATCCAACGAGCCCAACCATCAGTCCATCTGAGCTCCGAATCATCCAAGAATGAAATTCATCAAAAGATCATAAAGAAAACAAAAATATTCTAAGATTGGTGGACTGTAATGTCCCCTTCCTAGACAATGCAGCTGGTTCAGAGGTTAGCCTATCATTCTGATCCTCGTAGGCTGACAGACATGTGTAGAGGATCACTTGAGGCAGTATCCTACGTTCGGGAACCTTACTCCATCAATTGAATTAGGTTTGGGCCTTTGCAGACTCTCCCAGAGTGTTTTTCAAATACTTACTATTTTTAGTAAGTCGGGCAAACAGGGGTTACTATTTTTGGCAGGGCACCTTTGTCAGTTAGTCAGCTCAGTTTCGACCCAGTTGGATGATTTGATGAGCAAATAGTGATTATCGGAGGATTTGATAATTATTTAAAAAGATTATTAATTTGACTTTATATTATAAAGTCACTTTAATGAAATATTAAAATGTTTATTAAAGGGCGAATTATAAAGTATTTAATACTTTATAATAAAGGTGAAATATTATAATTAAATAAGTATTCATTACTTATTTAAATGGGACGCCTTTTATTAAATAAAATGCCTAAGTCTAAAAGAGGCGAATTTATATCATTTAAATGGATTTTAAATGATTTATAAAAAGGGTCGAACTTTTGAGAAGAGGTATATATTTCCTCAAAGACAAATCGAATTCATTCATGATTATTCTAATTTGTCTTATTTCTCTCTGAGAGCATTGGGGTTTGTGAAACAAGGGTTTCTGCAGACATTTGATTTTGGAGAACGTTCCCTCTTCAGAATCTGGCATACTGAGGCTGTGAAATACCAGTTGAAGCTTGTCCATTAGCGTGGCTTTATCCAGAAGTCATACAGAGCATACAGTGGAGTTTTTATTCAGTATTTTTGGTTCTATCATTCATCAGGAAGAATCGCTTCTCAGAGATTATCAATTATTAGCATCTGGTGCACTTCCCAAGAAATGTACGGCTGCATTTAATGCTGCTGACAGGCCGTACTTTGCTGCAGCAGGGACGCATTTCCTTCTCCAGTGGAAAATGCCTATATTTCTTGCCTGCTGGTTCCTCCATGTTGGGCGCCTAGGGGTTTGGAAGCATCTACACACTTTTCGAGGCTGGAGAAGTGGATCTACAAGCTGGCCGTACTTTCTACTCATTCTCCCAGGCGGTTGCAAGTAATAATCAGGTTCTTTAAAATAATATCATCTGTTTATTTCTCTGTCACCGGAATAACATTGTAGTTGCTCAATAATGATAATAAAATCATCCGCCATTGTTCGGGAAGTCATTTCATGCTTTGTTATTTATTTATGAATTTATCTCTATTTATTTCTCAAAATCGCAAATCCTTATTTGCTGCAAAAAACCACAAAAACATCAAAAATTCAGAAAACAAACAAAAACACATTAGTTTCAGTCAGTGATTGGGTTGAGAGACACCTGGTCTCTTACAGTGGTATCAGAGCACAGAAGTCCTGCCAGCCTGTACTTTTTCATTCAGAAGTTTGTTTTTTAGATGCTTTTTCATGAGTAGAGACATTATATTTTACAGTAAGGGTAGAGGAATAGGCAGAGTTGAGAATTGGACAGGTCCACCGATTCCAGAAGGTGAGACAGTATCAGGGATTCTCAGTATACACAGGTCTAGCCCTTGTAGCAGTGAAAACAGTGTGACTACACTCATGGTAGATCAAGAGATTCCTAGAGATTCAAGGAAAGAGAAAGAAAATGCTGAGATGACTGAGGCAGAATATAGGAGTAGACATGACAATATGATGGACATGATGTCGCAGCTGATAGGTACCATGAGATAGTATACTCCGCCTCACCAACATTACATTTAGATAGGGCAGTCCAGTGGTTCGGGAGGCATAGACCAGCCACAAATGTCTACACGACCGCAGCTGTCACCGGTTGTTCACGAGCGTAGGCCTGGACAACCTACCTTTATCAGTAGAGAGGCACCATCGACTCCGGAAGCAGAGCAACAAGGTCACCATACAGAGTTTCAGCCACAACATGGTACTTCAGTGGCAAACGTGACCAGATTGTTTGGGGAGTTTTCTACTCTGACTCCTGAGATTAGACAGTCGTTGACATTTCATGAGTTTATGGATGTGCATAAGCCCAGAGGTGGAGGTAGATTTGAGCGCAGAGCTCATCAGTACCAGCAACCACCACAGGTGAACAGAGATCTTCAGCACGCAGTGAGCAAGATTGTCTTGCCTTATTTTGATGGCTCGGATAAGAATTCAACGAGGTCGTGGGTACAAAATTTAGACAATTACCTATCTTTGAGACCTATGCAGGAGGACGAGGCCATTAAATTTGCCACACTACACCTTGGTGGATTGGCGCATGATTGGTGGCATCACGGCATGTACACACTGGGTCATCATCAGGTTACTACTTACCAGGATTTCACGGGTAGGCTCATTGAGCGATTTGATAAGAAGGATCCAGAACTTTACTTTAGAGAGCTAGCACAGCTCAGACAAACAGGTAGTTTGGATGCTTACATTGGGGAGTTTCAGAAAACTGCAGTTATGGTCACAAGTATTTCGGAGAGGAGACTTGTCATTCTTTTCACCGAGGGGTTATATGAGCCGATGAGAGGTTGGGTCAAGGCATTTGATCCTCCCACCCTTCAGGAGGCAATGAGAAAGGCACGCAGTATGGAGCATGCAGCACCTCGCAGCAGGTTCTCTTTGGGTTCCATGCCAAACTCAAGGCCGAATAGATCTTTTGATAGAGATAGACCCTTTGACAAGAAGAGAGATCCACCTGATCCTAAAAGAAGTAATGCACCACTGTTTGATAGAGAGACATTGAATGATCTACGCAAAAAGAAGTTGTGTTTTTGGTGCGAAGCACCCTATGATGAAAAACATATATGCCCTCTTCGTCCTAAAGCCAAAAGTAACCAGATGGAGTGGTTTTATGAGGGTGAAGAGCAATCTGATCTGTCGGACCAGCAAGCTGATTCAGAGCATTCAGATGATGAAAAGTCTGAAAATGATAGTGAACATGATGGTGGAAGGAAACTGCAAGAGGCACACTTGACTAGTCTTCAGAGAGATGGCTCCTTTAGGTTACGTGGGCTCCTAGCTGGTCAGAAAGTTATAACATTGCTTGACACAGGTGCAACGCACAACTTTATAGATGCACGTTTGGTTGAGAAGCGTGGCATACAAACGGAAGAGTTTGAGGGTATTCAGGTTAAGGTAGCTGATGGGTACACCCTCAAATGTGATAGGAAAATAATAGATCTTCCAATGCGGCTAAACAACTATGAGTTCAAGACTGAATTCTACGTTGTTAATATGGGAGACACTGATGTGGTACTTGGGATGGCATGGCTTCACGAAGTGGGTGAGTTCACACTCAATCTTCGAGATATGGAAATGAAGTTTAAAGTTAATGTGAAGCCACATGTGATTAAAGCTATCAGGGATAGCAACTTGAAAGTTGTTTATCACAGACGGATGGAGAGGCTTATTCGTCATGATATGGTAGAGTGGGCTGCTGAGTGTATGTTAATGCGCGCACAACAGGAACAGCAAAAGAATGAGTACCATCCCGACATTCAGGAGATAAGAATTAAACACTCTAAAGTGTTTAACGATATTCCACCAAGTAGACCTCCAGACAGAGGAACTGAACACATTATAGAGTTGGAGGAGGGCGCAAAGCCCATTATGATCACACCATATAGACATCCGAAACGCCTCAAGGATGAGATTGAGAAAACAATCAGTGAGTTGTTGGCTATGGGGCACATCAGACCTAGCAAATCACCTTTTGCTTCATCAGTTGTATTGGTGAAGAAAAAGAATGGATCACTACGGATGTGTATTGATTACCATCAGCTCAATAAGAGGACTATAAAAAATAGGTATCCTATTCCTCGCATTGATGAGTTGATCGATGAGTTGCATGGGGCTATCTTCTTCACGAAGATTGACTTGAGATCGGGGTACCATCAGATTCGGATGAGGGAGCAGGAGATAGAGAAAACCGCGTTCAGGTGCCATTGCGGTCATTTTGAGTTCTTGGTTATGCCTTTCGGTTTAACCAACGCCCCTGCCAATTTCTAGGCTACGATGAACAGAGTTTTCAGTTCTCAGCTGTGGAGATATGTATTGGTCTTCTTCGATGACATTCTAGTGTACAGTAGGTCATGGGAGGAGCATTTAACTCACTTGGATATAGTACTAGGTATATTGGCGGAGGAGTCCTTGTATGCCAAGGAGTCCAAGTGTGAGCTAGGCATGGCTGACCTGTTGTATCTTGGGCACATCATCAGTCCCAAGGGAGTCAGTATGGACCCTGAAAAGGTTCGTGCTATAGTCGAGTGGCCAGTTCCAGAGAACCTTACCCAGCTCAGAGGATTTATTGGGTTGTGTGCTTTCTATAGGCGATTTGTTAGTGGGTTCTCGCGACACGCAGCACCCCTTACTGATTTGACAAAGAAAGGGGCTTTTGCTTGGTCACCACAAGCTCAGGAGTGCTTTGACAGGTTTAAGGTGATCATGACTTCATGTCCAGTGTTAGCACTACCAGACTTTACGAAGTCTTGTTGTGACCTTTTCACACATCACCCCATCCAAGATGGGGACCCCCTAATTTTTGCTCCATTCTGGTTTTTTGGCTTTTGTTCTCTCTGTCTCTGATCTTTTGTCCTTCCGGGGATGTCTCGTTTGACCTCAGTGGAAGTAATTGACAAATTTAAGGTTTCTATCCTTTAGGCCCGTCTAAGGTCAAGATTGAGGTACTCAGGTGAAATCCAAGTGCAGCAACGTGATCAAAAAGCTCAAGGCAGAATCCCCCTGAAATCTCACTGAAATCTGACCACTTACAATTTTTAGTAAGTACCTAATTTGAGGTTTGTCCCTCAGGATTTCGGGATTCTAACTACTTCAGCACGTTCAGGCAACTTCAAAGTGCCTACACATGAAATTTGAACAGATTTAGACCACTGGCTATTTTTAGCAGTTCAGCCTTCGGAGGCTATTTTCAGGGTTTAGACAAGCAATTCTCCGATAAATGACAGGAGAATTGATCTAGGTTTTCCAAGACCTTCGCGATGATGTAGCATGCAAGCCGAGATGGTGACTTTCAGAGTTCAGTCTTCCGAGGCTATTTTTAGGGTTTGCATGCGGGAATTTTCAATGCATGTCTGGATATTCCATCTGGGTTTCGCGAGAACTTCGCAGTGATATGACATGCAAGTGGATCAGATCAGTTTTAAGGGACTTACTATTTTTAGCCAGTGCCCGCATGTTGACCAGTTTTCTGGGTTTTTCTGGGTTTTTTGAGATCCCACAGGCACTGTGACATGCAAACTCGTACAACATCCAATGGACCACTTTCTAGACACTTACTATAAATAGCAGCTTCAGTCCGACGGCTACCTAGCACTTCATTCTAGCGAGCAGAACGACAAACAGTATAAATCAAGGCAATCAGGAGCAGTCGGGAGCACATGCAAGTTAGATTAGGGTTTCCCTGCCATGTCTAAAAATAGATGAAGCAAAATGCAAAGATGTCGAAACGAAGCACGCCACCATGATCAGCATCGTTCAGGCTACCTACTGGCAAATTTTAAGCAAAATCAGAGGACTTACTATTTTTAGTAAGTCAGGACACAGCTATAAATTGCAGGTCTGTGTCGGAAGTTGGTATGAACAGAGCACTCAAGTTATCAGGATCAGACATAGCAAGTTTCAGGTTGAACGGAGCTACCGAAGACAGGCAACTTTGAAACTTACTATAAATAGCAGGTGGCTAAAAATAGGGCGTCATCACCAAAAGCAAGTATGAACAGGTCTCTCACAGCATCAAAAGCAACTGGAACAAATTTCAAAGCAAACAGAGATACGGAAATTGATCAATTCTAGGGTTTGCTAAAAATAGCATGTATTATGCCAGATAGGGTGTGAACAGGATGGCAAAAAAAAAACCAAATGGAGGCACAGCCACGTCAGCTCCAAGTCAGAATGGGGTGAAATGCAATGAAACCCTAATTGCTCAGAGTTTACTAAAAATAGAAAGCCAAGGTCACCTAGGGCGTTGGAAATTTATAAACAACAGCTAACAGGCAAACACCCTCATATGCGCCTAGGAGGAATAAAAGATACAAAAATCTCTAAGTGTGAGATTTCCTTGAGCAAAGATGAAATGCGCCTTCGAGAGGCATAGAAATTCTTCTAAGGCATGGAATTTTCCTTCTCATACCCCCATATGCGCCCAGGGAAGGTGAAAGGTCACCTAAGGCGTGGATTTTCCACCTCACATAGTAAAATGCGCTCAAGGAAGGAAGTTGCCAAGGCTAAATGCACCAAGGGGAGGTGAAAAGTCACCATGGGCATAGTATTTTCCTCCTGACACCCCTATATGCGCCTAAAACAAAGAAGTTTCTCTCTCACACTAGAAAATGCGCCTAAGGGAGATGAAGAGTCATTTGAAAGGGACGGAATTCCTTGTCCACATACAAAATGCGCCCAACATGGAAGCAACATAGCCAATATGCGCCTGGAGGAGCTGAAGAGTCACCTAGAAATAAGTAGAATTCCCCCTCACACTAGCAAATGCGCCCAACATGGAAGTATGCAAGTCAAGATGCGCTTGAGGAAGCTAAAGGGTCACAAGGTAATTCAATCTTTCCTTTGCAAATGGCAAATGCGCTTGAAGGTGGAAGTAGCCTAGCCCATATGCGACTGAGGGAGGTGAAGAGTCAAGGCAAAACGTAGGGTGATGAAGTTGAAATGCGCTCAAGTGAAAGTCTAGTGTGTGAAGTGCGCTAGAGGGAGATGAAAGGTCAAGCTAAGGCATGGGAATTCCTCCTCTCCATGGCATATGCGCCCAAGGTAAAACGTAGAAGGTGGAAGCTACCTATGGCATATGCACTCAAGGAAGGTGAGGAGTCACCATACGCCAAAGGGGAATAATGTTAAGGGGGTGTGATTTTTTTAAATACCAAGGGTTATTTATATTTTTCCTCTTCACTATATGAAGTGCGCCTAGTGAGTGGGGACTTAAAAATGAAAATTGCTAAGGAAGTCTAGGCATGAAAATTGCTAAGTATGAAAAAGCTTAGGCGTGGAATTGCCTAAGGGAGGAAATGAAAAATGACATGCTATATGCGCCCTTCAGAGATAAAATGATAAAATTTAGATTTTCAAATAATTCCTAAGGTATTTTTCTCAGGATAAAATGAAGACGATGTCTAGAGGATGATGCTAATTTCCAGAGTTATGAAAATCTTCAGAGAGGAAAATTCTTCAAGGAAAATCAAGAAAATTGGCCAGGATCGAGAAGATTGAAATTGCAGGAATGGAATACATCTGAAAGGGAAGAAATAAACATTAGCCATTTTTATTATTTTTAAATAATAAAAATTAAAAGAACCCCTTCGTCCGGATACACATGAAAACGATGGATTCTGGAATAAGTTCTCTTCTGGGTATTAAACATTCGCAATTCAGAAGTGATTCAAGCTTACTCCACGCCATGTCCACATCGTTTCGATGGATATTTTGCCCAGTGCCTATTTTAAATAAAATTCCTAAGGCAAAATTGAGAGATTTCCCTAGGGCAAGTGAACAAAATGAACAGGAGGATTTCGCCAGAGGTTTGAACTGGATAATTTTGCCAGAACGGGAGGGAAATCGAGTGACTTAGCCAAACATTTCGAAATTGTTCAATGGAGTGAGCAATTTAATATTTTAAAAAATCAAACGCGACGAGGCAGGCCTGTGCAGAGATGATGAATTCATAATTCTAGAAGTTTGAGATTCCTATGCCTCAGATGACAAGTGTTACAACTGGGAAAAGAGAGGGAAAATGAATTCGAAAATTTGCTAAGTATAGCCTCTACAGGAATTCAACTAGGCTATAAGATTTTAAAATCCTCTTCATTCCTCTCACCAGTTGTTGAATGCAAATATATTGGCTAAGAGAAAAGTACGAATTCCTGAAGAGGTAGCAGTTGCTGAGAAATTTGAAATTGTGAGAGAGTTGGAGGTTGCTAAGTATGAATTTGCAAAAATTGAAGTTGCTGAAGGAAGTGCGACTTAACTTGCTGAGGCTGGAGTTGTTGAGAGGCATGAATTCCCAAGTTGCCAGTTGCTGCATTTGCTGAGAAGGTACGACTATGTGAAGGAATTTCATTTGACTGCTGAAGTAAACAGGGTTAAGTCTGAAGTTGCTGAGAAATCTGAAGTTTAAAAGGGCTGCATTTGCTGAAAGTTCGTACTTGTGAAGACATTTACAAGTTGCTGAAAGTACATTTATTCTAGAGGAAAAGTACGAATTTAAAAGAAGTCTCAAGAGCTGCTGCAAATACAGAAATTTCACAGCTGAAGTAAACAAGACAGTTGAGGTTGGCAATTGGAAACGGCAGAAGTGTTGCAACCTTTTTATTTAAAAATCTGCTGGCACCCTCAACGGTGATTATTTTATTTTATTAAAATCTTGTCGTCTAACTCTCTTGCCTTTTTGCAGAAGGGCTGCAGGCAGAAACAACCACACCGAGTCCAGACAAGCTGTGATCAAGAAACTGGGCAAGTCATTCTTGCCAGAATCCAAATTTTCATCAAAGCTTGGCAGGCTAGCTAACACGAACTTAGGCTCATTCAACATGGAAGCATTCAGAAGAAGGATAATGGGGACTGGAGGCCATCACCCATCAGTGACTTCGCACAGTATTGTCAGAAGTGGACTGTATGCAGCTGCCAACTTTCCGCCAGCTATCCTGTGTCCAGAACTCATCATGAAGTGCGCCTACCACTACAATGCAGAACAGAGGACGGTCACTTCGCCAGATGGCAAGGTGCTGGCCAACCTGACACCTGAAGCGATCGGAGAGGCATTCGGGATTCCAGTCCACGAGAAGATGATCTACAAGACAAAAGAGAGGGCTGGAAAGATGTACTCATCCAGCATAGACCGGTGTGTTGATTTGATAAATACTAGGTCGATGATTAAACCCAAGCCAACTCGCACAAAATTGCCCAAGTAGATAGTCTCAGAGGATTTGAGACAGGAGTTTGGTGATCTCATTATGATGCTAAGCAGAGTTGGAGGTTGCCCCCAAGCGTTCATCTTCGAACCTTGGATGTTCTATTTTGTCAACTTGGTGTTAGAGGGAAAAGATTACATGGATTGGGCGCTAATGATCAGTGATTGCATACATGAGCAGCTTCGTGGCGTAAGGAGAACGAATACATTTTACATGGGCTCCTACCTTGTCTATATGTTGGCTCGCATGACGAGATACAGAGGAATATCCTACAAGGAACCAATCAGTTGCGGTTCCCATCAGTTTAAAATATATGAAGCTTGTCCACAGTTGCATTTGACAAGCACGACTAATTACAAGAGGGTCAACGATGCCTTTACCATGCACATAACGAGGACCCTACAGCAGAGAACCCATCACAGAATATCGAGGGAGGCACAAGAAATGATTGAGAAACTCGGATGTTGGTTTATCCAATTTCCAAAATTCACTTACATAAGGCTGCAAGGATTTTCCTCCTATCCATACAGACTACCTCGATATCCCACAAACAGGATAGTGATGCTGGAAGTATCTAGGCAACTGATTGCCTATGATAAGATTCAGAAGAAGAAGAAGAAAGGTGGACTCGGATTCCCAATTACCATGGGGAATTCAGATGAAATCTGCCCATCGCTGCAAGCAGCAAGAGAGGCGGAAGCGGAGGTCCAATTCTTCCACCTTTCCTATCACACCAGCAGGCATTACTACGATCCCCACAGAAACATCAGGTGGATATTGACAGAAGAGTTCAGGCACAAGGTGCAGATCGAAGACTTTTGGGCAAGTGCAGTGGATGAGATCGAAGTCAAAAAGAGAATGTTCTCTTGGATACCGTCGGTGATGGTCAGGGAGTGTGAAATTATCCCAGTACCAGATCAGATTGAGGAAGATATAAACGTTGTATAGGCTGACTACGAGACAATAAGAGATACGCCTCTGCCACTCCCAGATTGGTCTGAGCCAGAGATCACTGACTTGGATACACTTTGTATCCCAGTCTTGACATTTACACGGAGTTGGGTAGAGAGGCACATCAGCCAACTCAAGGGAAGGTCAATTCCCCTTACCTACAATTTGATGGGAGACAGTAGATTACTGGCAACTAATCAGAAGAGACGGAGTAATCCAACTCCAAAGCCTAGAGGAAAGGAGCCAGTTCGACCTGAGCTAGTGGTAGTTGAGGAGTCCATGCATACGCCATCTCAGACACATTCACCAAGCTTACAGGAGGTGTCGTTGTTTGTTGATCAGAGGGAGAGATTGGATGTAGAGCAAACGGTACGAGTAGAGAATCAGCCACTTCGTAGAGAATCAGTGGGTCAGAGCATCAACATGCCCCAAGAAGATCATCAGCAGGAAAATCAGCAAGAGACAGATGAGGGGACGGCCACTGATACTCAATTTCAGCAGGAAATTGAGGCGGCTCTTGAGGGTGATGCTACTTCAGATCAGGATGCCCAGAGCTCGGGAGACACTGAGCCTATTGATGACGGCGAGCCTCGTTAGAACGATGGCAGAGGAGATGTTCACGAGGTAGAGGCTGAGGTAGAACAATTTTTTATTATATCTGACATGCGGGAGGAGGTGCCAGAATGGCTAAGGCATAGAATGAGGCATGGTCCTGTAGATGAGACCGATCCCGCAGCTGAGATGGAGGAATTATTACAAAGGATCAGTGCACCTCCAGCAAAAAAAAAGGCTAGGAAGTTCTCCAAAATATCCACAGATGAGGATGGATCCCGAACCTTGCACATGGTAGTTCCTCGGGTAGAATGTGATAGGGACGAGGCCGTTCCTGAGAACTATGTTGTGACAATCATGGAACTAGGCCGCCCTACTGGAGCACAAGTGGTAGAGGAGTGCGATAATTCCTATCGGGCACTCAAGAATAGATCGTCCAATGTTGAGGGCAAATACAAAAGGTTGAAGGTAGAGCACAAGACATTGATTGACTACGTGCAGCACTTGTCCCGTCCTTATGGGCAAGAAAATCCGGCAATTGAGCTTCCAGCTGAGTTTTCTAGGGAGTCAATCAGTGGGTTAGAAGATTTGAAGAGAATGGCATAGCAGGCAGACAAGTGGGTTGCCAGTGTGCGTACAGAAACAAGAAAGTTCATGGAAGATCTTGCACATGCCTATGGGCAAGCTTCCGATATTATGGCTAGAGTGGAGGCAGTTAACCATGCTTGGGGTGAGGCTCACATCTATCAGACGAGAGTTGTTCTCCGTTTAGGGGCTTTGATGAGCATACCTCAACACACTTTGGTTGAGGGAGGTGTTATTCAGCAGGGGGATAGATACGACTTCGCCAGATGGTATTCTTCAGTAGTCACAGGCCGGGGATTCTATGATGCATCACAGGCAGATTCGGTCAGGGTTAGAAAAGCCATGACGAACATCTTAGATGGAATTCTCAACACATTGGAGGCAATCTTTGCCAGGAGGTTGACTTCTGAAGAGGTAACTGCAGATGGGTTGAAGAACAGATTGACACCATTCTTCTCTGAGGTGAAAACCTTGACACAGGACGATTTCGAGAACACAACCACGTTCTCCAGTATCATACAGAACACCCAGGACGCCCTTGTTACCTGGAAGAAATCATGTGCCCGGCATGGGCAAACAGTTGCAGTTTTTGAGTTTCAGCTAGATCACATTCCTCCCATTTCGGATCAGGAGATTGAGGCAATCTTGGCCAGATTCATCAGATTTGCAGCCAACGAGAAGGAGAAAGGAAACGCCCTTTTGGACGATGACCTTCTAGAAGGAGACAACGTGCATGATGGTGGTTAGTGGTGCATTGATGAGGAGTGGAGGGTGCATTTATTGCCCCACTCCTCTCAGTGGCGGTTTTCAGGGCAGAAGCCCTAATTAGGGCATGGGTGGCTCAATCTGAGCCCTTTATTGTAATCAGATCTGAACCGTCCACTAATTGGACTCATTATAAAAGGGGCATCCCCCCTCATTTGTAAACAGTTAGAATTAGAATCAGAGATAGATCAGAGCTAGACAGAGATAGAGATTGATAGAAGTTAAAGTAGAGCTAGGAGTTAGCTTAGTTGGAAAGGAAAGAAAGACTTTCCCTTTGAAAGTTTTTGCAAAAGATTGTTGTGTAAGACTCTCATGATATAAAGATTTCATTGATTGGTGACTTCATTTTGTGTTGTGGGCAGTTGACGAGATCTTTTCGTCTTTCCAATTTGAATAGAGTAAAGTAAAATAGATTTGTTTTCATGCAAGTAGAGTTAATTGTGGAATGTGACATTAGTTTGGGCATATCTTCCCATATCCATACCACTGGCGGACTTGCTAACGGTAAGTCTGCTCCTGCATGGTCAACTGGAATCTCAGCACTTAACTTCGATTGTGTTCAATGTGCCCACTTGCTTTGTTGTGAAGGGGTGTGCATGGTGAATCTGAATTTGAACATCTCATCCATCCTTTGAAGATTGCACCAGCTTTGTCAGAGTTGTCTGAAGGGGAGACGAAACGAAGTTTGGTTTGAAGACTGTCAAAGCTAATCATTGCATTCCACCCGTAGAAATAGATTGTAGAATTCCTATCCCTACCTCCTTTAAATTCAGCATTTCCCAATCCATTCAAATACCAGAGCATCATAGTCAAAACCCTTCATTTGCTTGAGCATATAAAATCGAACAATTACGTAAGTCCCCTTGGAATACCCAGCATATTCACATCAACCAACTGAGTCTATTCGCATTAAAGGAACCTTGGAGTCAAACGCATGAACTTTCACGCAATCTTAGCATGCGGAACACTTTGATCAAGAGAGAATAGAGTGGCCATTGGACATTTTATTATGTGCTGGCGTTGTCATAAAACACACGTCAACAAGCCTTTTGACTTATTTTGTGATGCCTCGGGAGAGGGTATTGGTGCCGTGTTGATGCAGGAGAAACACCCAATTGCTTTCGAGAGCAGGAAGCTTAGAGGTCCCGAGAGATTTTATAGCATTTATGACAAGGAAATGCTAGCCATTATGCATGCTTTGGCTAAATTCAGGCAATACCTGGTAGGCAGCAAATTCAGTGTGCGGACAGACCATAATAGCCTAAAACACTTCCTTGGACAGCGAGACCTAAACGAGAGACATCAGAAATGGGTTAGCAAGTTGCAATCATATGATTTTGATATCACCTTCATTAAGGGAAAACAAAATGTTGTAGCTGACGCATTATCTCGCAGACCGCAGTTGAATGCCATGGCACAAATTTCCGAGGATTGGAGGTGCAGGATTATTGCTGAGTATGCTAAGAACCCATGGGCTTCTAGCATAGTTGATGGGACAGAGCAGGATAGTAGATATACCGTTGTGAATGACTTGATCATTTACAAGGGGCAGATTTTTTTGGTTCCTGATTCGAAGGTGAAGGATACAGTTCTGAAAGCCTTTCATGATCTTCCTATGACGGGCCATCCCGGTTATTTTAAAACATATAAACTGGTAAGGGAGCAGTTCACTTGGAAAGGCCTGAAGACTGATGTACTTCAGTATGTACGAGAGTGTTCTGTTTGCCAATAGAACAAACAGGAACACACATATCTTGCCGGGTTGCTTCAGCCACTTCCGGTACCAGACAGGAAGTGGGAATGTTTATCGATGGATTTTATCACGGGCTTGCCGAAGGCCCAAGGTAAGGATTGTATTTATGTGGTTGTTGATCGGCTGACAAAATATGCCCATTTCTTTCCGATCACCACTACATTCACAGCATCGTAGATAGCAGAGCTCTTCTTCAGAGAGGTTTTCCGATTACATGGGTTGCCTCGGACTATAGTCAACAATAGGGACAGTCGGTTCATGAGCAACTTTTGGCAGGAGTTGTTCAGACTCTGTGGAACCGAATTGACACCTAGTACCAGCTACCATCCACAGACAGATGGGCAGACGGAGATCGTCAATAAGTGGGTGGAAGGATATTTACGGAATTATATAGCTGGACAGCAGAAAGCTTGGGTGAGGTCGATATACCTTGGGGAGTATTGATATAACTCCACCCATCACATGACTATACAGATGACAACTTTCGTGTCATTATACAGGTATGAGGCGCCCAACCTTTTTGATTTGGTGTTGAGTGATAGCAGAGTGCCCAGCGCAGGGGATATGTTACAGGATCAGCAGGATATTTTGAGGTCTCTTAGGGACAATATTCGGCGGGCACAGAATCAGCAGAAATAGTATGCTGATCAGAAAAGGGTTGAGCGTTCTTTTGCAGTGGGTGACATGGTGTATCTCATGTTACAGCCATACCGACAGTCCACTCTGCGGAAGAGTGGTGTAGAGAAATTGAAACCTCGTTACTATGGTCCATTTCGAGTCATCAGACGAGTGGGTGAGGTTGCATATGAGTTGGACTTACCAGCGGATAGCAGGGTTCACAACATGTTTCACGTTTCACGCCTGAAGAAGGCACTGGGTCAGCATGTGATACCCTCTCCAGTTCTGCCACCCTTTGATGATGAGGGGAAGTTGATACTAATACCTGAGGCCATCCTCAAGGTTAGAGAGAGACATCTTCGGAGGCGGGTGATCAGGGAATATCTGATCAAGTGGAGAGATTTGCCAGTTGAGGATGCTACATGGGAGTCTGAGGAGATTTTACAGCATCCAGAGTTGAGATTGCTTGAGGACAAGCAATTTCAAGGAGGGCGGACTGTAATGTCCCCTTCCTAGACAATGCAGTTGGTTCATAGATTAGCCTATCATTCTGATCCTCGTAGGTTGACAGACATGTGTAGAGGATCACTTGAGGCAGTATCCTATGTTCGGGAACCTTACTCCATCAATTGATTTAGGTTTGGGCCTTTGCAGACTCTCCCAGAGTGTTTTTCAGATACTTACTATTCTTAGTAAGTCAGGCAGACAGGGGTTACTATTTTTGGCAGGGCACCTTTTTCAATTGGTCAGCTCAGTTTCGACCCAGTTGGATGATTTGATAAGCAAATAGTGATTATCAGAGGATTTGATAATTATTTAAAAAGATTATTAATTTGACTTTATATTATAAAGTCATTTTAATGAAATACTAAAATGTTTATTAAAGGGTGAATTATAAAGTATTTAATACTTTATAATAAAGGTGAAATATTATAATTAAATAAGTATTCATTACTTATTTAAATGGGACGCCTTTTATTAAATAAAATGCCTAAGTCTAAAAGAGGTGAATTTATATCATTTAAATGGATTTTAAATGATTTATAAAAAAGGTCGAACTTTTGAGAAGAGGTATATATTTCCTCAAAGACAAATCGAATTCATTCATGATTATTCTAATTTGTCTTATTTCTCTTTGAGAGCATTGGGGTTTGTGAAACAAGGGTTTCTGCAGATATTTGATTTTGGAGAATGTTCCCTCTTCAGAATCTGGCATACTGAGGCTGTGAAATACCAGTTGAAGCTTGTCCATCAGCGTGGCTTTATCCAGAAGTCATACAGAGCATACAGTGGAGTTTTTATTTAGTATTTTTGGTTCTATCATTCATCAGGAAGAATCGCTTCTCAGAGATTATCAATTATTAGCATCTGGCGCACTTCCCAAGAAATGTACGGCTGCATTTAATGCTGCTGACAGGCCGTACTTTGCTGCAGCAGGGACGCATTTCCTTCTCCAGTGGAAAACGCCTATATTTCTTGCCTATTGGTTGCTCCATGTTGGGCGCCTAGGGGTTTGGAAGCATCTGCACACTTTTCGAGGTTGGAGAAGTGGATCTACAAGCTAGCCGTACTTTCTACTCATTCTCCCAGGCGGCTGCAAGTAATAATCAGGTTCTTTAAAATAATATCATCTGTTTACTTCTCTGTCACCAGAATAACATTGTAGTTGCTCAATAATGATAATAAAATCATCTGCCATTGTTCAGGAAGTCATTTCATGCTTTGTTATTTATTTATGAATTTATCTCTATTTATTTCTCAAAATCGCAAATCCTTATTTGCTGCAAAAAACCACAAAAACATCAAAAATTCAGAAAACAAACAAAAACACAGTAGTTTCAGTCAATGATTGGGTTGAGAGACACCTGGTCTCTTACATGGACACAGGTGCCCCAGGTAGCCAGGGGCGCCCAAGCATTTGAAGGTTCAGAATCAGTTTTTAAGCACTAGCATCTCCAGAATAACCACCTTAGATTTAGTTGAGCTTCACAACGGAACAAACAGCCAGATAACCAAACCCTCCAAACTCTCGGAATCATGAACTCATTAGAAGAAACAAAAGACAATGAAAAGTTGGAAAAATATTCTAACACTGGATAGCTTAGGCGGCCCAGGTAGCCATGGGTGCCCAAGGATTTGAGGCCTAAAATCAACTTTTCTGAAGATGCAGCATCTAGAAGACCCCCCTTAAGAAACCAGTCAAGCTATCCAGCGAATCTGACAGCTAGTCAATTAGGTCAATCTAGCTCCCAAAATTGTGAAATTGTCAGAAGACAAGGTTAAAACTTCAAAAGCATAAAATGGCTAACACTAGTAAAGATGGGCACCCCTGGAGGAGATAGGTGCCCATGATTTTGAGAGCTCAGATGAAGTTTTTATCAAAAGCAGCCTCCAAGACAACTTCGTCAGATTTACTCCAGCTCCACGATGAGATCATCTGCCAGTTCATAGGATTCACCAAACTCTCATGATCAAGGATCAAATAGAGGATAAAAGTCAAGAAAAAGTTGAAATTTCAAGAAATTTGACTAAGTCAGCTAGGGAAAAGTGCCCCAGGCTAAGAAGGGCGCCCAAGGCTCAATGCCTAGAAAAACTTTCAGTTTTCATAGTTCATCATTTGAAAAAGTGTCCAAGTTCAACGAACCTGCCCGGGATAGACTCCGAAAGTTCTAAAACAAAAAGAAAGCAGATTTTTCTCAAACCTCAACTTATTTAAGAGAACTTTTGCCTTTCATTATTCATTTTTGCAAGTTGGCGTCAAGAGCAAGAAAATTTTCCCTTTTTCTTCAACGAAGATTTGAAGACTCAAAATGACATCCTTTTTTAGTGTTCTTTGTGGTTTTGAGATCAGCGAGCAAGGAGGAATGCTTTTTCATGCTCCAAACTTCTAGGGCGTTGCTTTTTCAAAACAACCACTCAACTTTTTCCATTTTTTATCACATGGGTCTCTTTGTTTTTTCATTCTCATGAACATTGAGAAATTTTTCCCTCTTCAAGAAACTACTTTTCGGCCGCTTTTTCAGGATGGATTTAGCTTTTTCGGTTTCTAAGCATCTGGGTTCCTCCGAAACATGATTTTCTACAAAACCCAAGTCCCAACTTTTTTAAGACAAATTGCTTTTTTAAGACAAATTAATATTCTATTTTCAGCAGCACTCTCCACTCGAAATCAGGAAACAAGTCATCTTTTTGGCAGATACGATCAAGATTTAAAGCGGCAATCTTCTAGAAGCTTTCTTTCTATTCTCATCTCAATTCTTATCCATTCTTTGAAGAAGAAGGTTATCAAGTTGTAATAGTTGGCATTTTCCTTGTTTTTAGGTTTTTATAGGTTGTAGATGCTTATCTTCTTTAGTTTTAGAAATAAAGCTTGCATGCTGGCAAGTATTAGTTGTAAAAGCAAGGAGATTTTAGGGTTCCCTACTCCTTTGCTTGTCTATAAATAAGAGCGTTTGCTCACTATTTTCTTTAACCATGCTAGTGATAACAAGACACAAGTGCCTCTTAGTGCCTTCTCATTGTTATTCAGTGTTCAAAACTTAGATTGTGATAGTGAAATTGATTGAGCTTATTTCGGCCTTCAAGATTGTTGTCTGGTTTCTGTTCAATCTTGTGCTAAGTGTTAATCAGGTTTGATCGCATGTTGCATGTATTTTGCTACAACTTGCTGTCCCAGAAGTGTAATCTCTTGTGCTCGAAGTTTGAGAAAATAAAGTCTTGTGCTTGCTTTGCTGCCCTAATATGAAGTCTCGGATTTCCGTCTATTGTGTTATGCTTATATCTCCATTTTAGCTTGCATTAAAATTCAATAAATGTATGTTGGAAGAAAGTTTATCTAAGTATCTGTGTCAAAGAATCAAACTTTGTTCATTTCTAACTCTCTTGCTCTGCGTTTACCTAAGAAGTTAGAAACGTCATTAGCATAGGTTAGTTGTAGTTGATAGTTTTTATTAAAGAGAAAAACCTCAGCTGCAACGTCAAGAGTTCTATAACCTTGTGTTCTTGCAGCTGAAATAAAAAGATAGGCAAATTAGCATTAGTTTACTTTCTTTTAGCAAACTCAGCAAAAGAGGGAGCTTCCCCTCCAAATTTGAAGAACAGTTTACTGCACATAGTTGTCTGTTTCCAAACCGCATTCCAGAGGTGCGATTTGAAACGCCAACACATAGCTATATGAGTTTGCTTAATAATAAGCATCTTGTTATGCCTAAATCAAAAGGTTGTTAGTATTTTATTTCATTGTTTTTGTTTGTATTGTTAGGCTACTAGTTTATATATAGTGGCATCCTACAAAGTCGTGCTCAGATTCTAATATTGTATTAGAGCTTACCCATTCTATTGTGTTGTGGGCTGCAGATTTAACAGAAACAAGAAGTAAATTTTGCACCTGAGGTGAACTGTTGTGTAAAATTGAGATTGTTGGATAGTTTGCATTGGAGGCACCTGGTCTACAGCACAGTGTTAGTTTTTATGATCAGACATGAAAGCAATCAGAAAATGCAACACATAAGACAATGAACACCACAAGATACCCTGGGAAAACCCTCCAACTCGAGGGGAAAAACCCAGCAAATATATCGCTTATATATTTTAGGAGTAAGAGCAGAAATCTGCCTACAACTTAGGCCCAACACAAGGCCGAATTTGATACAATGAATAATAGCACCTCCCCTAGATGCAAAGATACAGAATATGTTTCTCCTTGAGATCATCTGCTGCTACAAAATGATCTGCTGCTCAAGTGCGGACTTTTCCAAGGAGTGCGAATATGGGGAATAAACTTGATGATCAAAATGAGAGATCATCACCTTGTATCTATACAAAACAAAGTGTCTCTT
Organism: Sequoiadendron giganteum; assembly: GCA_007115665.2. Lineage (NCBI taxonomy): Eukaryota > Viridiplantae > Streptophyta > Pinopsida > Cupressales > Cupressaceae > Sequoiadendron > Sequoiadendron giganteum. The sequence goes on from CM021103.1 coordinate 396,525,536, forward strand.
CATGTAGGTCGGCCTCCTTAAGGAATAATAATATTAATTAAATGAGTCGGCCATAATAAATAATAAATATTATTTAGGTCGGTCCCATTTAATTATTCATAAATGTTATATTATAATTTCCAAGTGAAGTGCCCCTTCACTTAATTATCACAATGAAATAAATAGCCAAAGGCTATATGCAATTTCATGTCTTCGATTAGGCTGGAAGAATGAACCCGAAGCTGCAATAACTTCAACACACAGTCCTACTAGGCAATGTGCAAAGATCTTTGAAGTGCAAATCTGGTGGAGTGAGGGTAGAGGTAGTCATATCTATCTCGCATATTAACAACTCTGCCATACATTTCTTAAAATTCTGTTATTTGCCTGATTTGTTGCAATGAGGCATTTGTGCAGTGCCATGAAGGTTTAGAATCAGTGAAAATGGTAAGGCACGTGTATAAACATTTTTATTTTTTCACACTTTTCTCATTCGGAACTTGTCACTATATTATCTCCCTGAGCATATGTTTACGCATGTGCCAGGATTAGGGTGGGCCAGTTCTAGTAATTTGTGAAAGATGCTTCATTAGCCATCCTTCCTACTATCACTTTCATATCAACAGATTTGTTTTCCTGGATCCCTAATTTTCTCTCCAGCCCTCTTTTTCCTTTTGCTTGCATGTATCCAACTTCATCAGCCAAGTTGAAGATGTACAATTTTCTTCAAAATTCTTTGTTTGTCATCGGCCAGGCCTATGATGATTGATATTTGACTTTTAGGGTTCTAATCCATATTTATAGGTTTCTCCTTTGTCATCTTTCCAAAATAAAGCATGCATCATTCGTTTCCTGCACAAATACATCTACCTTAAGAAGAAGAAGAAGATTTAGGGTTGGAGGAGTTCTTACTATGGGAGACATCAGACAAGTCAATATAAAAGTATCAAAGATTCCAAGAATAGTTTACCAAATCTTTGGAGTCTTCTTCTTATCCAATCTTGACTTCGCCTACAACCAACTTTCACAATTACCTCAAGCCTCCATAAAATGGTGTAAACCTTCAATCCACCCATCATATTCAGACATTCCCCTAAGTCCAACAATAGTAAATAAATCACATTTTTATTACAATTGGTGCCAGAAAGGCTATACAAAAACCTTGTACGTCTAACAAAATTTCTAGTAGTGATCAACAGTTGCTAATTTTGACTTAAAATTTCTAAGATGTGACCTTTCCATGAAAAAGACATTCCAATTCCCAAAATAATAGCAACAATCACTCTCAATTACGTTACAGGTCCTCTAGCTTTATCTTAGGACATTTCAATACTAGTGGTCTTACCATTAAAACATTACTAGAAGTAGCGAGTTCTCAAATAATTACCAGAAATTACTCTAAACTACACAGCTTAACATGTACTCTTGCTTCCTCTTGGGACTTTTAAAGACTGATGGGTATGACATCTCATTGATTTAATAGAAGATTTGACTTGGGCAGACTATGAGAGCACAAACATATCTAATAATTCTTTGCAACCAATTTCTATGACTACACAAAAAGGTGGAGACATAAATCAACAAGCTGTCAGTGCCAACTCTAAGACATACTAATCCATAACTAACTGGCAGGGAGAAGATTAACTCTGCTCTGCCATAATCTAAATGGATTCGGGAAAGAAAATGATTAGATAACAATAAGTTCTCGAGTTAGATGTCCACTTTCTTCCAGGGGCTCCTAAATTTTCATGACAACAGCTGTGTCCATTTTAATTAACCGGCCTCAAAGTTAGCTGTATGAAAGTGGTAGATGAAGACCAGTTTTGTAATAAGTGTATGGCTTTGGGTGCCATACACCTCCCTGTACAAAGAAAGCTTTCACTTTCCATATGACATTAGCCCAACAATCAAGCCATACTGCATGCACAAGGGTATGAAAGTCCTTGAATGTAGAAATTGCATCAATATACAATCCACTCAGGAAAAACTGTCCTAAGGATGCAGCAATCTATCTTCAACAGAAATACAACATCTACAAGAACCACTATAGCTAAAGCCAACACTTTGTAATGCCATCAAGCCTATCAAAAGCATGGACTTTGACTTCTGTTCATTAGTTTTTCTACCAGTTTTTAGTTTTGAATTTCTACTCAATTAAAATTCCATGCAATAATGCACAACAATATCAGCTAATAATAGAAACTTTGTTGCTAAAACCCATGGTCATCGAGAAAATGCAAGTGAGAATTTATATTTTAAATTAATTTGGCCAAAACACTAAATATGACAAAGAAAGCTATACAGCTCTTATTTTTAACCAGAGAAAAACACAGCTTTCAAGTTCCACATAATCAAAACTGCTAGCCTCAGCTTTGTTTCAACATGATGTGAAAGATAATCCTTTACTGGCCTATTCATATATACCTCTTTTAAATCTGTACCAGGTAGAGGCTCGCCTTTAGTATCACAAGGTTGGTAACTCAATGACTTAAACCACTTTCCTGTCATCAATAATTTATGTTCTCCGTTGGAATCATATACGTACCCATCTACTTTATAATGACAAGCTCTGCAGAGGGAAGAAAAGGAAAGACAAAATTTGTCAAAATTGCTGCAAAGCAACTGCGAACAAATGACAAATACGTGAGAAACAGGAAATTACATCACAACTATATTATTAAACACAGGATCTTGAAATAATTCAAATAATTAAAATTTAAATACTTACTAAAACTAACAATACAGATATCACATAATCCAGAAACCAATAAGTTTTGCAAAATAATTCAAGCCAAATATTATTAAAAACATGATCTTGAAATAATTCAAATAATTAAATACTAACTAAAACTAACAATAAAGACATCACATAATCCAGAAATCAATAAGTTTTGCACAACGAAAGCCAATTTTGTAACTAAAAAACCTATATGCAATCAGCATTTGTAAAAGCATATTCAATCAATGTCTCTTCACAGTAATTGTATCAACTAAAAGGGGATTGTTTAAAGTAGTGCACATATTGCAAAAATTAATAGAACACAATATTTTAATATTCTATTAATTAGCAAGATAAAAATTACAAAGAGGTTCATCTCCTTATATAGAGATTGGAGAAGAAACCACCCAAATGGATAAACTTTAAATTACTCACTTAAAGCTAAAAAGCGAACCTAAAAAAATGGAAAGAAAACACTTGTCACTAAGGTGGCTTTATTACAACTGTAAGCCTTATCCTTTTAATAATTTAATATTATTCTAATGCTACTCCTTAAGGCTTACTTCGCTGAAACCAAAACATAACAAACTAAAAACACCCTGAACCATGAATATGCCATTCTTCAATAGCTTTTCTTTGAAAACAGACCATACACCAAGTAGAACTCCATCAAGTTGCCTCAAACCTTCTTAAAGGTGTAGCTCCCAATCTAAATTCCCGAGTTCCTGGATTACCACCTCCCTGAACTCCCAAATCACAAATCTCCCGAACCATTGGACAACAATCCATGTTGAGCTACTTCACTAAGCTCCAGCAAGTTGTCTTATAATCCTCGTAATAGTATGACTTCCAAGATCACAGACTCCCAAGATAACTAGGCAACCATTCGTTTTGAGTTTAATCAACACTGCCTTCCTATCTGTCTTCAAAGTGTAGACTTCTTAAAATATGAGCAATTCATCTTGGCATAATAATCCTTCCAGAGTCTCCTGAAAGTGCATCTGGAGGATCTTCAACATGGTGACAAAGTGTATTGTCATTAACTTCAAGAAGTGCCTCAACACATTTTACTTCAAGATATCTATAGACAAAGCACATGGTTGTCCAACCTTTTAAGTTTGCTCCATCTTCATTGTGTTGGTCATTCAAAGTAACTCCAATGAAAAGAACACTAAAAGATGCAATTATTAGAGTCAATGTTGCTACTACCCTCATTGCAAAAGTAGAACGCTTTCTTTCATTCAGACTGACTTCATTAGCCTCGATATGCTGTGTAGGTTGATTTTGCACTTTAAGCATATTCAACAAAGTGATCTTTCCCATATTGTCAAGAGTCCAAGACCCAAGAACAAAATTTTGGCCTCCGTTTGCCACAAGCCTATTATGGCCCAATCAAACAGAAATGTATTCATTCCCTTGCACACATTTCGAGGACACGCTACAAACTATAGAAAATCTCCATAAAAATGTCACACAAAACATCCACTGCAATCCACAAGCTAGCTAAGCTAAAAAAATATAATAGAAGAAATACTCAAAACTTTAAAGTTTAAACACCATGAATTCTTCACATGCAATGACATGCAAGCAACATGCAAGTTCATGCAAGTACATGCAACTCACATACACATATATGTAACTAACATACATACACATTAAAAAGTTATTTTGCATGAAAATTCCTACACGATTCTTTAAATAAAAAAATTTCCCACACAAATAAAACCAACTCGTGATTTAACCTTGAAACCTTCACAAGTTTTTCCAAGAGATTCAATTTTGTTTCACGTGACTCCTTGCCCTAATACTGTTTACTCGGTAATTCAACTTGAATGATTAACAAAAAGTAAACAAAAATACATAACAACAAATAACAAAATATATCAATTACTCATAACAATGCTCAAAAGATATGTTGTGTATCCATTCATTCATCAGATATGCAATAGTTACAAGATACATATGCATGTCGTCCCTAACTATAAGTATGACAAGGAAATATATAGCAAGTCGACATTGGTTGAGAACGCCAACCGTCGGTAACTACCAACTAACAATCTACAGTCGAGGACTAATTACACAATAACTTATTTATTTATTTATTGACAACTACATCATCCCCCCCAAAAAGAAAGTTGTCTTCCAGATGACAACAAACAAAATTGGAAGCTAAACAACCCAAACTACAACTACTAAGAAGGGGGATGAGAAGACGTCCCTGGATATACAAACGATGTACTGGTGGACGTCGAGGATCGGAACTGTCAAAGCCTATGGATGTCCTTTGTGGGCAGCTTCAAGTGGTGCTCTACTACCATTTCACATTTTCTTTTTGCCTTCACCATCTATGCAGCCTCCACCAATTGGCGTTTGATCTACTCAATCTCTTTCTCCTTCTCTGCTAGCTTGGCCTCCAAGGCCGTCACTCTAGCCCGTTTTGTGGTAGTGAGTTGTGTTTGTTGAGCCAATTGTTCTTGGAATTTCTGTGTACACTCAACCAACTCATCCCATACTCTCTATACCATTTGAATGGTCCCATTCTTATGCTATGTAAGCTCATCAATGGAGGTGATCTAATGCTTCAGCCTATAAAACACATCTCTGAAGGAGGTTTCTATGCCAAATAGGGCTGAAATCACTCTAGCATCCCTCCCCCTACTGAAGGCCTAACAAGGTACCAAGTTGCTATCATCGTTGGAGTCTCTACTCTAGGCCATCCCCGAGAAGTGAAGCAACGAGTAAACTCCCCTTCACACTCTATCTATACAAATGACAATATGCATTGGGCTTCTCTTGCCACCAATACAGAATGTCTTATGTCGAGTCATCTAGACTCTAGATATATCCCCAACCTCTTTCATCACCATCGGCATAGATTGGAGATCCTATTTATATCATTGGACTATGCCAAGTGGATCCATCTCATTAAGCTTAGCAATCTCAATGATTATCCCCTCTGATTCACTCGACTCCTCTTCCTGATCCTTGCCCAATGGGCTAGTCGGTAGCAATTCTTGTGCAACTAAATGTGGTTGTGGTACCTGAAGGGGTCCCCCAATCTCTTAAGTGTGTATAACATTCAGCAAGTTTTCCTATGAAGGGCCAAGCTCCACACTATCGAAAACCATGACTGACTGATTGGTCTCCTACTGCTTGAGTCCCTCAGCTGTGACTCCTAGAGAACTCGATGAAGGAAAAGTTGGTACCTACATCGGCATCCCAAGTAAATCTAACCAGCAATTGATCTGTGTGGCATCCGTCAAAAAAGTGACATCCCCTAGCAGAGTGGCCTCGGTAGGTAGAGTGGATACCACTCCCAGTGCTAGTAATGTGGCTAGTAGTGCTGGCAATGTGGCTGATAGTGTTGGCAATGTGGCTGACAGTGTTGGCAATGTGGCTAGCAATGCTAGTAATGTGACTGGCACAATTGGCAGTGTGACTGGTGTGTGGTTGGCAATGTGACTGGCAATGTGACCGAAAGTATGACTGGCAATGGCACTACTGTAGTGGTCTCACTAACAAGTATCGCCTTGTCTATCTCCATCTCTAGCGGTGATAGTGTATTTGCAACGAGTGATACCTCCTCTGTCGACGTCATGGCGGATGTAGAGGACAACAATTCTATGGGCTCGTAATCTTCAACACTATCTCCTTCGTCGCCCAACGCATCCCTTTCTTGTATTTTCTTTCCTGTCGGTTGTGTTGTCTCCTCTCCCTCGGATGCCTGTATATCGAGGGTCGTCTAGTAGAATGTCGTCAACCATGAAGGATCCAACTAGGCTATAGGCTGAAGCTTCTCCTATTTCTTAGTAGGAAACTAAGTATGAATGGCATCAAGGAAGAGGGCGATGGCATGCTATGTCATATAGAATGCCTTGTGTTTTTGTGCAAGGAACTCTCCAATTTGTTCTAACAACAATCTCGCCCAAATGTAAACTTTGCCAATACTCAAGCCAATCATACAATCGATCATCCATATGGCACTACATCGGATGCCCGGCAGGCACCTATTAGTCGATGTTTGATTAAATTCATGATACACTTCCATTCAGTTGTAGCTAGAAAAAATTTCCTCAGGCCACTATTTCTTGCACTCTATATACTATCCTTCTCATGTTATGTCAAGTCTAGTTGACATATTCTATGAAGGGATGCCTCTTTATGTTGTTGGGTGATTTTTTTTGTCGGCTTGCACATACTTGTTCCTATAGAAGGTATTTCAAACACCCTACTGAAGTCTACTAGCCAAAATGAAATGGTCACCTAACAACCTCTATAATCAATTATAGATTTGTGGGATTGCCTGTTGTAGTTTGTCACCATTGCTTTCAAATAATGCTCAAACTCTTGAGAATTAAAAAATGGAAGTTGCACAGCTTTGCCTACTTATGCATGTCTAAATGCTACCTTCAGCACATGGTTGTATTGATTGCTCTGCCACCATGTCTAGCATTCACTGCTGGTCAAACTATCCCACATTAATGCATCCACTCTAGTCTCGTCCTCTTTCCCCTAGCTCCTTCCTATGGAAATTCGGGGCTTATAATGTTGCAATGCCCTCTTTCCCTTGCTACTACTAGCATCGATCTCTATAAAATTTATTTGAAAATATACTTTCGGTAGTTCATGATTAAGTTTAAATAAGTAATACCTTCTTGAAAGATGGTTGTAATAATTGTCAGCCAATATTGATAGTCGTACTATGTAGGAGATACTTTTGGTCAACTGTACTCTGAATTTAATATATGATTTATGTATTTTGCAATGTTTTAATTAGAAATGTCGTACCTTGATGCGCCATACAACGTTTAACCTCTTCACAAGGTGGTGTCTAACTCTAAGATTTCCCCTTTTGTATGCCATCCAACTAAAGATTTGCTACAATTATGCTCTTGTTTGCACGTTGTACGGTGTCCAACAATATTCTTCTGTACGGTGTAGAACTTGGATATATGTCGTACGTTGAGTGAAAGGAGTATTGTGCATTCTGTTGATGTTTGTCATACAGCGTGAAGCTTTATCTTGCAATTACCCCTTGGCCATACGATGTGGATGTGCCCAAGCCATACGTCATTCCCCTCATGTGGTCGTACGTCATATCTCTCTTGTGGCCATATGTTGTCTCTTTGTCGTACTACCCATCCTATCCATTGTACAAGGTGAAATTCTTCTCTCCATCGTACAGGCCTTACACTATTTCTTTGGATGCCTCCAAACACTTCATACACTTCCATAGTATGATGACCTTCATCTTATGTCATAATATATAACATGTTCATTGTCCTACGGTTTAAGCTCTTCCAAGCCGTACTTTGTAAATTATGACTAGAGTTCATACCCTTTTATACTTATATGCTCATACTTTGTATTTTTTAATTGGCAAGATTTTAATTTTCTTCAAATTTGATACTTTAATTTTTTCCCTTTCAATATTTTACTATTTGCCAACTAGAAATTTTGAATATTTTCACCTTTTAATTTTTTAATATTTCCTAACTTCAATAATTTAATATTTTCCTCTTCAATAATTTAATAGTTTTCCTCTTTGATATTTTAATATTTTCAACTCCATCAATTTAATCAAATTTTGCCTTTTCTTCCTATTTTCTTCTCCATTTTCTCTTTTTCTTTTTTGTCCTTTTCACTTGATTTTTTATTTTATTTTTATTTGTACAACTTGGGGTCACATACAAGTTTTCCATGGTCACTTGTAGCATTCATACTCACAGCAAGTTCTGACATATTGTAAATCAAAAAAATTTCCAGTAAGGATGAGTTTTTTCATACCTTCATCTTTTTGGTTGTCGTTGACGTACATACTGCCTCTTGCTTGATACCATTTCACTTCATCTCCTTCAGCTGTTGGGAGTGCCACCAGATTGTGAACTTCACGCCATAACCCATTGGAAGTTGGTAGTGAAGGTGGCTTCATGCTATGGTCTAATGCCATATCGGTCATGGGTTGGGTCCTTCCTTCAAGTCTTTTGAATGTTCTTATGTGGAGTTGTGCCATTCTTCAGCAATCTTCCTCTTTTTCTTATCTTTGTCCATTTCATTGCTAATGTACCTTGTCCTTTGTCCTAAATAAGTTGCTTTTTGTTGCCATCCACCATGCGACTTGATCCATTCAGTAGGTGGTCCAAAGAACACATTTGTTAAATGTCGATGGATCTTTGGTATTGCCACTCCTAGTTGTTTCAGAATAGGTTTTACCACTACACCTTCCGGTCCTTCTAGTTCTCACAGAATAAATTTTGCTGCTACTCCTTCTAGTTCTCCTGGTTCTTGCATGATAGGTTTCTTTCCCATTCCTGCATCACTCCTATTTGCCACCCAATCTACCATGTTGATTGCAATTGTTTTGTATTTGTATGGTTTTAGTTTTGATCCGTTAATACTGTCTTTCAAAATGGCGTCGTCCAGATTTTCTAACTTGGTAGCCTCGTTATCAAAGACTTCTTGGATATTAAAGGGACCAAGCCATCTCACTTTGAATTTTCCTGGTTTTGATTTGTTACGGCTGTTATACTTCAAAACTAATTGTCCAGGCTGGAATTTTACCTGTTGGAGATGTTTGTCGTGCCAATACTTCTTTTCTACATCACCTGTGTTGCCCATTGGGCGAGCACCCTTCATTCATCAAGTTTGTTCAATTGGAATAGTCACTCTTTCAGACTCTCTATGTTGCCTAGTCAATTCTCAACAACAATCCTTAGGCCTGGTACCATATACTCGATGGGGACTATGGCTTCCTGACCATACATCAAGTGGAATGGTGTGTCCTATCATCAATTTGTACGTTGTTTGGTAAGCCCATAGTACAATTGGCAGCTTCTCTTCCCAATCTAATTCTTCGATACTGCATGAATTGTGGACAACGGAGATGAGTACTTTGTAAATTTTTCCTATCCATTCACTCTCGGGTAGTATGGGCTTAATAGGTTATGAAAAATACAGAACTTCGTCATCATCAAACAAATGACGTGGTTCACAAAGTATCCTCTCATATCACTGGTGATTTGTATTGGAATGTCGTACCTCATGACAATTTGCTCGTAGATGAATCTCGCCATACTAATTGTCGTGTTGTCTAGAAGTACTCAAGCCTCTGCCCATTTTGTTAGGTACTTTGTGGCAATGACAATGTATCTGCATTGGTGGGTGTAGTTGGCTGACTTTATGCAGACCAATGAAATCAAGTCCCCACCTCTCGAAGAGTTCCGGGGGTTGAGATGGAAACAACGACATGTAGTCTCTCTTCAGTGGTTTACCAACTCTTTGGCAAGTGTCGCATCCCACCACCCATTCTCGGGCATCGGTGTGCAATGTCAGCCACCATAGACCTACCAACAAGATTTTTCATGTTGTCACATCTGGTCACATATGTCCTCCCGCAACCCTCCATGTGCTTCTTTAAAGACTCCTGGGATTTCCTCCTCCATGACACATCTTCGTAGAACATGGTCAAACCCCATTTTATGTAGCAGTTCAATGATGAGTTGGAAAATTTTACTCTTCAAGACTAGTTTCCTTCTCTCCCAATGGCATTTTCTTTGGGAACGTAGAAGTGGAAAGGTATTCTCTAACACTCTCGAACCATGGAGGTAGTGTTGAACTCTAAAATAAGTGGGCATCTAGGAAGTCTTCATTTACTCCCTCGAGTGGTTCACCTGACTTGATTCTAGACAGTTGGTCAGCAATGACATGGCTTTTCCCCAACCGAACAATAATGGTGAATGTAAACTTCTGCAATAGAAAAAGCCATCTATTCACTCAACCTTAGATTATTGGCTTGTTCATCAAATACATAAGAGTCTGGTGATCAACATAGAAGATGAATGGTGTTGCAAGTAATGTTTGAACTTTGCACCGAGTAGACCATCCCCAGTGCTTCCCTCTCCATCATGCTGCTATTCTCTAAAGTGGCGTGGGGAAAAAGAAGAAGAACCTTTAATATTCATTGCCACCTCTAGAAAAGACAAACTGAACATTTGTAGCTAAGAAGGAAATAATTGGTGGTTGGTCTTATGGTATGTAATATGATCGTTGCCAATGAAATTAAGTGAAGTCAACTACCATCGAGAAGAGATCATTCCAACTGGGTGCTCATACACAGGGATAATTTTGAATTTCCTAGGCAGGCATGGAACGTTGTTACTTCCTAGAGGTGAAGCCATCATTGAGTTGCTGCTGGTAATAGTAGTGGATTTGTATTAGTCTCAATCTTGGCACAAGACTTTGCACTGATTTGTACCAGTGTTGGAAGTCATTAAATTGCAAGGCTGAGGGAGCCATGAGCATAGGAAGGGTCGGGGTAATACCTTCCAGGGCCTGCACTTCATCAAGAAACCATTGGAAATGTATTTGCTCAGAAAATTAATAATTAAAGGCTTCAAAATCTGGAAGGTGCTTTTCAGACCAACAATCGTAAATTTCAGACCTAGCTTAATATTGGCCGAAGCGTGATACAAACTAGCTAGTGAATTTCTGACGAACTGTGCAGATCAGCAAGTTGTAACAGCGTGGAATATTTATGGGGATTGAGTACACTCAATGCTATCTCTACATCTTCTCATAACAATCAAACTTATCACAAAGGAAAACTCATATTGCTTCGAAGTGTTTGACAAAAAGTCAATATGCTTCAGTGGGAGAAGTGAAAGAATTCTCTTTATTAATCATTAGAATCAGCTAGCAGACTATTTGTCAAAAAGCTATCATTGTCAAACTAGCAAAGGAAATCAGAAATTATCATCTACAAGGGCAGGAGATATTTCAGGATAAAAGATGGCTATGGATAAATAAATAATTGAGTTGATGCAAGAATTGTTTAACCCGATGAAGTACCCAAACTTTAAAAGGGAATACCTAGGGGTGGTTGCAAAGCCAAAACATTTGGATAAGGAAAATGAATTGCTTCAAAGTGATTCACAACCTCCAGGTGATCACAGGGAAGGAGTAGCACAGGTGCATCCAGATTTGTTGGAGCCTCATCTATCAGTTGGGAAAATAGATGAGGAGTGCACAACAGTGGTTTTAGGTGACAAGGATGCCATACCTCATGATGGCAGTTTGGCAGAGTTTCAAAATGGTTCTTTGAACGTACATGCATCTATTCCGGAAGAGGAAGTGTGCAATGAGGTTGTCAAACCAGCAGCCTCTAATATTCCATTTGAGTCAACCTATGAGGTTTAAAACACTAGTGCATATGGCAAGGAAGTGTGCAGTGATGATGGCTCACATGATGATGTTTCCCAATCAGTACAACATCCTATCATAGTGCTGATTACAAATCAGAAAATTTGTATAGGGATGACAAGTTTCAGGGGTCCCATCATTTGGCAGGACAACTGAAGGTGAATGAAGGTATGATTGCTACAGCCATAGAACATTTTGATGTCACTCAGCAATTGATGAAAAACTGTTGTTTGAGGACTCCGGGAACACAAGAGCACTTTGGTGGTGAACTTTCCCTTGTAGAATTTCAGGCACTCAGAGAAGCGTTGGGGGTAATGAAAACTAATTACCTACAGCTACTAGCAAACCGAAATCATCTTCTCATGCTTGATGGGATTTATTATGATGCACTAAGGGAGAAAGAGGAAGAAGTTGATGAGCTCACTCTTGAGCTTGAGGTCACCATGGACTCTTTGAAGAGCACTCAAATGGCCCTTCAAGAGTCAGAGACTCGAATTTACAAGCTTACTGTGGAGTTGAGCTTAGCACAATCTTCATCACCCACGGCTGAAATTGAGCTATCTATGGCATCCATCGGCGATGAGCATACATCCATGAATTGTGGGAATATGCATATGGATGATGTGGGAACATCCACTTTGTTTACAAGTGTAAATGACACCAACGAAGTAAGTGCATTAGATGAGCATAACAAGGGACAGTATGTTGCAGCAGGTGTCCCTGAAGGGAAACACTTTAAAGGTGATATAGGCCCAAGTCTCTACATTGGTGGTGTGGAGAATGTTGTTGCAAGGTTTGTCCATCACGATTTGAGTTGTGAGTCATTTTCTAGTGGTGGCAATGAAGTATGGGATCCATGTGATTATATTGGTATTCCATTGATGCAATCAAGTGAGTTTCACCTTGATTGTGAGGTGAGGTGTGCCCACCATTTTTCTTTCAGCCCACTCACATTTGATTGGACTATGATGCAAAAGACACGCAAGTGTGAGATAGATGGTCGGTATGAGGTGTTTCTTTCTATGGATGAAGGGGACAAACCTTACAGGTCTTATGAGTTGCTTCTACAAGGTAATTATGCTATTGGGATACATGGTACAGGAGCAGATTTTGAGCAATTTGGCATTCTTGGTACAGTTAGAATGGTGCAACAGGAACCATCAGGAGACAAAGACAAATTCAAAATTTGTCTATGGGATTCTGATAGAATACACCCATGGAGGCTCATGCTACTTAGAGATGTTTTCAGTTTGATGCTTCACCATCTGCAGGTTGGTGAAGATTTTATCAAAGTCGCACAGTGGGGGTCAATAGGTGATGAGTATGGTAGGGTTCCAATTGGGTTGTGGGCTTTGGGATCTACTATGCTTGGCAGCTTGTTTCTTCTTCACACAGTGTTTGATGGGGTTGTCGAGTTTAGCGCTTCCTTTCTCCAGTGGTTGCAATGGAGCTTGGGTAGAGCATTATACAAACTAGTTTGGGATCTCAACATTGAAGGCAGGCCTGGTTGTTCAGGTGAGGATTGCTTGGGGAGGGCGGTTTGTAATGTCCCCTTTTTTTTGAGATCTGTATTTTTGCAATGGTTAGTCTACTATCTGGTTCACGTAGGCTAATGAGACATTTAGGGGACCCTTTGAAGGGATTCAGGGTCTTCAGCAAGCTTGCATATTCATTGGTTGGTAGGCCTTTTGAAAGTAGTTCAGGGCTTATCATTTATACTTGCTATTTATAGCAAGTTGAAAGATACTCTCTCAAAAAAATTTGATTTTCAATAACAATTACAATGTAACCAAGCACCCGTTAAGGTTAGCTTAAACCAAAACGTTGCATAAAAGAACCCTAACCAAGAATGCTCTCTAAAACCACTTAAGGAGGAGGGGCAGGCATATGGTCAGAGGATCCCTAGGATTTATTGAATCAATAATTACAAAGATTACAACTGAAAGAGAGAGTCTAAACTCAACACCAAGAATGTGCACTCAAGATCCTTTAACAGGCGAGGTGCTAACATATGGTGGAGTGCTAAATGTTGAATTGAAAGAAAATAGGCGGATAACCAGTCATGAGAGAAATTACAAATAACAATTCATCCGTTGCAGCAGGCATCCACTCATGAGTGGGAATTCACCACTTTCCAGTGGGTACAATGAGAGAATTAGCAAGTTCTTTTTTCCACACTGGCGATAAACCATCCAAGGGTTACAATGTGATAATTAAACATAAATAAGCAGCAATTAAATAGACTGAAACAGTACTACTGTTATCAGCTTTTACAAATAGAAAGAGCTGCAAATTACAAGAGTTTGACAATGATTTCAAGCACCAAGATATAGGATGCTTCCACGTTAGTTATCAACAAGAATTGATAAAGAAAGACTGGAAAAGCAAACTAAAATAAGTCTGATTTAGAAATCTGCAATTCTGGAAATGAATTATCAGCAATTGCAAAATCAATCAAATGCTCATAACTTCATCAAATTACCTCTGATTGGACTGAAATCTTTTGTGAATAATCTCTAAGAGTATGGGGCCCAAGAACCACTCAAAAACCAGCATCAAATCCTTCACATTAATTTGGCACGAATCCCAATTACACTTAGAAAAGTACGACCCTCCTTGAGGGGCAATTTTGACATTAAAAATCAGAAACTCCAAAATTAAATCTACAACTGCACAAGTGGGGTCACCTCTAGCATAGGAAACAATAGAACCAATACCCACAAGCTAAATAAATTCACACCCAAAGCTGTAAATAGAAATGTCCTTCAGCCATGAAAGGACCAGCAAACACAAATTCTGGAAATAACATCAATTTCTCCAACAATGAAGCTCAATATGTACTTCTGAATGAAGCACTCTCTCAATCCATCATCTAGGGAACCATCGTTTCAAGCCCGAAGAGTGGAATAGATTTGCTAAGCTTTCCCTTAGCTGGATTCTGGATTTCAAACCAGCAGCATAACTTTGCTTTCCAAAACATAACCTGATCAGCTCTCCAAAATGCAGCAATATATAAGTTTCAATGGCCAAATGAAACACTCTGAATTCCAAGAAGTCAAATCACTTCAACTTCCCAAGGGATGCCACCTTTAACTATTTACTTTATTTTGAAAAATAAAACATTATTCACCTTCCCTTTAGGCGTCCATTTCAATTTGCAACAATAAAGCATTTATTAAATCATTAAATGCTCAACTTGACCCTTTAATGTCCCCTCTTTAAAACAACATGAAGTTATCACTCCTAGGCGTGGGGGTACAGCTTAAAAACATGAAATTGACTAAGTATAAAACTTAGTCCAAGGAGATAACCAAAACCAATGCCAATACTGAAACTGAAGGATTACCAAAAATAGCATAATGACCTGAGCTGAACTGCAGATGATGATACTGCCAAAATTAGACTTACTAAAAATAGCCACTGCCAAAAATAGTAAGTTCACTTCAAACACAATAGAAAGCCAAACTGATCGGCCACACTGAACTGCAAAAGATTGAGTTGTTGCTAGAGTGATACTGCTATAAATATACTTACCAAAAATAGCATATTGCTATAAATAGTAAGTTTGCCAAAACCACATCTGTACGCCAACTGAGCAGTATCATGACTTAGTATAAATAGTAAGTGTTTCCAAATATCTTTTAAGCACAAACCGGGCAACCATTATGACTTACTATAAATAGTATGTGCCCGGAAAGGATGTCAAATTCAGATGCATGTCACACCACCCTGGAGATCTTTGAAAACCCAGAAAAACCCAGAGACCTTTCTTGCATGCAAGGTATCAGTCAAAATTGCATGTCATTATTTTAACATGCATGTTACCTCATCCTGAAGCTCTTCAAAAACCTAGAAAGCTCCATTAGACATGTGTCAGAAAAATACACATGCAAGCCCTCAAAACTACATCTGAAACCTCCTATAAAATAGGAAACCCTAATTTCCCATTCTGCTTAGCCTACGAGTTTCCGGAAATAGGCTAAATCCAATTGTAGAGCGTAGGGCTAAATCGGGGACATTACACAAGTTATACCGAGTTCAGTGGTTTCACACCTGCAGAGAGGTTTTATGTCGAAGGCACTCTCAAGGGATTATTGTCAGTTTTGGTCAAGAGTGGGCACTTTAATTAAATTACTTAAGTCGAATTACTTTAATAATGTTATATTATTAAAGTGACTTTGTAATTTAATGTTATAAAGTAACTTTAATAAAGTACTTTATAATATGGTGTTATAAGGGGATAAAGTAACTATTTTTAAAAGATTATATTTTAAGTTACTTTATGATTTCAATTTAAAAGGCACATCTTTCGAAAAAGAAAATATTAAATTTAATGTGCAAAAGGCCAAAGGGCATTGGATTTTGAGAAGGCATTATTTGATATTGCATTTAAAAGTGAAATGCCAAGATTAGGGCGTAGGGTTTGGAGAAGGATAAATGCAAAGAAGATCATTTTCTTTATCCAAGTTATTATTTGCAAATTATGTTGGGAATTATTGTTCACATGGGTTAGAATAATAATGTGTGCTACAATAAAAGTGAGTTGTTATTATAGCTCACGTAATTAATATTGTTTGTATTATGAGTTGTTTTAACAACTCATATATTTAGGAGTTTGTTTATTTGTTAGTCTCGAGTTGTTATAGGACGTTTCCTATAACATAGGAAATACAAGTCCTATATATATGTAAAGGTATTGAATGAAAAGATAGAGAAGCACGTATTATTTGAATTGAATCATTTACAGCTTCTATTATTATGTCTAAAAATCTAATACGGTAACAAAGCCTACTGATTCTTTTGTGCATCTAGATCGTTGCATATTTTGGCATTTAAATCATGAGTAAAGATGTTGCTGTCTATAGTCTTCAGATATCTCTTATCCTCTATTGTCAAGTCTAAGTGTTGCATATGCAAGAAAGCAATATTTGGAGTCAACATTCCATCTTGATCGGGAAAATGCATGAATGTAGCGTAGGTAATGTATTTGTGGCATAGAATAATATACTCTGATATTATTCTTGGCTCTGCGTTACCCCCAAATTCATTCCTGGAGGCACGATTCTGAGGATAATGTATTTTTGGCATCGATTTGATTACTGGCACATTGATCACATTTGATTTCGGGTTTGCGGCTTCTCCAGATTTCATTGTTGGCAGGCTTTGTGTGTGGTATTGTCTTTTGGCAACAATATTATTTAACACCTGCACTATTTTATGTTTGTTGTGATTTGACTGAGTTTGGAGCTATATAACTTTGTGTGCGATTCAAAGTTTTGTTGCTTGAGTTGACCAATCTGTGAAAGAGGTGTGCCAACATTATTGGAAGCATTGTTGCATGGAGATCAAGCCACATTTTTTTCTTGTGAGGAGGCAGACCACTTCATTTTCAAGCAATCATTTGTTGTTCTAGTCTGTGAGAAGTTGTTGATGCCCGATAAGTTGAAATAAGAGGAAATTCTTTTAAGTTTGTTTCCGAAGAGAAGAAGCCCGATGTTAGAGGCCAATGAGAGGCAAATCTATGTGTTGAGCACATGCTTATGATATCCTTGGCAGCCAATTTCATAATTTCCATGGTCTACATGTATTTTACGTCCGAGCATTTCAATGACAATGCATCATTCCTTGCTTGGTATCGGCTCAAGTTGGCTTGGTGATTACTTCTCCTTTACATGTGGTCTGTGAGACTTTTTCTATCCTTGGCAGGATTTTTCGGTAGACTTTATTTTGATGTTGTGCAGTTTTATTATTAATAAGGGGCTTAATATTTATGAAGATTCATTTTTACTGTTGGGGAGGAGAAGTTTGGTAGGTCGTTACCTATTGTTTAGTTATATTATTCCAAAATAAAGTTTTAATAGTGTTTTTAGTGGGATTGTTGGTGGAAAATTAATTGTCCTTGTGTCAAAGTGTTATAGTTAAGGTGCATTATCGGTTGAGCCCGACACCTTTGATTAAAGAGTAATCGTGGACAAATTATTTTATATTGAGAAATTTGAAGGAAGAGACTTCCATACTTGGCAGATACAGATGCAATTACATTTGATTGAAAAAGATATATGGGATGTCGTCAAACCGAACTCGGTAACACCAACTGGTGCAGGTGAACTTGCTAAGTGGAATGTAAAAAATCAGAAAGCTTTGGGAACTATTGGTCTTGGCTTATCAAAATCATATTTACACCATGTAGATTTTGCGAAGTTAGCAAAAGAGATTTGGGAGTCGTTAAACAAGCTCTTTGGATCTGAAGCGGAAAGTGCCAAGACAACATTAAAGCAAAAATTGTATGGATTGAAGATGGAAAAAGGTACAACAATGGCAGATCATATCAGTAAGTTTCACTCTCTTCTAAATCAGCTAGCTGGGATTAATGAGAAAGTAAAAGATGATGAGGCCAAAGCAATACTTCTGAATAGTTTGCCTAAGCATATGTCTGGGATGGTGTTCACATAAAGTAAGGTAACCATTAGTCTTGAAGGAGTAATATCTACTCTACTTGATCATAATGAAGACTCAAAATCTGATGAGGTCTTATTTGTACATAACAAAGCAAGAAAATGGAAGTACAAATCTAAGAATGTTCCTTCAAAAGGAAAAATCAAATGTTTCTATTGTAATGTAATGGGACATGTAATTTTGAATTGCAAGAAGAGGGCACAAGATCTATTAGATGATAAACTACATCATCACGCTTCCTTAGCTGAAGAAACTAATTGGGAAAACCATGCAAAGGATGAAGAGCTATCATGTCCTAGTGATGAAGAATATGTGCTCTAAATAACTTCAAAATTGGAGGCAAGAGGCAATGGAGGAAGGAGGACAATCAGCGTCCTCTTGTCAGTCACCAACGATGGGGTCGCTCATCAGCTTTGGTGACATTTCCTTTTATGCAGCATAATATATTTTTTTCAATGTTATAGGTTGTGTGAATAAGTGGAAATTTCACATTGTGGGGGGGGAACAATACACAATGTTTCATTCCCAGTTTGTGATATGTATGGTGATTTCTATGTAACTTCCCTAATGTACAAGCATAGTGGCGAACAAAAGCACCAGTGTAATGTAGTTCATGGATCTTGAAAAGGTTTGTGGGAGGATCCAAAAAACCACATGAGGTGAACAAATGAGTGGAGGTTCCTGTTCATGTCAAGGTTTTCTGGTAAGCCTATTTAAAACCATGGGAGGAGAAATCCTTTCTTTGGATCGAGGTCATGAGTCAGTTGGACATGCCACAGGGAGGAGCATACTGCAGATGAAGGGTGTGAGTTCATACCATGTTCACACTAAGGGGGGGAATGTTGGGAATTATTGTTCACATGGGTTAGAATAATAATGTGTGCTACAAAAAAAGTGAGTTGTTATTATAGTTCACGTAATTAATATTGTTTGCATTATGAGTTGTTTTAACAACTCATATATTTAGGAGTTTGTTTATTTGTTAGTCTTGAGTTGTTATAGGACATTTCCTATAACATAGGAAATACAAGTCCTATATATATGTAAAGGTATTGAATGAAAAGATAGAGAAGCACATATTATTTGAATTGAATCATTTACAGCTTCTATTATTCTAACTAAAAATATAATAAATTGAAGAGAGTTGAGCAACAGGGTTTGCAGGCATGGCGTTTCAAGTTGTTCTAAGAATGATAACCCTCGAATAGGACAGCGTCTACAGGTGTGGAAGATCACCCAAGGGAATTATGAGAGATAGTCTCACATAGAGATTATTACAAAGCATCATCAGTTTCCTAGAGACTATTGTACCCAAAACAATTTTTTTGCTTCATTAAGGCATTTTGATTAAAATGGTCTAAATCTTGTAAAATTGTTGTCAAAAGTCAGTTTTAGGTCAAACCAAGCATGGGCTTTTTGTGGGTTTATTGTCTAGAAGATAATGGCAAAATTTGAAAATTTTGAAAATTAAGGTTTTCGGGCCCCTATTTTTAGAAAAAACCCTAAAAAAAATGATCTTTCCAGAATTGGCTGAAATTAATTTTGATAGGCTTATATCATATCACAATCACATTGGTGAAGTCAAAATCAAGAAAAAGTTAGTTTAAGTCTGGTGGGTCGATTTCACTTTTTCAAGAGAAAAGTTAGGACCTTTGAGGTCATCAATGGCAATTGGCCAATACCAGGTGTTGAAATCTAAGCCTCAAACTCATCACAAAAGATTCTATGGTGAAAGATGCTTCGTGACGGAGGGGATTTTCAAAAAGTGAAAAATGTAAAAAATATTCTAAGTTTGGAAACACTTCACCTTGCTACAAGGGAGGTACTTATGCAATCAACCTACAAGTCAACTTTGCAGTGTTTGTACAAGTAAAAATGGTGAAATGCAGTCACGCACTCGCGTTGGCACCAGCAATGCTTCAACGCAGTCAAATCAGCAAGCGACACGGTGTTCGCAAAGCGTGAAAGAGGTGAAATCATCTAAAAATCACCAAGTCTGGAGCTAATTGCGCCCCTACAGGTCAAGGGCACCCTTGCATTTGAAGGCCCAAATGCAATTGTTAATGGTTGCAAAGACATTCATCTTCTTTTGATTTTTGCTGGCTTTCTAGTGAATCGTCAAGCAAATCCATCAGATTTGCAAAACATCAACAAACGAAGGCGGAGGTAGGAAGATGCGGGAGGTAACAAACGTCAAAGATGGCAGTCAATTACAAAAATTGCATCCCTGTAGCCCAAGGGCGCCCAAGAATAAAGCTTGATAGATGTTAGTATTTTCAGTAATCATTTTAGGATGATCTTCCCGGCTTCAATTCAACTTCGTGATGAATTCGTTCGCCAGTCCATAAGACATACTAAACGATCGTAGCAGTTGATCCAGCAAGCACATAAAACAGAGGAGAAAATGAAAGTCAAATGTCAATTTGTACCTCTGCAGGCCAAGGGCACATAGCTTTTTAGTCAGTCAAATGAAGTTTTTTGTAGTTGTCTTCTTCAAGAGATCTGCTCAGAATCCTTCTGGCTACACGATGAATCCAACCATCAACTCTCGAGACCTATCAAATGCCCGTGGATGAAGAATCAACGTAAAATACCTGAGACGAAAGCAAGTTGAAATATTGGTTGTGTTGAGAAAATGCAACCTTCTTAAGAAAGGCGCCCAAATTTTTGGGGCCTCAGATGCAGTCTTTTGGCTTCGTGACTCCCAGGAACATCTCTTCCAAGTTGCTCAATCTCTGCAATGAGATCATTAGTGCGAACAATGGAGCAATCCATCTCCCGACAGCAAGGGTCAAAGTGGGGCATTTCGTTGAGGGTTGCAAAGTGCAAAATCAATCTCAGAAGGTCAATTGCGCCCCTGCAGGTTAGGGGCACCCTTGAATTTGAGCACTTTAAATCAACTTTCATAACTTGCACATACAGTCATCCTTTGTGGAATTCTTTCAACTTCGCAATGGATTCAATATCCAATCGATGGGAATAGTCAGTCACCAATAGTTGCAGATTCAAGCATGGAGAGTCAAAATCCAAAAAATGGTTGTCTGGTGAAACATGCACCCTTTTGGAAAAAGGCACCCTAGAATTCAAGGCATCAGATGAAGTTTTTAGCGTTTGCTGCTCCCAGCAACATCTTTTCAGACTTGAGCTAGCTTCATGATGAATGTGTCAGCTCAGCTTCAGGATCAACCAGGCATCCACAATTCAGGGTCAAACAAAGGTAGTTTGTCACAGTGGAAGTTGAAAATATTTGAAAATTTTCCAACTCTCTCAAGCTTTGGCGCCAAAAGTCAAAGTTTGACCATTTAAACTTCAGTTGTGATTTTTGCATGCTACCTCTTGCATATGGCATCCAAAATTAACGGAGAACCTTAGTTCGCGATGCATGCATAAAGATTAACTCAATTAGGGTTGGCGCATCTACCTAACTGGCACTACCACCTCCAAAATGCTTATTTGTTCAAGCATAGGCATCACAACTTCATTATTTCTAACAAGTTGAAGCTAAAATCAGCTATTTTTTCTCCAACGCCTTGTGAAGGATCAAATGGAGGCCATTTTCAGTGTTCTTCAAGGTTCTTCGTTCAGGTTGCGCAAAGAAATAATTATTCATGTTCCATCTTTCCAACACATTCATCAAATTGGGTAGGAGGCGATTTTGTTGAAGATTGACAGAGGTAGAATATAATTTCTATCTCCTCCCCCCTCACATTTCTTCTATCCTTGTCTTAGGTTTTCTCTTGCATGTTCAAGTAAATGACAGTTTTCACAAATTTGACCATCTGGGTTTGCTCAGCACAATGTTGGCGACAAAACCCATGTTCCAAAAAAAATCGAGAAAATTGCCCCAATACTTCTCACTTTTTGAAGTACTGTGCTTTTCTCCAAAGATTTTTTTGCATATCGGTGAAAAAGTCGACATTTTGAAAAACAAAGAATTTGGGTTTGGTCAGCTCGCATGCGCCAATAAAACCCATATGCCATATTTTTTCGGGAAAAATTTGCCCCTAGTGCTCCTGCAACTTTTGTTACTGAAAAGCTCTTACATGCCTAAGGGAAAGTCAGTTTTTTGAATTTCTAACGTTGTGGGTTTTCTTAGAAACATTTTCTCTACAAAACCCACGTCTTGGAATTTTTCGTAAAGATTGCCTCTCGACAGGCTATTTTTAGCCTCATCAGGAGTTATTTTTAGCTCACCTGAAAAAGTGCCCAAACATATCCGTGTTTACAGTCATCAGTCTAGTTTTTCATAATGCAATTCACTTAGACTGAATTCAAGACCAAATTGGTCTTGATTCACGACTTCATAGGAAAAGTTGACACCAATTTGCATCAAGCGCATCTGGAGGGTTGATTCAAACAATTTGACAGGCGTAATTGCTCAAAGTCCACATGGTTTCATACCTCATGTAGCTGATTGCCTTCCAAGGCTAGTTTAGAGGGTTGATATAGTTGGAATTCTACGTGTGCAACGAGTTTGTGTGCATTTCTCACAACCAGAGTGTTCGCAGTCAAACATCGCGGTTTCGTCATGCAACACTCTTCCATTGAGAAAAACGTGAAAAGCGTCAAAAGCGTCAAAAGCATCAGAAGCGTAAAGCTACAAAAGAAACAAAGGCCATCACTCCAATTGTGGAGCCACCAAAGTTACCATCCAATGAACTTCCAGTTGAAGTGTGCAGAGATTTCTAGGATTACTCAAGTTGCTGACAAGCAATAAACTGATAGTTGAGGCATGTGACAATCTCCAGGCGATCACAACCAATGAACTGCTAGTCAGGAGTCCCACCTTTTCCAAATAGACATTAGACACAGCAGTTAACTTGATGCCTCTTTCCAAGTTAACTCGTTGTCCCACCTATTGAGCATGTCTATTTTGGAGTCACCTATATACATTTGGAGTTAGATTTCAGTTAACTGATGTTGGTTATCAGTTGACTCTCATATCTGTTGTACCGAAAATGAAATTTTTGGCATTCTGCTTAAATTGAGCTAAACAATGTAAAAATGCAATCGAAAGTATGTTCTAGGTCAAAACAAACATGAAGTCTTTGTGGGTTTCTGTCAAGGAACCTATGGTTAAAATTCTGAAAAAATGAAAATTAGGGTTTTACGCCCCTATTTTTAAGGAAACCCTTAAAAATAGAACCTTCCCAGAAATGATTGAAAATAATTCTGATAGGGTTAATTGCCTTCACGATCACATTGATCAAGTCAGAATTATCAAAAGACATGTTTTACTCTAGTGGGTCTATTTCTATTTTTCAGGAACAAAGTTAGGATCTCCACAGCCATTAATGGCAGATTGGCCAGTACCAGGTGCTGAAAGCTAAACCTCAAAAGCTTCAACGAAGAAGCCATGGCGGAAAAGCTCTAAAAGATGTTGTTTCAACGAAGGAGATTCTCAAAACGGAAAAGGCCAAAATTTGGCTAAGTTTGGAAGATGCACGTTTTGTCTACTAAGGCAAAACACAGTCTACAGTTGAAAAAGGCGCCCCTCTTGAAGAAAGGCGCCCTTGGATCTCAGAGGGCAAATGTAAACATTTGGCATCTTCAACTCAGTCATCCTCTTCACTTTCATGTTGGCTCGACAACGAAACAATCAGCAAAATCATCTGATTCAAGGATCATCGACCAACCGTCAGCAGAGTATGGAGGATCCATCAACGACAAAGATGCCAAATCAAAGAGCTTCAAGCTAAAAGCGCCCCTGTTGGCCAAGGGCGCCCCTCAATTACAAGCACCAGATGAATCCATAAGCAGCAACTCTATACATGTTATCTTTCCAGCTTCCTCTCAGCTATGTGATCAATTTGACAGCAGGTTCACAGGACACACCAAACGATCACACGCTGAGGTCAAGCATAAAAAGACAGAATTGAAGAACTGGAAAGACAAGCCAGAAATTGGCTAAGGCATGATCAAAATCGCCCCTCTTGAAGAAAGGCGCCCTTTCTTGAAGGCATCCAGATTCAGTCAAAATCTTTACTACCTCCCAAGATGATCTTCTCAGCTATGACCAGTCTCGCCAGTGAAACCATCAGCAAAAACTTCTGACAAATCAATCAACTGATGAAGGAGGTCAAAGGCAGGCAATTTTCAAAGTAGACAAAACAAGTCAACAAGCTAAAAGCGCCCCTGCTGGACAAGGGCGCCCTTGAGTTTGAAGGACATAAACTCACTGTCATCAACTGAGAAGTCAGTCATCCTGAGCAAGACCGAGTTGGCTACCCGATGCATCGTCAAGCAGAGTCATCCGACTCATCCATCAACGAGAACGTCAGCTCAAAGCACAGAGGGTCTAAAAAGGCCAAAACGAAGAACAGTCAATGAAAATTGACTAAGGCACTGCCAAAAGCGCCCCTCTTGAAGAAAGGCGTCCTTCATTCTAGAGGTCCAAACTCAGTTTTCTGAGTTAATCTCTCCCAGGCATATCTCGTCAAGCTGATCCCATCTCAACAACGGATCCATCAGCAACTGTCGAAGATCAACTGAGCAGCCAGGATCGAAGATCAAACAGAGGCATTTCAGCTTGCAAAAATGATCAAAACTCCAAAAGGGAAGCCTAAGAAAGTCAAAAGCAAATGTTGACTTGAGTTAACAAATTTTAGAGGCAAAAAGAGGCCAAACACTCCACAATCAGTGAAAAACACTTTTTTGAACTCCAAATCAGGCTCAATCATGAGTTGGATGCCCAATTGATGCTTGCAACTCCAAATTGACATATCAAAGCATCTAGGCATCCATTATTCATTATTTCTTTGCAGGTTGAGGAGCTCAAGAACGGATATTTTTCTTCTCCAACATTTTTGAAGATCTAACAGAGGGGTTTTGACCGTTCTTCATATTTTTGAAGATCTGTTGCACACAGGGACTATTTATCAGAGTTTGCATCAAAAGGCATAATTCTTCCAGATTGGCAGCCGATAACTTCCAATCCACCTTCTGTCTACTTCCTCTATTTCTGTCTATATTTCTTTGCATGTCACAGGAAATGACAAATAATCATAGATCTGGCCAACTGGGTATGATCAGCATAGCTTTTTCAACAAAACCCACATGTTGGATTTTTCCAGAAAAAGTAGCCCTGCTGCCCCTATTTTTTAGGGTTTCCGAAAAAAATCATAATTTTGAAAATCAAACAAACTAGGTTTGTTCAGCTCTGAAGCATGAACAAAACCCATGTGTTGTATTTTTCCGAGAAAAATCACTTTCTGGTGCCTCGCTGCCTCTGCCACCGAAGGGCTCTTGCATGTCATAGAAAAACTCGTTTTTTCGAATTTCTGACAATCTGGGCTTGTTTAGAGAATTATTCTCAACAAAGCCCATGTCTCAGAATTTCTCGTAAAAATTAGCCCCAGCAAGGCTATTTTTAGCAGTTCCAGAAAAAGTTGTCCGAACAGCATTGTGTGCACAGTCAATCTTCAAGGTTTTCAGAACGCAGTTCTCCCAAGACGAATACAAGACCAAAATGGTCTTACTCCATGATTTTCTAAAAACAACTGGCATCGATCTGCGTCGGGCACACCCAGAGGTCAATCTAGCTAGATTGACAAGCATAGAAACAATGTCCACAGGTTCCATAATGGTTTCACCTCGTATATCTGATCACCTTCCAAGGCCAGTTTAGAGGATTGTAACCATTGGAATTTTACACATGCAACAAGTTCATGTGCATTTCTCACGGTTGGAGTGATTGTGGTCAAACTTCGCAGTTTCATCATCAAGCTTCACGGTTTCACCATACGACACTCTTCCATTGAGAAAGATCAAGGAGAATGTCAAAGCTACAAAAGAACGTGGAAGGTAGTCATTCCCAACACAGAGCCGCCATCGGTTAATACTACACTACCTTCCACGTCAAAGTGGAAACACAAACAAAAAGAAAAGGAGTAACCCTCCTAAGGGAAGTAG
The DNA here is from genome assembly GCA_007115665.2 of Sequoiadendron giganteum. Classification (NCBI taxonomy): domain Eukaryota; kingdom Viridiplantae; phylum Streptophyta; class Pinopsida; order Cupressales; family Cupressaceae; genus Sequoiadendron; species Sequoiadendron giganteum. The sequence goes on from CM021103.1 coordinate 396,551,799, forward strand.
AATAAAGGAGATGCATACATCAAGTTGCTGAACAGCTGACAATTGACAGGCATGTAACGATCTCCGTATGAAGAAGTCAACGAATGAAAAAAAGCACCGTTGACCAATGGTGATGAGGTGTCAAACACCTCAAGAAGGACGTCCTACCCTCCAAAGTAGCAATAAATATAATTGAAGTCAACTTGATGCCCCTTTCCAAGATTGACTCCACATCTCCACAAATCATGCATGTCAGATCCCACTAATCTAGGATGTCTAATTGACTTGCACAATTTGTGGATCTCAGATCTCCTCAAAAGCTGGATGTCTATTTGGAGACACATTTGTAATTGTAAGTTCACTTTTAGTTAGGTGTCAGTCAACTGAGGTAGACTTCCAGTTTGACTTTTGTTTAGTTTCAGTTAACTGAAGTAGATTTCCAGTTAACTGTTTGCTCACCTACTTTTAGACATAGAAATAAATCTTGTTGATTGGCAAGAGCTGTTTGTTAACTCAAGGAGATTTTAGGGTTGCCTACTCCTTTGAGTTTCTATAAATAAGAGCCTTAGGTTCTTTATTTCTTTAACCTTTATTTGCTAGCAAAATTGTTGCGCCATTGTTGCCAGAGTTAGCTTGTTTATATCTGTTCACTCTTGGATGAGAGTTCGTTGGTTGATCGTAATTGTGCATGATTTCGTGCCTTTGCTGTCCCAAACTTTGTAATTCTTTGGAGAGGTTTGAAGAAATAAATCAGATGGCACATGCTTGCTTGATCTAAATAATTGAGTCCATTCAAAGTCTTGTTTTTAAATAGTGCATTGTTTCAATCTCCTCCTTGGACAGGTGTCGTTGCCTCCTTGGATATTTTGTCATTGATCATTATCATTTGATGTTGTTTAATGTTTTGTCTTGCAGCCTACACTTTGGACAGGTGTCGTCACCTCCTCGGGAATCCTGCTAGACAGGCCATTATTCCTTGTTGTTTCCAGTGAGTTGTTTCCAAGCCTACACCTCGGATAGGGGTTCCTCCTCCTTGGCAAGTCTCAGATCCAGTTTACTGTAACGAGTGTTTACTTGTATCGAGCCCTATCTTGGTATATATCCGAAGGTTCAGAGCCTCAGCCATATTCCATTGAGACGGAGGATTCAAGTGATCCAACCATCCATTTCGCTCCTACGCCCTCATGCTCTGTTTATCTTGGGGAGGTAGGATAGTTTAGAAGCTTAGTTAGTTGTAGTTAAGATCTGCGGAAACCAAAGAAAAGGCTTAGCTATGGCACATTGGTTTATGCACCCTTGTGTCCTACCGCTGAGTAAAAAAGATAGGAATCTTAGTACACCCCTTTTTTACAGTAGAAAATCAGCAAAGAGAGATCTTCCTCTCTATAATCCGAAGAGCATGTACTAACACACTTGCAATTGCTATCCGTTTCCAATAAGCACTCTAGAGGTGCTAATTGAAACGCCAACAATATCAATAAGACTTGTGTGTTGCAAAGTCCAATCAGTTTAGTTTATAATCAGTTAACTAAGGTAGTTTTTCCAGTTAACTGTTAAATTGCATACATTTAGACTTAATAATAAATCTTGCATGCTTGCAAGACTGATGTTAACTCATGGAGATTTTAGGGTTCCCTACTCCTTTGAGCTTCTATAAATAAGAGCATCCTTGCTCATTATTTCTTTAACTTTTGTTGTGATAACAAATTGTTGTGCCCACCTTGTCGTGCAATATTGCTATTCTATATTGGTTCACTTTGTTTAATATACAGTTGGCTTGATCGTTCATTGTGTGTGTGTCTCATAATACAATTTGTTGTCCTAGATTTATTTGTTTCTAATAATCTTTCTTTCATATCTACACCTCGAATAGGTGTTCGACCTCCTTGGGAATTTAGAAATAGAGATTATCGTTTGATGTAGTTTTTAATAGTCTTTCTTTCATATCTACACCTCGGATAGGTGTGCCACCTCCTTGGGAATTTAGAAATAAAGATTGTTGTTCAATGTTTATTTCCAATAATCTACTCTCAGCCTACACCTCGGATAGGTGTTCCACCTCCTTGGGAATCCTAAGAACTAGCTTGTCGTTTGATGTTGTTTCCAATAACCTTCATTTCAGCCTACACCTCAGATAGGTGTTCCACCTCCTTGGGAATCCTGAGAGAGTTTATCGTCAATCATTCCCACTTGCTCCTAATTCCTCTTGCTTTGTTTTTCTAGAGGAAATAGGATAGTTTTAGCGTTAGCCTAGTTGTAGTTAAGATCTGTGGAAACCAGAGAAAACCTTAGCTGCATTGTTCTTGGTTTTATAAACTTGTGCATCTACCAGCTGAGTCAAAAAGATGGGAATTTAGAATACTTTACTTTTTACGCATATCAGCAAAAGAAGGAGCTTCCCCTCCTAATTTGAAGAGCAGTTAATTTTGTACATAGTTGTTTGTTGCCAATACACACTCCAGAGGTACGAATTGTAACACCAACAAAGATCATCATTGAAGGTTTTATAGAGTTTTTAAGGTATAGGGTTGAAGATTGTTGATACTCACAACTGTTGATTAAGCATTCCTAGATCTGAGATTTATGCGATTGATTTCGGGTGTGGATTTTATGTTTTCCTGAAGCATTAATAAAATATGGTTACTTAATTTCTTGCAACTATTTGGAAATTGGTTCATTTCCAAAAACCTATGTTTTGTATTTCTCGGTTAAACCCCAGATCAAAGGGGGTTGTTTTTGATTAAGGAAAAAACAGGTTTTGAAGGGGTCCTGAAACCCTTTAACAACAAGGAAGAGAAAGATATAGCAAGAACCAGTTCAGATCAACGAACAAAAAGCTACCAACAAAGAAAAAAACATAGAACCAACCCAAAGGTAGCACAACAAAAAACCAGCAAAAACCCAGCGAAAGTCCAGCCACTAGGCCAGATTCCTCAAGATGTCTACCATCTCCTGCTCCAGATTGTTCATTTTTAAAGTGGCTTTCTTAATCTCCTGAATGTTAACAGGGGTCTTGTCGGGCTTCCTTTTCAGGTTCACTCTAGTTCTTTTACTCAGCCCAACACCCTCCACCTGGCTTTGTTCTTTCCCAGCTTCCAGATCCATGGCAGTCCTTACCTGATAAGCATTTTCTAGATTTTCAACCATCAAATTCATAGTGTTCGAGGTTGATTTTAAGATCTTGTGGCTCATTTCCAACACCTTTTGAATAGACTCTTTAACTAAGCAAAAATTTAATGGGGGTTGTTACAATCTAAGCAAAAATTTAAATAAATTTTTATATTAGCCAACATGACCCAAGAATGAATTTACTCCAATGATTTTTTGAGGTTTTCCATCTGCATGATCACTTGTATTTTGTTTGGGTCAGTCTTCAGTCTAGCTTTAGAAACTGTGTCCGAGCAGTTTGCCCTAAGGTACCATTAAAAAAAATCTCTTTGGATTCAATGCCAATCGAGTTGCTTTGCATCGTTCCATACATTCACGAAGGGATTTCAGATGTGTGTCTTGGTCACTATAGATTGACCAATCATCCAGGAATGCCTAAAATTTTGCAACCGACATTTTGTCGAATATGTGCAAAATGATACTTTGAAAAGTTATCAGAGCATTGCATAGACCAAACGGCATAAACTGTATGCATACACTTCGTCTTCGACCACGAACGTAGTTTTCAATTTGTCCACCTCGGCTATGCTTATTTGGTTATATTCGAAGAATCTGTTCATGAATGAATAAATTTCATGACCAACAACCTCTTCTAATATCGAGTCAATGAATGGAATTTGTTGGCGTTTCAATTAGCACCTTTGGAGTGCTTATTGGAAATGGGCAGCTATGCACAGTGCGTAATGACTACTCTTAAAATTATGGAGGTGAAGCTCCCTCTTTTAGCTGATGATTGCGTAAAAGTAAAATGGACTAATGTTCCTATATTTTTTACTCAGCGGCAAGACACAAGGGTGCATAAACACAATGCGTTGCAGCTAAGGTTTTCTCTAGTTTCTGCAGATCTTAACTACAAGTAGGCTAATTTTTAATCTATCCTATCTCCTCTAGATAAACAAAGCGAGAGAATATAGGAGCGGGAATGGAATGGTTCGATCACTTAGATGAATTGTCTCTCAGAATGCATCTGAAGGCTCTGAACTTCAAGATTTACACCGAAATAGAATCCACACAAGTAATCTTCAAACGATAGACTAGATCTTAGGATTCCCAAGGAGGCGCAGTGCTCTTTCCGAGGTGTAGGCTGAAACATAGACTACTACAAACAACAAAGAACGATAACCTTACTCTCTAAATTCCCAAGGAGGTGCAGTGCTCTTTCCGAGGTGTAGATCGAAAGACAAGTTATTAAGAACAACATACAATGATAAATCTTGAGACTTTTGGATCAAAGGCAAGGTAGCTCTCCTGATTTATTGTCTCAATCTTCGATCAAAGGTTACACTTTGGGACAGCAACTTGTGTCAAAGAGACAATCACACATGAAGCGATCAAACCAAGAATACATGAACATAGATTGAACACACCTTTCTGAATAAAAAGAATGCAAGATGTACTTAGCGTTTTTCTATCGCAAATACAATTCAAGAACATATACTAAGCAAACAAAGTCGAAGGCTTGTGAGCTCAACGTTTTGCTGCCGTGAAGTAAAGTTACAAAATATTGAGCAAAGGCTCTTATTTATAGAGACTCAAAGGAGTAGGCAACTTGTTGGTGTGCATTTTATTACCCACCGAACACAAAATAAAATGTCCAAACACACTCTATCCTCTCTTGAACAAAATCAGCGCATATGCTAAGATTGCGAGAAAATCATATGGCAATTCCAAGGTTTCTTTTGTCAGGTCTTGACGTGTGGATAAGCTCAATGGGCATTGTGATATGCTAGTAATACACAAAGGGACTTGCGCTAGGCTCATTCAATTCACAATGAAGGTCTAGACAATGAAGCTCTATTGTTTGGGTCTTGGATCATGGACTTCAAGCAAACTGAAAAGGAGATAAGGGTTTAGAAGTTCTAATCTACTCCTAAGAATTCAAGAGACGGTATTGACTCGGTGAAACCAATAACCATGCTTTGCTTCGCCACGCTAGGACAACTACACAAAGTGGTTGCAATCTTTTCAAGGGGTGTGCTTATGATTTTCACGTCATGAATAACTACCATCAAATCGAACAATATTTATCCAAACAGAAGTTAAGCATCCACAAAGTAAGCTCAGGCTAACTTTACGCATTGAACAAAAATCATTTATTCAAAGAAAGTATGAGCAAGAGTTTCACCATAAATCAATACTTATCAGATCTTGTATTCGTCTAACATACATGAAATAAAATCTAAACTATGATGAGGGATAAGAACCATGCAAACTCCAAAATAAGATAAGTAATCACCATCAATTCGAACAATGCATTACTTGTTACTTTGGCAGTCATAACCAACAATTTGCTTATCTCAACATGTTTTGCAACATGCTCCCATGTTTTACAAATGAGGGGCGAGCTCAATTTATAAGCTCCTCAATTACAATTCAATGGCCAAGATTGATTTCGAATCAATGATCGAGATTACAAAATAAAACCCTAATTAGGGCTTGTCACAGCTAACTACCTTTCGACCAATGAGAAAATTACATTTGGGGACACTTGTCCCTTTGCTAAATATAAACCAATTCCATGGATAAGTCAGGTTCATTGAAACTAGACATGTTGACTCGAAACAATTTGATTGGTTGGAAGATGACGAGGCGCCACCTCAGCGTGTTGGATGTCCTCCTTGGTCACCTTGTTCTTTTTGCATGCACTTGCCTTAGAATATCTTTCTTTGCCAACGACTCTGTCTTTTGTGCTTGTTTCTTCCTAGCTTTGATCTTGGATTTCCTTTGAGATTTTGATTTCTTCTTCTCACTTGTATTTGAATCTTTGAGGTCTGGAAGTCTCCCCTTGGAGCAACTGTCTAGACCTAGAGTTATTAAGCTTTTCTTTCCTGATTGCTTTGAAATTCCTTCAAGTGCCTTGAATTTGGAGAAGAACTCCCCTATGCTTTCGCCACAATGGAGGGAATTGGAACTTTTTCTGTGAAGTATTTCCCATACATAGCCAAATTCTGGCTATTCAATTTTATTTTGTAGCACCTTCATGTGGACCATTCAACACTTAGCCAAGATTTTGGCCATCTCTATGCTCGAATGAACTTTGCCTTAGATTTGCCTTCAATTCTGAATTTGGCTTGTGCTAAGTAGGGCAGACTCCATCCTTGGACAAGGATTTTATTCATTTCCTCTTTACTTTTCCTCTTTATTCCTCTTCATTCTTCCTTTTTTCTTTCCAACACTTAGTCAAAATTTGATTCTTTTGTTGTAGGAAAATTCCACACTTAGCCATTTTTTTGTTTCCTCTTGGCAAATTTTACCATGTTTGTTTCTAACCTTGGTGGACTTTGGCACATTTCATACCCTTTTTCTATTATGCTTGAGCAAACTTCCTCATTGGCAAGCCAATTCTCTTTTTCTTTTCTTCCTTAGGCAGACTTGGCTGCTGGTTGGACAATTTGCTTTTATCATGGGCAAACTTTGAATGATCTTGGACATTTTCCCAAGTATCAAGGCGGAGCTCATTATTGTTTGGACGTTTTGAATTTATAGCATGGCGGACTTCACATTTTCCATGCCATTTCATGGCGGAGTTCATTGTGTCTTGGGCACTGTTATTTTTGACCTAGGATGATTTCATCATTGGCAACCCACTTTCCTTGCTAGCTGGGCAGACTTCATGATCAGCAGGCCATTCTTGGGTGGACTTTGGACTTGGCAAGACATCTTCCTTCATTTCTCCTTGGCGGACCTGGCTGTGTCTTGGACATCTTCAATTTAGCCTTGGCAAACTTCATGATTGGTTGGCCATGTTGGGTGGAGTTGCTCATTGCTTAGGGAATTTCCTTGACACAACCAAATTTTGAAATTTTATTCTCCAAGGTATCAACACAGCTATTTTTCTGAGTTTTTCTCCCCAAGGTATCAACACTTAGCCAATTTTATGAGTTTTCCTTGGCGGACTTCATAGTTGTTGTGCCACTTTGCTCATTTGCTAAGGCAGAGTTTAGGCTTGGCTAGACATCTTCATGGCGGACTTCACCTTTGTCTGGACAATATGCATGCTTCCTCTAGGCGGACTTTGCCTTTGTCTTGCCATGTCCTCCTTTGGGCGGACTTTACTTTGTCTTGGACATTTTTCCTTCTTGGGCGGACTTCACCAACTTCATGCCAACTTCTTTTGGGCGGACTTTGACCTTTGCTTGCCATTTTTCCTTTGGGTGGACTTCATGCTTGCTTGGACATTCTCCTTTGGAGGGCGGACTTGGCTCATGTTTGGACATTCTCCTTGTCTTGGACATGCTTGGGCGGACTTGGCCTTGGTCTTGCCATCTCCTCTCGGGCGGACTTGACCATGTGCTAGACCATGTGCATTTTCTTCTAGGTGGACTTGGCTTGATCTCTGCCATCTATTCTAGCGCCAGTCTCATATTTATCTGGAACAAACCTTGTCTAGAAATTTTCCCTTGCTTTTTACACTCGAAGACACAAATTTTTTATTTTGAAGATATGAACATTATCGCCATGACCTAAGGGACCTAATCCTAGGTCAACTTTCATAAAAGCTGAAAAAAGAATAAAGCATAAAGCAGGCCAAAAAAGTTGCTTCCCAGATTGGTCCCAAAATGCCAAAAATCAAAAAAGCAAAATGCAAAAAAGCAGAATCTCTAAAAAATAGGAAGTGTCAGAATTGACTCAAAGCAATGGCATTCCTCGTCCTCCGGACCTTTCGAGCACTTTAATGACGTCCAGGCACTGTTATGGGCTTGAATTCCCTACTTGACTCGGGTGACTTCTTAAAAAAAAAAAAAACTCTAACTCCTCATTGTAAGAAAAATGGTGATTAGTAGTTGCAATGCCAAGGCAAAAACCCCAAAAAAAGGCGTCCCCATTTGCAATGGGGCAATGTGTGAAAAGGTCACAACACAACCCTAAAATCTCTTTGAATTACCAATGAATTCTTGCCAATCTGCAAGATTTATTCCTATGTCTAAAAGTAGGTGACCTAGCAGTTAACTGGAAAGTCTACTTCAGTTAACTGATTCTAAACTAAAAGTGAACTCCAGTATACAAAGTGCCTCCAAAATAGAGATCCATAATTAGTGGGATTAGACATGCATGATCAGTGGGACAATGAGTTAGCTCTGAAAGAGCCATCAGGTTAACTCTTGTTGTCATAAATGCTATTTTGGAGGGGTAGGACGTCTTTAACTGAGTGTTCACACCACATCACCTCGAGTCAACAATTCCTCTAACCAGTCATTGACTTCTTCTGCCTCTAGACAACTAATGTTTCATAGGATGATGATGTGTTGCCGTAGCATCTCTTCACCACTCACAATTTGTTGCTGATATTCAATAATCTTGGCAGTTGCATCATCTAGCTTTGCCAACATGGCTGCAATCTTACTCAACTCGCAACCAGCAAGGTCACCGCAAAAACTGCTACGGATGAGGTCCTGGAACTATGTTTGTACCTCTACTAGCTCGACGTATGCACCTCCTTTGTGTTGATAAAGGCAAGGGATGGATGTTACCAGTGTTCTCACGAACTTGATAACACCTGCTACAATCTGTCGATACTCAATCAATTCCACAAAGTTGGTATCATAGGCTTTCACCTTGTATGTCAACTGTTCTTTCCAAACGAAAAGATGTCGCTTATTCTCCTCTGTGGTAACTGAATTGTACGCCATTTGCAAGTTCGAGAAAGTGATCTCATCCCCAGGCCTCTCCTCTACTTCCTTTTTCTATAATTGTTGAATCTTCGCACAAAGGTCGTGGGCTCTTTACGTTAGCTGATACAACTCTGCAAATATACACCGGCCTCTGATGATGAATTCTTCCACTTGATTTCTCAAGTGTTTTCCATATAGGATCAGCTGGTGGTGATTTTGTTCTGCAGGGAGGTCTAGCATCTCTCGAGGAAAGGCAGAGATATTTGGTGTACCGTGCATCAAGCTAGATATATATAATCTCAACTGTTGGTTTTCAGCCTTTAAGGATGCTTTGTCTTTGTCGTCCTTTGTAATGACCCCATCCTTGGGTAATTATAATTTTTCCACATTTCACTTCAAACATATAAATGTAACAAGTAACAAAGACATTACAATAAAATTCTTCCTTTCTTTATTGATAATTACATGCCAGTTACAATATATTTTTCCACATGGATTCCATTTCCATTGCAAATATAATTCAGAGTACAAAAGTAAAACAATTACATACATAGCTCGTAAGCTTTTGCACAAATAGTAGTAAGATAGTCCAGGTTCCCTTCCTTACAAATCTTGGTGTATCTGTCCCTTGCTGTGGAGGAGAAATATCACCCAGGCGCTTTTCTGCCAACCACGGACTGATAATGCGGTCCCCCGCGCATCTATCTTTCGATAGATGGCCCTCCCTTCGAACGAAGAGATTGGTAAAGTAACCGGCTGCAACAACCCAACTGAGCATAGTGTTGTGTCTTATACATCTAGAACTTGCTATTTCACAATCCCGAACTAGCATGATAGATCACAATGAACTGACAGTGTAGTAGTGTGTAGTCTCAACTATCTCACATCTAAGTGGATGTCGTACCTTCCACTACTTTGGCCAAAGTATTCACATTCAGTACTTCGAATGAAGGTCATCTATCATGTACACTACTCAGGGCCGATTTGATTTAAGGCTATCTTACACTACGCATAGGTATCGTCCTTTACTTTTGGATAATCTTTTATCCCAGACTAACCTACAACATTTTTCTAATAGATTTACACAAGATAGGTATATCCTTTTTCAGATCACCTACCTTTTAGACATTCTACTTCCATAGCTACATAAGGGAGGTATACCCTGTTTCAGACAACCTAGCTTCAAGCAAACTACTTAATCAGGAATTGGAATGCAGTCAACAAGGGTCTTTATACCATTTCTCCTAATCAGGAAATCTTTATCCTAAGAGTACTTTTAGCTTATCCCAGTTATCCCTATAACTTAAGCTGAAAAAGACCCTTCTAGACCACTATCCTCACTCCATTCCTAGTTTCTAGTATCTACTTCAATCATATTCTCCATCTATAGAGATCATACAAATAAGCAATAATACCTAAATGCAATGTCTACCTTTCAAGACAGATAAATGTTCCTTTACACAATCATGCATTCTTTTCACTTTTCTCAAACAAGCTTTCCCTAAGTTATTTCATAACATCAGTTATCTTATTCCAACAGCGTTTCTTCAAATGCTTTTCTATTTTACTATCCTTTTCCAAGCAAATTCTCAAGCAGATTAATTAATTTACAAAATTAATCTAATACATTACACATGCCTGTTTTCCTTGCTGTAGATGATTCCAGTCTGCAGCTATTTCTCCTCCTTTGTCAGTGTCACTCCTCTCAAACAATGCTTATTCAGCAATGGCACACTATGGTTTTTAAACCAATGCAGTACAGTAATGAAAGAGTATGATAATCTTATAATTGCTTCCACAACAATAAAAGACTGCTCACAAAATGCTTCTACAGATTTGACAAGATATGGCTCTCAAAATGAATGCAATATAGTAATAACAGAATATGGCTCTCAAAATGATTGCAATATAGTAATGACAGGGTATGGCTCTCACAGGAAATTCGTTTGAATATAGCAGGGCCAAATTGCAGCTCTCACAAAAGAAAATTCGGAGTTTTGCAAGTTATTCTTGATGAATGAACTAGGCGGCTATTTATAGAGCCCTCAATCCAACAATTTCCACTCTTGCAGGCATGTATGATGACAGAACTACTCTTTGAATATTTCAAAATGAAATGTGGCGATTTTCCATACTTACTCATATCTTTAAGAGGTGAATCGACTTCCAGCATTTCAGAGAAAGATTCAAACTTCCATTTGATAAGAAGGGCGGATTGACACCTACAGGCGTCTCCCAAAAATGGCGAATTAACTTATTGTAGGAAAACGTCAATGAAGAAACGTGTTTCATCTGCCCTAGGCTTCGGGCCTTCTCACGTATTCGCAAATAGTGGATGCAAAACGCGACCAGGTCTTGCGCCATGAGGAGCTGTGCGCGGTTTCATCTTATTCATTCATTTCGGCCATTTTCCACTGTTCACGTTTTTCCCAGCTTGAAGGAAATACGCGATTTTCTCTTTTAGCCAAAGTTTTAAAATGCATTTGATTTAAATCTTTTAATAAGACTATAGTTTTCCCTTTTAAATTTCCCATAATACTTCCAACGTATTTTTCCAATAGTCTAAGGAGATCGAATACTATTATTACCCATGGTAAATGCATTTTATTACCAAATGACTATATAAGTCAATTTTAATTATTTCCAAGGCAAAGCCATTTTAAAATATAAATTAAAATGTTATATATACATTTTGCATTATATTAAATATAAACTACTATAGTTTTATTTCACCTTATTTAAATATATGTATATATCTATATAATATTTAAATATTACTATAGATATATCAATATATTTTATTATTGGTAAAACTATAATAATGTTTATATTAAATATATTTATAAACATATCCATATTTACACTTAAATATGTCTATACCATACTCATCAGTTCACATTTCACATTCCAGGTTCACAGAACAGTTAGTCAGTCAACAAGTAACACCACTCACAAAGCATAAAGAAGTAATCCAAAACTCCTAAGCCTAAGGATGACTTATTAAGACCGCTCAAACTGACTCAGTTCCCAAAACCCTTAGTGAAGTGTGTGTATGCTCAACTTGATCAACTTTACCAGTTACTCGACCAAGCCCCTCTCCCGAGTGATGTCTCCCCTCCGCCTGGAGGAATAGTTCCTGTTCCTACATCCATTGCCACAAAACCACGGCAGTTACTTGTTCATAACATTTGCGATACTCATACAAACATATCAAGCTTAAAGCAAGATTCATTATCCTGATATTCACATATATGCAGCATTTACCATGAATTACATCAATCATCAAATGAAACAACGTCAAATGAGCTAACATACATATTGATAACAAGGTGCAAGCATCTCCAGATTTCACATCACATTCATTTCTACCTTTTATATCACTAGTAAATAGTAACCTCATAATTCGGGATGTAACATCCTTTGCCATTCTTTCTTTGATACTTACTGATGCAACTTCAAGGAGATCTACCTCCACCTGACGAGTGGTCTTACCAAGGTTGACCTTCAACAAGGTGAAGTCATAAACCTCTACCTCATGAGCATTCCTGTCTTCAGGTGGCGCAGCTGTCTCTATGACAATTTCATTGTCAGCATTCTTTCGTGCATGGACCTGCTTCTTCAACTTCTATACTGGCATGTCTTGAGGGACATGGTCAAACTCTATGAAGTCCAATTGGTAGGATGGCCTCTCTCTCTTCCTTCCTAGGAGACTCTCAAGCCAAAACGAATCTTGACTAGCCTCGCTGGAAGGAGGAATGTTAGGCCCTTGAATTCCTGATGAATGGGATTGCGTTGCAATGTCACGTGGTGGTGAATCCAAGTCAATGGGGACCAGTGACTGCTATGGTGGTGGCGAAGTGGGAGGTTTTGCTTCCACCTCTGGTACTGCATCAGCTGTAGCTGCTTCCATTATGGCTCTATCTCAGCTGTAATTGTCTCAACTACTAGCTCAACTGCAACTGTTTCTATGACTGGCTCAGCTATGTCTGTGGCTTTCTCCACATGTACCTCTTGCTGATTTGTATCAGTAATCAGTATTCTTCCCTTGTGTGTCCTATCATTTTGGCTCCTCTAGGAGGGCTACTCCATTTCTTTTGTTTGGGCTTACCCCTTGACGTGGAAGGTAGTGAAGAATGAACCGATGGCGGCTCTGTGTCGGGAATTACTACCTTCCTTGTCTTTTTGTTGTCCAAGTAGAGCTGCCTGTTTCTAACAACTTTGCTAGTCCTTTCCTCAATAAACGTACTTTCCTTGGCATACTAGTCCACAGCTCAAAGTGGTTGTACGTCAACTTGATCTACGAAGAATGAGGGAAGAATAACTTCCCCATCATCATCGAATAAGCCTTCCACGTACTCTGACATGAAGTCAGCAATTTGTGGAAGGCTGAATCGACTATAGTTGCGTCTTCGTACTTCTAACTCGTCTTCACAGTTGACCCAGTAGTCCTCCATGGATGACTCGTGTGAAGAGTGTTGCTCAAGGTGTGTTGCATAGTGACCCCGAGGATCATACGACTGTCTCTCGATGACATACTTAAGATTAAGTTTCACCATTTCGTGGCCTATGGTCTTGGCATCAACCACTGTCTTGCACATATAAAGTCCCATCTCAAAAGGAAAGTTTGCGGTCGTCTTGTGTTTGTAATGCAGATGAGAATGTACCTTGGACAATTGCCGCAAGAATTCCATGAAGACCACCCTATCTAATGGATAGTGCGGTAACATGGCGAGATGATCGGAGCACCCATACACGCATATGTAGGTGAAAGTGGGGAACTCGATAAACTAATCCGCCCAATCCACCATTGCCTCCTTGCCTGCTGATGATATGCGTATATGCAACGCTTGATATTTCTTTCTGCTAGTGTGATCTCGAGCTGCAAGAAATATTCGTGAACCTTTTGCACACCCAAAGTTCCCACATTGTTCAACACTCTAAATTAGCCTTGGAAGGCAATCAGATATAAGAGATATGAACTCATGTGAAACCTGTGAGCCTCTAAGAATCCGGTCATCTGCTTGTGGAGCGTATCACTGATGACGGCGAGCTAGTCATAATGTTCCCTGTTGCTTACAATTTTGGCGACGACATAGCTATTAACTCCAGAATTTGCACCCTAAAACCTAAGCACCTAAATACTTAGAAATTCTAGATAACATGGGAACAATCACTAGCTTGTGGGTAAACTATGACGGTGACTGAACCTCCGGGTTCTAGGCCAGTTCCTACTGAATGCAACTTGATACTTCACCTAACTTAACAAAAACTGAAACTTGATGGAAAAGGGATAAGAGACTAAAAATTTGCAAAAACACAAAGAATGCAGATGGAAAAGGTGATGCACCAAAAATGATAATAGGGAACTTACTTTATCTAACAACACAATGAGTAGATAACCAGAAATGATAATGATACAACCTTAGTGAAAAAATAACACATATAAGTATTTCATGAAAAGATTCTAAACTGGATATTATGAAAGGAACATAGTCACATTCAACAACTACCAATTAGACATACAGATCATGACCTATGCATAACTTTTACTAGCTTCTAAAAGCACTGAAATGAGACATTAGTTAAAGGCTTCTAAAGAAATGAAACACAAAAACCACATCAATCACAAGTACATAACAATGAAACTCCAACATAGATCTGAAAATCTCTATATTATGCTCAAAGGCAAATGACAAAATAGCTCACATGACAAGTAGACTCCAAAGGAATGCCAAGGATATCCAAAACTGATCACAACAGCACTTTTTTCCTCCAAACACTCCAACTAACCTGAAAATGAATAAGGAGATCCAATATAAAGGAAAAGCTCCCACCAAAAACCCCCCAAAAATAGAAACTGCATTTCAAAATGCAGGGGTCGGATATGAGAAAAATCCCTCAAAAATTGGACCAAAACTCTCCACCTAAGGAGTCCAAATAGTCTAAAAGACCTATTTGTCCAAGTGCTAATGATGACCACTCCAGTTTGGTCATAACAACCCCTAAAATGACTCAAATGACTATTGAAAGAGTCAAGTTTTCTAACAAACATCAATAGCATGTCAAAATGCCACCTCTCCTTCTTCCACTTAGTCACAATTTGACTTTTCAAACCCTTATCTCTCCAAATCCGAAAATGGACTTATTCTCTTGGCATAAACAATTTGCCACATCTCCAAAATTTGATGCTCCACTAAAGGCTCCATTATCTTCTCTTAATGCTGGATTTGACTCCATTTGACCACTGCAAATAAATGTGAGAGACACTTCATCCTTGCATTTTAAATATCTTTTATTAAAATGATTTATAATTATCATTCTAATAAAGATTTACAATTTGCATCAAATGCAAGTAATGAGACATTTATCCAAAACTCCATTTTTTGCATTTTTTAATGATATCTATTTAAAAGTGATTTATAATTATCACTTTAAATAAATATTTTTACAATTAGAATTAAAATGCAAAAAATAGAATTTTACCTCCTAAAAAAAACTTTACATTTTGCATTTTAATTGTAAAATTAAAATACAAGTCAAAACAAAAGAAATGGCATAAAAAGAAAATTCCCAAGGCATAAAAGCCACGACCCAAACATGAGGAATAAGTTTTAATGAAATAAAACCTAAGGCAAAAGCCACGGCCTCCCTTTGTTCGAACTTTATAAGGTATCAAAACCCTAAAAACATAAAAGATATTCATTTCTACCTCATCTTATTTTTGGTTGAGGAAGATGAGAGCCGCCGCCATGAGGGTTTGAGGAAACTTGCTGTCACAGGATTTCATGGTAGACCTTTCCAGTTTCAAAGGCATTTCTTCTCTCAGATCTGACAAACAACGCCTCCTTATGCTCGGGTAAGCATTAACATTCTCTGTTGATTTTGTTTTAAGCCTTTAATAAGAAAATCGTGGCACTCTTGCTTCTATGGCCGCAGCTACATGTTCATATTTTGTTGTATCCCTCTGTTCTTTTACTCTCTACTAATCGTTTTGCTTTATTTGATGTCGCCACTGTGAGCCTTTGTTTAGTCACAGGGCCTAAAACTCAACATTTCTGTTCTTCAAAGTGAGCAGGCCGCAACTTATTCTTCATCTGGGTTTTTCCCTTTTTGCTTTATGACTGATGTTTGGCTGCCATGTACATGCTAGCTCGAAATTTTTTGAAACGAATAAAAAAGCTAAGTCTGGTTTCTACCGATTGGAAAACTCTCATTTATTTTGTCAGTCTAAAACCCCTTGGACGCCATTTTTCTGAAGGTTTTGAGAGCTTTACTCCTGGTTCTTGTCTCGGCCGCCATAGGCATTTCCTGTAGAGCTTCTTCCATGGCACAAACAGAAACACAGCTACTTTGTTAACAGTTTAAAATCCTTCATATCACTGGCTATAGCAAATGTATTTTTTTGTTATTTTTCTTGCATTCAAATATTATTTCTGCTGTGTGAAACCTTGAACCTCCATTTTAATGCTGCATTTTGATTTTTATACAATTTCTATTGGTAATCTTCGGCATTTTGTTTTGAGTAGCTCTTTTTACATTTCTGTGTTATCCTCAACATTCAGGATGGAATATTCACTTCTCTGTTTGAGTATTCTATGCAGGCCGCCATGTACATTCTGGAATACTTCATTTCCAGTACTATACTTGAAGATATTTTGAAAAAATAAGTTGATTTTGCTGTAGCTCCATTAAAATGACAGCAAACTAATCCATATCTTGATACTTCAAAATGAATATTTTCGTGTGCATTCATTTCTGAATATTATTCTTACTTGCATTTGCACTTGCATTCATATGTCATGAATTTTGCAAAAATCTGCAAAACACGATATAAATTTCACTTGATTCTTATTGCCTATCTTTTGATGAGCTGGGCTCAACCCTTGTGGGAGCCACATTTTACTCCACTCATTCTGATTTAAGTTATAGCTGCACCTGTAGCTGCACATGAAACAAACAGATTAGAAATAAAATATTTTCAAGATGTATGATCATTTCCTTCTCTCTTTTCGCTTGTCAGGAGTGACTTTTAGCTTGACTAATACATGTAAAAGACAGTTTATACATTACTGGATGGATATGTATGTAGGATTAGAGACTGTTTATTGCTCAGAGCTCAGCTCTAACCATTGCAATCTCTGTTGGTGCAGGATATGAAGACTGAAAGTTGCAGAGGGCACAAGACAAGCAAACTGGGGCCGCAAATCTCACAGACGGGAGACCCAAAACAACCATCAGGCAATAACCGGTCTCCATTCCTATATATGTATCTTATATTTCCTTTCCATCCATTCTTGTATAATCTGCATTCTATGCATACGAGACAAGCTAAATCTCACGGCTTGTGTGAGATCTTTTACTTTCAGTATCTCAATTCATTTAATCAGTTGTAAATGAAAATTGTACATATCAGTTTATGATTTATACAATGAACATTATTCTTCTTCCTTTTGCTCAGAATAAAATGACCAGAAATAGAAATGAACTGAAAGCAGATGTATGAGAAATGAGCAGCTTTGTGAATTCTTGTGCAATGTTACCATTTAAAATAAATTTCAGCATGTTTAGAAATTTAGTAACATTTTTGGCGACCTTTGCTGTTTGTCTGCCTGCTAGACATTTGAGACCAGTTGGCCTCTGTTATTCATTGGGCACGGAGTCGGAAAATTATGCATTCCTAGGACATAAACCTAACATGACACGACCCAAAAGTTGCTGGTTAGGCTTGGGTATGCATATGAATGAGCCTATAGTCCTATGACACTTAATGGGCAGATTTATGTGCATGACCAGGCCTAAACAACAACTTTAGGAGTTGAATTTGCCAAATATCTGTGTATGTTGATCATACATGCATAAATCTGTTTGCTAGATAGATGCATAGGATAATGGACTCATATAGACACATGTGAGTCGAATCTAGTGGGTCTATGAATATGAATCTGTAGGACTTGACCGGAAAATACTACATAACCAGTCATATGTGCCTATATGCAAGAACCAAGGACGTGTATGTTTAACAAACATATTTATGCATGTATGGAGAACATACACCGATATGAGAGTGAAACATGAAACTCAAACCAGCAACTTGAAAACAAACACACCAGAGACCCAAGGAGAAAACCGGAAAACTACCTAGGAAAGAAAAACAAACAGATGTGCTTGGACAGCACTTAGGGAAAACTAAACTAGTATGCAGATGCATTTATTGAAAACATGAAAACTAACCTAAAATATACAAGATAGGGCTGATGGATCATACCTCCAAGCATGGCTTGAGGTGTATCCCATTTACAGGGATAGGTAAAACGTTTCCCTTCAAGGTAGCAAGCTGAAATGCATTATGCTCCTTACATTCAGCCATAGTTGGAAAACTCGGCATTTTCAAGTACTCGGCAAGCCCGAAAAACTCGGCTCGGCAAAAACTCGGAAAAAACTCGGCAAAAAACTCGGGAACTTAAAAAATTGCTTAAACTTCACTAAAAACTCATTTTTTTTGCAAAATTCAAAGATAAGATGCATCCAATGAGTCAATAAATGAGTACATATAAGAAACAAGCTATATTTGATTGATTTGAAAGAAATTGGATACAAAATGGTATCCTCATGTGGAATGCTCAATGTGCTGATATGATAATAGTCTGAAACAAAATGAAATAGCAAATTGTTTTTGTAAAACTAAAAATAAATACTACATATGTCATAAACATTAATATATTTCAGTTTTTACAAATTCACATGAATCACATCTTCCTCTTCCCATGTCTAGATCTCAGTATGGGACCGGAAGAGGGTGTCCGTGTAATCATAGGACTCCGCTCCTGCTGTGCCTGTGGCTCCTCAACCTCCATCCTAGATGTAGATCCTCCTGCAGCTGCTGGTGGTGGCACTGGCAATGACTCCTCCTCAGGATCATCCTCAAGGTCATCCAATGAGAATGTAAATCCACCCTCCTCCATTGCCTGTCGCTCTAAATCATAAATCTCATCCTCGGTAAACAATGGAGGTTGCTCCCCTCGCCCTGTCCAATCACTGTATGGATCTATCTCCTCCAAATCAATTGGATCATCATATGATATCTCCTCTACCTTTTTTATGCGCAATCGAAGATTATATTGCACATAGACAAGGTCATTGAGGCGTTTTTGAGCGAGTTTGTTCCTCTTCTTTGTGTGGATGGCCTCAAACAAACTCCAATTGCGCTCACAATTGGATGAACTACAAGGCTGGCTCAAAACACGGAGGGCAAAGTTTTGAAGATGTGGGGTTTTTCCACCCCAATGTGTCCACCAAACATCTACAAAAAAAAGAAGAAAAAGTTAGAAAATTGTAACTTGTAACTTGTAACTATCAAATTTTCATTTTTGTAACTTGTAAATTTCAAATTTTATACCTGGTGGCAGCCTAGATACTGCTCTCTTTGCCAAGTCTGAAGAGAAGAGTACACCCCTTTTTTCCCTGTAACTTTGCAATTCATTAACAATGCAGTCTGCCTCATCAGGCGTGGATGTCATCCGCTGAATGCAAGTAGTGAGGCCCTCCATAACCTCTCCAGTAGGATCTGTATAGGTGCCTGAATGGATGAAACGGGGGTTCAAGAAGTACCCTGTTGCATGGATAGGTTGGTGGAGTTGATTGTTCCACCTCCTGTCAATAATCTCCCAAATGGGATCAAACTTGAGGCTGTCCCCCTTATAATAATTTCTAATAGCCTCCTTGGCCCTATCCATGGCCTCATAAAGATAACCCATTGGGGTTTGATCCCCATCCACCAAACGGAGCACTCTAACCAAGGGCTCTGACACCTACAATATAAATTTAAAAATGCAAAAAACTATTAGAGTTACAATTTAGTAATTTACAAATTTACAATGAAAGACATTAACTTTAAGAAAATGTTCAATTTGAATTTAGATTCAAACTCAAAGTTTTGAAGTTACCTTCACAATCTCTGTTGCTTTTTGTGCAAAGAGGGGCTCGAAGACAATGCTTGCAACTCTTTCTCCTTCCGGCTTCTTTGAATAAGGTGAGTCTATCCATGCTTGACTCACAAACATTTGTTTCAAAGCCGTCAATGCGCCAAGAATGCTTTGCAATGTTAAGAAAACCGTTGCAAACCTTGTCACACCAGGTCTCACCAAGTCTCTCCCATTGGTGTGCTCCCTCATCAAGCTCAGAACCCAAGGGTGATTGTAGATGTATTTAGTGATCCTTCTTCCATCCTCTACAATCGGTGTGACCCAATGTAATTTTCCTATGTCCTCCAAAAGAAGGTCAAGGACATGGGCAGCACATGGTGTCCAAAAAATTGTCTGGTGTCTATCTTGGAGGATTCTTCCTGCTGCCACATATGCCGCTGCATTGTCAGTTATGATTTGCACGACATTTTTAAGCCCAACCTCCATGCACACTTGCTCCAACATTCTAGCCAAATTTTCTGCATTTTTTACTATGTTGGAGGCATCTACGGATTTCAAGAACACCACCTCATTTTTGCAAGAAACCAAAAAATTTATGATGGTACGGTTTTTTCCATCCGTCCACCCATCAGAAAGAATAGTGCAGCCATATTGTTGCCATTCTTCTTTTTGTTCTTGTATCACTGCCTTTGCTCTTTCAGTAGCATTAGAAAGCAACCTACAAGTACAAAGTGAAATTAAATACACAATTTTAATTTGTAAACAAAAAAATAACTTAAATTAATCATAAATTAAACTTAAGAAACATAAAATTAAATTAAAGAACATAAACTAATTTCTAACCTTCCACTCAATTCTTTGCGCGAAGGCGCCTTGTAGCCTTTCCCTGCAACTGTCAATGCGGTCACCAAATTGTCCCAATAAGGTGAGCTTGCCACATTGAAAGGGATGTTGTTGAAGTACCAAAAATCGGCACAAGCAACATCTGCATGCTCACGCACCTCCTTATTCCACCCAGTTGCCTCTAAAGAAGGTTGTGCACCAGGTGTGTTTCTAGGCACAAAAAAATCACCAATGTGTGAACCTGTGGCTCTAGATGTCTGTGTTGATCCTGCCACTGGTACTCTAGTAGAGGAAGATGAAGGCATGGTGGTGGTGGTGGGTTGCCTTCGCACACGTGGACCACGAAGAGAGCCCCTATGTTGGCTACTACATCATCATCATCTGACAGTGAGTGAAGGTTGTCTGCACTTGCAACACCTTGAGAAGAAGCTATGGCAGCTTGCATTGCTGCTTTTGCCTTCGCTTTTTGCATCTTTTTTTCTTCTGCAGCGGAAAGTATTGCATTCATTTGTCTTTTGATTTCCTCATTGGTGTTTATGCAAGCCTTAGCATCACGTCTAGGGATGCCTGCAAGGTGGTATTTGAGGCGATTGATGCCTCCACGGTAAATTTCTTTACATCTAATGCAATACACTGATCCAGGTTCTGGTCCTTCATATGCATATCTCCAAGCGGGATCTCTAGCTCCTTTTGGACGAGTGCCTACATATTCCCCACTCCCAGGCACAGATGGGGCTGAGGTAGGGGTAGAAGCGGATTCAGAAGCCATGATCAATTAACCTGTTACCTACACAGTACACACACAAAGTGAAATCACAACTTGTTAGTTTTTTGATAGAAATTTTAAAAACAAGCTAAATTAGATTAAATCAAAATTGAAAATTTCAAAATAGATTCTAAACTAATCTAAGATTCTAAATAGTAAACTAATTTAAGATTCTAAAGTCTAAACTCTAAACATTTTCAATTTTTCATCAAAAAAAATGGATTAAAAAAATAAAATAATAAACTAGGGTTACAAAAAAATGTGAAAAAAATGTAAAAATCAGAAAACTACTTTAAATTAGTAACAAATTAAGCTAATATATAAATTTAAACATGTTTTCAACAAACAAGAAGAATCAAAATTACAAAAAATAACTAGAGTTTGAAGAAAATTTGAAAAAAATGAAAAAAACTGCAAAATATATTAAAAAATCATAAAAAAGTGTCACAAATTCTTGTTTTGTTGAATCTAAATCTTCTTTTAAACATATAAATGTATTTGAATTTGTTTTATAGTTCATTCATGATGTTTTTTAAACATACAATCAACAAAAAAGAAGAAAAAATGAAAAAAAAAGAAAGAACAAGAAAAATTAGAAAACCTACCTGGAAATCCAATTTGCCTTCGAAATCTGATGAAAATCCCCTTCAAATCTCGTCTCCTCGATGCCAAATCACAGATAAATAGTGCAAAATGCTTTGGGCAAGTTTTTTCCTCTGCTAAGAGTGAAAACAAGTGACAAAATGAAATGACAATGACGTTTTGGCCGGCCGCGGACATAAGACACAGGCCGCACGGGTTTTTTTTAAAAACTCGCCGAGTTTTTGCAAAAACTCGCGAGTTTTTCCGGCGAGTTTTTGCAAAAAGTACGGACTGTACCTTTTGCGAGTAAAACTCGTAAAAACTCGTTTCTGAAAAAAACTCGCAAGTTTTTGGCGAGTGAGCCAACTATGCATTCAGCTATCAGAAATGGACCAGCCCACATATGATCAAACTTGTTATGGTGCCCTGGCCTGCTTTTAAGAACATCCCATTTCAAAACTAGATCACCCTCCTTGAATGACCTGGCTGTTGCCTTTCTATCAAATGTACGCTTAGTTTGCAGCTGTTGGTATTCCATTGTTTGCAATGCTTTTCTTCTTTCTTCCTCTAATTCAGTCAACCTAGCATATCTTAGACTTAGAGGGTCATCTTTTTCCAACAATAGTAACTGGTCAGCCAAAACAAGTGAAGGGAACTCCGTCGATATAGGTAACCTGGCCTGTTTACCATAGACTAGAACATAGGGGGAATTACCAAGTATTTGCTTGGGGGTAATTCTATCCAACCATAAGGCTAATCTCAACCTTGCATGCCAATCCCGCTTGTTCTCCTCTAAGGTCCTTTTGATAATTCTCAGCAGATTTTTGTTAGTACTTTCAGCCAAACCATTACCCTGAGGGTAATAATTTGATGAAGTGTTCAGGTAAACACCATTTCTCAAAGCCCATTCAGCAATTCTAGTCCCCACAAATGCTAAAGCATTATCAGAGATTATTGATTCAGGAACCCCAAACCGGGTGATCAATTCATCATAAAAATTCAAAACAGAACTTTCATTTGCCTCCCTTAATGCAACAGCCTCTGTCCAGCGAGTGAAATAATCTGTGGCAGTTAGGATCCATTTGTGACCAGCACTGGAAATAGGATTTATGGGACCTACAAAATCAATACCCCACCTCATAAATGGTTGTTCAACCAAAATGGGATGCAAGGGTAAAGCTGCAAGCCTTTCCTTTCCGGCAAACAAAGCACATTTTTCACATTTTCTTGCCCAAGCATGGGCGTCCTTGAATAAATCAGGCCAATAGTAACCTGCTCTTAGAATTTTGTAGGCTGTTGTTTTTGGTGAGAAATGACCCCCTGCATCATGAAATTCCTTAAAAAACTTGCTTACTTGATCACCATCAATGCACCTCAACAACATACCATTATGGTCCTTCTTAAATAAAACGTTGTCAATTAGCACATAGGGTATAGATTGCAATCTGAAATACCTGTGTTTGGCTCTATCCAACCTAGAAGGGCATTCCCCTGTTTGCAAGAAGTGAACCATCTCACTCAACCAGCTAGTTGGCTATCCATTTCTAGTCTCAACATCATTAACCAGCAATGTCTCTTGACTGTTGTTTGCTTCCAGAGTGTACTCATTAGCCATCTGCTCACACAGACCTTTACCCCTAACAAATCTGGTAACATCTATGTCCACATCATATTCCATAACTCGGGTAATCCAGCCTACACGCTTTTCATTCAGATCTCTGCTCAATAGAAATTCCTTCACACTAGGATGGGCAACCTTTAAGTGTATCCTGTTGTTAGAAACCAAATACTTGAACTTTTTAAGGCTTTTGACTACAGCAAGTACATGTTTTTCTGTGAAGCTGTATCTTTGTTCATATTCCTCCAATCCTTTACTAAAAAATGCAATAGGTTGTTCTAGACCTTGATCATTTTGCTGAACCAGCATTGCAGAAATTACATCTAAGCCCCCATATGCATATAGTATGAAATCTTTAGCAAAGTTAGGATTTACCAAAGCAGGAGCAGCTGATAGGGCTTCTTTAATTGCTTCAAAATTGCGCTTCCCTTCCTTGGTCCAATTGAAAACAACATTCTTTTTGAGCATTGTTGTTAAGGATTTCAATAAACTTGCTATATCTGGAATGAAACGCCTTACAAAGTTAATTCTGCCAATAAAACTTTGTAATCCCTTTTTGTGACTTGGCAAAGGCAACTCCAAAATGGCATGTACTCTTTCAGGATCTATGGTGGTGCCATATTTTGACACTGTGTATCCGAGAAGCCTACCTTCATGAACAGCAAAACAGACTTCTTTCGGTTAAGAGAAATTCCAAACTCCCTGCATCTTTCTAAGATTTTCCTGAGATGAACCATGTGATCAGCGGCTTCCTTGCTGTAAACTGTTATATCGTCCAAGTATACAAGGACAATTTTATACATCAGATTTTGGAAGGCCATATCCATAGCCTTCTGAAATGTAGCCCCGGCATTAGACAACCCGAAAGGCATCCTCCTATACGCCATTGTTCCCCATTTTGTAGTGAAAGCAGTTTTGAACTGATCTTCATTCTTTACTAAAATCTGATTATAGCCAGAATATCTATCTAGCAAGGAAAACCTTTCAGACCTTGAAACATATTGCAGAATTTGTTCCATGGAGGGTAAGGGATGACGGTCTTTCAAGGAGGCTCTGTTTAAGTCCCTAAAGTCAACACAAAGCCTTAGTTCCCCATTTTTCTTCCTAACTGGAACTAAATTTGATACCCATGAAGTATGTTTGATAGGGAAAATGATACCACTATCAAGAAGTTTATTTAGCTCCTTAAGCATAAGAGGTTCTAGTTTGGGATTGACTAGCCTCTGTTTTTGTCTTATGGGTTTAGCATTAGGCTCAAGTTCTATTGTATGTTGGGTCAATTGAGGGTCAAACCCCTTTAAATCAGAATAATCCCATGCAAAGACATCATTAAATTCCTGAAATAACTTAATGAAAGACTGCCTTTCTTGCTGGGAATTAATCTTACCAACTTTAAGGAATTTACCTTCAAATATTTCCAGCTCTTCATAGTGTTCCTCCTTGACCAATATGCTGGTTTTATTCTTTTTTAACTGGTCATCAGAACTGAAAATGGTCTCCAAAGTAACTAATCCCTTGGGTAATTTGTTTGACTTTAGCTATATGATCTGGTCTCCATACTGCTGATTGAGTTTATCTTGATTTGAAACTGAAAAGACATCTTCTAGCAAGAAGCTCAGAATCTGTTCATCACTATCGAAAACCTACCAGTTCACGTTGTTATCAGGGACTGAAGGTCTGACAACTACTTTCACATGATGTTGGCTATCCTTTTTAGCCATATCTTCAACAATGTCGAATTGGGAACCAACAGCTGCAAGTCTATCAGCATGCTGATTTTTGCTCCTAGGTATGGATATTAAGTTAAAGGCATCAAATTCCTCAAATAATATCCCATACTCTGTTTTTATACAACTTTAAGGCATCATTCTTAACCGCATTCAAACCTCTAACCTGATTTACAATAAGTTCACTGCCACCAAAAACTTGGAGACACTTGATTTGTCTCTTTCTTGCCCATTCCAGCCCTTGGATCAGTCCTTCATATTCTGCAACGTTGCTGGAACAGACAAAAGAAAAAAACAAAGCAGCATAATATTTTTCACCTTGTGGAGATATAAGCATTGCACCCCCACCTGCTCCCTTTTTACTCTTTGACCCATCAAAAAACAATTGCCACACTTGGTTTTGTTGTTCTACAACTTGACTTGTGTCCTTCATAAGGTTAGGCATGACTGAATCTGGCTCAGTAATCATGTGAGTCCCAAAACCAGCGTCATGAATATTGTTGTTATGACTGTCATGAGCATTTTCTTCGGCCCATTCATCCAAAAGGATGTCTGGAATCTTTTTAGTCTGAGTCTTATGGGCAGAATGATCAATATGCTCTTCTTGATCAAAAATAACACAGTTGGCATTAAGTGGGCTAGGATCATAAGGTTTTATGTGGTCCTTGCTCGGACCTAATAGTTACCTTAGTCCCATATTGGGTTTGGAACAGCATATGTGACCAATCACTAGACAAATACCCACCTATCTTAGCTGTAAAATCACGTGACAAACAAAGGGCAAAAAATGGGGGCAGATCTATGACATAAATATCTTGGGCAATGGAAAAATTAGGGCATGCATGAAGGGTTAGATTGGCATTTTTTATAAATCCCACAGTATTAACTGATGTGCCATCTAACTGTACTACTCCTTTCTCTATGGGCTCATATTTCAAATCAAGTTGGTTAGCAACATTTTTGGGCATAACAAAACTTGTAGCGCCACTGTCTACCATACAGTTATGAACTAATTTGTTCCCTATGATTAATGACAGATAAAAGGGAGGTGGTTTGATCACTTTACCTTGTATATCATTGGTCTTCTTCACACTGTCATCAGGAACAGCAGGCTGATTTATGAGCACAGCTTTGCAGGGATCATGTAAATCTTCTTTAGGAACAACTTCATCAGACAAAGCTTTCTTCAATAAGTCGGTTTGACCTGGAATGGCCAATGAGTCCCACATTGACATCGTGATATTCATCTTTTTCATTTTCTCAACAATGTTGAATGGTACTGCTGCATGTACCTTGGGCTGAACTTTAGTAGCAGCAAGGTGTGACTGTTGTTGCTACTGCTCTCTGTTGGTATTTAGAAGATTCTTCTGCAATACTTGCTGGTCGTGAGGAAATGATGGTCCTGCAGGTGTTGGACTCTTATCTTTGTTAGGCTCATTGTCTAACGCTCTTTTCTTAGACCTTGTATACACAACAGTTGCAGGATCATCATGATTTATAGCACAAAAATCTTCTTTCTGCCAATTCAAGAAAGTAGCATCAACTGGAGGTACATCCTGCTGCTGCTCAAGCTCAGACTCAGCTATAGATTGTGTGTTTGAAACATTCTGAACCATCAAAGCTTGATTTATGACCCCATTGGAACAAGTTGATTGATTGTGGGGCTGGTTACATGGGTAACACCACTCATAGTCTGCAGCTAAATTGTTTTGAGTTGGCACCAAATCTCTAACACTATTTAGTGGCATAGGTGCATATGGCTTGTATGGTCTCTGATTTAGATTCTGCCTATTTGCAGCATTATTGCCTTGAAAATTCTGTCTATTTTGAGACTGCCCTTGATTTAGCTGCTGATAACCTTGATTTGCAGCAGTATTCTGAGCCTGATATGGCTGTCTAGGCTGAAATTGTTGTTTCTTGAGATTGACCAGCTCATTGCCAAAAGTTTGCATCAAACTTTCAAGCTTTTGTTGGCCGCTTTTAATCTCTTGCAGCTCCTGAGATGGTCCTGCTACTGTAATTTCTTAACCAGGAACAACTAGCAAAGTGTTGAAAGGTGGAATCTGTAGAGGCATGTTGGGTTGAATGCTTGGAAAAATAGGCATAGGAGGCCGAGGAGCAATCTTACCCGCCTGAATGAGGCTGTTCTCTGCCTTTATTGCTATAGCAAATGCTTGAGATAATGAGATACCTCCCATAGACTGAATCATTATAGATATGTCACTGTTCAAACTTTTCAAGTAATACAAGAAGGCGTGGTTAGCACTTGGCCTTACTGCAACAGGTATTCTATTCCACGTTTTCTGAAAACGGGTGTTGAAATCTGTCATTTGTTCTTGTGGAGCCCTTTTTATTGTTGTCAACTGTTCTACCAAAGATAGGTGATCAGATTTTTCTTCAAAAAATCTGCTGGCAAATTGATCACCAAGCTCATCCCATGTTGCAATAGAGGCCACTAGCAAGCTTCTGAACCATTCTAACGCCTTCCTCTTAAAGGATGCGGCTAACAATCTTATAGCCACATTTTCTTGAGTCACATGGTGGACATTACATAATGCTGCTATGTCCCTTATATGTTCAAAAGGCGTGATCTGACTCTCTGCTGTGAACTCCGATAGTCCTTTCAAAACTGCTAATGGTATATCATTGTGCTGTTGAAGATTCAAAGAGCTACCTTGATCAAAGGGAACAAAAGCGAAAGCTCTTGGTGCCGCCATTAATGGTGGCTGAAAATGAAATTGCTGCTGTACTGGAACTCTAAAATGTGGCAATGGCACTACAGTAGAAACTACAAATGAATTTGCTGTTGAACTTGAACTTGTTGTTGTATTAATGAAATCAAAGGAAACCTCTAGTTCAATAGGCTCAGTTCGGATAGTAGGACTTGCTGAATGCCTGATATTATTTTCTCTTAAAAGATTTCTCCTTTGATAAACTTTGGTATCAGGATGTGACCGTTGTGTCCTCTTGTCTAGCTTTGTTCTAACAAGAGTTCTTCCACGTCTTTGTGTTGTCTCCAATTGCAGATATCCAAAGGTATTGGAGCTTCTAGTCTGTATTTTTCTCATGAACAGCACTAATCTGCACTTTTAAAACCCACAAAGTCGCCAGATATGCAGATTAAAATCCTTTGAACACCAATTATTAACACCCTACTGTCTGCATATCAAAACAGCAGCGGCAAACTCCTTTAAAACTACGGCAGTTGTCCCACCGAGCGTGCCAAAACTGTTAACTCCAAAATTTGCACCCTAAAACCTAAGCACCTAAATACTTAGAAATTCTGGATAACATGGGAACAATCACTAGCTTGTGGGTAAACTATGACGGTGACTGAACCTCCGGGCTCTAGCCCGATTCCTACTGAATGCAACTTGATACTTCACCTAACTTAACAAAAACTAAAACTTGATGGAAAAGGGATAAGAGACTAAAAATTTGCAGAAACTCCAAGAATGCAGATGGAAAAAGTGATGCACCAAAAACGATAATAGGGAACTTACTTTATCTAACAACACAATGAGTAGATAACCAGAAATGATAATGATACAACCTTAGTGAAAAGATAACACATATAAGTATTTCATGAAAAGATTATAAACTGGATATTATGAAAGCAACATAGTCACATTCAAGAACTACCAATTAGACATACAGATCATGACCTATGCATAACTTTTACTAGCTTCTAAAAGCACTGAAATGAGACATTAGGTAAAGGCTTCTAAAAAAATGAAACACAAAAACCACATCAATCACAAGTACATAACAATGAAACTCCAACATAGATCTGAAAATCTCTATATTATGCTCAAAGGCAAATGACAAAATAGTTCACATGACAAGTAGACTCCAAAGGAATGCCAAGGATATCCAAAACTGATGACAACAGCACTTTCTTCCTCCAAAAACTCCAACTAACCCAGAAATGAATAAGGAGATCCAATATAAAGTAAAAGCTCCCACCAAAAACCCCCCCAAAAATAGAAACTGCATTTCAAAATGCAGGGGTCGGATGTGAGAAAAATCCCTCAAAAAATGGACCAAAAATCTCCACCTAAGGAGTCCAAATAGTCTAAAAGACATATTTGTCCAAGTGCTAATGATGACCACTCCAGTTTGGTCATAACAACCCCTAAAATGACTCAAATGACTATTGAAAGAGTCAAGTTTTCTAACAAACATCAATAGCATGTCAAAATGCCACCTCTCCTTCTTCCACTTAGTCACAATTTGACTTTTCAAACCCTTATCTCTCCAAATCCGAAAATGGAATTATTCTCTTGGCATAAACAATTTGCCACATCTCCAAAATTTGATGCTCCACTAAAGGCTCCATTATCTTCTCTTAATGCTGGATTTGACTCCATTTGACCACTGCAAATAAATGTGAGAGACACTTCATCCTTGCATTTTAAATATCTTTTATTAAAATGATTTATAATTATCATTCTAATAAAGATTTACAATTTGCATCAAATGCAAGTAATGAGACATTTATCCAAAACTCCATTTTTTGCATTTTTTAATGATATCTATTTAAAAGTGATTTATAATTATCACTTTAAATAAATATTTTTACAATTAGAATTAAAATGCAAAAAATAGAATTTTACCTCCTAAAAAAAACTTTACATTTTGCATTTTAATTGTAAAATTAAAATACAAGTCAAAACAAAAGAAATGGCATAAAAAGAAAATTCCCAAGGCATAAAAGCCATGACCCAAACATGAGGAATAAGTTTTAATGAAATAAAACCTAAGGCAAAAGCCACGGCCTCCCTTTGTTCGAACTTTATAGGGTATCAAAACCCTAAAAACATAAAAGATATTCATTTCTACCTCATCTTATTTTTGGTTGAGGAAGATGAGAGCCGCCGCCATGAGGGTTTGAGGAAACTTGCTGTCACAGGATTTCATGGTAGACCTTTCCAGTTTCAAAAGCATTTCTTCTCTCAGATCTAACAAACAATGCCTCCTTATGCTCAGGTAAGCATTAACGTTCTCTGTTGATTTTGTTTTAAGCCTTTAATAAGAAAATCGTGGCACTCTTGCTTCTATGGCCGCAGCTACATGTTCATATTTTGTTGTACCCCTATGTTCTTTTACTCTCTACTAATCGTTTTGCTTTATTTGATGTCGCCACTGTGAGCCTTTGTTTAGTCATGGGGC
The DNA here is from genome assembly GCA_007115665.2 of Sequoiadendron giganteum. Classification (NCBI taxonomy): domain Eukaryota; kingdom Viridiplantae; phylum Streptophyta; class Pinopsida; order Cupressales; family Cupressaceae; genus Sequoiadendron; species Sequoiadendron giganteum. The sequence continues at coordinate 396,582,188 of CM021103.1, forward strand.
CTGAAACTCAGCATTTCTGTTCTTCAAAGTGAGCAGGCCGCAGCTTATTCTTCATCTGGGTTTTTCCCTTTTTGTTTTATGACTGATGTTTGACCGCCATGTACATGCTAGCTCGAAATTTTTTGAAAGGAATAGAAAAGCTAAGTCTGGTTTCTACCGATTGGAAAACTCTCATTTATTTTGTCAGTCTGAAACCCCTTGGATGCCATTTTTCGGAAGGTTTTGAGAGCTTTACTCCTGGTTCTTGTCTCGGCCGCCATAGGCATGTCTTTTAGAGCTTCTTCCATGGCACAAACAGAAACACAGCTACTTTGTTAACAGTTTAAAATCCTTCATATCACTGGCTATAGCAAATGTATTTTTCTGTTATTTTTCTTGCATTCAAATATTATTTCTGCTATGTCAAACCTCGAACCTCCATTTTAATGCTGCATTTTGATTTTTATACAATTTCTGTTGGTAATCTTCAGCATTTTGTTTTGAGTAGCTCCTTTTACATTTCTGTGTTATCCTCAACATTCAGGATGGAATATTCACTTCTCTGTTTGAGTATTCTATGCAGGCCGCCATGTACATTCTGGAATACTTCATTTCCAGTACTATACTTGAAGATATTTTGAAAAAATAAGTTGATTTTGCTGTAGCTCCATTAAAATGACAGCAAACTAATCCATATCTTGATACTTCAAAATGAATATTTTCGTGTGCATTCATTTATGAATATTATTCTTACTTGCATTTTGCATTCATATGTCATGAATTTTGCAAAAATCTGCAAAACACGATATAAATTTCACTTGATTCTTATTGCCTATCTTTTGATGAGCTGGGCTCAACCCTTGTGGGAGCCACATTTTACTCCACTCATTCTGATTTAAGTTATAGCTGCACCTGTAGCTGCACATGAAACAAACAGATTAGAAATAAAATATTTTCAAGATGTATGATCATTTCCTTCTCTCTTTTCGCTTGTCAGGAGTGACTTTTAGCTTGCCTGATACATGTAAAAGACAGTTTATACATTACTGGATGGATATGTATGTAGGATTAGAGACTGTTTATTGCTCAGAGCTCAGCTCTAACCATTGCAATCTCTGTTGGTGCAGGATATGAAGACTGAAAGTTGCAGAGGGCACAAGACAAGCAAACTGGGGCCGCAAATCTCACAGACGGGAGACCCAAAACAACCATCAGGCAATAACCGGTCTCCCTTCCTATATATGTATCTTATATTTCCTTTCCATCCATTCTTGTATAATCTGCATTCTATGCATATGAGACAAGCTAAATCTCACGGCTTGTGTGAGATCTTTTACTTTCAGTATCTCAATTCATTTAATCAGTTGTAAATGAAAATTGTACGTATCAGTTTATGATTTATACAATGAACATTATTCTTCTTCCTTTTGCTCAGAATAAAATGACTGGAAATAGAAATGAACTGAAAGCAGATGTATGAGAAATGAGCAACTTTGTGAATTCTTGTGCAATGTTACCATTTAAAATAAATTTCAGCATGTGTAGAAATTTAGTAACAATAGCATAGTACATCCATGACTGAAATTTGTTTGCCTCTTCTTGACCAATGATGCGGTTGAGTAGAGTGATCATCACTGCATACTCATCCCTAACTCTCCACGTCCTACATTCTTGGGCAAGTTGGCCTTATTTCCTTTAAGCCATTTTTTTGCCATCCTCTTTTGACACTTGGCTTTTGACTCATCAAATGCCTTTTCGGATTCTCTCATAGATATGACCACATTTGTCGGACATAGTGAAATGGCAAAGCACCTTTCAATATTCCTACACTTGAGCCTGCATATCACTCACCCATCCACTGAAGGAATCTCCCATGTGGTAGGATTGTAATGCTTGATACAACTATTACGAATTCTACGCTCTGTGTTGTGATGGGAATTGATGCTGCCTCAAGCAATCCGGATTGCTCGATGTTCTGTAATGTGCATTGGTCTATGCCTTCCAACCTTTCTGAGTCGACCTTTCGGTGTACTTGATACAAATCGGTGTCTATCGTTTACAGGAAGTCGTGAACCAAGCTGTTTTGGTCTTGTATTTGACCTGTAAGAACTGCATTATGAAAACCTTAAAGATTGACTATCCTCATGACATTGTTTGGGTGACTTTTTTTGTGACTGCTAAAAATAGCCTTGTCGGGGCAACATTTTACGAAAAATTCTAAGACATGGGTTTTGTTGAGAACAATTTTCTAAACAAACCCAAATCGTCAGAAATTTGAAAAAATGAATTTTTCTATGAAATGCAAAAGCCCTTTGGCAGTAGAGGCAACGAGGCACCAGAAAATGATTTTTCCCGAAAAAATCTAACACATGGGTTTTGTTCGTGCTTCAAAGCTGAACAAACCCAATTTGTTTGTTTTTCAAAATTGTGACTTTTTCGAAAACCCTAAAAAATAGGGGCAACAGGGCTACTTTTTTTGGAAAAGTCTAGCACGTGGGTTTTGTTGAAAATGTTGTGTCGATCATTCCAAAAAGGTCAAATCTATGAATATTCGTTGTTTTCTTGGACATGCAAGAAGATCTAAGACAAGGATAGAAGAAAAAGACGAAGAATTTTGGAAGTTATCAACTGCCTCTCTGGATCTTCAAGAAAATTATGCCTAAGGATGCAACCTCTGATAAATTGTCCCGCTGTGCAACTGATCTTCGAAAATATGAAGAACAATGAAAAACCCTTTGTCAGATCTTCAAAAAACGTTGGACAAGAAAAATGCTTATTCTTGAGCTTCAACCTACAAAGACAAATGATGAATAATGACGCCTAGGCTTGATAAATATCATTTGATGTTGAAGCAATCAAATTTGAGCGCCAACACATGATTGAGAGGTTCATCTGCCCGATCTGGAGTTCAAAGCACTGATTTCCACCAATTTGGGGATGTTTTAGATATGGAAAGGCTTTCCAAATAGGCAACTTCAGTCAATTGAGTCTTTCTTTGACTTTAGGCGTCCCTTTGAAGAGTTGAACACTTTTTATTGTTTTTCTGTGATGAAATGCCTCCGTTCAATCCCTGATTCTGGTTGCTCAGTTGATCCTAAAGTGTTGCTAATAGATTCACCGCTGAGATGAAACAACTCTAATGGAGTGTGTTTGGGAGCTGCAAAGCTCAAAACCTGAGTCTGATGCCTCTGATTCTTTGGAGCCTTTTCCCAAGAGGATGCATTTTTTACCAGACTTAGCCAATTTCTTGAGTGTTCTTCAATTCCTCCAGTTTGACCCTCCGTGTTGTGATCTGAGATCATTGATGATTGATGATTCTGATGATCTTGCTAAAACATGGGATGGATAAACAGTTCAGTCTTGGAAAGGATGACTGGCTTTGCAAGTTGTGAAAGTTAGTTTAAGTGCCTCAAAAACATGGGCACCCCTAGCTTGCAAGGGTGCCTCTGACATTTTGTGACATACTTTTACTTTGCAATCTTCCACGAACTGCCCCAGTTTGATCTTTGTCGTCAGATGTTTGATTTGTCTGTTTTCTTCGTTGACAGTGCCATTGTTGAGATTAATCAAAACGGAGAAGATCATCTTGGACGGCACTGAGCTCACAGACTGCATCTAATTGCCCAAAAAGCTAGGTGCCTATTTCTAGGAATATGATTTTCCTTAACACGGCCAATTTTTCATGTCTTTCAGTTTGCCTTTGCTTCCAGCGTTTTACACTTGATCTTCGTTTGTGAATGCTTGACAAGTCGTGTGAATGTGCAACTGTATCGATTATGAAGCTAAGAGGATGCTAAGCAGATGCCTTGTAGAAAGCAGTCGTTGAAAAGTTCATCAGGTGACCTAAAATGAACGGCACCCCTGGCCTGGAGGGGCGCTTATGCCTTGATTGACTGTAGTTCTTTGATGATACATGCCTTCAACATTTCTTGTCTCCACTTTTGTTTGTCGGGGATTGATGAATCAAGTAATCTCGCTTGACGATGCGCCGGAATGCCAGCAAAAACACAAAGGAGATGAGTGCCTCGGTATAACTTGATGACTGCCTTTGACCTTTTAACTTCATGGGTGCCCTTGGCCAGCAGGGGTGCTTTTAGTTGCAGTTTCACCATTTTCCTTTGAAAATCCTCATCTCTTCACGTTTGCATTCGTCGTGTAGCTTGATTGGTTTGAGCATTCTCGTCAACGACGCGAACGCGTGCATCTTGGCAATCACCTTCACCTTGCTGCATGTACGGGTGTTGGAAAAATGACTAAGGCATTTGACTGCATAGCCTCCTTCTGTTAGCAAGGTGTGCATTTTCCAGACTTAGTCAATTTTCAGCATTTTTACTTTTGAAAATTCCCTCCATTGAAGAGCATCTTTTTGAGCATCTTTCACCATGGATTCTTCATTGAAGCTTTTGAGGCTTAGATTTCACCACTTGGTACTAGCCATTCTGCCATTAATGGTTGCGGAGGTCCTAGCTTTCTTCCTGAAAAAATGAAAATAGACCCACCAGAGTAAAACAAGCTTTTTGGTGATTTTGACTTGACCAATGTGATCGTGAAGTCAAATTATCCTATAAAATCATTTTCAATCATTTCTGGAAAGGTCCTAATTTTTAGGGTTTTCCTAAAAAAAAGGGTTTGAAACCCTTATTTTTGAATTTTCAGAAATTTGCAAGTATCTTGACACAAACCCACAAAAAGCCTATGTTTTGTTTCACCTAAAACGGACTTTTGACAACAATTTTGCATGATTTGGATAATTTTAAGCAAAATGCCTTATTGAAGCAAAAATTTATTATGGGTACAACAAAATTGAAAATGGGGGTCTTTTACAGTCACTACATTCAAACTTCTTATATCCACACATATCCGAATTTGTTCAGATTCTTTCTTCAACGATATGAATATCGAAGAGACCTAATCACTAACTTTGACCTTAAAAATTATTTTGGCTTCCAACATCTTTTATATTTACTCTTGTACTTTCACAGCATAATTTTTGTGCATTTGATAGGGTCGCTTTCGTACGAGTTCTGCTCTTGGTACAAGAGGAATTCTATGTACACATAATTCTGGAGGTATCCCTTTCGAGTCTTTGTACGTCCATGCAAAGGCATCCTTGTATTCTATGAAAATCTTAAATGTTGTCACCTTCAACACGGGATTCCAGTTGTCTCCCACTAGGATCATTTGTGGATTACTCTCTTCTCCTAAGTGCACCTTCTTCATTCTCAATTCCTCGTACTACTTAACCACTTTGTCTTGTTCAAAACAATGGGCTAGCATGTCATCCACCCTAGCCACTCCCTCCTTGTATTCTTTGTACTCCAAAGGAAATGTCCAACTTGTCATGGCTTTTTCATCTTCTTCTTCAATCTCCCTGACCTACAACATGTTGCAATCATGATGAAACACTTCATAGTCTTCCATCTGCCAATGAAAAATTCCATTGAACGAGCTTGTTTCATCCTCCGAGTAGTGTTGGAGGTCAAGGACTCCTTTGTCATTTGGTTCTATAAACTCCCTTTCTTCTTCAATCCCTGTTTCTACTCCCTCCAACTCCGAGTCGAAAGATTCCATCTCTTTGCTCACTGGTTGATTCCTCAAGTCAATTCTGTACTTCCTCCTGTTGTTTCCTATGGAGAGGGTGTTTTGTTACCAATTATGATCTACCTTGGCTGCAATCAGCCATCCCCTCTCAAGTAATGCATAGTACACCTTCTTTTGCAATAGAATGACCACGAAGTTCAGTAGGAATGGTTGGGTCATGATTGTCACCTTTTGCACCATCAATGTTCCCAATGGTTGGATACTATATTGGTCAGCACCAACTACTATATTGGTCAGCACCAACTAATTGGAATTTTGGTGGCTAAAGGGTTGGCTTTCTGAGGCATTTCCATGTATCTTTGAGTAGTACGTTAACTCCGACTCCTCCATCGACAATAGTGTTTGTCAAGTTCTTTCCCATAATCTCCACTTGGACGACAGTCGACTTCCCTACATTCACCATGAGCAACATTGGGTCGATGACTTGTTTTCCCTCGGGTGGCAGCTCTACTATCATGTCTTCTCTTTAGTTTTCCTTAAGCCGACTTTGATCGTCACCGACCATGTTTGTGATTGTCACTCTCAGTTGTGGCATGGTTTGGAGTAGGTTTGTCACCTTGATTGGTATGGGTGTTTGTAACACTTGTCATACTATGTTCTTTTTTGACTCCAACCGAAATGAGGTACTTGCAATTCTATTGGAGTTTCTTCGTTCTTTTTCAATCGCCTATTCTACTTTGGATTTGGCTTCTCAAAGTTGTTCCTTTTTCATTCAAGGGTTTGAATATGTTGCCTTTTTTGTTTGTGCCCTAGTGATTGCCAAAACTACCTTGTCTTGCTCTTCTACTTCCAACATGTTAAATGACTTTTTGCTTCGGGCAGTTGATGTCTTCATGATCACCCAATCCACAACACTTGCACAACATCCCCATTTTGTTTTGGTTACTATGGCATTCTCTACCGAAGTGACCCCATTCGTTGCATTTTCGGCACTAGATCATTGGTCATCCCTTCACATCATACTGGATTCTACTTTTTGGTCCACTATTGTTGAACCGCTTATTATTTCCCTATCTATTATAGTATCTACCAAGAGATTCATTAGTGTTATTGCTTTGTGCTTTTAGGGGTGTGGCCGAAGGTGTTGATCGTTCCCTTTGAGTGAAGAGCACTTGTGTGCTTCTTGTCTTCAAGTTGTATGGGCATTCCTTGATGGAATGTCCCATCACTTGGCAGATGTCACAAAATATTTTTTTCAAGCAGTTTGCTTTGGTATGACCCTTGACCTTGCACTTGGTGCACCATAATTCCTTACTTTCCTTTGTGCATTACTTCTCAGCTTTGAGCTCCTTCATCATTCTCATCATGTCTTTTTGTAGAGCTTGAACCGTCTTTTATTCACTATCACTATTGCCATCGGTGCTTTCGTTGTCATTCAGCCTCCTCTTCCCCAGGAAGATGTCTTATCTTCACTTTCTATATCCATCGCTTTATTGTAGGCATTGGCGTACGATGACAGCAATACGACTTTCATTTTCTTCCTCAACCATGGAATCAATCCTTTGATGAACCATCTCTTCAATCCATTGGCCAACCGGTTTTCTAATTTCACTAGTAATTCCTTGAGTCTACAATTGTAGGCTTGTACATTCTCGTGCTTTCCTTGTTTGGTATTATAGATCTCCACCACAATTTCATTGTTGCCCCTCAGGAGTTTGAACTCCTCTTGGGTTGCTCTTTTCAATGCATCTCATGTGTTCTTATCATTTGCTTACACTTTGGTGTACCAGTCTATGGCTATTCCTCTGAGAGTTGCTAGAAACGGTCTCAACCAATATGTTTTGTCATCCTAACCGTTTTCTACCCAGATTGTCTCATATGTTTTACAATGCCTTACAAGGTCCTCTGATCTGTTTCTAGTGAACATTGGAAGTTTTTGCCACTCTACATACTTGTTGGGGGAGTCACCATCTTGCCTACCCATTGCACCCTCTGCAACGGTAACTTGGTTGGAGAGTTTTGATTCGTACATTCCAATGCTTTCCTTGCACTCTCAACACGTCGCAATCCTTCAATCATCCCTCTTCAATGTTTGTCACCCTCGAGTTGCCTTCAAGGTCCTTTCAATGCTCCCTTTGTCTTGGCATTATCAACTTCGATCTTCCATGTTTGATTCTTCTGTCAATGTCAAGTCGTCAATCTAGCGTATGGTCTCTATCAGACCGTCAGTAGGTTCCCTTTGGCCTTCCCCTTTGGTTGGTTTTATTGGTATGAACTATTCTTCAACAATCGGGTTGGCGATTTCTTTCGTGCCTTCCCTCTCGCCCGACGATGAACCTTCTTTGTTGCCCAGCGATGACCATTCCTTGTTAGATAGTGATGATTTGGATGGTTCTCTAGTAGGGTTAGTGTTTTCATCTTCACTTTCCCCTTCGTCCGACATTGATAGTACAGATGACTCTCTGGCTTGGTTAGCAAGGTCAGTGTATGTCTCGTCGAGAAATGGTAAGTTTCGGGATATTTCTACCTACTCCCTTCATACATTCTCTTGTCCTCAAAGTTCTCTTTCTCTCTCGACTATGACTTTTGCTTGCATTCAACTTCGACTTTTGCTCTTGCATGGAATTAGACTTTCTTTGAGAAATCCTCCACCTTCTTCAACTTCACCCCTCAATCGCCTTCATTCTTGTCTTTGTTCTTTTATCCTTAAGGATCTTTTGAATTTTCGATCTATTGATTCATGACTGCTTTGTATTAATTTCCCGTTTTTATTCAAGAATAAGGGCATTAATTATTTGGCTTTTGTCGATGGTCCATATTACATTCTTCTTCCCTTTTGTTTTGTTCTTCATACCGTTGTAGTATCTGTTGCCTACATTGTGAAGACTGAAGAGTACACAAAAAATACTGAGGGGTAGGGGGTGAATCAGTATTTTAAAACTTTAAAACCATGAGAATCAGCAATGAAAACATTAAGATCAAACATCAACAAGAACACCAATTTCACATGGAAAACCCTTTCAAGTAAAAAACCACGGCAGAACAATTGTTTTAATTAACTTCAAAGGGCACCAACCCAAGTGGCAACAATCTCCAGATTCCAAAAGTGAGCATCAACTCACTGGAAGCACCAACTTCCCTGAAGCACCAACTCTAGCATGAGAACCAACTCACTGAGAAATTGTCACAACACATTATCACTGCATTCTTAACTTCAAATACATTCAACAAAACAACTAAAAGGCTCTTGCTTTGCATATACACTATCCAAACTCAAAAAAATATAAAATCAAATTTTTCAATTGCATATACCAGCACTTCAACAGAATGAATATCATGCAAAATGTAACACGTCTCAGGTCTATAATGCTAGACACTAAAACCCCAAACTAAAACTGCTCTCTAAAACTCCAATGCTACCATTGAATGAAAGTTCACGCATGGATACAAGCTGCTCATTGTGCCTAAGATGACACGAAATTGTAAGAAAGGCTATCACGCCTACCTACAAGTATTTTGCAGCTAATATTGAATGCACGTAGGCTATTCAGACAATCCACTTCATCCAAAAACTACAATTAGCTTCACTCAAACAAATTAAGAACAGTAGGCTCCAACTTCTCACTATCGAATATCACCAAAACAAGTCATCAAACTTCCTATACACAGCTCGCGCCTAAAATAAAGATAATAGCGATTGCATATTAGCAACAATCATTTTTGCCTGGTCGTATAAGGACGGCTGATCTTTCATAGCATGAAAAAGGATGTGTCTAATTCACCAGCAAAAAAACAAACTTGGCGCATCCAACAAAAAACTTCTAATCCTTCACGTCTTCCTCACATTTTTAAAACAACAAAAAGAATGCAAACATTATCTCAAAAGAGTGACTTAGCACTAACAAAAATTATTCTTAAGTGGTCCACTTAATTTGAAGGTGCCATGCCCACACTCAGACTCAGAAATAGGCCAATAATCTTAGAGCAGCTCAACTCCACGAATTTCAATTTAAAAAAATAGCCTGATGAAGCATTACGATTCCAAGACTCCTTCCAAAAAAAAGGCACGAAAAATCATTTTTCACCACACCCATTCACATAGCCCGTCATTCACAAAATTGGAAGCGATGGCGTATAAAGTCAAATACTTCTTCCACACAATTCATCAAAGACAATGAATGCAAGAAGAACATTTAAATATCAAGACAGCGAATATTGAATACATGCAATCAATGGGCATTTTTCACAACTACCACCCATAAGAATTCGTTGATTTTTTAAAATGCCATGAAGGCATACACATTTACGCTCCTGCCAAGAATAAAGCATGGAAAAGCTTTTCATGCACACGAACTCGACAAAAATCCATAAGCCGCCCAACACACAAGAAGATAAAATTAGTATGAGATGCATTTTCATCAAAGATAAAGCAAGTCGACACAAGCAGGAAGAAATGAATTTGCCATAGTGGCTCAAGCCATCGCCTAGAAATAAAGTCGTTGCCCATATTGGACTCGTCGAGGGTATGCAAAATAAATGCAACGGAATAAGGAAGTTGCCGCATGAAATAAGAATTTGAAGCCATTGCAAAAGGATTGTGCCACTTCCAATTCAAAGCTGATTTGGCATAACACTCGACCCCCTTGACATTTCAGCGTTGACATGGCAAAACAAACCAACACAAATAGTCGATCATCATACTAAAAAGGATGCAATGGAATACAAAAGCTACGATGAACCTTTGACATCAATGACAAAATATTCAGCACGTTGTTCCTAGTCTCTCTCTGCCCGGAGATCTTGCACGATGATGAAGTGACGTTCAATAAGTCTTGGCAATCTATCTAGAAGACAGTTAACCTCAAGGTTGACGGTTAGGTTGTCTCAGATGGCGGCCTAAGGGACCTCTCTCCTAAGAGATTCCCTCCGTACATGTTCTTTTAACAAGATGTCCCACAGGTTTACCAAGTCTTGTGTCAACATGTCTTCCCTTTTGTTGTCTACTTGCGTAGGTGCTTCGACTGGTTGTCCCATTACATCGCCATGATTCTCGTTTGTGAGTTTACTTTGCCAAGGTTCGTATCGACAACAATGCCAAATGTTTACTCGATAATTCTACTTGAATGATTAACAAAGAGTAAACAGAAATACATAACAGAAAATAACAAAATATATCAATTACTCATAACAATGCTCAAAAGATATGTCATGTATTCATTCATTCATCAAATATGCAATAGTTATAGGATACATATGCGTGCAATCCTGGACTACAAGTACAATAAGGAAATATATAGCAATCCGATGTTGGTTGAGAACGCCAACCGTCAGTAACTACCAACTAACAACCGACGGCCAGGGACTAATTACACAACTTATTTATTTATTTATTAACAACTACAGATACCATATTGCAAAATTAATAGAAAATGATATTTTAATATTCAATTAATTAACATGATAAAAATTACAAAAAGGTTCATCTCCTTATATACATATTGGAGAAAAAGCCACCCAAATGGATAAACATTACATGACTCACTTAAAACTAAAAAGAGAATCTAAAAAAACGGGAAGAAAACACTTGCCACTAAGGTGGCTTTATTACAACTGTAAACCTTATCTTTTACTAATTTAATATTATTCTAATAGCACAATGGCATTTACTCGTCATGGATAGCAATTGTGTCTACACAGAAAAAAACTAGTTCATTTAAGCATCCATCTGTCCATATGCAGCAATGCGCTTGCTTGCACAGATCCTCTATAACACAATGTGATACATACAAAGTCAATGAGCCATCACAATTGTGTTTATTTAGCAACAACAAAAAGAAGTACATAGTAGGCAGGTACTAATATATATGCATGTGACTTTTGCTAATGCAGTTTATTGAAGCTGTAACAAGCTACATAGTTTAGAGATATCACACCAGATTAATATATATCCATTAAAGTATGCCAGAGATCAACATGCATCAAGTATGACAGAATTTTTAAGCAGAAATAATAACTTTTGCACACCCATTTATACATATGCCAACCCTCACATGCTTGCTAAAATTTGTGTGCTTTTTGTTTAATCGCACAAGTTTACTAGTCTCACACACAGCTTAATGGTGTCTCCATGAAAATATACCAGACATAAACACGAAGCTTCTTAGAACATCATAGCATCTAGTGTGACAGAATTTATATGCATTTGTAAGTACTTTTAATGCTCCCACTTTTGTATGCCCACTCAAAGTGACTTTTATGTATTTCCTTTTCCCCATCCTCTATAATGTTATGATATTCATGCAATTAATAAATGCCAACATAAATTGTGGAGATGGAGGAATTTGCAAACCCTTCACTTGCCCTTTATAGAAGGACCATCAAAACATGAGTAAGGACAACCCTAGAGATTTTCAATCTAAGAGTAAATGAAAGAAAGAAAAATCAGGAAAATACTTTTAAGGTCCAGAAACACTCTAATGTCTACCAAGCCACAGTTAGAAAATCCCAATTTGCACAGACTCGTGGGATCATAAGTTAGAATTGAAACACATGACAATTATGAGACTCACACGCTACTGGCTGAGTTTCCTACGAAAACTGGCAAGTCTCAATCAAAACTCATGAGTCCCATGCCTGAACTCTCCTACACAGAAAAAATTGATTCTGGGCATTAAAACATGATTTCATTTCACTTTTTTCACTCATCCAATCTTCCACAAGTTCAAATTGTGCTGAGAGCAAAGATTCCAATCTTTGAATTGTGATGAATTGATGATTAGAATAGCCTTACGTATACTCTAAATGCATTAACTTAATTTATTTTCTCTTGTGCAATTATGTTTTTTTTTCTGAGTTTTGTTGCGTCCTTACTGAGTTCAAGTTTTTAAACCATGTACCTTCCAAGTTCAAGTTTTGAAACTATGTACCAAGCAATCTTTAACATTTGATAAGTACAAAGCAGAACAAAGAAATACCACATGCTATATTAAGGGATGGAAGAAATTTCAATGGAATCAGATCAAACATCCAGTTAGTAATGTTAGTGAAATATTCATATTTCACCTTGGATATGTTTCTATCCTAAGTGTGATTTTGCACCTAATTAATAAATTTACTTAGAATATCACGAATATTTATTTATCCTCACCTAGGTAGCTAATAATGACATGTACACTTTGACTTGAGGTACACAAATGCCACCATTACCTCATCAATCCTTGATTGACAATAGTTAGGTTCCAGCATTCAGTCAAGGCACCTATATCTTGGTCAGATAAAGTTAACTAATCCACAAATTGGCAGTTAAATTCATGACCTCCAGACATGTCATCACCTTCAGTCATGCATTTAGGGGGCCTATTAATACGTACTTCATCCATCTATTTGGTGGATGATTCTCATTATTGATTTCTTCTATTTTCGTATAACATCTCTTATTTGCATATTGCAACCCTTGTTGTTTCCATACTTGGAGCTATTGCAACTTTCTTCATTCACCTAGATTTTGGGTCATGCCATTGGATTCCCATTGAATCTTACATGGTATCAAAGCCCACCATCACATCCAAAGAAACTGAGAAACTAAGGTTTTACTTTAATTTCATCCAACTTGGAAACCCAAAGATCATCTTTTTCAATTTTTGTTGCTTGTTTGTTTTTGTCTTCTGCAAACAACTCAGTTTTTGAAGCACTTCAGCTCAAATTAGACAATGCCATTACATTTGCAAGGTTTCAAAACCTATGAATCAACTGCAAATTCGTCAAGTTTGAAGTAGAGTAAATGGAGAGGCAAACAAAATTAACCATCAACTAACCAAACCTTGCTTCATTGAGTGTTTTAGTTTGGAAGGTTAGCTTTGATGGAGCTTTACTCAATCATATGGAGGCATTTTTTGGCACAATTATTATTAAATGAGCTAGAAGTTGGTAGCTTTGCAAAGGTGTAGACAGTTGATTTTGACATTTGGTTTATCCAAAAGTTGCAGATTCACATAGGTGATGCTAAGTCATTCTTGTTTTGATAACTTTTGGGGCTCCATTTGAGATCATACAGAAATATTTTTAGGTGCAATTTGAAAGTATTTGATTTTTTGTGTACTTATTGATGTAGTCTAATTTATACCACACTATCTCAAAGTTGTACTTTCAACACATTGGCATTTATAATTCACCAAATCAAGACCATTACTTGTTTGGCAAGTCACAATTGTAATTGCACTAAACTATAAAATGCCAATCATTTTTATTGGGGAATTTCTTTATTGAGTTCTTTTGAGGGGTTGTTAATACATACTCAATTATAAAGTGTCATTTCTTGTCTTTGAAGGCTCAATACATGGGTGATTTGGGCATTATGTACTCTACAAACTGAAATGAAGTTTTATGTTGGGGGATACTTTGACAATAATTAAATACAAAACAGCAGCAATAACTACTAATAAAAATTAGTAAAATTCCTTGCACATCAACTGATAGGTCATTCCATCATCGCCTTAATTTTTTTTGGATCCACCATTACTCCTTGTGAGACACTATGTGTCCCAAGTAGTCCACCTCTTTGAGACCAAAAGCACACTTGGAAGGCTTAGCATAGATAAGTGATTTTTAAGAACATGTAATACTTGATCTACATGGTGCAAATGATCTTCCCGCATTTTGTTGTAAATCAATATATCATCAAAGAACACTAATACAAGCTTCCTCAAACAAATTGCTTCAAAATGGAATTCATCAAATTTTGAAATGTAGGCGGAGCATTAATAAGACCAAATGGCATCTCTAGAAAGTTAAAATGAGCCTTATGAGTCCTAAATGTTGTCTTGGGAAGTTCTATTCAATTCATCTAGCCACCAATGATTGCAATAGGAAACTTATCTTTGATGGTGTACATGTTGAACACTTTATAGTCGAGGCACATGCACATCTCATCCTTCTTACACACCATCACTGTAACGACCCCATCCTTGGGTAATTAAATTTTTTCTGCATTTCACTTCAAACATATAAATGTAACAAGTAACAAAGACATTACAATAAAATTCTTCCTTTCTTTATTGATAATTACATGCCAATTACAATATATTTTTCCACATGGATTCCATTTCCATTGCAAATATAATTCAAAGTACAAAAGTAAAACAATTACATACATAGCTCGTAAGCTTTTTGCACAAATAGTAGTAAGATGGTCCAGGATTCCTTCCTTACAAATCTTGGTGTATCTGTCGCCTGCTGGGGAGGAGAAACATCACTCAGGCGCTTTTCCGCCAACCACGGACTGTTAATGCGGTCCCCCGCACATCTATCATTCAATAGATGGCCCTCCCTTCGAACGAAGAGATTGGTAAAGTAACCGGCTGCGACAACCCAACTGAGCATAGTGTTGTGTCCTATACATCTAGAACTTGCTATTTCACAATCCCGAACTAGCATGATGGATCACAATGAACTGACAGTGTAGTCTCAACTATCTCACATCTAAGTGGATGTCGTACCTTCCACTACTTTGGCCAAAGTATTTTCATTCAGTACTTTGAATGAAGGTCATCTATCATATACACTATCCAAGGCCGATTTGATTTAAGACTATCTTACACTACGCATAGGTATCGTCCTTTACTTTTGGATAATCTTTAATCCCAGACTAACCTACAACATTTTCCTAAGAGATTTACACAACATAGGTATATCCTGTTTCAGATTACCTATCTTTAGACATTCTACTTCAGTAGTTACATAAGGGAGGTATATCCTGTTTTAGACAACCTACCTTCAAACAAACTACTTAATCAAGAAATGAAATGCAGTCAACAAGGGTCTTTATACCATTCCTCCTAATCAGGAAATCTTTATCCTAAGAGTACGTTTAGCTTATCCCAGTTATCCCTATAACTTAAGCTTTAGACTACCTTGGTACTGATTCCATCCTTGACCTAGTATTTAATAACTAGTTCCTTTCTCCTTTATATAAGGAGTTCAAGCAGTATTCAAGTAATACAATTCATAATATACTTCTATTAAAAAGTATTTAAACATTTCCCTTTCAAGCTATTCTTTTAACAAGCTTTTCCTATGAATTTAAGCTATTCCATTTCAACAAGCTCTTAAGCTATTCCTGATTTAACAAGCTTTCACTATGAAACAAGTTATTCCCAATTCAATAAGCCTTTTCTAGTGAAATTAAGCTATTCCCAATTTAACATAATTCCTCAGAAAACAGAGACCTTCTACATTTTCCTTTCCTACTTCATAACATAATGCAAAGCATAATCAAAGCAAGTAGCTCATTCAAATGACAGAAGTATTAAAGACATTTCTCATGCCTGTTTCTCTTGCTGCGAGTGAATTCAGTCTGTAACTTCTGCTCTTCCTTCACAGTCCTTCACAGTCTTTACCAGATACTTCTCACAGCATGAACAAAGTATAACTCTCAGGTAAATGCAGTACAGCAATGAGGGAATGTAGCTCTCAGCAATACAGTCACAGCAAGATAGTATATGGCTCTCACAACACTAAACAGTAAAGAGGGATTGCAGCTCACAGCAAATGCAAATAGTAATGGTGAAGTATGGCTCTTAGCAACACTAAACAGCAAATATGGATTGCAGCTCTTAAAACATGAAATTCGTAATTGCAAGTGCAGATAACAATGAGAGCAACCTCTTATATAGGTTTTGAATTCTCATGTTTACTATATTGTAGGCATGAGAATTCGACACCTTTCCTATTGACATTGTCAAAATATGCAGTGGCAATCATATAGCAAGACACTCAGCAAAATATGAGATGAATCAACCTCATTTTTGAAGAATGTTTCAACTCTCACATGGCAAATTCGAGAAACAACCACCTACAGGCGTATTCATCAAAAACGCCCTCAAAAATGGCGGAATGCATGAACAATGGCGTTTCAAGTTTACAGTCAAAAATGTCAAAGTTATTTCCGCAGACACCTAGCCTCCTTCCGCCCATGCGTTCCAGAATGGTGGCACATTTAGCATTCGCGACCAGGTCCAAGGTGTTAGAGTTGGGCATGGGTTCTTCCTTGTCTTCATTTTTCATTATTTTCAGCTTCTCACAGTCGTGTTTTCTTCCCGTGAAGAAATCCACGATTTTTAGCTATTAAAACTTTGATTTAAAATCTTTTAAAGTCTATAATTTCAAACATTTAAATTTCCCTTAATATTTCCCACGTATTTCTCAATGATCTATGAATTTCAAAATACCTTTATTCCATATGGTAAATGCAAATAATTACCAAATGACTATATAAGTCCATTTCAAATATTTCCAAGGCAAAGTCATTTTTAATTTATATATTAAAATGTTATAAATACATTTAGCATTATATTTAAATATAAACTATTATAGTTTTATTTTACCTTTATTAAAATATATGATTATATCTATATAATATCTAAATATTATTATAGATATATCAATATATTTCATTATCGATAAAACTATAATAATGCCTATATTAAATATATTTATAAACATATCCATATTTACATTTAAACATATCTATACATGTTTATATTCAATTATCCAATTACGTGTATTATAGGCCAGTCAGAGTACCTTTAATACACGTATTCGTACAAACATGTATATATACATTTAACTGTAAATTCCAGGCATCAGTATAACTTATCAGTTCACATTTCACATTCAAGGTTCACAGAACAGTAAGTCAGTCAATCAAGTAACACCACTCACAAAGCATAAAGAAGTAATCAAAAACTCCTAAGCCTAAGGATGACTTATCATGACAACTCAATCTGACTCAGTTCCCAAAACCCTCAGTGAAGTGTGTGTATGCTCAACGGATCAACTTTACTGGTTACTCGACCAAGCCCCTCTCCTGAGTGATGTCTCCCCTCCACCTGGAGGAATAGTTTCTGATCCTGCATCCATTGCCACAAAACCACGGCAGTTACTTGTTCATAACATTTGCAATACTTATACAAACATATCAAGTTTAAAGTAAGATTCATTATCCTGTTATTCACATATATGCAGTATTTTACCATGAATTACATCAATTGAAATAACATCAAATGAAACAACGTCTAATGAACTGACATACATATTGATAACAAGGTGCAAGCATCTCCAGATTTCACATTACATTCATTTCTACCTTTTATATCACTAGTAAATAGTAACCTCATAATTCGGGATGTAACAATCACCAAGAGAGAGGAGTAAGCACTCTAGCTATGCCTAATAATTCATGCCTCTAGCATCTCCTAAACAATCTTTTCAATCTCACTTTTTTGCATCTATGGGCACTTGTAACGCCTAATGTTGGGTGGGTGGCTCCTTCGCACTAGTTGAATGGAACGAACATGATTCCTCTATGAGGCAATCCTTTAGGCATATCTCCAAAAAACATTGACTATCTATAATTGCTTGTAGATTTGGATGGGTAGTAGCATTTGATTGATATGTCAATGAAAACATTAGGCCACAATCTATCAACTCCTTTCTTAAGAATCTTTTGCATTTGATGAGAACTGACCATTTGTGGAGACTTTGCACGTAACCTCTTAATACAGCTATCTTTCCTTTTGAGTGAAATCTCATGAATAGCTCTTGTAAGTTCATCTCGATTGTTGCTAAAGTAGTAAACCATTATACTCCCAAAACAATATCTATTGCAGCCAAGGAGATAGCAAACATAGGCAATCAAGATGATAATCTCCCAGGGATAATTCAATGCTATGGCATTTCCCTAAATAACTAAAAATACCCCCATTTGCAATCATGACTTGAAATTTTAGGGTTGGACATATAAAACAATTTAGACAAGCTACTAATTTCTTGTTGATGAAGTTGTGAGTGCTT
Organism: Sequoiadendron giganteum; assembly: GCA_007115665.2. Lineage (NCBI taxonomy): Eukaryota > Viridiplantae > Streptophyta > Pinopsida > Cupressales > Cupressaceae > Sequoiadendron > Sequoiadendron giganteum. The sequence continues at coordinate 396,600,557 of CM021103.1, forward strand.
CTCAAGTCTATCAGCATTGTTACTCGTTTTTTTCAAACCTGCCACTTTGAAATTTTGTGGGGCACTAAATCTAGTGAGTGCATGACAAGAGATGATTGGGTGAGTATCTCCAAATTCCTCTTCTATCTCACTGGCTCCATCTAATGTTACTTCTTCCTCCTCTTCTTCCTTGTTTGGACCTTCAATATAGAAAAAAAAAATTCAGCACATTTATGACCTTGACTATATTTATTATCACAATTAAAACATAACTCTTTTACTCTCTTTTCTTCAATGAAGTGTTCCACAGGGTTTCGGGGACGGGGATGGGGGGACGTCAGGGGACGCATTTCAGGGATGCGGGGACAGGGGGTCTAAGTTTGGGGACAACAGGGGGACGGTGAGACGACGGTGAGGGGGCGGCAAGGTGTTGGAATACATATAGTACTTGGAAAAATAGTTATAAAAAGATGTATAAGTATAAGAATTATACATCTTGGAGACAACTAGGAGTACCCTAGACGTCTTGAGGACACCCTATCATCCTCAAAGTCCTAGCAGCATCTTGGAGACAGCGACACTGGTGGTGGGATGGTGGCACTGGTGGTGGGCTGGTGGGGGGACATCCCCCCCAAGTGCCCAAGTCTCCGAGACGTCCCCCTCTAGGAAACGTGGGATTTTTTTAGGGGGACGCGTCCCCGTGGACACTGCTTCAATGTGTTGTGTCGATTTGCTAAGATGAGCCAACAACTGTGTAGGAGAGATTCTATCTCTTATGTTTGCAGATCTTTGTCGCCTATTGGTAGAAAATTTATCTCTACTTTCCTTGCCATAAGTATTACTTGGGACAAATATTTTGATTGGAACATGCATACTGTTGTGACCTTTTCACACATCACCCCATTGCAAATGGAGACCCTCTTGTTTTTTTTGCTTTTTTGATTTTTTTGCCTTGGTGTCGCAACTGCTAATTACCATGCTTTTTTTACAATGAGGAGTTTGAGTTTTTTGAAGGGTCACCCGAGCCAAGTAATGAATTTGAGCCCAAATCAGTGCATAGACATCATCAAAGTGTTTAGGAGGCCTTGAGGACGAAGATTGACTATCATTTCAGTCAATTCTGACACCTCCTAAATTTTAGGGTTTTTCACTCCAACCCCCTATTTTTTAGGGACTTTACTTTTGGCATTTTTGGCCTATTCTAGACTTCCTATTTTTTAGGGGCTATTTATAGAAAGTTGCTATTTTTGGAAAAGTTTCTTTTTTTGGCAAGGTTCCATCTTTGGAGAGTGTGCAAGTCATGGTTTCATCAACATCAACTTCAGGAGATCCCAAAATGGAAATGAGTGAAAACTTTGAAAAATCTGAAAATTTGCTTGAGTGTTGAGCATGGCAGGAGTTAATGGAAAATTCGCCCAAGCATGAAGAGTTTGATGGCATGGACAATGATGAAGTCCGCCATGGAAGGTAAAGAAATGGCTTGGAGACAAGGCAAGTCCGCCCCAAGGCGATGGCATGGAAGCAAGCCAAGTCCGCCCCTACCAAATTGGAATGGCACAAGCCATAGGGAAGTCCGCCTCAAGTTGGATGGCTTGATCATTAGCCAAGTCCGCCCAGCACATGAGGAAATAGCATGAAGTTTGACCAAGTCCACCTGTTGTGACCTTTTCACACATCACCCCATCCAAGATGGGGACCCCCTAATTTTTGCTCCATTCTGGTCTTTTGGCTTTGGTTCTCTCAGTCTCTGATCTTTTCTCCTTCCGGGGATGTCCCGTCTTTTGACCTAGATTGAAATGATTGCCAAGTCTACGAAATTAGGGTTGCTATCCTTTAGGCTCGTTTGAGGTCAAATTGAGTTGTCAAGGTAAAATCTAAGCGCAGCAGTACAGTCAGGAGGCTCGAGACAGAATCCCACTGAAATCTTACTGAGATCTGACGACTTACTATTTTTAGTAAGTACCTAATTTGAGGTCTTTTCCTCAAGATTTCAAGATTCTAACTACTTCAGCACATTCAGGCAGCTTCAGAGTGCCTACACATGAAAATTGAAAGGATTCAGACAACTGGCTATTTTTAGCAGTTCAGCCTCGGAGGCCATTTTCAAGGTTTAAACATACGATTCTCCAATGTATGACTGGAGAATGGATCTGGGTTTTTCAAGACCTTCATAGTGGTATGACATGCAAACCGAGATGATGACTTTCAGCAGTTCAACCTTCAGAGGCTATTTTTAGGGCTTGCATGCAGTGATTTTCAGCGCATGTCCGGATATTCTATGTGGGTTCTGCGAGAGCTTCGCAGTGGTGTGACATGCAAACGGAATGAGTTAGTTTTTAGGGACTTACTATTTTTAGCCAGTGCCAACATACTGACCAGTTTTCTAGGTTTTTCTAGGTTTTTTGAGATCCCACGGGCACTGTGACATGCAAATTCATCTGACATCAGATTGACCACTTTCCAGACACTTACTATAAATAGCAGCTTCAGCCCAGCAGCTACCCAACACTTCAGTCCAGCAAGCAGAGTGACAAACAGCAGAAATCAAGGGAATTGGGAGCAGTCCGAAGCGCATGCAAGTCAGATTAGGGTTTCCCCTGCTATGTCTAAAAATAGATGGAACAAAATGCAGAAATGCCAAAACAAAACACGCCACCGAGACCAACATCTTTCAGGCTGCCTACTGGCAAAATTTGAGCACGATCTGAATACTTACTATTTTTAGTAAGTCATCTCATGGCTAAAAATAGTATGTACTGTGCCAGATAAGGTATGAACAAGGTAGCAAGGCCAAGTGGAGGCACAGCCACGCCAACTCCAGCTCAGAACGGGATGAAATGCAAGGAAACCCTAATTTCTCCAAGTTTGTTAAAAATAGAAAGCCAAGGCATGGCTAGGGCGTTGGAAACTTATAAGTGATAACTGGCATGGAGACACATGAAGTACGCCCAGAAGGAATGCAGAGGTGTGAAAATGTTCTAAGTGTGGGATTTCCCTCACACACCCTCATATGCGCCCTCAAGAGGTTGAAATGGAAGTGGCATATGCTAAATGCGCCTAGGATTTCCTTGAGCAGGGGTCAAATGCGCCCACATGAGGCAAAGGCATGACAAAATTCACTAAGGCATTGAAATTCCTTGAGGACCCCTCAAATGTGCCCAAACATGGAAGCTATCAAGGTGAAATGCACTCAAGGAAGGTGAAAGGTCATGAAGGGCGTGGGAAATTCCTCCTACCCAAGGCAAATGCGCCCACAAGTTACTCTTACCCAAGGTGAAATGCGCTCAAGGGGGGCCACAGGAGGTAAAACGTTGAGAGGTAAAAGAAAAAGTGCCAAGGTAAAGAAGGTTTCCCTCTTGACATATGAAATGCGCTTGGAAGTGGAAGCCCACCATGCAATATGCGCCCAAGGAAGGTGAAGGGTCACCATGGGCGTGGAAAATTCCTCCTCACACCCTTATTTGCGCCCAAGAATGGAGGTTGCCTAGGCTATATGCGCCCTAAAGTGGAAGTGTCAAATGTGAAATGCGTCCAAGGTATTTTCCTCCTCCACATGCTATATGCGCCAAGGGTAAAGGTAAGGTTAGGGGTGGCGTGATTTTGAAAAAGGCTAAGGCTAGATAATTTTCCCCCTCCACATATGATATGCGCCTAAGGTGAAAGTGATGCACAAGCTGAAGTACGCCCCTCAGTAATTTGAAATGAACTTCCTAGAAATATTTCCTAAGGCAAATATTTGCTAAGGCGTAGAGGATAAAATGGAAATGGACATACTCAAATGCGCCCTTCAAGGGTAAGATGATTAAATTTAAAATAATTTTCTAAGGCATTTTCAAAGGTAAGAAATACGCCTAGGAGATGATGCTAGAATTTCCAGAGGCAAGATGATACATGCCAGGCAGGGGGAAAATTCTTCAGGAGAAAATCAAAGGATAATGCCAAAGTAGAGAAACTGGAGATTGCAGGTGTGGAAGACGCCCAGAGTAAAGAGAAATAAACCTTAGCCATTTTATTATTTTAAAATAATAAAAATTAAAAGTACCCCCTACACATGAAAAAGATGAGTTCTGAAAAGAATTTTCTTCTGGGTATTGAATGTTTTCGATTGCGAGATGGTTTAAACTTGTTCCACGTCTTGCTCACATCGTTTCGGTGGATATTTTTGCCCGGTGTCTATTTTGATAAAATTCCTAAGGCAAATTTGAAGAATTCCTCTAAGGCAAACAAGTAAAATGAATGAGATGTTGTGCTGGAAGATTGAACTGGATAATTTTTGCCAAGGCAAGGATGAGATAAGATGACTTAGCCAGGTAAATTCAAAATTGCTCAAGGAAGTGAGTGATTTAATATTTTAAGCAAGGCAAATAACGATGAGGCAGGCCTGTGCAGAGATGATGAAATTCATAATTCTAGAAGCTTGAGATTCTGATGCTTCAGATGACAAGTGTTACGACTGGAAAAGAGAGGGAAAGTGAATTCAGAAACGTGCTAAGTATAGCCTCTGTTGGATTTCGACCTGGCTATAATATTCTGAATTCCCTTCATTCTTCTCACAAGTTGCTGAATGCAGAGCATTTTCTGAAGCTAAAGTACAAATTTGCAGAGGTAGAAGACCCTCAAGTTGCTAAAAAAATTTCAAAATTGTGAAGAGAGCTGGAGGTAGCTGAGAAGTGCGACTTGGCCAGAGGTTGAGCTGACTGGGGCATGGCTAAGCAAGTTTGGAGTTGCTGAAGCTGCTGAAGTGCGAATTTTTGAAGAGTCTCAAGTTGCTGATTGCTGAGAGGTGCGAACTTCTTAGTCTCCAATTGCTGAAAGTGAAAGGCACCGTTTGATTCGCTGAAGCTGCATTTGTTGAGGGCACGAATTTGTGAGGAGGTCTCATTTGATTGCTGAAGTACGAAATCAAGTCTGGACATTTGGAAATTGCTGAAAAACGCATTTAAGAAAAGCAAGCAAGTTGCTGAAAGTACAGTTTAGAGGAGAAGTACGAATTTGACAGAAGTCTCATAAGTTGCTGCAAGTACAGAGATTTCACAGAGACTTCTAGAAACGTTGAAGTAAACAAGAGTGTTGAGGTTTGCAGCTGAAAGTGACAAAGTGTTGCAGCCTTTTTACTTAAAAATCTGCTGACACCCTCAATGGTGATCATTTTATTATTTTAAAATCTTGTTTTCTAACTCTCTTGCCTTTTTTGCAGAATGGCTGAATCAAGAAGAAGAGCTGCAGGTAGAAACAACCACACCGAATCCGCAAAAGCAAACACATCAAGGCAAGCAGTGATCAAGAAGTTGAGCAAATCTTTCTTGCCGGAATCAAAGTTTTCATCAAAGTTGGGCAAGCTGACTAACACAAACTTAGGCTCGTTCAACCTGGAGGCATTCAGAAGAAGGATAATGGGGACTGGAAGCCATCACCCATCAGTGACTTCACACAGTATTGTCAGGAGCGGACTGTATGCAGCTGCCACCAGTTTTCCGCTAGCTATCCGGTGTCCAGAACTCATCATGGAATGCGCTCACCACTACAACACAGAGCAAAGAACGATCACTTTGCCAGATGGCAAGATTTTGGCCAACCTGACACCTGAAGCAATTGGGGAATCGTTCGGGATTCCAGTTCATAAGAAGATGATCTATAAAACAAAAGAAAGGGATGAAAGAATGTATTCATCCACAACGGAGCGATGTGCTGATTTGATAAACACCAGGTGGATGATCAAGCCCAAGCCAACTCGTAAAAAACTACCCAAACAGATAATCTCGGAGGATTTGACACAGGAGTTTGGTGATCTGATAATGATGTTGAGCAGAGTAGGAGGATGCCCCCAAGCGTTCATCTTTGAACCTTGGATGTTTTATTATGTCAACTTGGTGCTGGAAGGCAAAGACTACATGGATTGGGCACTGTTGATCAGTGACAGCATGCACGAGCAGCTCCGTGGCGTGAGGAGAACGAAAACGTTTTACATGGGCTCTTATATTGTCTATATGCTGGCTCGCATGACAAAGTATAGGGGAATCTCCTACAAGGAACCAATCGGTTGCAGTTCCCATCAATTTAAGATACATGAGGCTTGTCCATAGTTGCATCTGACAAACACCACCAATTACAAAAGGGTCAATGAAGCCTTCACTATGCATATAACGAGGACCTTGCAGCAAAGGACCCATCACAGAATATCCAGGGAAGCACAAGAGCTAATTGAGAAGTACGGATGTTGGTTTATCCAATTTCCGAAATTTACCTACATAAGGCTACAAGGATTCTCTTCCTATCCTTATAGATTGCCCCGATATCCCACCAACAGAATAGTGATGCTAGAAGTATCTAGGCAACTTATTGCCTATGATAAGATTCAAAAGAAGAAGAAGAAAGGTGGACTCGGATTCCCAATTACCATGGGGAATTCAGATGAAATCTGCCCATCGCTACAAGCAGCTAGGGAGGCAGAAAATGAGCTCCAATTCTTCCATCTTTCCTACCATACCAGCAGGCACCACTACGATCCCCACAAGAACATTAGATGGATAATGTCAGAAGAGTTCAAGCACAAGGCACAGATCGAAGACTTTTGGGCCAATGCAGTGAGATCGAGACTAGGAAAAGAATGTTTTCTCGGATACCGTTGGTAATGATCAGGGAGTGCGAGATTGTCCCAGTGCCGGATCAAATTGAAGAGGACATAAATGTTGTACAGGCTGACTACGAAACAGTGAGAGATACGCCTCTACCACTCCCAGATTGGTCGGAACCAGAGATTACCGATTTGGATACTCTCTGTATCCCAGTCTTAACATTTACACGGAGTTGGGTAGAGAAGCATGTCAGCCGACTTAAGGGACGATCAATTCCCCTTACATATAATTTGATGGGAGATCACAGATCTCTAGCAGCTAGACAAAGAAGGCCGGTAGGTCAAACTCCAGAGCCAAGAGGAAAAGAGCCAATTCAGCCCGAGCCTTTAAGAGTTGAGGAGTCCTTACATACACCATCTTGGGCAAACTCTCCAAGTTTACAGGAGGTATCATTGTTTGTGGATCAGAGGGAGAGATTGGATGTAGAGCAAACAGTGCAGGTGGCAAGTCAGCCACCTCGTAGAGAATCAGTGTGCCAGAGCATCAACATGCCCCGAGAAGATAATCAGCAAGAAAATCAGCAAGAGACAGATGAGGGGATGGCCACTGATACTCAGTTTCAGCAGGAGATTGAGGCACCTCTCAAGGATGATGCTACTTCCGATTAGGATGCCCAGAGCTCAGGAGACACTGAGCCTATTGATGATGATGAGCCTCGTCGGGACAATGGCAGAGATGAGGTTCACAAGATAGAGGCCGAGGTTGAGCAGCCTTTTGTTATATCAAACATGCGGCAGGAGGTGCCAGAATGGCTAAGGGTGAGGATGAGGCGTGATCCTGTAGATGAGACTGATCCCGCAGTTGAGATGGAGGAGTTGTTACAGAGGATCAGCGCACCTCCAACAAAGAAGAAGGCTAGGAAGTTCTCCAAAATATCCACAGATGAGGATGGATCTCAAATTTTACATGTGGCGGTGCCTCAGGTAGAGTGTGATCGGGATGAGGCCGTTCCCGAAAATTATGCTGTTACAACTATGGAACTTGGCCGCCCTACTGGAGCACAAGTAGTAGAGGAGTGCGATAATTCCTATTGAGCACTCAAGGATAGATTGTCCTATGTTGAGGGCAAGTACAAGAAATTGAAGGTAGAGCACAAGACACTGATTGGCTACATGCAGCACTTGTCTCGTCCTTGTGGGCAAGAGAATCCGACAATCGAGCTTCTCGCTGAATTTTCCAAGAAGTCAATCAGTGGGTTAGAAGATTTGAAGAGAATGGCACAACAGGCAGACAAATGGGTTGCTGGCGTCCGTGTCGAAACAGGAAAGTTTATGGAGGACCTTGCACATGCCTATTGGCAAGCCTCCGATATTATGGCAAGGATGGATGCAGTTAACCATGCTTGGGGTGAGGCTACCCATCGCATAAGAGTTGTCTACGAAGCTTTATTGAGCATAAATTTGCCAACGCGCTCTTTGGTTGAGGGAGGTGTAATTCAGCAGGGGGATAGATACGACTTCGCCGGATGGTACTCTTCAGTAGTCACAGGCCGAGGATTCTACGATGCATCATTACGCATGATTCGCCGTGGCCTGCAGCGCGACTGATGACATTAATTTGATTTATTGATAGATAAATTAGCGATTTATGCTGGACTGCTATTCCTCCCATTCGGATCGTAGTTGAGGATACAAATCTGTCAAATTTTGGGTAAAAGGCTAGCGCAGAAGGGGAGAAGGACAGACGGCGCGAATCTTCAGCGTTGATGGCGGATAGTGGTTCATTGATGAGGAGTGGAGGGCGCATTCATTACCCCACTCCTCTCAGTGGCGGTTTTTAGGGCTAAAACCCTAATCAAGGCTTAGGTGGCTCAACCTAAGCCTTCCATTGTATTTCAATCTAAGTCGTCCACTGGACTGGGCTAGATATAAAAGGGGTATCCCCCCTCATTTGTAAAATAGTAAGATATAGATCAGAGTTAGACAGAAATCAGAGATAGAGTTGAGCTAAATAGAAGTTAAAGTAGAGCTAACAACCTAAGCCTTCCATTGTATTTCAATCTAAGCCGTCCACTGGACTGGGCTAGATATAAAAGGGGTATCCCCCCTCATTTGTAAAATAGTAAGATATAGATCAGAGTTAGACAGAAATCAGAGATAGAGTTGAGCTAAATAGAAGTTAAAGTAGAGCTAGGAGTTAGCTTAGTTTGGAAAGGAAAGAAAGACTTTCCCTTTGAAAGTTTTGTAAAAGATTGTTGTGTAAGACTCTCATAATATAAGGATTTCATTGATTGGTGACTTCATTTTGCATTGTGGGCAGTTGACGAGATCTTTTCGTCTTTCCAATTCGAATAGAGTAGAGTAAAGTAGATTTTGTTTTCATGCAAGTAGTGTTAATTGTGGAATGTGGCGTTGGTTTGAGCAAATCTTCCAAGATCCATACCACTAGCGGGCTTGCTGACGATAAGTCCGCCCCTGCGTGGTCAACTGGAATTTCAGCAATTAACTTCGGTTGTGATTCATGTGCCCACTTGCTTCATTGTGAAGGGGTGCGCATGTTGAATCTCAATCTGAACATCTTATCCATCCTTTGAAGATTGCACCAGCTTTGTCAGAGTTGTCCGAAGGGGAGACGAAACAAAGTTTGGTTTGAAGATTGTTAAAGCCTGCCCTCACTTTCCATCCTTAGAGATAGATTGTAGAATTCCTATCCCTATCTCCTTTAAATTTAGTATTTCCCGGTCCGTTCAAATACCAGAGCATCATAGCCAAAACCTTTCATCTGCTTGAGTAAAAAAATAGAACAACTACGTAAGTCCCCTTGGAATACCCAACATATTCACATCAACCAACTGAGTCTATTCGCAATAAAAGGAACCTTGGAGTCAAACGCATGAACTTTCACGCAATCTTAGCATGCGGAACACTTTGATCAAGAGAGAATAGAGTGACCGTTCGACATTTTATTCTGTGTTGGTGTTGTCATAAAACACAGGTCAACACCACCCAAGTTTGATGGCTTGGGAATGAGGGAGGACGAAGACCGACTGTCGTTTCAGTCAATTCTAACACCTCCTAAATTTTAGGGTTTTTCACTCCGGCCCCCTATTTTTTAGGGACTTTATTTTTGGCACTTTTGGCCTATTTTGGACTTCCAATTTTTTAGGGGCTATTTTTGGAAAGTTGCTATTTTTGGAAAAGTTTTTATTTTTGGCAGGGTTTCCATCTTTTGGAAAGTGTACAGGTCATGGTTTCATCAACATCAACTTCAGGAGATCCCAAAATGGAAATAAGTGAAAAACTTTGAAAAATCTGAAAATTGCTTGAGTGTTGAACATGGCATGGGCAATGAGCAAGTCCACCATAGGAAGAATGGGCATGGCATGAGGTAATGGCAAGTCCGCCCAAGCAAGAAGAAAGAAGATGGCATGGACAATGACCAAGTCCGCCAGGGAAGGTAAGAAAATGGCTTGGCACAAAGACAAGTCTGCCCCAAGTTTGATGGCTTGATCATAAGCCAAGTCCGCCCTAGCATATGGAAGGATGGCACAAAGCATAGGCAAGTCCACCCAGCACATGAAGGAATGGCATGAACACCTGGCAAGTCCGCCCAAGCATGTCCAAGACAAGGTGAAGTTCGCACAGGGTAAAGTTGGCATGAAGTTGGTAAAGTTCACCCTCCAAAGGAGAATGTCAAGACAAGCTCCAAGTCCGCCATGAAGATGTCCAGCCACAAGGTCAAGTACACCTAACCAAGGAAATTTGAAAATTTGGCTAAGTAAAAAAAAAAAGGTTGGAAAAACTCAAGTGAAGTCCGACCTCCCTCATCAAAGCAATGTCCAAGAACAAAGAAAGTCCGACGTGACTAGAAAGCATGTCCAAAGCAGCTTCAAAGTCGTCGAGTGTGGCGAAGCAAAGCGTGGTTATTGGTTTCACCAAGTTAGTACCGTCTCTTGAATTCTCAGGAAGTAGATTAGAAATTCTAAACCCTTATCTCCTTTTTAGTTTGTTTGATCCAAGACCCAAACAATAGAGCTTTATTGTCTAGACCTTCATTGTGAATTGAACAAGCCTGGCATAAGTCCCTTTGAGTTACCGAAAAATCACAACGACCACAGAGCTTATCCACACCTAACTTACGAAACATTGGAATTGTCGTATGATCTTTCTTGCAATCTTAGCATACGAGGCAGTTTTTCAAGAGGGGATAGAGCGTCTCTGGATTCTTTATTCTAGAGTGTTTGGTGTGTCATAAAACACACATCAACAGGTAGTTAGTAGGTGCATGATGATTTCTATGTTGTGGGTCTAGGAGAGATGGACATGTGAAATATCCCCCTTAGTTTTTTTTTTTTTTTAACACACAACACTTCTCCTGTTAACGTTAGCCCAAGAAAGATGACAAGCTGAAAGCAACCCTTCACTTTCTGATCACCCAGATCTCGGAGTGGGCAAGGTGAGAGAATACGGTGTAAGGGGATCTCTTAGCAATAAACTGAAATGCTGGAAGTACAAATGATATTGGCAGCAAGCTGACCAATATAGAAAATGTAAATAAATAGGCGACAAGTCAGCCTCTTCCACTTTTCAACGAGCTACAGGAAAGTAAATGAAATGTAAAATGCTTAGGCGGAAAGCCAACCTCTTCCACTTTTTAGCGTGTAACAAAAAGAAAGCAATTAGGCGGCAAGTCAGCCTCTTCCACTTTTCAGTGGGAATGAAAACAAAGAGAAGAAATGAAAGAGCTGATCGGTACTACTGAATCAACGTTACAATAATGAATCTCTTGTAAATAAACTTCAGATTACTTAGCAATATGAAAGCCCAATGTTAGACAATGATCTCCAAGATAAATACAAAGATAGGAATCAAGAAATTAAGACAAAATGCTGAAAATACCAAGTCTGATGTAAAATGGCAGCATTATGATTTTTTGACCAGCAACCCTGGAAATCACCTAAATGCTCGTATCTTCCTTAAAACACCTATGAATCAACTCAAACTGAAGGAAAATGATGCCTAGAAGCTAGGCGTCCCAATCCAAGCAGCCAAACACTCCGCAACAATCACCAACTTCTGAGCATAGTTCCCAAGGCACTCACAAAAATGGTATGACCTCCTTGAGAAGGGCGACCTTGGCTTAAAAATCATAAACTCCAAAAATTACCAAAACTTGAGCATAGGGTCTCCCAAGCTAGACGAATGCATAGAAACAATACCTAGAACAATTTCCCAACTCCTCCGAAAGGTGTAATAAAAAACGTGCTTCAGCCATACTCAAAACCGGCAACATGAAACTAAAGGAAACACACCAAAAAGGAACAAACTCGAAGCAAACTCAATACCACACCCAAAATTAGAAAACATCAAATGAAGCCATCACCTTGAAATTCATTTGCAGTCTCTAAATGAAGGAGCACCAACAATCTAGCTAGGAGCTATCTTGCAAGCTCGAAATTGAATAAGGCTAGGAGGTATTCCAACCCCGAAGTAAGAGTCTGGATAAAATCCGTCAACACTTTGTTATGAGATGATTAATGGATGCCAAATGAAGAGGCAAGGCTATGTATATATAGCTTTTCCAAACCCAAAATTTTGAGTCAACTTTTCCCTCCAATAAGAGATGCCCAAATGAGGGAGATTAAAATAATCTTTTAATTCATCTTTGACTTGGACTTGGGCGCCTAATTCCTCTTTGCAATATTTAAACTTTATAAAATGCATTTGATATATCAATATGGATGCGCTAAGAGGAAAGATAACTTAAAAACAACTTAGGTTATATGTCTAGGCATTGGGGGTCAAAAAGCACAATATAAATATAACTTAAGTCGCCAACCTTCCAAAACAGGCTCCAAGAAAGTTGGAGACAACACTGCATAAACTACCTTGCCAGAAATAGACATTGAGTGTTGAACTGCTAGCAAATTGCACTGCCAAAAATAGAAATTACTAAAAATAGCATACTGCTAAAAATAGGAAGTGACCACAATCTCCGTTTGAGCACAAATCGGGTAGTCGTCGTAACTTACTAAAAATACTAAGTCCAAAAATGTTCTCTGATGAAAATGCATGTCATACCATTCTAAAGCCCTCTGAAAACCTGGGACCCAAAAATCCCTCTGCCAAACTCTTGCATGCAACCCTTGAAAAATTAGAGGGCAGCCTCCTAGAAAATATGAAACCCTAATTTTGCTTCCAACTAGCCTACGGGCCTCTGAAATAGGGGAATGGTCATTGGATGGAACTACTGCTGAGAAGGGGACATTACAACATGGTCTTTCGAGTGTAGTGGTTACATTTCTTTGGAGAGTTTGCACAAAAATATTAAATCATGGAGTTGAAGTTCAAATTAGAAGGAAAGAAGTAGTACTCTAGGGAATTTCAAATGGAGATCCCACAGTGGTTTCAGTAAAAAGGATGGAGAGATCTTTTCATAGAGGATAGATAACATGGGCAGCCCACAATTTCATGATGACCACAACTTCTTTAGTAGGTGAGAAATCCTATCATGTCAACATTCGACCTATTCTAGATAAACATAACATAATGTCTAAAGACATACTCTAGGATTGCCACTTGATTGAGGATTTCAGCACATAGTGGAACTTGAGATAGGTTCCAAACCTATCATTAGTACTCCTTATCCCCATCCCAAAAGGTGCAAGGAGGAAATAGAGAAAGCTATCAAAGAGCTCTTGGACATGGGTCCCATTAGACTAAGCTCTACTTTCTTTGTTTATTTTGTAGTCATGGTTAAGAAGAAGGATGGCACAATGAGAATGCGCATTGCCTATAGAGCCCTCAACAAGAAGATTAACAAAAAAAAGGTACTAGTTCCTAGGATTTATGAGCTTCAGGGAGTAGTATACTTCTCCAAGATAGATCTTAGATCAAGGTACCGATAGATAAGGGTAAAGGATGGAGATATTCATAAGACAACTTTCTATTGTTATTATGAACACTATGAGTTTTTGGTCAAGTCTTTTGGCTTGACAAATGCACCTACTACTTTTTCAGTCTTGTATGAATTAGAAATTTAATAAACAATTGAAGAAATTTGTGCTAGTATTCTTTGGTGATATTCTTATCTACAACAAGACTTGGGAAGATCATTTGAAGCATCTAGATGAGATACTAGGCATTCTAGAACAACAATCTTTCTTCACAAAGGAATCCAAGTGTGAGTTCGGGATGACAAAGATTTTGTACTTGGAACATATCACCAGTGCCCAATGTGTCCAATGGATTAACATAAAATACAAGCAATCCGAAGATTGGCCTCTTCCAAAAAACTTGACATAGTTGAGAGGGTTCTTTGGTCTCTATAGTTACTAGAGGGGATTTGTCAAGGGTTTCTCGTAATTGGCAACACTCTCGATAGACTTAACAAAGAAAATAACTTTCTCATGGAAAAATTCAGCAACAAGATTTTGATAAACTCAAAAAGGTAATGAGTTCATGCCTTGTTTTGGATGTTCCATATTTATTCATTCCCTTTGTATTAGAATGCAATGCTTTGGGAGAAGGGATTGAGGTAGTATTAATGCATAATGGGCGCTCTATAGGATTTGATAATCAAAAGCTCAGAGAAATAGAAAAAGAATTCTCAATTTATGATAGCAATGCTGGCCATTATGCATGCTTTAGCCAAACTTAGACAATACTTAGCTTGTGGTGAAAACTGACCACAACAATTTGAAATTTTTCCTCAACTAGAGAGACTTAAATGCAAGCAATTTGAGATTTACCTCCTTCAAAAACATTTAGTTGTGAGAAATATTTGGCCTCTATAGTTCCTAGAGGAGATTTGTTAAAAGTTTCTCACAATTAATAACACTCTTGATAGACTTAACAAATAAAGAAGCTTTCTCATGGACAAGTTCAGCACAATCAGCTCTTGATAAGCTCAAAGAGGTAATGGGTCCATGCCTTGTTTTGGTTGTTCCATATTTCTTACTTCCCTTTGTTTTACAATGTGATGCTTCAGGAGAAGGGATTGAGGCAATATTAATGCATAATGGGCACCCTATAGCATTTGAGAGTTGAAAAATCAAAGAAATTTTAAAAGGATTCTCAATTTATGACAAAGAGATGTTGACCATTATGCATGCCTTGGCCAAATTTAGACAATACTTAGTTTGTAGTAGACTTGTGGTGAAAATAGACCGCAATAGTTTGAAATTTTTCCTCAACTAGAGAGACTTGAATGACAAATAGTAGAAACGGGTGAGTAAGCTTTAGGCTTATGATTTTGATTGCCAAAAATACTTTTGCTACTAAAGTCCTTGAGGGCAAGTTGCAAGATGACAGATTCAAGGTAGAAAATGATTTCATCATTTACAAGGATAGAGTCTATCACATCCCAAAATCAAAGGTGAAGGATAAAGTCTTGAGAGTAGTACACGACACACTATTGGTAAGTCATCTAGGATACTTCAAGACTTATAAGCAAATCAAGAAGAGTTTCTTGTGGAAAGGAATGAAAGGAGATGTCTTCAAATACATAAAAGAGTGTGTTACCTGCTAGTAGGACAAATCAGAATAGGTGTTTCTATCTACTCTACTACAACCCTTATCCATCCCTAGTAAAAAATGGGAGAGCATCTCTATGGACTTTATCACTTGCCTCCCATAGTTCAAGCTAAGGACTGCAAATTTGTTAAAGTAGATAGACTACTCATTTCTTTCCAATATCTTTTGAGTTCAAGGCACCACAAGTGGTTGAATTGTTTTCCAGAAAAGTATTTAACTATGTTATTGGTCTTGGTACAGTTGTGGGTACGAGTAGCAGGTATGGCAATTTTTTTTCCTTGGGTACAAGTATGGGTTCAGATAATATATACATATGTATTAAAGATATAAAATTATATAATATAAAACAATAATACTCATAATTACCAATAAACAAAATATTTAAATACCTCATAACTTGCAAACATGAAAATACACATAAATTCATATTTAAGTGATTTGTCAAATGTCAATACACAATGAAAATTACAATCAATAATTAATAATCTTCATGTTGATTTTCATAAAAAACATCAAAGCCAACATTTGGTTCAATTTTACTTGAACCACAATGAGTTACAATGCCACTTTCACTAGCCATGTACAATACAAGTTACCTCATCTAAACATATTTCTAGCAAGTTGTACAACAATAACATCTAAGTCAATACACTCAATAGTTGGATCCCAATTTCTTGTCACCCCCTAAGTGTAATCAAGTTTCTTACATGCGAAGAGATTCTATTAAATAGTGGGGATTTGGGAGTGGAAACCCCAATGGTGTTGAGGGGTAGTGCCCCTCATGGGGGTTTGGGGGTAATGCTCCCAATGGGGTGGAGGGGTAATTCCACCAAGCCCAAATTAAGGCCTTTGAAACCACACAAACCTTCATAATTGAAATATGCCCCTTAATTTTTGCCTTTAATTTTCAGTCACAACAATGCAAATCATGTACCCGTTAAGAATTAGTTCTAAACCAAAACACAGCTAAAACAACTCTAACCAAGAATGTGCCCTAAAACCGTTTGAGGAGGGGCGGGCATATGGTCGGAGGATCCCTAGGATCTAATAACTTGATAACAACTGAAAATAGAGAGCTAAACTCGACACCAAGAATGTGCACGCAAGATCCTTTTGCAAGGCGAGGTGCTAACATATGGTGGAGTGCTAGATAATAAACTGAAATACAACTTCTTCTGCAAATGCAGGCATCCACAAGCGGTGGGAATACTCCACTTATTTCGTGGGTGTGATTATTACAAACATTTAAAGGCGGCAAGCCAGCCAATCACTTCCACTTAAACTGTGGGGGGTATACAATCCACACAACCACTTTATTACGTGGGGGGAATACAACAAAGTAAATTGCAGCAAACAAACAAATTGTTGTTAGTACTACTAAACAGCTTACAAATGATTAATAAATAGCTGCAATGTGACAACCATGAATTCCCAAAATGTCCAATGGTTAGAGTATCACTTCCTCTAACATTTACAATGCCAAAATGATATAGAAAAAAACTTAGAACAGCATTATAACAATTTCAAACTAATCTGATCAGAAACAGGAAATACAGAAAATCAGATCAGCAAAGATAGAATTCACCAAATTGGACGTATCTTCTCCAATTCAGCTCGGAAAGCTCTCATACCATAGCCAATCAGCAGCTAAGAGCTAGGCGTCCAACCTCCACTGAGAAAACGAGCCCAAAACAGAGAGAAACAGTTGGCACGATTCCCAAGGCAAACAAGAAGGAAGGTACGACCTCCAAGAAGGGTTGACCTTCTCCCAAAAATCAGAAACTCAAAGATAAAATCTGCAAACTTGCAAAAAGGGGCACCCTCCACAGTAGAACAGCATGGGCTAACACCCAAAACCAAACAAAAATCTGACTTGAAGCTATGAACAAAAAACAGCTTCAGCGAGGCCAAATCAGCAACTTGCAAAAACAGGTTTTACATCAGCAACCTGTTCAATTCCAACAATTGAAGCTCCATCTGTATTTCAAAGTGAAATACAGTCATGTTGATCCACCTAGGAAGCCATAGTTGCAAGCCCGAAGGATGGATTGAGTTCGCTAAGCTTCCCCTTAGCCAGATTCTGGATTCAAACCAGCAGCATAACCTTACTATTCAATTTCCAAGATAAGATACAAAGAGAAGAGCGCCAATATATAAGCTTTCACTTAAGAGAAGATGAAACATTTGAACTTCCAAAGAAACTATTCATTTTCCCAAAAAGGACACCACTCTCCAAAAAGGCTTCATTTTAAAATAGCAAATAAACTCTTTATTCCACCCTTCAAGTTGTCCCACTTAAGATAATGAATAAACATTTAATAAAATATTAAATGTATCTTACTTTATGGCCCCAACTTAAAAACAACTTAAAGTCATTAAGCTAGGCGTGGGGTACAACTCCAAAACACATTTTTAACTAAGTATGAAACTTAGTCCCAGGCACAAACCACCATCAAACTGGAAACTGAGATATTACCAAAATCTGGCTAATGAACTACATAATACTACTGATGAAGATACTACCAAAAATAGACTTATTAAAAATAGCCACTGCTAAAAATAGTAAGAACACGATAAAACCACAGTAAACCAAGCTGAGCAGGAAACACTAGAAATCCTAATTTGCTTAACTGAATAGCCTACAGATTTCCGGAAATATGCTAATAGTTTATAACAAGATCATCACTGAAAAGGGGACATTACAATAATGCATGCCATCTTTAGAATTTAATCACTTAAGGGTGAAAGTAGGTACGTAGGCACTTTTCTTTTGTAAAAATATTTTATAAAAATATTTTTTTTGGGCACCCCTTGGGTTCGGCCCGGCTCCACCTAGGGTCACTCTTGGGCACCCCGAGAGTGAGCCTAGGTGAACCTAAAGGGGAACCGACTTGAGACCCGAACTCGAACTGAACCTATATGGGTACGAGAGGGGTTCTAGAGGTACCTGGTAACATAAGTATTTAAGTCACATGGTTTTCCCAAGAACATAGTGAGTGATAGAGATACTAGGCAACTTAGACTATTTTGGTAGGAACTTTTTCAATTAACAGGAATCAAGTTGACACCCAATACTAGTTATTACACTAAAACAAATGGGCAAAAAGAGATTGTGAATGGAGCGTCACTACAACACTTTTCACCATATGTCCATTAGTGTGACTCCATTCATTGCTTTATATGGTTATGAAGCTCTAACTTTTGTTGGTTTGGTTGTTATAGATGGTAGAATGCCAGGAGCTAGAGACTTGGTCAAATAGAGCCAAGAAATTTTGAGTCACTCAAGGAAAACCTTCGATGAGCACAAATCGACAAAAAATGTATGTAGATCACCATCAAATTAAATGGGCTTTTGAGATTCGAGACATGGTTTTTTGGAGACTAGAACCACACAAGCAATCTTCTTTGAAGACAAGTGAGTTGAGAAGCTCAAGCTTCACTTCTATGGGCCTTATAGGATTAGGCAAAGGATTGGGGTAGTTGCATATGAGCTTGAATTACTAGAGCACACTAGGGTTCATAAAATTTTCATATTTTGCGCCTCAAAAGGGCACTAGGTCAATATATCACTCCTTTAGCAAGTTGGCTCCTTTGGATGATGAAGGAAAACTAATCTTGGTTCTAGAAGCCATCATTGATACTTGAGAGAATAAATTTAGGAACAAGAGCATAACAAAATATTTGGAGCATTGGAAGAATCTTCTAACTGAAGATGCTACATGGAAAGGAGTAGAGATACTTGAACATCCAAGTTTGCAATTGCTTGAGGGCAAGCAATTTAGGGAAGGGCACATTGTCATGTCCCCTTTTTAGAAATAAAATAATTGGGAGATTTGTAGCCTATTTATTTATTTCCTGTAGTCTAAGGGATAAAGTTAGGGAAATATTTTAATAATAATGTTTTAAGTTAGTCCTAGTAATAATATTTTAAAACATTGTAAAAAATGATATTATTTGCTACTCTTTAATCCTAGAGTATGCATAGGGTTATGAGTAGTCGTCTTGTGGCTATCTTAACTCTTAATTAATTTATATGATCACCATCATGGTCTTATTTATATAGTTAGGTCATCCTAGGTGTTATATTTAAGTATCCAAGTCAGTCTAGGTGGCAGCCAAGGCATAAGTAGGTTATATATAAGAGCTAGTGTTTATTAGATTGTGAATTGTGTTCTCATTGGAGATATTTGGAGGATTGCCCCCTCAAAAAGGCTTGTTATTCTCACTTATTATCAAGTATTTGTAGAATATTTTATATTTTATTTCTCTCCTGTACAAGTTAATTCATTACAAGTGGTATAAGAGCATGATTTTGGCATTGTGGAGGTCAAAAACAAGGTGATTTTTCTCAATTTTGGAGGTCATTTTGGGAAGTTCATGTCTCTCAAGTTTTGGAGATATTTTTTCTTCTAATTTTTAGAGGGTTTTTCAAGGTTATATTGGAGATACTACAGTGTAAATTTGAAGGAAATTAGAGCAGAATTCAAGGATTTATTGTAGAAGTAGGGTTACATTACGGTTTCCACTAATTTCATTCCAAACACTGCAATTCAAAGAGTACTTTCCTGATTTTTGGAGGTTTGACAAAGGGTGTATTTATACACCTATATTCTTGATTTAAAGGATTTTGGAGTAGATCTAAGGAAATTATTGAAGACTTAGGGTTTCCATTAAATTTGCTGCCAAGGCTACAAATTAGAGAATTTTGTTGAGATTTTTTCTTGAAAGTGTGATATGTGCCTTAGTAAGTTACAACAAAAAATTTAGATTATTTAGATATGTGGTATTAGTATAAGGATATTAGTAATAATGATGAAATCACCAAGGTTAAGAAAGAAATTTCATTAGTGAAGAAGATGACTGAATTATCAAGGAAACTGAATTCCCTTATGTGTGGTATGAACTATAAGGGAGCAGATTCACATAATAAGGTGGGAGATAATTCTTCTAAGAGATATGATTTTTATAGGTTTGATTCAAAGTTCAAAATGGATCAATGCTCAAATAATCCTATACCTAGGAATTTCACACCAAAGTTGAATACGAGAAAGTTTGATGGCAAGGATCCAACCTATTGGCTCTGCCAAATGGAGCAATTCTTTGGTCTTCATCATGTTCCTTGTCAACAAAAGGTGGTAGTGACATCTTTATACCCAAAACCTAACCAATTCATTTGGTGTCATTGATTATGTGAAGAGAAGGAAAAGAAGGGTTGTGTGGTCATATGGTTAGTTTTTCAAGAGGAACTCGCTACACATTATGGAGACAGTTTTATGGATAGTTACTTTTTCCAACTCACTAAATTGAATTAAATAGGTACAATCAAGGACTATACTCAACAATTCCAAACCTTGTGTTTAAGAGTGTAGAATGTTACTAAAGAAAATTTGAAGAAATTATTTTTAGAGGGTTTAAAGGACCATATCAAATAGGAGGTACGTGTTGATGCGTGTTTTATGACACACCAAACGCTCTAGAATAAAGAATCCAGAGATGCTCTATCCCCTCTTGAAAAACTACCTCGTATGCTAAGATTGCAAGAAAGATCATACGGCAATTCCAATGTTTCGTAAGTTAGGTGTGGATAAGCTCTGTGGTCGTTGTGATTTGTCAGTAACACAAAGGGACTTATGCTAGGCTTGTTCAATTCACAATGAAGGTCTAGACAATAAAGCTCTATTGTTTGGGTCTTGGATCAAACAAACTAAAAAGGAGATAAGGGTTTAGAATTTCTAATCTACTTCCTGAGAATTCAAGAGACGGTACTAACTTGGTGAAACCAATAACCACGCTTTGCTTCGCCACGCTCAACAACAACTACACAAAGTGGGTGCAATCTTCAAGGGAGTGTGCTTAAGATTTCTTTACTGCGAACAACACCATCAATAGAACAACATTATTTGAAGTAAACATTGAAGCATACACATCAAAAGCTCAGTCTAACTTTACGCATTGAATGAAAAGCATCCATCCAAAGAAAGTATGAGGCAAGTTTACACCATAAATCAATAATTATCAAATCTTGCATTCGTCTAACATACATGAAATAAAATCTAAACTATGATGAGGGATAAGAACCATGCCAACTCCAAAATAAGAGAAATAATCACCATCAATTTGAACAATGCATTACTTATTTCTTTGGTAGTTGTATGCAACAATTTACTTATCTCAACATGTTTTGCAACATGCTCCTATGCTTTACAAATGAGGGATGAGCTCAATTTATAGGCTCCCCAATTACAATTCAATGGCCAAGATTGATTTAGAATCAGCGATCGAGATTACAAAATAAAACCCTAATTTGGGCTTGTCATAACTAACTACCTCTCAACCAATGAGAAAATTACATTTTGGGACACTTGTCCTTCTGCTAAATATGAACCAACAATAAAATAGAAAGTTGTTGCATGGAGTGTCAAGTTCATTGAATCTAGACGTGTTGACTTGGAACAATCTGATTGGTTAGAAGATGACGAGGCGCCACCTCAGCGTGTTGGATGTCCTCCTTGGTCACTTTGTTCATTTTTCCATGCTCTTGCCCTAGAATATTTTCCCTGTCGATGACTCTGTCCTTTGTGCTTATTTCTTCCTTGCTTTGATCTTGGATTCCTTTTGAGACTTTGATTTCTTCTTCTCACCTGTCTTGGAAGTCTCGCCTTGGAGCACATGCTTAGACTTGAAGTCATTAAGGTTTTCTTTCCTAATTGCTATGAAATTCCTACAGGCGCCTTGAATTTGGAGAAAAACTCCCTTGTGCTTTCACCACAATGGAGGAAATTGGAACTTTCTCTGTGAAGTATTTCCCATACTTAGCCAAATTTTTGCTACTCAATTTCATTTTGTAACACCTTCACGTGGACCATTCAACACTTAGCCAAGATTTTGGCCATCTCTATGCTCGAATGAACTTTGCCTGTTGATTTTCCTTCAATTCTGAGTTTGGCTTGTGCTGAGTAGGGCGGACTCCATCCTTGGACAAGGATTATATACATTTCCTCTTTATTTTCATCTTGTTTTCTTTCCAACACTTAGGTCAATTTTCTGAATTTCCCTCCCCAAGGTATCAACACTTAGTCAATTTTCTAAGTTTTCTTTGGCGGACTTCATCTTCTCTTGGGCAAGGCGGACTTTGAAGCTACTTTGGACATGCTTTCTAGTCACGTCGGACTTTCTTGGTTCTTGGACATTGCTTTGATGAGGGAGGTCAAACTTCACTTGAGTTTTTCCAACCTTTTTTTTTTCACTCAGCCAAATTTTCAAATTTCCTTGGTTAGGCATACTTGACCTTGTGGCTGGACATCTTCATGGCAGACTTGGAGCTTGTCTTGACATTCTCCTTTGGAGGGCGAACTTTACCAACTTCATGCCAACTTTACCCTGTGCGAACTTCACCTTATCTTGGACATGCTTGGGCGGACTTGCCAGGTGTTCATGCCATTCCTTCATGTGCTGGGCAGACTTGCCTATGCTTTGTGCCATCCTTCCATATGCTAGGGCGGACTTGGCTTATGATCAAGCTATCAAACTTGGGGCGGACTTGTCTTTGTGCCAAGACATTTTCTTACCTTCCCTGGCGGACTTGGTCATTGCCCATGCCATCTTCTTTCTTCTTGCTTGGGTGGACTTGCCATTACCTCATGCCATGCCCATTCTTCCTATGGCGGACTTGCTCATTGCCCATGCCATGTTCAACACTTAAGCAATTTTCAAATTTTTCAAAGTTTTTCACTTATTTCCATTTTGGGATCTCCTAAAGTTGATGTTGATGAAACCATGACCTGTACACTTTCCAAAGATGGAAACCCTGCCAAAAATAGAAACTTTTCCAAAAATAGCAACTTTCCAAAAATAGCCCCTAAAAAATCGGAAGTCCAAAATAGGCCAAAAGTGCCAAAAATAAAGTCCCTAAAAAATAGGGGGCCGGAGTGAAAAACCCTAAAATTTAGGAGGTGTCAGAATTGACTGAAACGACAGTCGGTCTTCGTCCTCCCTCATTCCCAAGCCATCAAACTTGGGTGGACTTGGTCAAACTTCATGCTATTTCCTCATGTGTTGGGCGGACTTGGCTAATGATCAAGCCATCCAACTTGAGGCGGACTTCCCTATGGCTTGTGACATTCCAATTTGGTAGGGGCGGACTTGGCTTGCTTCCATGCCATCACCTTGGGGCGGACTTTCCTTGTCTCCAAGCCATTTCTTTACCTTGGCGGACTTCATCATTGTCCATGCCATCAAACTCTTCATGCTTGGGTGAATTTGCCATTAACTCCTGCCATGCTCAACACTTAAGCAAATTTTCAGATTTTTCAAAGTTTTCACTCATTTCCATTTTGGGATCTCCTGAAGTTGATGTTGATGAAACCATGACTTGCACACTCTCCAAAGATGGAAACCCTGCCAAAAAAAGAAATTTTTCCAAAAATAGCAACTTTCTAAAAATAGCCCCTAAAAAATATGAAGTCCAGAATAGGCCAAAAATGCCAAAAATAAAGTCCCTAAAAAATAGGGGGTCGGAATGAAAAACCCTAAAATTTAGGTGTCAGAATTGACTGAAATGACAGTCGATCTTTGTCCTCAAGGCCTCCTAAACACTTTGATGATGTCTATGCAATGATTTGGGCTCAAATTCATTACTTGGCTCGGGTGACCCTTCAAAAAACTCAAACTCCTCATTGTAAAAAAAACATGGTAATTAGCAGTTGCGATGCCAAGGCAAAAAAAGAAAAAAAGCAAAAAAAAACAAGAGGGTCCCCATTTGTAATGGGGCGAGGTGTGAAAAGGTCACAACACTACCCATGGTGATGCTTAGTTGTTGGATCTTCTTTGTGCAAGGAATGGTGAAGCCATCTACTATTACGATATCGAATCCCCCAAAATCTTGTATTTCCAATCCTCTTCTAGCTACCAATATTTCATCTATAAAATTGTAGGTTGCCTCAGTATCAATTAGCATTGTAATATTTTTCCCATACAAAACTCCACAAACTCTAAAAGGGTGATACTTGGGAGCACCATAATGTGTGGCAAGGGTGTCTCCTGAAGTTTCTTCCTCTTCCTTTATAGGTTATGGTTCTTCTTCAATCTCTAGTTCAAGTTCCTCCAAATTTGATTCTTCATCCAATATCAACTCTATTTAATGCACTTGACCTTAACCAAGATATATGTGGCCAAACTCCAATGGCTCCTTTCAAGAAAAGCACAATTTCTTTCTTGAGTTCATTTCTAACTTCTTCCTTCCTCATTCTTCGTGGCATATTTTGTGGATGAGATACTCCCTTCTAGAGTGTTTTCTTCAGTTGACCCAAAGGTGGTTCCTTGAGTACAATTTTTTTTGGGTACTAAGATCTCAAGCATCATTATCTCTTAATGAATTTCTAGAAAGATGGTAGATCAAAATCTTTCACCCAACCTTTGAGAGGTTCAGATAAACCTTCTATCAAAACGATAGTAGGCCTCCTTTCAAAGACATCGAAACCATTATTGGCAATCTCTGGAACTCCACCACATAGTTGTCTATAGTGTTGCATTGTCTCCACTAAGCTTACTTCTTCAAATAGATCTCAGGATCTTTCCTATCAATCCTGTCTATTAGTCTCTAGCTGAATTCATCATATGTGTCAATGAGGTTATGCCCTTGGATGACCAATCCATGGTACCACCACTCATGTGCTATATTTTCTAAATGAAGGGTAAAAAAATTAAGGCCTCTTCTTCATGCATAGGGTTTAGTGAAAAATATGTATCTAATTTTTGAACCCAAGCATGAGTTGTACATTTATTTGAACCATCAAAAATAAGAAAGGTTGGCTTACCCAATTTGTGTTGCAGATCTCTATGAGGCTAATTTCCATTTGGTTTTCTCTCATTCTTTGGTCCACTTCACAAGCTAAAAGTTGGTGATACACTTTTGAATGAAATTCGCATCTAAGAGCTTTGTACTCATCAAAATAAGCTACAAAGTTATCTCCGGTCTAATTTTTCTCTTCTACCTCTGGTTGCTTTTCTTCTCTTTGTAAGAACTTAGGTTGGAAGGGTCTGGATGTTGAACTAGTCATAATTTTGTTGTTAGAAAAAGCACTCCCTTCACCTAGAGGAATTGAATTAGTCTTGGGATACTCAGGTTCTACATTATCTACAAAAGTTGTGCCATAAAGTTCTAAATTTGTTGTTGGCCTTGGTTCATATCAACAATAGCATTATACTAGATTTCTACCTTCTCTTCATCTATTTGAAGTGACCATAGTAACGAGACTCAGACTCGGCTCGGACTCGGCTAGGGTGACTCGACTTGGGACTCAAGGACTCGGGACTCAGACTCGGCACAAACTCAGCAAAATCAAAAAAAGTTGAAAAAACCCTAGAAATTTAGAGATTTTTAAGGATTTAAAACTTGTTTCAAGCACCCTTTATTGAATACAACACAAATAAAAGCAAATTTGATCACATACACAAGTATACAACTATCACATCAGTATAAAGTACACAAATTGTAGTTGTGCTGTTGAAGGAAATAGCATACTTAGATATATTAAATTAGTCAAATGTATACAAAACTCATGGAATATGAAATCCATAACATCAAATGTTCCATAAAACTCATGGAATATGAAATCCATAACATCAAATGTTCCATACAAATATGAAATATTAAAACAATAGCTATAAGTCTATGACTCTATGGCATAGTGGAGCCAGCATCCTTCCTACGAAGGCGTCTAAGGGTCCTGGATGATGTTGCAGTTGCAGCCATAGTCTCTACCTATGTCTGACTCTCCATGCCACTCTCACCACAGCAGCTATGTCTCCTCGTGCTCTAGCCTCCTCCTCAGCCATGGCTACAACCTCAGCCTCTCTCTCTGCCTGGTCCACCCAATCAAGGTCCTTGTCACTAAAGACTGCATCTGTAGCCTCAGTGATCCACTCAGACTGTGGATCAACCTCCTCTAGATTGATCGGGGTGTTGTGGTCAAAAAGCTTCCTGTATCTGAGCCGAAGGTTGTAGAAAAGGATGAGGAAGACCACTCCTCACCAACAAACATGCGCCTTAAAGCTGCCTTTGACCAAATCAAGGATTGCAACGTGATAAAATTTGTTGCAAACCTAGTGATGCCAAGACAAGACAACTCCCTCAGCCCCTTGTATTACCTCATAATGTTAAGCACCCATGTGTGATTGTATACAAATTTGCAAATGTTTTTTGCTGCATCCACACATGTTTTGATGCATGGGAGCTTGCCAAGATCCTCCATCATGAGGTCAATGCAATGGGCGGCACATGGAGTCCAAAATATAGTAGGGTGCCTCTCCATCAATAATCTACCAGCAGCAACATAATTTGCTACATTATCTGTCACCACTTGCAATACATTCTCTTCCCCCACATCAGCTATCACCTCCTCTATAGCCTCACATAGGTATGTGGCATTTTTGAATTGGGCAGAAGCATCAATGGACTTCATGAAGACGGTGTCACCTGAAAAAATAAGCAAAACCAATTATTCAATAAATTAAAAAACATAAATCAGAAATATTAAATTATTAATCACTAAATCAAATTCAAATTTCAATGCATTGAGGGAAGTACAATTACCTCTGGAGGAAACTAGAAAATTAAGCAACGTCCTATTTCTCCTATTGGCTTTTTCACTTGCTGCCGCCGGCCATGTCCAGGGCTTGAGACTCTCCTGGACGCGGCGAATCTGGCAAGTCCGGCCTGGACGTGGCTAGACTCGACCACGTCCGAGTCCGGGCTCCCAGGACTCGGCTAGGGGTGCTCGGCTCAAGACTCATCGAGCCCTGGCGAGTCCGAGCGAGTCTCGTTACAATGATTTGAACCCTCTTAGCTCTTCCCTCTATTTCTACTCCTATTTCTATTTATGCACCCTAATTTTCCAACTTCATTCTTTCTCTTTGATAGAATCTAATGTCACTTTAATCGTGTTACATTAAAAATGTTATCTTTTGACCTTAAAGACTAGCAAGATCAAATAACTAATACCACTATAATGTCCCTTTTCAATATTTTTATAAACCCTATATTTTTTGTGATTTCCTTTCTATACAACACTAGGATAACAATGAAATACAAAACAGCAGCAATAACTACCAATATTAATTATTGAAACTCTTGCACATCACCTGATATTATTCTTATAATAAGTTGATCACTTACAAAATATTCATGCAAATAGAAAGCTAATATTTATGAAACACTAATACAATTAGCCAAACCCTTATGCATTCATTATTCAAAATCACACCGATAATAGATGGAGCAATAGAATGCCAACCTCAAAACTATACTTCCAAGATACTGTAGAAACAAACAACACCACAAACAAGATGATTGCTGCAACAATAGCAATTAGCCAAACCCTTATGCACTGATTCAAAATTACATTGATAATATATGGAGTAGTAGAATGCTAAGCTCACGAGTATATTGCCAAGGTGTTGTAAAAACAAACAACACCACAAACAAGATGATTATTGCAACTGATATCAGCAACCAATTTGTAAGGAAAAAAACTCATACATTGATAGAAACTGCTATTTAAAATAATGACAATGTACTATAACAACAAAATAGTATTGTAGCAGCACTAAAGCAATGGTACAATAGCAAACTGGAAAATAAAAAAAGAGTTGCAATCTTCTTTGCACAACTATGATTCCTAAGTGAAACCGCCTCAAGGAGCAAGAAGTTTTAATCCTTTGCTCTTGCATGGAAACCAAGAGGGTTTTCACTATGTTCCACCAAGTTTCCAAAATGGGGAGACGTTGGGACGTGTTTTGGGGACGGATTTTTTGGTGGCCATTTTTGGGGATGGCAGGGGACAGCAAAGGGGATGGCTATAAAGAAAATACAGAAAATTTCAAATATTCATACAATAACATTGATAACAATGATAAGGCATTCATCATATTGACATAAACATTATAGAATCTTTAATACACAATAATAGAATAAGCATGAGAGAACAAACTAATATTTAATTGTTTCTATAATTCATTGTCAGTGTGCATATGATATAAAATTAAAAACTAGTAATACAACAAAATGCCCAATGGCTACAAGTTCACACTACAAATGTTAAAATGACAAAGTCACAAAAACTTGATGATAGAAAGTATGAGGTTGCCTCTAATTGGTATCTACCAACACTACATCAAAATCGGAGTCCGACTTTGATTCACTGCCACTATGAGGGGCTTCCTCGTCTAATGGAACTCCAACCGATACCTCCTATGTCTCCTCCTCATCAATTTGGGTGGCGTCCTCAAGAGCAACATCCCACCATAAAGCTAGAGTCTACCAATACTTTGACGTCTAACAATCCTAGAGTCACAAAGCACTATGCACAACCACCAACTTATCTCCTCATCAAGAGGTCAGCCTACTCCTCTTGATAAAGTGAATGAAGTTGTATGTGGACCAATTCTTCTTTGCAGCAAAGGAACTAACAACCTGTGAAAGGAGGTGAATAGCAAGTGCCATCAAATCTAGTGTATCCTTGCCATGCCATGTCCACCATCCAATAGGATCAGCTTGAGCTAATTTAGCTCTATCAATCTTCACCTCTGTTTTTCCAAATGTTGAACCATGAAGATTAGTAAAGGCAAGTCATTGTGTGCGAAGTAAACTCAACTCCTCGATTGTATGCATCTTTCGAAGGGTCTTCATTAACTCTTCTTTCACCTTGTCATCATCACAAGGAGGCAGCCTACCAGCCTTTGGTGCATACCATTTGGGATTTAGAGCAAAGGATACCATATGAATTGGGGTGTTCATAGTGTTCCACAATCGCATCACAATGGGCTTAATATGTTGCTCATATAATCCCAAATCAGGATCCCTGTTACAAATTGCTTCCTTCATTTTTCCAAGTATGCTATCAAATTCTCATAAATCTCTCCAAGACTAGGAGAGTAGGTATCAACATATCTAGTGACATCCACAATAGATGAAATGAAGGAGCAAATATATCTATGTAATGTCCCTTCCTTGGACAGCTCAATCTATAGTGAAGGTTGGCCTACTATTAGGGTTCTCATAGGTCAACAACATGATTAGGGTACCCAACCGAGGGTTGTGGAGTCTAGTTGGGAGCCTTACGAGCCTTTCAATTTAGATTTCAGTCGATAAATCTAGAGCTAAAGTGAAAAGATTAAAGTTGTTTTATGGGAATAGTAAAAGGTGAATAGTAACTGAAAATCATAAGGTGAATAGTGAAAAGTGCCCCCATCC
The DNA here is from genome assembly GCA_007115665.2 of Sequoiadendron giganteum. Lineage (NCBI taxonomy): Eukaryota > Viridiplantae > Streptophyta > Pinopsida > Cupressales > Cupressaceae > Sequoiadendron > Sequoiadendron giganteum. The sequence continues at coordinate 396,629,896 of CM021103.1, forward strand.
TAGCAACTCAAGTTGTTTTTAAAAAGTTGCCCTTTTATTTGGATGAGGAAAGACCCTCAAGAAAATTATTTTATTGACTTTTATTAAAAAAGTCCATGAGAGGTTATAAAGCAAAGTGTTGGGCTCTTTTTTGAGCATTCTACTTTCATTTTTACAAAACACTTTGCAGGTTTGAGCTCTGGAGAAGGGTTTCAGCATTGCTTCAACCTTCTGGGAACAAAAACTCTCAAAGGCTATCGTGGATTGGACGAGAACCCAGTTCACCTTTGGGGAGGGCCTACCTTTGAGTCTTCATTTGGGCTTATTTGGATGAGTTTCAGATATATATTTTGCAGATTTTGATAGTTTATGGCAGCTAAGGCACATTGGTATTTGATTTTATTGCATATTCTTCCACGGCAACAATTTATCTTCGATTTGGTACCTTATTTGTGGAGTTTTGATCAAGGTTGCTTGTTGGGTATTTTGGGAGGCACCTAGGGTTTGGTAAAAGGTTGATGTTCCTGATTTTTATCATTATTTCCAACCTATTGGTGAACCTCTACAACACTTATTTCGTCATCATACTCAGCCATACTGTTTGAAGTTGTAACAATGAAGTGATTCATGATCTGACTTCAATAATCAAGCTACAATTAGAGCTATACATCCGGGTATGTGTTTATCATTTTGGGTAGTCAAATATTGCATTATATAAGGGTTTTAGACTGTTATTACAGACTAATATAATGTATATCAAACCTCTGAAACTTGTAATCAGATCTGATATATTTGAATAAAAGGGATTATATTGAGTTGCAATTGCTGTCTTTCACTTATGCAATAGTTCTCTTTCATTTCTATGATTTTGCAATGAAAAACAAGCAATGAAACTCAAACAAACAATCAGCAAAACCAAATCAGACCATGCAAGACAACTGTTTGACATTATGGCAAGAGGGCAAAACTGAAAAATTCAGGGTTGAATTGGTAAGGGATCTTTCAATCTACAAACAAAAATTTAAAAAAAAACAAGTTAGAAAATTATAATAAGAAATTTAATAGTAAAATCAACAATCAAATTATAAATTTATTAATACAATCAGCAAGTTATTAAAAATCAACAATTTCTTACCTTACAGTCAACCATCAATCATCATTAAGAATTATTGTTTAATGTTTTTTTCCTTTTACAGTATTTCTAGTAGACCATCTACTCTACTTTTAATTAAGTATCATCAACTGTAGAACCTCCTACACCTCAAGCATCCTCTCTAACAAACAAAAATAGCTAGCATACCTTGTGTCCACAAGTTTGAGGAATTTCTTCTTTGAAAATGTCCTGAAGAGGGAAAATAAGGTGCAATGGCTGCAAATAAACATCTAAATATCTCTAGCTTTTATCACCACCTATTGCACCCAATCTATCTTCTCAATGTCTTTCAATGCATTGTTCAATGCATAAACACAACATGGTGTCCAAAAGATGTTCTTGTAAGCACCCTCCACCATCATGTCAGCTAATTTGTGCACACATGCCAAACCAACGACCGCTTGTACAATATTTGAGGCCCCAACCTCCTCTATGGCATCTCTCAAAATATGAAATTGGAATTTTGTATCCTTGCACTTCCCAAAACAATCAATAGCTCTAAGAAAATAAGTCGGTTGAACATATGACTATGATGTTGATAAGTGGCCAATGTCTAATAATGGTCCACCCATCCATGACAATAGAGCAGCCCATCCTAATCCAACTCTGTCTCATGTCCTCCATCATCAAACTCCCCTTGGAATATTCTTTGTCAAGGAGAGTAGTGCATAGTTTATGTTCTCCAAGGAGGCTGAATGAGGGACCAACAAAAGCTATATCTCTGAACATTTGTTTTGAAGTAAGGAGAACGTGATACATGGAATGAGATGGCATGGGCATAGAGAATTTCGGCAATGGAAGACTACCACATCTTGTGCATGCTCATTGAACAAACTTACAATTGTTCCTGCCTACTCACTAGTTATAATCTTCCTCTTCCCTTTTGTGGAAATATCACCACTATCATACCAACCATAGAGGGCATATGCATAGTTGATTGTGCGGATTGTGTTGGCATTGGGAACCCCTCAGACCTTGATTCCACTTCCTTATGCAATCTATGAACCTTTACCATCACATCCTCCTTTATGTATTTACAAACCTTCACCTCTTGTCTTGCATAGCCAAATAGATGATAATACACTCTTGTGGAGCTCCCTCCAAAATCAGTTTTACAAATATAACACAACCACACTCTAGCAGCCCCCAAATTTTTCTTTTTATCTTTGGCTAGGGCTCTCAAAATTTGAAGAGGTTTTTAGGAATTAGAGGGGCCTTTTGCAGGTTTAGAACTTCAAAAGGGAAATCAAATGGATTTTGTGGTTGTCCCCCTTCACCCATTGCACTCCCACACCATGAAGAGCCCCCAAGTGAGCTTGTAACTCTCACATTTTCGTTTTCATTTCTTTCTTCCATCTCATCATGCCCACTACTCTCACTATACTGCTCGTGTTTTGTTTTGTGAAAAATATGCAAGTGGAATTTAGAAACTAAAAATAGAAAATAAAAAAAATATCATATATTTCATCCTTGAAACTTCAAAAAAAATTGAAAAAAAAAACAAATGGAAAATTAACATACCTCTTTCACTTCTATTGCTAATTGCTACCCCACTCCTCACTAAAAGTGCTAACCAATGCTGGTTTTTCCAACTGCACCTTCAAACCTTACTGGCTTGCCTATCCAACTTGCTTGCAAAAAAAATTACATGTAGAAATGAACAAATATTGGATATAGAGTCCTCATTTTGTTATGGTAGGGCTTAGAGGAGTGTGGGGGGCCACAAACAACAAATAAAAAATGTTCTTTTAAAACCTGTGGCCTTTTTAAAAACAAAACATGCTACAGGTGTAGAGAACGACCGATCATCCCCTACGCATTCTCTTCCCATCTCCGCATCCTCAAGACATTTCAGATTTTTTTTCAATCGAGGATGGCTAGGAAATGTCCTTGAGCTCTCCTCACATCCTCAACGAGGGTAACCATAAAAAAATCCAATGGACACATACCCAAGGAACATATGGTTTTTATCCTCAAATCTTTGCACTTCAAGGTTTTTTGTCCTTAGGAGAAATTGATGAACACAAGCACTCAATCTATCAGATAGAAAGGGATTTTTGATTTCACAAACTGGATGAACTCCTTTGAGTGATTGTCCTTTATAGACTTCATTTTTTCATCTTTTATTTTTCCCTTCAAAAGTACCCACTAAAAAACATTTAATAAAATATTACATAAGCTCTTACTATGTCCCATTTAGATAGTTGTGGTGTACCGACACTCTGCTGATTTGTTTCTCACTGTGTTTGTAAGTCTGATTTTGTTTAAGTTTGTGTTTGCCCTGTTTGTGCTTCTGAGTTTGTTTGCTAACAACACTAAAATGGTACTAAAGAGCATATGCATACAATAGAAACTTCAAATAAACTAACTACTAAAACTGTTACATCCCGAATTATGAGGTTACTATTTTCTAGTGATATAAAAGGTAGAGATGAATGTAATGTGAAATCTGGAGATGCTTGCACCTTGTTATCAATATGTATGTTAGCTCATTTGACGTTGTTTCATTTGATGTTATTTCAATTGATGTAATTCATGGTAAAATACTGCATATATGTGAATATCAGGATAATGAATCTTGCTTTAAACTTGATATGTTTGTATAAGTACTGCAAATGTTATGAACAAGTAACTGTTGTGGTTTTGTGGCAATGAATGCAGGAACAAGAACCATTCCTCTAGGCGGAGGGGAGACATCACTTGGGAGAGGAGCTTGGTCGGGGAACCAGTAAAGTTGATCATATGAGCATACACACACTTCACTAAGGGTTTTGGAAACTGAGTCAGATTGAGTTGTCTTAATAAGTCATCCTTAGGCTTAGGAGTTTTGATTACTTCTTTGTGCTTTATGAGTGGTGTTACTTGTTGATTGACTTACTATTCTGTAAACCTTGAATGTGAAATATGAACTGATAAGTGTGGTATAGACAGGATGTATATGCGTATACATGTACCACTCATATGTACGTAACAACATGCATGACATGTCGATACATATGTATGATGGGCAATTATTATGCCATTCACATGTGTCGACATGGCATACATACGGATACGTATACATGGCTGGCACACCTATAAACATATGCACACTAGCTATAATGTTGTTATAACATTATATTGATGCCTGGAATTTACAGATAAATGTATATATACATGTTTGTACAAACACGTGTATTAAGGGTACGTTGACTGGCCTATAATACACGTATTTGGATAATTATATACAAATATGTATAGATATATTTAAATGTAAATATTTGAATGTGTTTATATATATATATATATATATATAATATTATATTTAATATAAACATTATTATAGTTTTACCTGGAATAAGATATATAGATATATCTATAGTAATATTTAAATATTATATAGATATATACATATATTTAAATACGGTAAATAAAACTATAATATGATATATATTTAATATAATGAAAAATATAAATATAATATCTTGTTTATATTTTAGATAAACATTACCTTGGAAATAATTAAATTTGACTTGTATAGTCATTTGGCAAATAAAATACATTTACCATAAGTAAAGAAAGTATTTTCGACTTCCATAGTCTATTGGAAAAATACGTTTGAAATATCATGAGAATTTAAATGGTAAATACTAGAGTCTTTTTAAAAGGTTTAAAACAAATACATTTTAAAACTTGGGCTAAGTAAAATCACGGATTTCCTTCGTGTTGAAAATCACGGACTGTGTAATGGCTGAAATGGTGAAAAGGAAGAACCACGCACAGCTCCTCACGCCCATAGACCAGGTCGCGATTTGCAAAGTGCCACCATTCTAGAAATGCGTGGGCGGAATGAAGCCAGATGGCTGCGTTTTCTGCTTTGACGTTTTCTTCTGAGATTAACCCGCCATTGTTCATAAGTTGCGCCATTTTTGGGAGACGCCTGTAGGTGTCAACCCTCCTTTTAATCAAATGAAAGTTTGAATTATTCTCTGAACTGCTAGAAATCGATTCACCTCTTAAAGCTATGAGTAAGTATGGAAATTCGCCACATTTCATTTTGAAATATTCAAAGAGTAGTTATGTCATCTTACATGCCTGCAAGAGTGGAAATTGTTGGGCTGAGGGCTCTATAAATAGCTGCCCAGTTCATTCATCAAAGATCACTTGAGCAATCCGAGTTTAGCATTTTCATTGAGTTTCTCCCATTGTGAGACACACGAATTTCCTATCTGTTTTTGCTTAAAAATTAATTCCTTTGAGAGCCATATTTTGACATTGATGTAGAAGTATTTGTTGGATAGCCATACTCTGTCATTGCTGTAGAAGCATTTGCTTGAGAACCTTACTCTGTCATTGTTGTATTGCATTTGCTGAGAGCCAATTTGCATATATCCCATCACCATTTCTGAGAGACTGGTATTTATATGCTGCAAGCATAAAATACATAACCAGTAATAGAAACCAGAATAGAGAGGAGTGAAACTATAGAAGGAAGAGAAGCAGCTGCAGACTGGAATCATTTACAGCAAGGAAACAGGCATGTTAAATGTTATGATTAATCCTGTATATTAATTGATCTGCTTGAATTGGAATTTACTTTGTGAAAGGAAGTAAAATAGGAAAGTACTAGAAGAAATTATGTTGGAATAGAATAGCTTGTTGATATGAAATAACATAGGGAAAGCTTATCTGTGAAAGGAATGCTGGTTTGTGGAATAAGATAGCTTGTTATTAAGAAGTACTTAATATCATTGAGAAAGCTTGTTTTGAGTAAATAGCTTGATTCAATAGAATAGCTTGAACTCTTGGGAAAGACTTGTTTATAAAAAGGAAAACTCGTTCATAAAGGGAAAAGTCTGTTTATAGCTTGTTAGGAAAGAATAGCTAGTCCATGTTATGAAGGGTAAATAAAGCATTCTAGAAAAGTAAAACTAGAAATTGCATATTGCACGATTGCATTATTGAATAAACTCCATATGAAGAGACTATGTCTTTACTAGTTAATATATGCTAGGATCGGAATGAGGACAGGAGTCAAGTATATTCGAGCAACTTAGAGTTTTAGATTAACTGCGATAGGCTAAGGAACTCCTAGGATAAAGATTTCCATAACAGGAGAGAAAGAATGAATTACTTGTCGAGCTGGATTATTTCCAGTAAGTTAAGAATGTCGTAGGTTGGTCTGAGATGATTGATAATCCAGTGAAGGACTTGAACCTATATTTGTTGACTTGGATTAGATTGAAGTAGGATAGTCTGGGATGATTGACAATCCAGTGAATGACTTAGCCTACGCGTAGTGTAAGATAGCCTTAAGTCAAATCGGCCCTGAGTAGTGTATATGATAGATGACCTTCATTCGAAGTACTAAATGTGAATACTTTGGCCAAAGTAGTGGAAGGTACGATATCCACTTAGATGTGAGATAATTGAGACTACACTGTCAGTTCATTGTGATTCATCATGCTAGTTCGGGATTGTGAAATAGCAAGTTCTAGATGTATAGGACACAGCACTATGCTCAGTTGGGTTGTCATAGCTGGTTACTTTACCAATCTCTTCGTTCAAAGGGAGGGCCATCTATTGAATGATAGATGTGCGGGGGACCGCATTAACAATCCGTGGTTGGCGGAAAAGCGCCTGAGTCATGTTTCTCCTCCATAGCAGGCAACAAATACACCAAGATTTGAAAGGAAGGGAACTTGGACCATCTTACTACTATTTGTGCAAAAGCTTACGAGCTATGTATGTAATTGTTTTACTTTTGTACTCTAATTTATATTTGCAATGGAAATGGAATCCATGTGGAAATATATATTGTAACTTGCATGTATTTATCAATAAAAAAAGGAAGAATTTTATTGTAATGTATTTGTCACTTGTTACATTTATATGTTTGAAGTGAAATGTTAGAAAAAAAAATTAATTACCCAAGAATGGGGTCGTTACAGAAACAACTTTGAATACAATGCTCAATTTAGTGGCCAAATAGGTTTTCTTCATTACATAATAAGATGCATTCATATAACTTACATCAGATTTCAAGCTAACTATATCTTATGCTACACTTTAACTTACAGCCATACAAGCACTGTGAATAGTGACTTGCAACAGTACCCGCTCCCAAAGAAGTGCACACAACTTTCGAATAACTAACTTCTCCCAACCAAATCCAGATTGGGAAGTCTTCTGGGATAAGGGCCCCCCTTTTGGGTGTGATTGCAACCTCTAAGAAAAGGCGTATTTTTTCTTTTGCTGGTTGAAACCCTCAATAAAACGCAGCTGGCTGTAGCTTACAAAAAACAATCCCAAAATGTCTCAAAACCGAATAGCCCTCGTGCAAATGCCAATGGAGTCTATGCCTGTCAAGAACACTCAAAAACCAGCTCCAAATAACCTGCAAATAGCAACACAGGTCTCCAACTAAAGCAACAATAACTGATCAGCAACTTTAAGGTGGTGTTTCACACCCTCAAGCAACTCAAGAACGAAGAACAGAGCCCCACCAGGCTCACCCACTGCAAGAAATCAGGAAACCCTAGCCTCCTTCTTCCTCCAAGCTTCACTCCAAAGTTTTCTTCAAGTAAAATCATCTATGCATGAAGAGGGTCGAATTTCTCGTTCTATTTATAAGTTTTTGCATTAAAAAACACTATTCATAAAAGTGAGCACTATTCACTTAAGTTATTTCTTTTTTCACTTTAGTAATGAATAGTAACTGCAAAATATAAAGTCACCCCTTCCTTTTAAAGACACATGGTCCCTAGGCCGAGGATGGTGAAATAAAAGGTGAGTATCATTAATTTAAGCACAAGTATCATGCCAAACGCAACAATTCACCCTGCCACCATACTCCAGAGATCAACACTGCAAATTGACAACCAAGTGCCCGTCCGAGAAACCCTCTATCTAGAACTATTAGCCTACAAGGGTCAGGAAAATAGGCTAATCCCCCAACTTTGATGCTCGTGATAAAGGGGACATTACAACAGCCCAGTTTATTAAACTAATAATAATATTTAAGTTGTCCTTTTATAATGTTTTAAAATAATATTGCTAGAACTAATTTAAAACATTATTATTAAATTATCTCCATAACTTTATCCCTTAGCCAATGATAAATGGAGAAATTGGCTATGAATCTCCCTATTATTTCATTTCTAAAAAGGGGGATGACAAAGAATAATCATGTCCTGGGATGGATTTGTTCTATTGATGAGAACACATTGTGGGCTATCTCATACATCGAATTCCCTCACATGATATGGACCAAAATATGGAATGTTTATGCAGATCCTAATGATCTTTCATTCTTAGATGATCTTGCTATGGACTTTCTTGTACCCCTTGATGATTTTGAGAATCCTTCATATGATGATGACACAAATGAGGAGCTTACTTCTTAGGAAGATCTTGAATGTTGGGTGACAAAGAATCTTTTTCCAAAGCTCCTTCTCCTCCTATAGAGATTTTCTTTGATTCTTTGGCTGCCATTACAAATTCAGAGGCTTCGCATTCTTTATCTATGAGTCACCATTTTGAGGCTAAGGACTCTTCACCTCCAACACCAACCAATCTTAGCTTTGAGGACATTTATCTTCTCTTTGATGACAGCTCCTATCGAGTGTATCTTTTTTTTCTAGATGTTATGAGGGTGCATCCAAACCTTCATGTTCTTTCTCTGCCTCACCATTTTTTGTGTTGACTCATTCTACAGTAATTGATTCCTATCATTCACTTTCCTCATTGATCATGTTGGCACCTTCTATAGGAGCACCCAATTCACTTCAATATGAATCTCACACCTCCATTGAGAGCCATTCCTGCATGGTCATTGTTCTTACAGATCAACATATGCATCAAGACACATGAGCAGCTTCTAAAGATATTCATCCTAATTCCTTCATTAACAAGTTTACTTAGGATATAAGGAATATTTGTTTGTCCTCGCCTAGGTAGCTAATAATGACATGTACAACTTGAATTGAGGTACACAAGTACCACCATTTCCTCATCAATCTTCGATTAACAATAGTCAAGTGCCACATCTATTCAATTGATCCCATCTATTTGAATCAGAATGAGTTAACTGTTCCACTAATTGGCAGTTAAACTCATGACCTATGGACATGTCATCTCTTTAATTCATGCATCTAGGAGGCCTATTGATATGTACTTCATTCATCCATTTGGTGGTTGGTTTTGATTATTGATTTCCCCTATTTTGGAATAGCATATCTTATTAGAATATTCCAACCCTCATTGTTTCCATGCTTGCAACTATTGTAACTTTCTTCATTAGCATATATCCAGGCTCATGAAATTGGATTTGGATTCCAATTGTATCTTACTAGTAAAAACTACTAAAAAGGATTGAAAAGCTAAAGTTATTAGTTAAAACTTAAACGGTCTGATGGATCAAGCAAAAGCCATACAAGGAATATTTTAAGTTATAGTATACTTTTGTTGTGCTGGTAAACACAAGATATCAACTAAGTCATAGGATTTTGTGTTCCCTTTATGATCTAGTTTCCTTGAGAAACATATTGACCAATTCATGTTTGTTTTATAAATTTACTTACGTTGTAAATGAAAAGTCTATGGTTGCAACTTTCAGAACAGCAATCTGACCATTTTGTATAATTATCTGCTGATCTCAACATGGAAATTATTTTTATTGAACAATAAAATTCAAGTATACTTCAATGGCTATTGTTTACTAAAATGTAAACCCTCCTGAGTAGGGATTGATTGGAAGATAAAGGCAGATATTGGATGCAAATGGGAAACCTCAAAAAACAAATAAAAACAGTGAGAGAACACGAAAAGAAGTGAATGTAAAAAACAGTCAGCACAATGAAGACAATACCAACAGCTAAATCTAAGAGATAAATGACCTTCAAGACATTTCTAAAACACAATCGAGACTACACAACAAGCAAGCTCAACGATGCTATCTAGACTCTTAAATTTAGTTCTTGCATATACACGCAATGTAGCACACCAGATCTGTTCCCTATCTACCTTCAAAAAAATAAAAAACCCAGCACAGACAAGCCATGAATTTAAGATGGTAATGACTAAAACTAAGAGCATAGACTTGGAGTTACCTTTGGATTATCAATAAATAGTATCAAAGGAAGTGACAATGACACATATTCTAAGCTTCTATAAGGCTTCAAATCATATTTATATCAGTAATACAGCAATTGAAATATATTTACATACCCAAACCAACCACGTGGTTGAAAATACAGCACAACTTTGTCTCCTGTAGTCTGATTTGTCATTCGAATCTCACCAGAAGATTCAACCCAAGTACGTCCAAAAATCAGATTATGACATTTCATTGGAGGTGGCACCAAATCAAGTACCTCTCCAGTTTTTTTTAACATTACACGTGTTCTGAAAAAATAAACAAGCAGACACAAATCAGCTTTATTTCCAGTACCAAGAAAAACCCATGATGTCTATAGTTACCAATATAATAATTTCAGTCTCAGACAATCAACAATGTTGAAATCCTCCCTTCAACAGACTCATGGATGCACTATAGTCATCTGTTAAGACCATATACCAATCATCATTGCATTTGAAACTGATTGACACCATAGTTAAGACTAAAAAGCTAATATTGCTTCATATGATACATGTTAGTGTCGGATATATATCATAAGTGAGTGATGAGTGTCACTGTACCAGGACGAGCCACAACTCTCATCTCCCACGTTAAACAATAGAAGCCCTCCATTCAATTTAACTAAAGCCTAAGGGAAACACATATACGCTCTCTTCAATGTCTATGCCTTCAATATATAATTTAAACACAGCCTCTATGGTGTAAACCATCCACCCACGTATGGGCATACTTTAAATGCAGTTTCTATTGATGCAAATCATCCACCCACATATAAGCATACATTAAATATAGCTTGTACAGATGCACACCATCCACCCACATATAAGAATACATTAAATGCAATGTCTATGGATGCAAACCATCTGCCCATGTACGAGCATAGTACAAATGCAGCTTCTATGAATGCCTCTAGTAATTCAGTTTCTCAAAACACAATAAATTATGCCTTCATATGTCTACTCCACAGGCTACAAGTATGAGATCAAAGAAGAAGAAAACATATAGTCAAGTATTTTACCGTCCAAGTGGGTATACATCAACAGAGTTTCCACGAAACTTGGTTTTTACTTTTGAAGTAATAGTGTAAGTAAAATGCTTGTTTTCTGCAAATGCTGAGCTCGTTGGAGGATGATGGCAAACCTGTCAACAAAAACCAAAAAAATTGAATTAAATAAACATACTCAGTAGCAATGACATGAATGAACAGGATACGCAAGGCCAAGCCAGAAGAAGACTTGTAGTTTGAACTACAGACAAGTTGGTTCCAACAATAAAGAAGCTCCCAGAACAAACAAATTCAGTCACCTGCTCTGCAATAAATTTAATCCCTCCATGATTGATCATTTCATAGGTCTCTCCAAGAATTGGATTGAAAGGAATCCAAGCTCTCTGGTATGCATAATAGACAGAAACTGCCCATGATGCTGAAAAAATGATACATCTAGACTGCATTAGGCTAGTGAAGGGTAAGTTCAAAATGAGATATTTAGACAGAAAAAAATTTTAAAAATATATCAAAATAGACCAAAAATATGATTACACTCACATGCATAAACCATCTTCAGATTGGGATCCTCACACTCATCTGCCAGATCGAGCAAATAAGAGTACTCCATTAACTGCAATATGAAGAGTCAAAGCAAATTAAGATAATCACCACTCTCTATAAATTTACAACTTTACAGCCAGACTTCAGATGTGTTATACCTCAGCCATCTTCTGAAGTGCTGTCATAGGCTCAAAAAACATGAGTGGGAGGGTAACTAAGGACATGATATCTGATCCAATATATTTTTGCATCATTCTCCAGAAACTATCCCGATCCTGAGAAGAACTCATTTAAACAGGTTAGACTCTGATCACAAAATCAATCACTATAATATTGAGCATTTAATGGTGGCTGGTTTTGATCATAAAATTCTTGCAACTGTAAAACACCACACTTCAACTTCCAAACCAGAGCCCAGGCATCTGAGGAAGGATAAAATTCCTGCCTGATAATCTGTATTGCATTCCTCCCAAGGGGCAGAAGGAAGAGGCACTATTCAGACACAAATCAAATTAATATGCAAACAACAAATAGTGGTGTTAATAGTTATACATGAGCTCCTCTTCACAGATAATCCATCTAATTGACAGGGCATATAAAGGCATCTGAATACCAACTTCCAAATGTAATTACTGAAAAAAAGAGTTTTGGTATCTTTGAGTACACATGCCAGGTGTAAGGCCCTCAAGTTTAACATCTCTTGTTTTACCCTGAGGCTCTGTAATGCTCATGTTGTAGCATGTTTTCAGGACCTTTTCAGCAAATTTCTATGTGGGTGCATGCATGGCAGTATTGTAGGGTGTCTAAAATCATGACAGAGCTACCTCATACCTTGTCTTGAATTTGTAATCGTTATTATGTCCTTGCATTGATGTTTGTGGTTAAGGGCCATGTTTGGCCATTGTGATGTCTTCTTGAGAGTTGTACATGTTGATTTAGGAATCATCCATATGAGGCCTTTGAGAGGCTAACTGTGCCTTGGTCTACGCTGTAGTTATGATTACAAAGAGAGGATGTGTTATTATCATACTTTGTGATATTAGTAACTTATTGTGATTGCCTTCCATGTCAACATGACTATATTAGACATATGAAATTATTGTTCAATTGAGCTATTTTAAGCTTTTCAGTTTCACTATTTCTATTTTGAATATGTGATGTCAGTTACTTTCATTTGATGATTTAGGATTGTCTATGTTAACTGATAATGAATATTTGTGATTTGATCGTGCTATTTAGTATTTATGTATCATTTTGATTATACATTTGAGTAGAGAATTAGTATTGCAGTGTGATTATTATGTTGTGAGATTCTATTAGATATGTTTGTCTTGAATGAGTATATTTGTGCTTATTGGCACCATACTGTGGTATGACTATTTGTGCTAGATAAGCTTAATGTGTGCCTTAGTGCACTAGATTACAAGTATAAACCAATAGTGGCCAATAATGGAGAGGTACATGGATTTTTTTGAATGTATTTATCTTGCTCCATGATGTGGTAATTATTAGATTAGCGTAGCTTTGTCATAGTTATAATATATACAATGGATATATGTTGTTACCATTGTAGAGCTATAGGTTTTTAGTTTAGTTATTCTTGTGTATCACTAGCACATTGTTGTACATATATGTTTATTTGTCGTGAGGATCCTTATTTTTCGGAAGTAGCTCATTTTCTTAGACTTATTTAATCAACCTCTATAAAATGTAATATTCCACAGCTCAAAATTTGAAAAATATAATAACTAATATGGTATTAGAGCTATCATCACTTTAGAAAGCATATTAGGGGAGAGAGTTTGTTGTTTGGATCTAAAGAAGGAGAGCATTAGTGAATACATTTAGTTTGTTGTTGAATGAAGAATAAATGCATTTTATGCTGGCAATAATAGAACAGCAATCATTTATCAGAAGGGCATAGCAAGTAAACATTCGCAGCAACATCTATATCTACAAAAGCAAGAGGAACTCCTTTGCTAAAGGAAAAGGGCACACTGCAGGAGGAAACGCTATCTGTAGCTACTCACAAAGAGGAGGCTGTTGAATCAGCAAAAGAAGGGCATGGAAAAGAAGGCCGTTTTCAAGTTTTAGATATTTTATTTAATTTTGAAGTTTTATTATAAAGTCCTACAAATGTTATACATATTTAGAGCAAGAATTTCTGGTTTATGTTTTTAATTTTCTAATTTTATATTATATAATGTTTTAAATAAACTTTATAAAATTTGTTAAAAAAATATGCCTTTAATAAGCCTGAAGAGGATTAATTCCATAACTTTTGACTGGTAGGATATTTTCCTCTGAAACTTTGTTACATTAAATGTCATAATTATTATACATCCTTGTAAATTTGTTTTTCTCCAGCATTAATAAATCTCTAGTTTTAATTATTATGGTAATTTACCTAAAACGATATTATTAATTTAATATCTTTCAAACTATAATGATTTTTTTCCTGAAAACTTTCAACATTGTATCTAGTGGAATCTAAAATATCTCTGTGAAGTGGTTGTGTTCCATCTCTAACGGATCTCCAAATTTAATTGTTTTTGCAAACCCAAAGTCTAGTGTAGTGTAGTGACCTGAAATGGTTGGAATCAAGACATTGTTTTTTCTTAACTCTCAAAAGTTGATCAGAAAGAATTGTAGTTTAAGGAGACATATAATACTCACCATTTGTGAGTATTGTGATCTTGATCAATTGCGTTGAACAAGGAAGAAAGGCCTGTTGCAAATGTTGTCATTGATGTCAAGAAGGAATTTTTTGTCCAAGATTAGTGTTATTGATGTCAAAGAGCACAATTAATGTCAATGAAGAAATAATTGCTGCTAAAGGCCAAAGGCCACCATCCATTGTTCAAGGACAGATAGCATCATTCCAAGATATTAAATGTGTGAATTAAAGAAGGATTAAAGACAAGTTTTGAGGCATTAAAAGTGTGCATTAATAAAGATAAGAAGACAAGCTTATGGTTGTTACATTTAAATTATATTTACAGTTAATTGGCCGACCTTCCTTATTATTGGTGCCTCTCTTTATGGAGAATACATTCAAATATAATTTAAATCCTATCTGGGGCTGACCTCATGATATTGGCACCCAAACATGTAATGCTGACAGAGCACTTCCTTGTACCCAAGACAAAGGCAATATATATATATATATAATCGCCTAGGTTAAAGTGTAATCAAGAAATGATAAGAGTAGCAGTGATTATTTGTAAAAATGAAGAGCATCGATTAACTAATGAAGAGCAGTAATTAGTTAATGCACAGCAGCGATTATATCTATAAGGTAGCAGAGTTTAAGAATTAAGATGATTGAGGAGGCAACTGATCTATGTTAAGAAAGCAGCGAACATATTAAAGGGTGAGCAGTGATTAATATTGTTTTGGAAGAGTAGCGAATAATATATCATGCAGATCATGCAATTTCAATAAAGCCGGCAATTAAGTTAACTAGTTAAAAGCAGTGATTAAATGTTGTAACAGGTAGAGATTAAAGTCTTCAAAAAGGCAGTGATTAGAGCCTTCAAGGGTAGCGATGGAGATTGAGAAAAGGTTGTGACTATTTGAAATGCTATCTCTTTTCTAAGGGATGCCTCCCTTCATGAAGAGGTATAAGAAAGATATAAATGTGTTGTACCCTAAATTAAAAATTTTGCTACACTTAGGCATTTTGAAGAAATGAGTCAAAGTCTTGTTAAAATTGTCAAAAAAGGTCAAAATTGGGGATTTGCATGTCTTGCATGAGGGTCATGTTGTGACCTTTTCACACATCACCCCATTCACAATGGGGACCCCCTAATTTTTGCTCCTTTCTGATCTTTTGGCTTTGGTTTTGCGTCTCTCTCTCTCTCTGATCTTTTTGTCCTTCCAGGGATGTCCCATCGCTTGACCTAATTGGAAATTTTGGTTGTCTGTGAAATTAGGGTTTTCATTCTTCAAGCTAGTTGGAGGTCAAATTGAGTTGGAAAATTGAAATCTGAGCTTGGCACTACAATCAAGAGGCTTCAGGCAGGATCCCATCAACTTTTCACTAAATTTTGACAACTTACTATTCAATTTGAGGTTTTTCCCTCAGGATTCTGGAATTCCGATTGCTCCACTACATTCAGGACACTTCAAAGTACTCGCACACAAAATTTGAACAGATTTGGACAACTTGCTATTTTTAGCAAGTTCGGGCTTCAAAGGCAATTTTCAAGGTTTGCATGTGTGCTTTTTCAATGCATGTCTGGAGAATCTTTTTGGGTTTTTCAAGACCTTTGCGATGATATAACATGCAAGCCGAGATGATGACTTTCAGCAATTCAAGCTTCAGAGGCTATTTTGAGGGTTTGCATGTGGGATTTTTCAATGCATGTCAGGATATTCTTTATGGGTTTTTCGAGAGCTTCGCAACGATGTGACATGCAAGCAAAGTTGATCATTTTTCAGGAACTTGATATTATTAGCCAGTACTCGCATATAGACTAGTTTTCTGGGTTTTTCTGATTCTTTGAGATCTCTCGAGCAATGTGACATGCAAACTCATCTGACAGCTGATTGGTCACTTTTTCAGACACTTACTATTTTTAGCAGAATCACTCTGACAGCCACCCGGCACTTCAGTATCACGAATAGAGCAACATGCAACAAGAATCAAATCAGACATAGGTCATTTGAGGCACATACAAGTCAGATTAGGGTTTCCTGCTTTGATGCCTAAAAAGAGGGGTAAAACTCGAGAAAAATGAAAAACGAAGGTACCCCACTACGATCAGCATCCTTCAGGCAGTCTACCAATAAAATTTGAGCGCAATCTGAGCACTTACTATTTATAGTAAGTCACCTCCAGATCGGGGCTATAAATAGCAGGTTAGCACGAGGGGCGAGTGTGAATAGGTTCACCAAGCGATGTGGACCACATGGTCAAAATTTCAAGTCAAACAGAGCTGCCAAGGTCAAGAAATCAAAAGCTTACTAAAAATAGAAAGATAGGGCGAACCAGTTACAAAACTGACTAAGTGTTCAAACATGATCAAGTCATCAAAAATGGAAGCATCACCTGTCATATGCGCCCTAGGCATCATGGAAGCCTGGAAACTTTCTAAGGCGTTGAAATTTCCTGAGGACCCCTCATATGTGCCCTCAAGGTGGCTAGAGGCATAAAAAATCTCTAAGTTGTGAAAACAAATGCATGCCTCCTCAAATGCGCCCTCAAGGAAATGTTGAAGGCTTGAAAAATTTCTAAGTGTTGCAAAACGAAAGCTCACCCCTCTAGATGCGCCCATGAGCATGAAGCAACTCAAAAAGTTTCTAAGTATGAGGGAAATGAAACCTCACTAGGTGAAATGCGCCCAAGGTGTGGAGTTGTGTGGAGAAAATTTCCCAGGCAAGTTAAAATGAGAGCTCTACCTATGAAATGTGCCCATCATGTAAGGAGAGGTTTGGAAAAATCTTCTAAGTCATATAAAGTGGAAGCACACCCTCCCAAATGCGCCCATGAAGGTGATGGGGATGTTGAAAATCTCTATGGCATCAAACTTGAAGCTGCATACCCCAAATGCGCCCAAGGGATAATGTGGAGTCCAAAATTTTCTAAGTAGTGAAACATGAGAGTTCATACCCTCAAATGCGCCCTAAATGGCATGAAGGTTGGGAAAATTTCAAGTATGAGAAAAATGAAAGTTCCCCCCTCAAAATGCGCCCAAGGTAGAAAAAGCATGAAAAAACTTCTAAGTGTTGAAAATAAAAAGGGCCACCCTCAAATGCGCCCAACTTGAGTGAGTTAATCAAAAAGTTTCTAGGGCATAGACAAAGGAAGCAAGGGGTCTCAAATGCGCCCAAGGCAGTGTGATGACTTGAGGAAATATTTCTAAGTCATAAAATGGAAGCTTGCCCTTTCATATGCGCCCATGAGGAATGAGTTGATCAAAAAGTTTCTAAGGCATCAAAATGAAAGAGTAAAGGGGTCATATCCTTTTAATTTCAGTATTTTCCCGATTAGCTTAGGAAACCCGAGCATCACCAATAAATCATTTGTGTCCTACAAGTTCTTCTCTTTTGATCGAACAATTGTGTAAGTCCCCTTGAAATAACCAGCATATCACATCAAGCCAACTGAGACTATCCACTGCATAAGGAACCTTGGAGTTGAATGTATGATCTTTCTAGCAATCTTAGCATGCAAAATACTTTGTTCAAGAGAGGATAGAGTATCCGTTGGAAAAATTTATTCTGTGTTGGTGCGGTCATAAAACACCCGTCAACGGGTCAGACACTCAAAATTTTCAAAAAATCTGACGATCTAGGTCTACTCAAAGCAACCAATTCTACAAAACCCAAATTTCAGTTTTTCAGCCCTAAGTTTTAGAAAATTTATATTTTTAGAATGTTTCTAAAAATAGAACTTTTTATGGGTTTTTTTGGGTTTCTTTCAAAATGGATACTGGCAAAATTTTCTAAAAATAGAAAGTTTGGCTTCTAGGGTTCAAACTGATTTTGATTGGTCAAAAATACTTCCTCGTCAGGTTGGTCCAATCAGAATCATCAAAAGATCAGTTTTGCCCTAGTGGCTATTTTGCTTTTTCAAGAGCTCCAAGGTCATTAATGGAGGTCACTCAACTGCCAGGTTTCAGATTCAGAGTCTCAAGCACTGCTCAAATCAAGAAGTTGCAACAGGTGATTGAGGGACGAAGAATGTAAAATGAAGGTTAAAGAATCTTTAAAAATGCAAATTTTGGCTCTAGAAAATCCAGGCGCCCCTGCCCAATAAAGGCGGCTTGGGTTTTGTTCCTTAGAAAAAATTTCATCTTCAACAGTCAAGGCAACAGCAGACGTGAGAAATGAAGGGAAAAGTTGAAATTTGCAAAATAAAAACTAACACTGCCAGTCATGGGTGCCCTAGAAGGAGATAGGCGCCCAGCTTTTCAAGAGGTCAAATGATGGAATTAGGATTTGCTCATCCCAAACAATGTTGCTCAGAATCTTCTCAACTCCGTAGTGAATCCATCCATGCAGTCATCTAATCAACCAATCATCCAAAATTGAAGAATGAACGAAGAAGTCTCAACCGAGAGGCAGAATGCAAATCATGAAATCATCAAAAAATATTCGAAGTCTGGAATTTTGGGCGCCCTAAGACGAGATAGGCGCCTAGGGTTTTGGAGACTCAAATCTAGTAGTTAGGGTTTACCAAATCAATCAATCAATCTCTTCAGAATCCTACCAGCTTCACAATGGATATCTTAGCAAAACCATTAGATCATTCAACTGACGGCGAATTAAGATCAAACAGAGGCCATAACATGAGGTTTTCAAGAATGAAGGTCAAAAAAGAGCCAAAAAAGTCTGGAATTCTAGGCACCCCAGAAGGAGATAGGCGCCCAAGGATTTGAGTGCCTAAAAGATGGAATTAGGGTTTGCAATCTCCAGCAACCTTTCTTCAGATTCAGTCCACCTCTTCAACAGATTCAACAACGAGCTCGTTAGGTTGATGCATCAGTTATATCAGATTGATCGGAGGGTAAAATTCTTGCAAAATGAAGAAAGTCAGTTAAAAGTTGAAAATCCAGAAAATAATCTAAGTCTGGACAGTAAAGGTACCCCAAGTAGCCAGGGGCGCCCAAACTTTTGGGTCCCTAAATTCAGCTTTCAGGAAATATTATTCCCAGAAGACCCCCCTCAGAATTCATCAGGCTATCCAACGAGTCCAGCCATCAGTTCATCAAACCTCTTGATCTTCTAGAAACAAGAATTCATCAGAAGATCAAAGAAAAAAAGCAAAAGTTGTGTTGGACTAACCGCCAACATCTCCCTCCGGGTTTGCAACATGGTTTAACCGCCTCCCATGGATCTTAACTGACGCTTGTATCGAGCATTGACAGGTCGATCTTTTGGTGCAACAGCAAGGCCAACAATTGGTATCAAAGTCGGTCATGGGTTCGAACCCCTCAGGTGATGCTGAGGGGGGGGATTGTTGGACTAACCACCAGCATCTCCCTTCGGGTTCGGACATGGTTTAACCGCCTCCCATGGATCTTAACTGACGCTTGTATCGGGCATTGACAAGTCGATCTTTTGGTGCAACGGCAAGGCCAACAAGTTGAAGGGTGTCAAAAAATGGCTAACACTGGATGAGATGGGCCCCCCAGGTAGCCCCCCTGCCCATGATTTTGGAGGTCAAAATGAAGTTTTTATCAAAAGATGCCTCCAAGATAATCTTCTCATAATCAGTCAAGCTTCACGATGGATCATTCTGCCAGTTCACAGCATTCACCAGCCGTCCAGAAATCAAGATCAAACTGAGGATAAAAATCAAGCAAAAAGTTGAAAATTTCAAGAAAATGGCTAAGTTTGCCAAGAAGGACGTCCAAGTTTTCATGCCTGAAAAAAAAATTCAAGTTTCATCATTCATCATTCAGAAAAATGTCTACATTCGACGAACCTTGCTCAAGATTGGCTTCAAAGATTTAAAGTTGGAGAATAAAGTGTTTTTTTTCCACAAAACCTATTTAAGAAGGCATTTGCATTCATTATTCACTTTTTGTACGTTGGAGTTCAAAGGAGGAGACATAAAATCTTATTCATTTCAAGATTCAGAGGGAAAAACGTGGTGCTTTTTCAGAGTTCTTCATTTTTTTCAGATCAGCTCACACAGAGGCTCGCTTTTTCATGCTTCAAATTTCTAGGGCATTGATTTTTAGAAGAAGGGGGTCAATATTTTGAAATTTCAATAATCTAGGTCAGCTTGGTTTTCAATTCTCTACAATTTTGGAAAAATTTCAAGTTTACAAGAAATTGCTTTTTTCATGCATGTCCAAGAAATCTTCAGTATTTTAAGAATTCGATCATCTGGGTCCTTCTCAAACGTGATTCTCGACAAAACCCAGCTCTTGGCTTTTTTTGGGAAAATCCTAAAAAGTTAGGGTTTGCTTCTTTTTCGACCAACCATCAACATTTTTCAAAGCAGGCGATTTGGGTCTCTTTGCAACGAGATTCTACACGAAACCCATATCTTCGATTATTTTTGAAAAATTTATCATTTTGAAGAAAAAAAATCAGCAAGCTATTTTTAGTATTTGTGCTGAGCTTGTTCGAGCATAGTCAAGTTTACAGTCAATCTTCAAGTTTTTCAGCATAGAGTACTATCCCATCGAATTCAGAACCAAGCCAGTGTTGTGTCAAGATTTTCATTGTACAATACGCTTCTATTAAAAAATCAAGAGAGGTGTCAGAAGTATAAAAGCTACTGAAGAAACAAAGGAATGTCAGAAGATGGTCACACACACAAGAAAAAGATATGCTAAAGCAAGAGGATATATTTATAAAAGGTCATCACTCCAGTTGCAGAGCCGCCAAAATTAGCAAGATTTGATAAAGAAGCTGAAGATGTCAAAGATTTTTTAAGATCAACTGCAGAAGGCAAAGAAATCCTAGAAAAGCGGAATAACACTATAGATAGTATCAACGCACCTGATAGAGAGGCACTTTCAAGCTTTTTGGCAGATGTGGTTGAGATTTAAAGCAACAGTGAACTTGAAGCTTTCTTCCAGCTTTCTTTCCATTCTTATCTCATGCTTTCTTTCTATTCTTGTCTCAATTCTTATCCATTCTTTGAAGAAGAAGGAAATCAAAATGTAATAGTTGGCACTTTCCTTGTTTTTAGGTTTTCATAGGTTGTTAGATGCTTATCTTGTTTTAGGTTTAGAAATAAAAGTTTGCATGTTGGCAAGTCTTAGTTGTAAAAGCAAGGAGATTTTAGGGTTCCCTACTCCTCTGGTTGGTTATAAATAAGGGTAGTCTTGCCCATTTATTTGGGAATGATGCTCGTGATAACAAAGCGCTAAGCCTACTAGTGTCTTCTAATTGTTACTCAATGTTGTTCAAGAACAGTTATTGTGATAGAAAATTGCTGAGCCTATTTTGCTTGCAAGTTGTTGTTCAATTTCATGTTCACTTAGTGTAAGAGCAAGCTTGTATGCCTCTTTAGTTGCAAGTTATTGTTCAGTTCATGTGTTACTTGTGTCAATGTGTTCTGGTTGATCGCTAAACTGTATGCCTATTTTGCTACAATCCAGCTGTCCCAGAAGTGTAATCTTTTGTTCCTAAGATTTGAGAAATAAAGTCTTGTGCTTTGCTGCCCTGATATAATGTCTCAGATTTCCATTTTATATGTTACGCTTATATGATCTCTATTTCAGCTTGCATTGAAATTTTAGTAGATGTGCATTGGGATAAAGTTTGTTTAAGTATTTGTGTCAAAGAATCATTCCCCGTTCATTTCTTAACTCTCATGCTCTGCATTTACTTGAGTAGTTAGAAACATCATTAGCATAGACTTAGTCGTAGTTGAACTTCCAAAAGAGAAAATCTTAGCTACGACGCTTGAGTTTTATAACCTTGTGCTCTTAGCTGAACAAAAAGATAGGCAAATTAGTTTTAATTTACTTTCTTAAGCAACATCAGCAAAGAAGGGGCTTCCCCTCCTAATTCGAAGAGCAGTTTATCTGTGCATAGCTGTCCGTTTCTAATTCACATACCAGAGGTGCAAATTGAAACGCCAACAAAATGTATAAACAAGATGGAGAGAGAGTGTAATGTCCCCTCCTAGCCTCTGAGCAGTGCATATGACTTTTAGCCTATTCCAGAGTTCCTGTAGGCTAAACAGTTCTGGTAAGGGAACTCAATTCTAGTTCTTTATGTTGGGTTTTTGGAGTTCTAGAGGACTTTCTATTTTTAGAAAGGGACCAATCTAACAGTAAGTCCTTTGGCATATCTATTGTGTTTCCAGCTTGAGTCTTTGGGGATTTTACTTATTTTAGTACTTATTAAAAATAGTAAGTCTATTTGTGGAAAGTTGGACCGGGTCAGGCTACCTTCAGGAGCATTATTTCAATCGGGGCGTTGGGTTGCTAAGGTTGGATTATTTTAATACTTTCTATTTCCTCTTTGAAAATGAATTAAATAAAGTTACTTTATAATTTTAAGTTGAGGGTCGGAGGGGACATAAAGTGTTCCTTGATGCCTAGTTGAATAACTTAAAGTTGTTTTTAAAGCATCAAAAACGCATTAGAAGGTTGGATAAGTGGACACCCAAATAGCCTAAGGATGAGTTAAAAATTAAAATAAAATAAAAGAAAATATTAAAAGGGGCATTGGTTTTAGTGGAGGATTAGGGTTTTCTCAAGGTGGTCGCCCTAATATTTGTTGAGGCTTTAAAACTTCATTTTGTAGCCTCATTTGGTTATGTTGATTTTGGTTGCATAAGGAGACGTTGCTAGATTTCTTCCAAAGGGTTGAGAACAAGTGTTGAGGACAAAAACCCTTGGCATTAAGAGCTAGTTTCGGTAGTACAAAACCTGCCCTAGCCGGTGGTGGCGTGGTTCCATCAGGGATCACATTCTGAGTTTCATTGTTGAAAATAAAATTGATATTCATGATTGTGTGTTTGCAATTGGAGACAAAGGCTCCTTATAAAGACAATTACAAGACGATGTTTCTAAAACGAAACAATCGTAAACTAAAGCTAAAAAAAAAAAAAGAATCTAAAACAGACTAAAGCTAAAGCAGTTACTAAAAACAACTAAGTTAACTAATAAAGCAAAGATGACCATTAATATTACATTTATTATTTTAATACCCTCCCTTAATGGTCATCGTACAAACAAAAACTATGTCTACCCATATTGTGTTGGTCATCAAAATGCATAGTATGCAGACTCATGCTCAGTCTGCTCTGCAACGTGAGCACTTTGTTGAGACGCTTCCTAGTTGGACTTCTCATCAGCCAACCGCTTTCTGCAATACCTCTGTATATGACCAATCTTTCCACAATAATGGCAAGTAATAGACTTTTTGGAACTCTCCTCTGAATTGCCTCGTCCTTTCTGCTAAGTGGACTTGCCTTTGCCAACGTCCTTGGCAGTAAAAGCTTGTTCAACACTAGGAAACTCAATGCTGCTCCCAAACTGCTTCCTCCACCTATCCTGCTGCAAAAGCTTGTTGCACAGTTCATCAAACTTCAAGTCAACATTGGTGGAAGTAATGTTGAGCGTTTCAATGGAGTGCTCGTAGGAATGTTACATTCCAAATTGTGAGGTTACTATTTACTATTACTATATAGGGTAAATATGAATGTAATGTGAAATTTGGAGATGCTTGTTATCAATGTTATCTCATTTGATGTTATCTTAGTTGATGTTATCCATGGTGAAATACTGCATAGATGGTTATTGAATTATAGTTATTCTAACTTTGAAGATGTATATATATATGTTGCTTACTGTTGTAAACAAATAGCTGCCTAAGGAATGTGTTAGTGGTTGTAGGTAAACGTTCAATTTCCAAGGGGAGGGGAAGTATTACTCGGGAGAAGAGCTTGGTCAGGTAACCGATAAAGTAATCTATCTAAGCATACACACACGTCACCTTAGATTGAGTGAACTGAGTCAATTCGTGTGGGTTTTAGGTAAGTCATCCGTAGCTCGTATATTGGCATTAGGAGTCTTGTCTACTTCTTTACGCTTTTATGAGTGATGTTTATCTGTATATCTATCTTGTTGTATTACGATCATTATGAAAAATCACCAGGATGAGGGCACGATTTTGAAAAATGCCCAAGAAACAGCCACCAAACATTCAAAAAACCCTTGAAATGTTGGTCGCGTGCGGGTAGAAAACCAGCAAAGAATACGTGGCTCCAGGTCGCACAGGAAAAGAGGACGCCAAAAAGATGGAGAAATTCGCATGCAAAAACCTCAGAAAATCAATTTTCAATAGGGCGTGACTCAAAAGAACCGAGTTACTCACACAAACACCCAGAGAAGAAAAAACAAATGCGCTCAAGAGAACAGAGGTCGTGCACCAAGCAGGAGCTGAGAAAAAACGCGTCTAAAAAGATGAACAAACGCGACCAAAGATAGTTAAAAATCATGCCAAAAATCTGCAAAGAAGGAACGTGGCCAGAAGCACCCACAATTTGCACAATTTTTTATCTAAAAATGCCCACGATTTTGCAGACAAGGACGCAATAACATACGCACAATTTCAAAGACGACCAGAAGCACCTAGTCACGCACGTGGAAGAAAGAACAAACAAAGCCCAGAAAAAGAAATCACAAAAACCCTCACAAAAAATCGCGATTCTGGAAATCACGAAGCCCACGAAGCAGAAATCCACCCAGAAAACAAAATCGCACACCAAGAGAAGCCTTCAAACCAATGCGAAAAACTCAAACACACGAAGCCAAAAAGATCTGAAAAAAAATCACACCAAACAAAGAGAAACGCGACCAAAAAATTCCATGGTTTTCATAGAGCCAACCACGAAAAATATCGCCAGAAACTTTATGAAAATCTACCTAAAAAGAAACTCAAATTTTCTTTCACTAAAAAAAAAAATTCTAACCAAGTTCTAGAACCCGAAGCTCTGATACCATGAAAATGAAATTGATATTCATGATTGTGTGTTTACAATTGGAGACGAAGGCTCCTTATAAAGACGATTACAGGACAATGTTTCTAAAACAAAACAATCGTAAACTAAAGTTAAAAAAAAGGAAAAGAATCTAAAACAGACTAAAGCTAAAGCAGTTACTAAAAACGACTAAGTTAACTAATAAAGCAAAGATGACCATTAATATTACGTTTATTATTTTAATAATTGTTGCAGCTTCAGTCATTCGAATGAAAATTTTTTAGTGGTTTTGATGTGGGTCAATGGTATTTTGGCTTATGGAAGTGTTGCTTCGTTTTGGTGTGGATTGGAGTGGGTTTGGTGGTGATTATCAAATATTTCTGGGCACTTTTCGACAGGGACTGAACCTAGTTTTAGATTCATATCTTATTTTCAGTTGGGTTCCTCAACGTGGGTATTGGTTACTTGGATTCCTCTTGTCAAGGCACCCCAGATTGAGTATTCATTTGCATTTATCAAGTGAAATCTGATTTGTTTGAGCAAATTGCCCACTTTGTGCTAGGCACCCAATTTGGGGTTGTGTGTCCAATTTGAGCCTGCTGTTGTATAGGCATCCTGGGCAATGGTTAAAGGCTGCAACATGGTTCTTGGGTGCTGAAATTCGTTGGGGCTTGAATGGGAATTACCTTGGTGAAAGGTGTCGCTTTTGGGAGTTCATCATTGGCTGCTAAGTGCTTCAAAATCAGGTCTGCAAGTAATTTTTGAGACTGAAAATTGTATTGTAAGAGACTGTAATTTTCTGTTATCATTTCTAAGCAATAAAGTCTTCAAAAGATATTCATTGCAAGCAAGTTTATGTGTTATTTTATTGGCATGATTAAACCATGAATGGCACATGAGAATCTCAAGCAAAACAATCTCAGAAAACTCACAACAGCAAGCATTAAAACTCAGAAAAAAAATATAGGGCAGTCATTACAGAGAGTAAACAACACAATAGAATATCATTCAGATTTTAGAGCAAACCTTGGAGAAGAATTTATATGAAGAGTATTGCAGAAAGTTGGAGCAGATTTATATTAGGAGTATTGCAGATCTAGAAGAAGAATATATGCAGATTCATGAAGCAATATATGAGCAGAATTTTGAAGAGTTTATTAACAGATTTATGATCATATGTATGAAGTTTTTATGAGCAGATCTATGAAGTTTTCATGAGCAGATCTATGAAGTTTCTATGAGCAGAGTTTTATGAGCAGATTAATGAAGTTTTTTTAGTGGGCAGATTTATGAAGGAATAGTGAGCAGGTTTGAGAAAGCAGAAGAGGTCGGTGCCTCCTATTGAAAGAGATTGGTCTCTCTTGTTGAGTTGGTGCTCAATGGTGGGGATTGGTGTCTCCACTAGATTGGTGCCTACAAAGTTTGAATGAAGATTTCGAGGAAGAGATCTACATCACTTAGTAACAACAATTTTGGGTTATTTGAACATTTGGTTTGCAAGTTGGTAAAGTCCTTGTATGGGCTCAAGGAGGCTCCTCAAGCCTAGTATTTTAAAAGTGATCAATATCTTGGAGATTCTAGTTTCATAAAAAAGCTATTTTGAACCCACTCTCTATTGCAAAATAAATCGTAATGACATAGTGATTGATACCATAGTAGCAAAAATCTTTTGGGGAAAAAATCAGAAAACCAAAAGTATAAGATTTACTTTTTAAATCGGGAGTTAAACAAGAAATAATTGGATTTTCGAATAAACATAAAAAATATAGAAAAGGGGACAAAGCTTCTTTTTTTGAAATATAAAGGCATTTCAATAGCATAGAGATATAGAGAACAAATAAAATTGAGAGTTTAGCCCATGAATGTCAACTATAGATTTTTGTTCTTTTTGTTCATATCACTGATTACATTGCATTGCATAATGCATGCTTCATAGTGCATAACTAATAATAAGATGCTGAAAGTTTTCAAATTGTCAATTACAATCTATACAATTGCATAAACATAGTTTCAAATAGAAGTACATATTTTGTACACCTAGTTCTGTTGTATCTTGATCCCATGGATACAAGGTATGTAGGCAGTCTAGAAAACAAAGAATGTTACTAGTACTCAAATACAGAGAACATCATGAGGTTTTTGTGACTCATCCTTAAAGCTAAACACTAAATTTAATTAGTAATAAAAATAAAATATGATAATCATTGATACTCAAAAGAATCCCTCAGGTGGATTTACCTTGTACTTGGTTAGTAGCCCAAAATCTCAAGAAAGGGTACAGGGTATTTTTAATTAGACTTGTAGAAAACCTTGGTACAATAACATGGGCATACTATGATTTTTTGTAATGACCACCCCCAAAATGAAACCAATTTTTTTTCAAAACCAACACTTTGTATTCAATTGAAGTTTAATGTATTTTCAATGTTTATTGGTATAGGATCATTCAAAGTGCAATTTGTGACAATATTGGTTCAACAAGTAAAGCCACAATGCATAGAGATATCATAGACATTTCAAAAAACACTTTGCATGCATGAATATTCAGCAACAATACACTCAGCTGTCAAAAGAATGAGGTTACAATATACAGAGCATATCAATCTAACCTGGAAGTCTTCATTGGATGTATTATAGAGAGATTACAGTTGAATATCAAAATATTGCTTCAAAATGACATAACTTCTACAATGGTGACTGCTGTCATACAAAATACTCAGCTGTAGCATGCCAAAATTTAGCCTATAGCTGATTATATTCAAAAATTTGCCTGAGGTCCACTCCAAACTATTTGAAAACTGCCCCTGACACCAAAGCTTACTGCTGTGACTTCAACTCTTTTTGCAACATTAAGTGCTTGGCATCTATAGTGTTGCATTGCACTCAAAAGGCACCCTTACAGCTGTGTTCCACCTTTTTAAACCTCAGCAATCTCAACATTGCAATCCCAATCTGCTCTTGTAAACACACTTATAAATCTTCTTCCAATCTGCACTGACAAATATAATATTTGGCACAAATTTCATTATATTTGTTTCAGCTGTGGCAAGGGAATTTTACCATCAAACCCTCTAGCCGGTAACATTCAGCACACAAGTAATCTCTGTATGAAATTGCTCCAAACCTTCAGCATTCACCACAAGCATAGATTCTGAAGTAAATCAAACAGCAAACCGTTCCTGCACAAACTATGACTCTGAATGAATCACACAGTATTAACCAAGGAGGATATTTCACCACCAAGGCTAATCTTCTCCAAGAGGGTTTTCATCCTCAAGAAGGCTGAGATGAACCAAGTTCAACCCCATAGAACCACAAAGGTTTCACAAGAGGAAATAAAATAATTTGCATAATGCAAATGAGCTTACAAAATCTCCTTATATACTTTTCCCACCAAACTTTTTGAAAAATACAATTTAAATATCACTTTTTAATTAAAAGCTCTTTTTTGCTCCAAAAGACCCTTTTATCAAAATAATGATAATATTTGATACGCAAGGTCCCAATATTATGCATCCATGATTTAAAACTTTACATCCTCTTTCCAACGAGTTATTATACTAAGGTGCCCATTAAATTATTCTAATAAAAAAAAGGGTAAACACTTTTGATCCGGAGCTATGAACTGGTGAGATCACAAATGAGGGACCTCAACCCCAATATAACCACTCAACAATACCACCCCAACGGGGTTTGAACCTCGGTGGCAAGAACGATGACGCCACCTTTAAACCATCACACCATGCCAATATTGGCAATTATTATTTTAATAAAATTAAGCAACCTTAGTAAAATAATTAAATTAAAGGCCAATAATATACCCAAGTTGTGGAAACCATAGTTGGCTCACTCGCCAAAAACTCGCGAGTTTTTTTCAGAAACGAGTTTTTACGAGTTTTACTCGCAAAAGGTACAGTCCGTACTTTTTGCAAAAACTCGCCGGAAAAACTCGCGAGTTTTTAAAAAAAACCCGCGCGGCCTGTGTCTTATGTCCGCGGCCGGCCAAAACGTCATTGTCATTTCATTTTGTCACTTGTTTTCACTCTTAGCAGAGGAAAAAACTTGCCCAAAGCATTTTGCACTATTTATCTGTGATTTGGCATCAAGGAGACAAGATTCGAAGGGGATTTTCATCAGATTTCGAAGGCAAATTGGATTTCCAGGTAGGTTTTCTAATTTTTCTTGTTCTTTCTTTTTTTTTCATTTTTTCTTCTTTTTTGTTGATTGTATGTTTAAAAAACATCATGAATGAACTATAAAACAAATTCAAATACATTTATATGTTTAAAAGAAGATTTAGATTCAACAAAACAAGAATTTGTGACACTTTTTTATGATTTTTTTATATATTTTGCAGTTTTTTTCATTTTTTTCAAATTTTCTTCAAATTCTAGTTATTTTTTGTAATTTTGATTCTTCTTGTTTGTTGAAAACATGTTTAAATTTATATATTAGCTTAATTTGTTACTAATTTAAAGTAGTTTTCTGATTTTTACATTTTTTTGTAACCCTAGTTTATTATTTTCTTTTTTTAATCCATTTTTTTTGATGAAAAATTGAAAATGTTTAGAGTTTAGACTTTAGAATCTTAAATTAGTTTACTATTTAGAATCTTAGATTAGTTTAGAATCTATTTTGAAATTTTCAATTTTGATTTAATCTAATTTAGCTTGTTTTTAAAATTTCTATCAAAAAACTAACAAGTTGTGATTTCACTTTGTGTGTGTACTGTGTAGGTAACAGGTTAATTGATCATGGCTTCTGAATCCGCTTCTACCCCTACCTCAGCCCCATCTGTGCCTGGGAGTGGGGAATATGTAGGCACTCGTCCAAAAGGAGCTAGAGATCCCGCTTGGAGATATGCATATGAAGGACCAGAACCTGGATCAGTGTATTGCATTAGATGTAAAGAAATTTACCGTGGAGGCATCAATCGCCTCAAATACCACCTTGCAGGCATCCCTAGACGTGATGCTAAGGCTTGCATAAACACCAATGAGGAAATCAAAAGACAAATGAATGCAATACTTTCCGCTGCAGAAGAAAAAAAGATGCAAAAAGCGAAGGCAAAAGCAGCAATGCAAGCTGCCATAGCTTCTTCTCAAGGTGTTGCAAGTGCAGACAACCTTCACTCACTGTCAGATGATGATGATGTAGTAGCCAACATAGTGGGCTCTCTTCGTGGTCCACGTGTGCGAAGGCAACCCACCACCACCACCATGCCTTCATCTTCCTCTACTAGAGTACCAGTGGCAGGATCAACACAGACACCTAGAGCCACAGGTTCACACATTGGTGATTTTTTTGTGCCTAGAAACACACCTGGTGCACAACCTTCTTTAGAGGCAACTGGGTGGAATAAGGAGGTGCGTGAGCATGCAGATGTTGCTTGTGCCGATTTTTGGTACTTCAACAACATCCCTTTCAATGTGGCAAGCTCACCTTATTGGGACAATTTGGTGACCGCATTGACAGTTGCAGGGAAAGGCTACAAGGCGCCTTCGCGCAAAGAATTGAGTGGAAGGTTAGAAATTAGTTTATGTTCTTTAATTTAATTTTATGTTTCTTAAGTTTAATTTATGATTAATTTAAGTTATTTTTTTGTTTACAAATTAAAATTGTGTACTTAATTTCACTTTGTACTTGTAGGTTGCTTTCTAATGCTACTGAAAGAGCAAAGGCAGTGATACAAGAACAAAAAGAAGAATGGCAACAATATGGCTGCACTATTCTTTCTGATGGGTGGACGGATGGAAAAAACCGTACCATCATAAATTTTTTGGTTTCTTGCAAAAATGAGGTGGTGTTCTTGAAATCCGTAGATGCCTCCAACATAGTAAAAAATGCAGAAAATTTGGCTAGAATGTTGGAGCAAGTGTGCATGGAGGTTGGGCTTAAAAATGTCGTGCAAATCATAACTGACAATGCAGCGGCATATGTGGCAGCAGGAAGAATCCTCCAAGATAGACACCAGACAATTTTTTGGACACCATGTGCTGCCCATGTCCTTGACCTTCTTTTGGAGGACATAGGAAAATTACATTGGGTCACACCGATTGTAGAGGATGGAAGAAGGATCACTAAATACATCTACAATCACCCTTGGGTTCTGAGCTTGATGAGGGAGCACACCAATGGGAGAGACTTGGTGAGACCTGGTGTGACAAGGTTTGCAACGGTTTTCTTAACGTTGCAAAGCATTCTTGGCGCATTGACGGCTTTGAAACAAATGTTTGTGAGTCAAGCATGGATAGACTCACCTTATTCAAAGAAGCCGGAAGGAGAAAGAGTTGCAAGCATTGTCTTCGAGCCCCTCTTTGCACAAAAAGCAACAGAGATTGTGAAGGTAACTTCAAAACTTTGAGTTTGAATCTAAATTCAAATTGAACATTTTCTTAAAGTTAATGTCCTTCATTGTAAATTTGTAAATTACTAAATTGTAACTCTAATAGTTTTTTGCATTTTTAAATTTATATTGTAGGTGTCAGAGCCCTTGGTTAGAGTGCTCCGTTTGGTGGATGGGGATCAAACCCCAATGGGTTATCTTTATGAGGCCATGGATAGGGCCAAGGAGGCTATTAGAAATTATTATAAGGGGGACAGCCTCAAGTTTGATCCCATTTGGGAGATTATTGACAGGAGGTGGAACAATCAACTCCACCAACCTATCCATGCAACAGGGTACTTCTTGAACCCCCGTTTCATCCATTCAGGCACCTATACAGATCCTACTGGAGAGGTTATGGAGGGCCTCACTACTTGCATTCAGCGGATGACATCCACGCCTGATGAGGCAGACTGCATTGTTAATGAATTGCAAAGTTACAGGGAAAAAAGGGGTGTACTCTTCTCTTCAGACTTGGCAAAGAGAGCAGTATCTAGGCTGCCACCAGGTATAAAATTTGAAATTTACAAGTTACAAAAATGAAAATTTGATAGTTACAAGTTACAAGTTACAATTTTCTAACTTTTTCTTCTTTTTTTTGTAGATGTTTGGTGGACACATTGGGGTGGAAAAACCCCACATCTTCAAAACTTTGCCCTCCGTGTTTTGAGCCAGCCTTGTAGTTCATCCAATTGTGAGCGCAATTGGAGTTTGTTTGAGGCCATCCACACAAAGAAGAGGAACAAACTCGCTCAAAAACGCCTCAATGACCTTGTCTATGTGCAATATAATCTTCGATTGCGCATAAAAAAGGTAGAGGAGATATCATATGATGATCCAATTGATTTGGAGGAGATAGATCCATACAGTGATTGGACAGGGCGAGGGGAGCAACCTCCATTGTTTACCGAGGATGAGATTTATGATTTAGAGCGACAGGCAATGGAGGAGGGTGGATTTACATTCTCATTGGATGACCTTGAGGATGATCCTGAGGAGGAGTCATTGCCAGTGCCACCACCAGCAGCTGCAGGAGGATCTACATCTAGGATGGAGGTTGAGGAGCCACAGGCACAGCAGGAGCGGAGTCCTATGATTACACGGACACCCTCTTCCGGTCCCATACTGAGATCTAGACATGGGAAGAGGAAGATGTGATTCATGTGAATTTGTAAAAACTGAAATATATTAATGTTTATGACATATGTAGTATTTACTTTCAGTTTTACAAAAACAATTTGCTATTTCATTTTGTTTCAGACTATTATCATATCAGCACATTGAGCATTCCACATGAGGATGCCATTTTGTATCCAATTTCTTTCAAATCAATCAAATATAGCTTGTTTCTTATATGTACTCATTTATTGACTCATTGGATGCATCTTATCTTTGAATTTTGCAAAAAAAATGAGTTTTTAGTGAAGTTTAAGCAATTTTTTAAGTTCCCGAGTTTTTTGCCGAGTTTTTGCCGAGTTTTTGCCGAGCCGAGTTTTTCGGGCTTGCCGAGTACTTGAAAATGCCGAGTTTTCCAACTATGGTGGAAACTATCGAAAACCATTGCAATCAAAATCTGAATACACTAGAATGATACCGATGATGAATAATGAAAATCAAGCCCAATTGGGTGACTTACTATAAATACACTCTCTCCAAGAATCTTGGAGAACCCACCAAAAGTCGGAATTCACTTCAACAAGTGGCATAGTAGTCCTCTAGACCAACTAAGCTCATTGCCAACATCAAACATCCTCCCAAACAAGGCTGACGGTCACCAAGAAAGCCAAAGCCAACTATAATACTGAAGTGATCAAAAATGGGGACATTACATTGTTTTGTAAATGACTCGAGACTCGATTAGTTTTGATGAGTTAAAGACTCTAGTTGGAGCTTAACTATTATTATTGGCTATCCTTAGAAGCTCGTATGGTTGACTAAATTGCCTATCCCATATTGGATAGATGATTGGTCCAAAATGACCATGATTTACTAATGTCCATGTTGGCTATTCATTTGTTTGTCCCATATTGGACAAGATAGCCTTTGTTAATTCTTGAGTATTCAATCAACACTATCAAATATTAAAATAAGCTACTTAAAATGATTATTAGAACAAGTTATTACTCATTCTTCTTTATGAATAATTAATTTAAAAAATTGTTTGATCAATCAAATTGTTTCTTGTGTCTATTCCATTTAGATAGATTCATGTCTTGATGGATGGATTCGTGTCCCATATGGACAAAAGATGAAATTTGGGTTAAGTGAAGAAAATGAAAGAGAAAATTTGTGAATCTTTTGGGTACAATTTTATGGTTATTACATGGCTTTGCACAAAGGAGTGGAATCCTAGTATGCAAGGCACTCCCACAATTCATCATGGTATAGGATGCAACACTCTGCTATCATCTTGGATGTCAGCAGTGACAATCAAGAGTTTGTGTTTGCTGCCCAAGATTTTTGGTGAATATGTAATGAGAGTGTAGAACATCATGGCAACATATAATATCATTCAATTTGATTAGACCAATCAAGAGTTTGTGTTCGCTGCCCAAGATTTTTGGTGAATATGTAATGCGAGTGTAGAACATCATGGCAACATATAATATCATTCAATTTGATTAGACCAATTTTTCTTGTTCTTTTTCAAAACCTAAATCTACTAAGGAGAATATTTATGTTTTTGCTAATATGGGTGTTTTCCCAATGGCAATTGAAAAACAAACATAATGCCAAATATATGAATAAGCAGAAATTTTATGGTATTGTAATATTGAAAATT
This sequence comes from Sequoiadendron giganteum, assembly GCA_007115665.2. Lineage (NCBI taxonomy): Eukaryota > Viridiplantae > Streptophyta > Pinopsida > Cupressales > Cupressaceae > Sequoiadendron > Sequoiadendron giganteum. The sequence continues at coordinate 396,664,267 of CM021103.1, forward strand.
GCATAGCCTTGCAAATTCACTCTATCTTTTGTGTCCACTTTGGTGTACATTCCCTTAATGTTTTTATAGGCTCATTTCAACCCTTGCATTAGCCTTTTTCCTTCCCATGGTGCTTAGGCCTTGTTTCTTGTGGTCATTTTCTGATGTCACCTCTATGTTAGCTTTAAGTTTTTCTAGTGTCTCGTCGTTTTCAAGCACAAATTGTCTACACTAATGCAGTAGGAATTCATGTGTCACACTCGCATTTTGCAATAGTTTTTTGTTTGGTGATCATTTCTAAGCTTTTTTCCACTTGTCACCTTCCCAAGTTAGTGAAAACAGCTCAAGACAATACCAAATGGCTCATCAACCCCTTCCTTTTTCCCTCTTTCTCCCTTTTTGAATCTAATTTTTTCATTCTTGGTTTCTCTTGGCACTCTCAAGGTCATACACAACTCTCTCTCAAGCTCTATAGCTTTCTATGACACTCTTACAACAGTCTCTTTTAGCTCTCTTCTTCTTCTTGGCTTCCTTAAGCCTTTGCAGGTAATATTGTTCTAGTTCCTTATTATTATTGCAAGAATTTCCTTTATTATGCCCCTCAACACCTTGGGATTATCACATCCTGTCAATCTCTCATTTTAGTTACTATTCTTATTTCTAGATGCACTTAGATTAAGGACACACTATTTTTCTTTCTATTTATCTATTGGTTGTTGTGGAGGTAGAAATACCAAAGCAAGGATTTGACTGAGATAAATCCCCAAACAACCCCAAACATTTTTCCTTTCCTTTGTGCTCACAAATATTGTGAGAACACTTAACTACATGGAGGTTTGAAACTATTTTCTTATTTGTAAATTCATTTATATTGTTCATTTGAAGCATGTAAACCTTATCATTTAGTTTATTTCTTTATATTTTCATTGTATATTATTTTCTAGTGCATTTTTGTTTCTGGTTTTGTAGATTAGGTGAACAACTAAGTCATTTTTTTATGATTTCTTGGCATTTTCCTATATTATTTTTCCTATAGACACTAGGGCATCTACACACACATCCTCACGGTCACACTAGCATCCTAGACAGTAACTTCCTTCTTTTGACTTCATATTCCTCTTTTCATCCTCTTTTATGTTTTGTGACTTGTTTTTGTAAAATATTATTTTTGTTACACCCCGAATTGTAAGATACTATGTAAGTATTGCATAGGGCCGAAAGATTGTAATGTGAACTCAATTGTTGAATAAAATGTGTACCTTGTTGTCAATATGAGTGTTGTTACATTTAATGATTGTCTCATTTTAATGTATTTCAATTGATGTCATTCTTGGTGTAATAATGCATATTAAATTATAGAATTGTTAATATTCTAACTTGTGACATGTTGTATCTATATTGTTATGTTGTGAGCATTTGACTTTCGTGGACGTATGTCAATGGATGCAGGTATAGGTACCATTCCTCCAGGCGGAGGGGAAATATCACTTGGGAGAGGGGCTTGGTCGGTTAACCCGTAATGTGTACTAACTAAGCATACACACACTTCACTATAGAGTGAGTAACTGAATTAGTTGAGTTAGATAAGTCATCCATAGTCATAGACTGGCATTAGGAGTCATGTCTTCTTTTGTACCTTTTGTAAGTGATGTTTATCTGTTAACTGTCTCATTGTATTAAGTTCATTACAATGGATTGTATTTGAATGCAAGTAATTAGGCTAGGTATATATGTATACATATATATATATATATATGAATTATATACACGCATCCATATGTATATACATATCGATAAAAGTGTGTGACAGGCAAACGGATATGCCCACACAGTTGCATCGACATGGTATACATACGCATACATGTATATCGAAATATATATGGACATATGTATATGAATGTATATGTATATACATCACCTGTTGCATGTAGGATATTAATAATATTATGTTATTATTGCTTGTTGATATATATACGTATCAATATTATATAATAAATATATAAATATTAAAGTTAAAAATAATAAACATAAATATATATATATATATTACTTGAAGTAATAACATATATATGTATTTATATAATTATTATAACTTTAATATTATATAGATATATAATATTAATAAATATATATATATTATTATTGAAAATCATTGTTACTTAATTCTCATCACTTGCTAAGGAAATCGAATGTTTCCTGAAGTATAATTTAAAATCAATTTTTACTTCCTTACAATATGAGATAAATCAAATACTGAGGACTCCTCTAAAGCTGGATTGAAATATTCGAATCACAAACTTAGGACTTGACTAAAGCATAAGGGAAATATTTCAATTTATAAACTATTGACTTTATAAAGTCAGATTTTAAATATTTGGGGAAAACTGAAGCTTTTCCCGTGAATATGAAAAATGGCGGAAGAGTGAAATTGCGCGACTGAGAAGTACACTTCGCCTGGGTGAAAGGTTCAACGCTGCTGAAATACAGGAGGCAACGCAGCTCAAAGGTGTAAACTTGTTGCAATTTCAAGCATGACCTTTTCTCAAACAAATGAATCAACTACCTGGTTGGCGCCATATCCCTGTAAGTGGCGATTTCTGCTAATCAGTTGAACAATTCTTGTTTTGTTGGCTCATAAATAAGTCGAATCACTTCCTAAAATGCTGAGTAAGGGCTTGGAAATCCGCTAAGTGCCTTTGAACAAGTCTGGTTGTGTGTTGTCAATTCTCATGCCTTCCCGTAAGGAAATGCGTTGCATTTTGGGACTCTATAAAAAAGGCTTTCGCCTGCTGCGAATTATACATTCTCATTATCAATCATTCTTATTTCATTCTCTTTTTCATTTTGAGCATTCATATAACACTCATTCATCCCATTGTTGTGAGAAGTCATTATCTGTGAGAAGCCATTGCTGTGAGAAGCCATATTTCTATGAGGAATCATTTTATTGTGTGAGAGCAATTTCTTGAAAGAGTGTTTTACTGTGAGAAAGAACAGAGAAACTTTGTAGTCTGGAATACCGCAAGGACAAACCATCATCACTTGAGGAAAGCTTAATTCGGGCATGATTAAATTATTCTCATTTCATCTTTAATCTTTGTGAGTCATGTTAGATCAATGAAGTTACTATTCTGCTCTTTTTATCTTCAAACTTTGAGAAGTCATGTTAGACAAACGAAATATGATACTATTTTATGATGCTTGCAATTGACTGTCCAAAAGTTGCATGAAGTAAATAAGGCATAGGTAATGCACAGTTGTATTAAAAAGTAATAATTTGTCTTAAAAGGTAGACAATGCATTTAGTTCTATTTGCTTTGCTTGTATGATCTCTGTATAAAGAGAGTATTTATTATTTTAGATATTTCTACTAGGACTGAGATGAGAGCTTGATTCAAGTACATTATAGCCAGCTAAGTTATTAGTTTAACTCAGTAAACTAGCTAAACTCGTAGGAAATATTTATTCCCGTATAGGAGAGAGTATTAGTAGTACTTGAGATGCAGATTCATCCCAGTAGGTTTACCTGATGTAGGATGTCTTTGGTACGGATTACCACGATAGGACAAAAGACCTACGCGTAGTGTAAGATAGCCCTAAGTCAAATCAACCCTGAATAGTGTATGTGGCAGTTGACCCTCAGTAGAGATACTGATTAAACACTTTGGCCAAAGTAGTGTAAATGAACAACGTCATCTTGATTGAGTGATGAATACACTGTCATGTCCACCGTGATCCCGTATTGCATACTAGATTGAGAGTTTACCGAATGTACAGGTTCTAGCTATGTACGACACACCACTATACTCAGACGGTTTACAGTATCGATTACCCAACCAATCTCTTTGTTGAAGGGAGGGCCATCTATCGAATGATAGATGTGCGGGGGACCGCATTATAAGTCTATGGTTGGCAAAAAAGCGCCCGAGTGATGTTTTTCCTCCTTACCAGGCTACTGAGGCACCGAGATTTGAAAGGCGGATTCCTAGACCTTCTTACCATTATTAGTTCAAAAGCTCAAACGAGCTATGTATGTGCACATATGTATATTTTCTTTGATGTTCATTTTAAAAGGAAAAGTTTCATTATTTGAAATATATTGTCTTGTTCATTTGAAAGGAAAAAGATTTCATTAGCTAGCATGTATCTTATTTAATGTTAATGAAAAGGAAAGAAATATTTCAGTACTTTCTTATATGCAAGTTATCTATGTTAAAAGTTGTAGATTAAGAAAAAAAAAAATTACGTAAGAACCGGGTCGTTACAATTTTATTTTCTAGAAAATAGTCTTGTACTAGCTTTCTTCTATTATTCTAGCTAAATAAAACATATTCATTTAAACTAGTTCTGGGATTGTAGTTTTGTTTTGTTAAATATTATGTAACACTCTAACTATCCTACCGCTAATATAAGGTTAACCAACCAACTAACTTCAAATCAATTCAGCTGAAAAGAACATCTAACTGAATTAACGGAAAAGAAACATTCACTGATTTCCAATAACAGAAAAGCAAACGAACATTAACTAACTTTCCAAAGCTTACAAATAAAATTACCACTGAACAATCTTTAAGCTAAGTAACCTTTTCAAATATTACAGGAGAGAGAAGGGTTTCAAGAGTTTGCAGATAAGAAGCTGAAGCATTTGATCTTGACATTGTCATCAAGGAAAAAGGAGATATCATCAGGGGCTTTACCGCCCATCTGAAGACCTACTGGTCTCCCGTGTTCCTTCAACTGAAGGAACCCGTCCCTTCACGAGGGTAGTTAACAAGGATCACTTTATCATCATGCCTCTGAGCTTGGTGTCAAGGACCTATACCTCCTAACCGAACCTTACTAAGGGTACCTCCCAACTAGAAAGGTCACTCTGATCGGTGGTATATCTGGTACTTGATAGCTGACAGATGTCGAATCTAGCATCGTACCTTGGCCAAGGATTTAATATTTAACAGACACTCCTGTGCCGTCAGCACTCTCACCCTCGCTCGTCATGATAATACTTGACTCGAGGTTTATATTTCAATGACTTGGTTCGAGATCCTTCCTCTTAATTTTAAGGTTAAGCCGTTTTACTATATTATACATAAAGAGAGATTCGGCTCATTGTCTTTCACTTCTTTAAGAAAAATCTACTTATTTTTATTTCAATAAAATATAGAGATAAGGAAAAAGACTTGTCATCCTTGACGGTCTCCTCAAATATAATGGACTCGGATCAAAAAAAGATATAGGTACGATTTCAACTCGGTTAATATAATAGTAGAGAGCAAAGAAACCCCCGGCTAGGACAAGATGAATTTAATCACAGAGCATAATAAAGAAGGCTCAGATCAGCATTCAGATCCCAAAATTAAAGAAGAGCAAATTGAAAGCCAAAAACCAAATTCTGTTCAGGTTCTAGCTTGGAAGGAGTCTTCCATTGGTCAAGTTTCAAAAAGATAGTAAAAGACCCATTTCAATATACTTATGAAAGACGAGCAACTTCAAGGAAAATTCCCTTTGAAACCTAAGGTTTTCAGGACGATTAACGAATCATCGATGCAAAACAATAATTGCTCTTATACATGCCTGTGTTGGAAGTTCTGCAAGTCGTAGAAGTCCCCAAAGTCTTCTCTTCAATTGATCTAGACAAAATTACGCTGCCATTGGAGCCTTCTAACCCGAGAGAAAGAGAGGAAGGTGTGCTGCGACGGAGGTAATACCCAAATGTGAAGCAAGACAAATAGTTTGCCCCAGCCGACAAGAATGCCAAACCCGTAGCATCAGAAATGTGAATGCCCAGAAATGACGAGGGAGCCCCCATTTCGAATGCCATCCCCCATTGAATGAATTCCTAAGACAAAAAAATACTTCCCAAAAGAACCCGCATGCCTTCCTTGAACGTTTCGATCAAGAAGAGAGACCCCAGGTGGCGGCAGAACAGAGGTTCCATTTTTTCCTATCACCGATTCACAAGATTCCCTCAAATAATTAAATTCAATTAAATCCAATTAATGGTTTTCCCATTACCAAAAGACAATACAAACTTATTTCTTTATTATTAATTAAATATTTAACATCCTCTTGCCCAAAATACTTGCAATTATTTTCCAAGATTGGTTCGCTCAACTAGTGAGGATGGGAATGAATATTTTAATTATATCAATTATAAAATAACCATTTGAAATCTCTTATAAGGTGATTATTGATTTATATATATTTAAATTGGCTTATTTAATAAATAATTATATTAAATTATTATTGACCAAGTTACAATTTTGATTCCCTGTCTTACACCGACTCATGGCGAGATGACAATTTCCGATCCTCTGTTAACCACTACCTCTCCCTGATGACATCTCATTTTCCGTCGTGGCGTCATCAATCTTGAATCCACTGACAGGTATTATGGTTAGATTGTTCACAACGGCTATATATAAATATGTATTTAAATATAATCTCATGAACACATTCAATTTCACATGAACAAGAAATTCACTTGCAAATAAAAAGATCATTAACTTATAGTTACGATAAAGGAACTATCTATTCCATTCACGATTTCACATTCACATGAAATCAGTTACTTGCAACTAACTTTGCATCTGAAAATACATAACCAAATTCATAGTCTCAATGTAAGGGATGTAACATATTAGCAAACTAGTCTCAATCCTAATGTAAATATAGGGAAAATCATTTGGCTAATACAATTTAGCTAAATCACCATTTTCCCTCTTCTACAGGTATTTGGATTGAACAAACCATATTGTTTCATAACAAACCTCCAAGACGACCCTTGATAGAGGATGGCGCATGAGATTAAATTTTTGTAAGCAACTTGTGAAGGCTCCCTTGCTACTATGGGAAATGGCAATGGTACAGAATTTTTCATCTTCTTATTATGGCATTCATTGGATGGACCCTTTACTCCAAAGATAACATCATGCCACAGAACTCACACTATTCACAAAAGTTCATACATTAGATGGCAATTAGTTTATGGGATTATAATAAGAACATACTCCTACTAACTATCTATGAAGGGAAACTATTGCAAAGTGAAGATATTTTTGTCACCATTGGAAATGGGGAGGAGGAATTTATCTTCATCACTATTCTAGGGCAGCCAATACCATCCATACTGCAAAACTATAATTCTCCTATGTTTTACATTTTGAATAAGCAGGGAGGAAGGCAAGCATTGGCAAAAATCAGCATATTGGTTCTTGTACAGAAGAGCCAACCAAATAGCTGATCCGAAATTCACCTACAAGGCTGTTTGGGCTAATAAAAATCAAACGACAGCTATACTTCATAGTGAGTTCATACCAATATGCTCATAATTAGTCAATGTCGTGAGGCTGAAATAACATGCATAGAAACACCAAGAGAAGTTGGGGACTCCAAGATACTTGGTACAACAAAGGCACAATTTCATCTTGCTCCTACTACTAAATTTAAACAGCACTATAGTTCTTATTGTCGGCATCCATCTACTTATCATGCTAGTGTTGATAGAGAGAATAGAGAGTCCATGGATATACCAATGCTGGAAGGAGATAGTTAAGTTCCCAAAATTTTGTGTTCATAGAGAGAATAGAAAGTCCATGGATATACCAATGCAGGAAGGAGATGGTTATGTTCCCAAAATTTTGTGTATAATGCAAAGTATGAGGATTTTTCCATCTTGCAGGAACATGGTCAGACCTCATAGAGCTGTGTATGACCAACAATCATAGATGTTGATGCAAAGATGTAGTGAGATTTTGGACTAACTACTTGCTTTTGACATAGTGGTTGTAGGAAGTTATTGCCTCCGAGAAGGGAGGAAAAGTATCATCAAATGCGAGGGGTAATGGAAGAGAAGTCTAGCGCCATCTGAAACCTAACCTGTAAGTTTGTGACTGTCATTTGAGTAGGATTAGATCTACAAGTTCAGAGTTGTCAGGTAAACTACAAGGTCGACCGTAGGTGATAGGATCACCTAACCTATGTTGTTGGTCGTGTAGCATCACCATGTTATTTCTTTTGAACTTAAAATTAAAATTGAATCTTTCAAGGACCTTGAATTTTGGATTGTCTTTTGGCAAACATTTAAATGGCTCTTGAAAATATTTAATTTTTATTTAATTGATCAAATATAAAAGAATTATACTTATATATCGAAAAATTCAAAACACATATTTAGAAATAAATATATATATATACATAATGATGCATATAATATATATATATATATATATATATATATATATATATATATATATATATATATTTATGTATAGGAAAAGGAAGTTATTGAATAAAAGTATTTATGCTTATAAGACTATTTAAGTCTTTGGTCAGCCACCACATAAGCAATTCCTAGTGGCTATAAAACGAAGGTGAAATACATTCGAAGAAAGTTTTAAAAAAAAAAAAAGATTAAAGCCTTCAAACTTAGGAGGCTGGTAAACCGTGTGAAGGGATATTATCAAAGTTGCCACCCAAAACGGAGTTGGCGTATGGTGGGAAGAAAATCATTTGCATGAATAAAATTAGTTATCGATTTGATTGATAAAAAAAATATTAAAATTTCAAATCCGGGAAATATATGGGGAGAAGGAAGAATGCACGGAAGAATAGAAGAGAATACACGGCGGAAAAAGAAGAAATGGAGAGCTGTGAGGAGTAAGAACTGACGGCAATGAGGAGGAGAAGACAGCAGTGAGCAGGGATAGTTTCTCCAGCTGATACAGGTCATGTTATCAGTTCTGTCTTGTCCTCATTCTTCTGTAAATTTGTAAGAAGTATGTATTTATTTATCGAAGAAAAAGAATCAATAAAACTCTCTCTTTACTATGTAGCTTTTGTTATAGAAAATAAATGAGGAAGACCAATTGTCTAGAAGTAATAGAACAGTGAAAGAATGTTCATTAAGGCTGTAATTAGCCAATAAGTAAAAGGAATTACTGATTTCATTTCCAAAACCCATGGGAAAATATTAAACCAAAGATGTGTTGAACTTGCTTTCAGAGGTAATAATTTAATTTCAAGATTCATACCTATGAGCATGAAGGAGTAGAAACTGATTCATGCTCACGGGCATGAATGCTTACCAATGAACTTAATGAATCAATAGAAGGAAGATATCCACATATGGTAGCCTACTTGTTTTAAATTATCACTATGAACAACCCAGTCCAGTCACATCAGTTTTAAATTACCCTCATGAGTCAATATGCAGTAGCATAAGGGACAAACATGACAGTTTTAATTACGTTATATGTGCTTGCTGAGTAGGGTGATAAACTTGACTACATGACTTTGTCGTGTTGCACTTATTTAAAACCTTGGCCAAGGTGATGCTGTTACCTGTTAGTGTCAGTCAGTTTTTGCCCTAGATATGCACCCCAGTCAGGGATCATACTAGTTAGGAGCTGCCTATAGTGTATGACCGACTAGGGATTGTGTAAGGTCAAACACCAGTCTCAAATGGCATTAGAATCTCTTTCCATTACTTCTCTGCGAAGGGTTGGGCCCTTCCAGTAGGAATGGCACAGGGGACTAGTAAGTCCATGGATGGGTGGAAAAGCGCCCTGATGGTATTTTTCCTCCTCGATTTCAACAGTAAAGGATGAATAAAGTTCCAAATGGAATAGACGGATTCATGGAAAACTGTAATCTCAAACTCTCTATATCTTTGTAATGGTTACTTACTCTAAAAGTTTTCCTTTCAGTTATCTTTCGTACATTTCGATTTGAATCAGCTTAAAGTTCATGCTCTTTTTTAAAAATATATATATATATTGCTGCTCTGTATCAATTTATTCATGCATTTCAGTTTATGCAAGTTTATATCAGAATTAAATGTTGCACTTTTATTAGTTGCTAAGTTCTACCTTGTTACATGTGGAATCAGAACGACCGGGTTTGCCACTGAACCTAGGGCTCATCACCACAAAAAAATTAAGGAGTAATAAAACTGAAATAAAGCATTTTGGTTTTTTGCTAGGATGTGGATTCATACCACTAAACGTAAAAGAGCTCGAGATCCAATTTATTCTCAGCTTTGGAGAGTAACAAGTTTGAAACATGATTATTCATGCTACACTCCACCCTCTGATAACGAAACCCTAGCTGTGCACTTAAACGACTGAGAAGAGAAAGACAACCTTAGACAGCTTCAAGAATAGAAGTAATGAGAACAACCATCATGGCAAATAAGATAACTAAAACTGAAAAACAAATCAATAACTCCTGTTGTAAACAAAAATGAGTCTGATGACTCAAAAGAACTTCATGTACCCACTCCGGGTTACCGACTAATTCCTTATTCCACGTTAAGGAGGGCAAGAAGAGCCCATAATTGGAAGTGACAATAGCTCTTAGATAAGGGCTTTGAGATGTAAAAAATGTAAAAAAAAAAAAATTGTAGTGCAAATAAAATATCAATTTTGTTGTGTGTAACCTTTGAATTAAATGTAAGTAAATAATGGAATAAAGAGACTAAAAGGATGTTTATTTAACAGGTAAATTAAGTAATTTAAAGATGTCTCATATGCAAGAAGGTGGAGGGGAAACTGGACTCCCAAAGACTCCTACAGCCAAATTAGACAGGCTTTTGCTTATGATGCAAGACACCCAAGTCAGGCTCCATCATTTGGAGCGGAGGGAAGATAGACACACAATAACTCAGAATGAGGAACATGAATCTCAGTTTGGAGACAGAAATATTGAAACAGACCACACACATCAAACTGACAGTGAAGAGCATACCTTTCCCAGTCTAGTAAAGATAAATCAGTACGCAGTGTCATTTCTGATGACATGAAAAATGTTAAACCACCCCAGTATGACGGATCCGAGGCCGATGATGCCGCTGAGGCATGTTTAACTGGAGTGGAAAAATATTTTGAAATCCGAGATTATACTGAGAATATGAAAGCAATATGGGGGGCTTACTAGCTGACGGGAGAGGCTGTCGATTGGTGGGAAAACAAGAAGGCCGAATTAGGCTTGAAGTCCGCTAATGTGACATGGGAGCAGTTTGTAGAAATCTTTAGGCAACGATGATTGCCTTAGTTATTTTTTGAACAGAAATTGACGGACTTCCAAGAGCTAAGATAAGGGGAACTTTCCGTACATGCTTACTAGGAGAAGTTTACCCGTTTGCTCAAGTACGATCCTCAATTTCAAAAAGATGAGAAGTACAAAATTAGAAAGTTTATTATGGGTCTCAACAACCGTATAGGTGGGCCTATCGATGTTTTGGCTCCTACTACTATGAATGAAGCCTATGAGAAGGTTGTAAGACAGGAACAAAAGCTCAAAAAGGATGACTCCATTAGGGATAGGAACAGAAAGAGGAGGAATTGGTCGCAAAATTCCCAGTCATTTAAGAAGAAAGGAGATAACTTCGGATCCAAAAACAAAAATGCAAAAGGGTTTAAGGGAGGCCGTCGGGATAATCAGGAAGATAGGAGGGGTTTTGATAAATCCAGAAGAGGTAATGTGGAAAGTAATGGAGATACTGAAAAAAGAGGACCCTCGGGGGGATGTTTCACATGCAAAGGCGAGCATTATGCCAATCAGTGTCCCACAAGAAGTCAAGGGGGACAGCAACAGAGGAACCCTTTACCTCCACAGCAGATAGCATTTCAGCAAAGAATCCATGGAGCGGTGGACAACAGACAAGCAAAATATCAGTTTAACCCGGTAGAGACTCCAAGTATGCTATATGGGAACCCCATAACTGTACTCATAGACATAGGAGCTACAGAAATTTTCATTTCTCCTAAATTGCTAAGCAAGTTTCCTAAAAGATCAAGATTTATGGCTAATTCTTGGACTGTTGAGTATGCCAACCAGTCGAGAGCTCGAGTAGAGCAGTGTTTATTTGAGGCCAAGGTTGAGCTTTCAGGCCTTACCACAGAAGTAGATTTATATGTAGCGCCCCTAGGCACCTATGATGTCATTTTAGGCATGAATTGGTTGGGAAAACACAAAGCCAAGGTTAACTATTATGACAAAACAATTGAGAATGAGGATGACCTAGGAAATAAAGTGTTGGTGCAAGGCACTTGTCATGAGATCAAGTTGCAACAACTCTCCGCTATACAATTAAAGCAAAGTGGAAGGAAGAGTTGTCAGATCTTCGTAGTGAAAATGGAGGAAATTAGTGAAAACAAAGAAATTGCTTACCATGATGACCTAATGATGTATGAAACCAGCTATCTTCAAGGGGAAAGATCAATGGAATATGAGAAACCAAAGGAATCCTTTGAAGAAAAATATCCTTACCTTCGGGGTTATCAAGATGTATTTCCTGAAGAATTACCCGAGTTACCATCAAAAAGGATATTCGATTTCTCCATTGAGTTAGTACCAGGAGCAGCACCAGTGTCGAAAGCTCCCTACCATATGACAACTATAGAACTTATGGAATTGAAAGCCCAATTACAAGAGTTACTGAGCAAAGGTTTGATTAGACCTAGTGTATCACCATGGGGAGCACCAGTAATATTTGTTAAGAAAAAGGATGGAAGCCTTCGTCTCTGCATAGATTATACTAAACAAGTTAACCATTAGAAACAAGTACCCTCTACCCCGCATCAATGATTTGTTTGCTCAAATGCGCAGAGTAGCAGTTTTCTCTAAAATAGATCTACGATCAGGGTATCACCAGTTAAAGCTTAGAGATGAAGATATCCACAAAACAGCCTTTAGGACTCGTTATGGGCACTATGAGTTCACGGTATTACCATTTGGGCTTACCAATGCCCCAGCTACATTTATGAACATGATGAACAGCGTGTTCCATGACTGCTTAGATAAGTTTGTTCTGGTATTCTTGGATGATATTCTAATTTACTCTAAGAATGAAGAAGAACATTATCAGCATTTGCAAATTGTTTTATAGAGCTTGTACGAAAACAAGTTACATGGGAAGCTATCCAAATGCACCTTCTTTCAGAAAGAAGTGCAATACCTGGGTCATATCATCTCAGAAAAAGGTATTGTTGTGGATCCAGCTAAAATAAAGGCTATAACCTATGTTACACCGGCGTCAGGGACGAGGGGACATCGGAACGGGGGGACAAGTTTCTGGGGTGGGGGGACAAAGGGGCCTCAATTTGGGGATGGCAAGGGGACGACGGTCGGGGGCTGTATATACTATATACTATACATATGGTACTTAAAATGCTAGTTATGAAAAGATGTATAACAGTATACTTGAACATTGAACATTGAACATTAACAATGAAGTGAATGAACCATTGAACATTGAAGTTTTCAAATTAGAAATTAGAATACTCAATACTACAATGTAACAATTGTCGAATCAGCAAATGGAAGATTTCTATTATATCATATATGATATCAAAAATTTAAATATATAATCATAAAGATGATTACAATGAGTAGCATGATATGAATATCAAAACAAGTACAAACTACAAAGTCAAAATGTCAAAATGTAGTGAAGGAGGCGGAGGCCTCTAATCATCCCTCGGGAGGTCGGCAAACTCCTCATCACTGGAACCATTGGACTCCCCAAAGTCAAGATCTGCCAAAGGAACACCAACCAGCCCTAAATCTGAAGCATCCTCATCCTCATCAATCTGTGATGGCTCCTCTGGCTCTACATCCCATCGTGTTGTTGGGCTCTCCTTGTACACACGTGTCCTGCGCTCAGTGATACACAAGGCACTATGTATAGCCACTAGCTTCTCTGCTCTCCTAGAGGTAAGTTTGTTCCTCTTAAGAGAGTGGATGAAGCTATAAGTAGACCAGTTCCTCTCAAACTAGAAACCTGAGACAGCAAACGAATGGCTAGTGTGGTAGTCAGTGATTTCGGTTCATAACAAGTCCACCACAAAATTGGATCCTCCTGTGCCATAGTTCTTATATCCGCCTTTGTTGTAGCCTTGTAACCCCTAAGAGTAGAAAATTTTGTCCACTCAGTGCGAATGTTGCCAGCAGCTTTAGCATCATACATCCTATCAATGCACTTGAAGCACCCTTCCTTCACCTCATCATCCTGAATCGGTGTTAACTCTACCAGGCCTAGGCATGTACCACTTCGGATTCAATGCATAAGCAACCATGTGCAAGGGAATGTTTAGGTTGTCCCCTGCACTGAATAATAGGCTGAATGTAAACATTGTAGAATGCTAGAGTGGGGTCCTTCTCTCGCACAACTGCCCTCATCTGGCCAAGCATCAAATCAATGCACTCATACACCTCTCCAAGGTTAGGTGCATCCCATCCCCATATCTGATGACTTGGACAACTGGTTTAATGATGGCAACAATATATTTTGCATCATTCCAAAATCCATCACTCTTCACTATCTCCTTCACCCTCTTCCCCTGCTCTGTCTTGGCCCCATCCCACAGATTCCATTCTTGCATCATAACCATGAGTTGCAATGGCTCTTGCAACTCAATCATTCTCTCCAAAAGAATGAAATAGGATGCATATCGAGTCTCAACTGGTTTCAAGAACTCCTTCTTTGTGAAGCTCCTGAAGATGGCATGTGAAGTGTGGTGGTTGCAGATATACATCTGCACATCTCTTGCATTGCTGACCACTCCTCTAATCCACTCAATCTTCCCCATGTCCTTGAGTGCATTGTTCATGGCATGCACACAACATGGAGTCCACCAAATATGTCTGTATGCTGTCTCGATAAGCCTCCCTACAGCTTTGCACACATGTGCTACATCTGTCACTACTTGGACCACATTTTGTGGCCCAATCTCCTCAATAGCTGCCCGAAGGATCTCAAACTAAAAATCAGCATCTTTTCAATGCCCTGAACAATCAACCGCCCTGAGAAAGAATGGGCCCTCTGAGCATGTAACTATGACATTGATGAGTGGACGATGCATAATGTTCGTCCACCCATCCATAACAATGTTGCATCCAGAATCCTCCCAACATGCCCTCATCGTCTCCATCAATGAATTGATCTTGGCATAGTTGTTATCCAAGAAGGTTGTCCTCAATTTGTGCTCACCTAGTGGCACATATGATGGTCCTCCCTTCGCCACCATCAACATCATCTCCTTATAATAAGGAGATCGAGCTACATGAAATGGGATTCCATTGGCAAAAAATAACTTGCCAATGGAATCATCTATCTGATCCTTCTGGTGCACATTAAATAAATCAGCTATGGGATTACGCTGATTTTGCATCTTGTGTTTCCCCTTGCCCTGTTGCGATTCAGCCATAGCATTATAAGTCGATGAGGGTCCTGAGGCTGCCCCTGACAATGTTCCTGCTCTCTGATGCGATGTCTGAGTAGAAATATGTGGCCTCTGCATATGCTGCTCCTGAATCTACTGAATAGTCTGAATATGTTGCCTACCAGACAAGGTAGTAGGCATAGGAATTCCCACGTCATCTGGAACACCCCAAAGCTTGTTGAGCTCAATTCTATATTTCAGATTTTTAGGGTCCTTCAAAAAATCACATGCTCCCACACCTTTTCCTAGCCAAAAGAGGAAGTGTGCATTAACTCTGGTGATGCTCCCAAACCAATCATCACCACAAATGTTGCATTTCCATTTTCTCGTACCACCACCTGATGATGTTGGGGTTGTTATTCTTGTTGCAAACTGTTTGAGAGGAGATTTGGGATCATAAGGACCCCTAGCCCACTTTGCCAAAAGCTAGGAGAGGCAATCAGTAGCAACTGGTGCACTAGCTATGGAACTAGTTTGCCCTTCCGGATTTGACCCATGTTCACCCCCCTCATTGTGCTCATCTTCATGCTCAGGTTCATACTCTGATTGGCTTGGATTATGAGAATGAGTTTTCATCTCATCCTCACTCACTTCATGACTGTGGGAGCTCATTTTGACATTGCATTTCACAAAATGAAAAAAAAAAATCAATAAACACATAGTTTCAGCCTATGCCCTACTCTTAAATTAAAAAAAAAACTCTATATTTTAAAATTTTAAATTGCAAAACAAAATCTAAACTAATTTAGAAAATGAAACAATAAGAATTAGAAATGAAACAAGAAAATGAAACAACAAGAACTTAGAATTTAAATTTTACTACTTAGAAATGAAAATCAAAAAATTCAAAAAACTAAAACAATGAACATTGAAAATCAAAAAATAAAAGAAAAAATCAGTTAAAAACCTTACCTTTTGCTTGAAAAATCTCTTCAACAAGCTGAAGAATCTTCCTCCTCTTCTTCTTCTTGCTCCTTGACACTCCTCTTTCACTTGCAATCACTCCTTTCACTCCTCCAATCACTCTTTCTTCAACTCTTCACTCTTCTTCTTCTTGTTGTAGCAGACAAGTAGAAATGCAAATGTGAATAAAAATGAAGTTAGGAGGGGCTTTTGAAAGCATAGAAGAGTGTAGATGGGCCCCACATGCCCTTAGAGTTCGAATAGAACCAAAAATTCATTTTAAAATTGTGTTATTTTTTTATAAAACGTGCCTTTATGACTGTCCGCCGTGGGAGACGCTGGTGCGTTTCCGCATCTCGGGCGGCGGGGAAGCAAAATGGTGGCGCCTCCGAAGACATGGGAACGTTGTCTCCACGTCTCTAGGACGTCCCCGTTCCGGAAACACTAGGGCTTAGGGGCGGGGACGCGTCCCCAAGGTTCACTGGTTATAACAGAATGGCCCACCCTGAGGAATGTGCATGAAGTAAGAAGCTTTATGGGCTTAGCAGGCTACTACAAGAAATTCATAATGAACTTCTTGCGTATAGCATACCCAATCACATCACTCAAAGGAAAGGGAAAAGCTTTGTATGGACAGAAAAGTGTTAGAAAGTGTTTGAGCTCCTTAACGAGAAGCTAATCGCGGCACCAATATTAAAAGTACCAGACCCCGAGGAGCAATTTTTGGTAGTGACTGATGCATCAAGGGAAGGACTAGGTGGGGTACTAATGCAGAATGGGCGGGTAATAGCTTATGAATCCCGGAAACTCAAAAGTTATGAATAGAACTATGCACCACACGATTTGGAGCTCGCTGCTATAGTGCATGCTTTACAAATGTGGTGTCACTACCTGCTAGGAAAACCATTTGAGCTCCGATTAGATCACGAGGGGTTAAAATACATATTTACCCAACCTAATCTCAATGCGAGGCAAAGACGATGGTTGGAATTAATCTCAGACTCTGATTTTGAGATTAATTACATTAAAGGGAAAGAAAATTAGGTAGCAAATGCTTTGAGCCGCCGCCGGCGTGTTAATGCGGTAACCACAGTGCATTCAGATTTTAGAAACCGTGTGCTTCATCAAGTAAAGGATGACAGATATTACCAGCAGGTAAAGGTAGCTCTACAACTCAACCCTCAAGATCCAAGGTATGAGGGGTTTAGAATAGAAAACGACAAGTTACTAATGTATCAAGGTAGAATGTATATACACGAAAACACCGAACTTAGAAATTTGATTTGGAATGAAGTGCACTCTGCACCATATTCCAAACATCTTGGGGTTACTAAACTTCTAACAGCTATTAAACCCCTATATTTCTAGAAGGGAATGAAAAAAGATGCCGCAAGATTTGTGGCAAGTTGTTTAGAGTGCCAGAGAGTTAAGGCTGAACATCAACACCCCACAGAGTTGTTGCAACCCAACACAATACCTGATTGGAAATGGCAGATAATCAGTATGGACTTCGTCCAAGGATTAACTATGTCCAGAAACAAACATAATGCCATATTGGCGGTAGTAATAGATAGACTTACCAAAGTACCACACTTCATACCAGGGAACTTAACAGAAGGTGCACCAACTATTGCCTATAAATTTGTGCAAGAAGTATTTCAATTGCACGGAGTACCCGAGAAAATAATATCCAATAGGGATGCCAGAATGACGTCCAAATTTTGGAAAACCTTGTTTACACCGCTGGGTACGCAACTGAACATTAGTTCTGCCTACCATCCTGAGACAGATGGTCAACCAAATACTAGAGGATCTTCTTCGTATGTACTGCATGGATCAGCAATACAAATGGGAGAACTATCTTCCCTTAGTTGAGTTTGCTTATAACAACTCCTATCAGTCATCAATAAAACTGGCACCATTTGTGGCACTATACAGAAGGAGGTGTAGAACTCCTATCAACTGGGATAAGCTGGAAGATAGGATAACCCTCGGTCCAGAAATGCTCTCAGAAACGGAAGAGCAAGTAAAGTTGATCAGAAAAAGGTTAGTAGAAGCTAACGATCAACAGAAAAGCTATGTAGATGCAAAACGAACTCCCAGACAATTTGAAGTGGGAGAGAAAGTGCTTCTTCGCGTCAAACCTCATAAAAGTGCCATAACAAATGGGAGAACTATCTTCCCTTAGTTGAGTTTGCTTATAACAACTCCTATCAGTCATCAATAAAACTAGCACCATTTGAGGCACTATACGAAAGGAGGTGTAGAACTCCTATCAACTGGGATAAGCTGGAAGATAGGATAACCCTCGGTCCAGAAACGCTCTCAAAAACGGAAGAGCAAGTAAAGTTGATCAAAAAAAGGTTAGCAGAAGCTAACGATCGACAGAAAAGCTATGCAGGTGTAAAACGAACTCCCAAACAATTTGAAGTGGGAGAGAAAGTGCTTCTTCGCGTCAAACCTCATAAAAGTGCCATAAAATTTGGAAAATCAACCAAACTTGCACCCCGATATGTTGGACCATTTGAAGTCCTAGAAGTTATCAATCGGGTTGCTTATAAAATTGCTCTACCACCAGCTCTCGCCCGGTTACATGATGTTTTCCATGTTTCATATCTTAAAAAGTATGTATCTGATTTTGCACATTTAATTGATTGGAACTCCTTATAGGTACAAGACCCAAGGGTCGTCATGATCGAGCCAATCAAGGTGCTCGAGGTACATCAGCATCGCTTAGGTAACAGAGAAGTTACCTAGTGTAAGGTCTAGTAGGACTAGTATTCGGAAGACAATGCCACCTAGGAGGACTTCAATGAAATGCATCAAAGATTTCCTCATCTATTTAATGTTTATAACAATTGAACTTCTTCATTATGTCTGGATAAACAATGAAAACTTTTGTTACTTATATGATACTCTAAATCATTGAGGACAATGATTCACAAGGGAAAGGATACGTTACATCCCACTTGTGCCCTAGCCATTTTGATGTTGTGCCCTATCTATTTTGATGTTGTACCCTAGATATTCTGGAATTGTGCCCTAGTATCTTGATGTCGTTTCTCAAGCATGTATATCTATATATATATGTGTCGTTACTTAGCTTGTTGAAAGGAGATATACAATGTATATATATTATATATAACTAGTTAAATTAAGTTCATTTGACAGATTTTTTCATGCTTACATAGATGCAAATGCAAAGATGTAGTGAGATTTTGAACTAACTACTTGCTTTTGACCTAGTGGTTGCAAGAAGTTATCGCCTCCGAGAAGGGAGGAAAAGTTTCATCAGGTACGAGGGGTAATGGAAGAGAAGTCTAGTGCCATCTGAAACCTAACCTGTAAGTTTGTGACTGTCATTTGAGTAGTATTAGATCTACAAGTTCAGAGTTGTCAAGTAAACCACAAGGTCGACCCTAGGTGATAGGATCACCTAACCTATGTTGTTGGTCGTGTAGCATCTATTACACCCCGATTGTATAGCTACTATTTACATAGGGTGAATTGATTGTAATGATTGAATCCTGAAAATGAATAAAACAAGTTGTTCCTTGTTATCAATATGAGTGTTCTTCCATTTAATGATTGTTTCATTTAATGTTACTTCTAATGACGTTATCCTTGACGAATGTTACATGCAAAGTTATCGAGTAATGCTTATTCTAACTTTTGAGATGTTTTGCTTATATTGTGAACATATGACTTCCGAAAGCGTGTGTCAGTGGATGCAGGTACATGAACCATTCCTCCAAGCGGAGGGGAAATATCACTCGGGAGAGGAGCTTGGTCGGTTAACCGGTAATGTGAACTATCTAGGCATACACACACATAACTATAGATCGAGTAAACTGAGTCAGTTATGTTGGTTCTAGATAAGTCATCCGTAGCTCGTGTATTGGCATCAAGAGTTTTATTTACTTCTTTACGCTTTATGAGTGATGTTTATTTGTTTATCTGTCTCGTTGTATTACGATCATTATGATGGTAATGTGAATGAATGTAAGTGAATAGGGAGTGGACATATATACATGTATATAGTATATACACGTATCCATATGTATATACATATCAATACAAGCGTATGGTTGGCAAATGGATATGCTCATACGGGTGCATCGATATGGTATACCTACACATACGTGTACATTAAGGTATATATAGGTATATACATTTATATATGAACACAACCTATTATATGTGGATGTTAATAATATTATTTTATTATTGCCTGACAATTCACATATACATGTATATATATATACGCATATCGGATATGCTGACTAGCTTACGATATATTTGCAGAAGTATATATATATATATTAATATTATATATAAGTATATATTATGGTAAGATAATATACATATATATATATATTACGTAAGGTAATTAAATATATATATATTATTCATTGCCTTAATATATAAAAATATATAATATATATATAATTAATATTTAATTTCTTAATGGAAATCAAATCGTTGATTTAAATATCAACTCTCAATTTGAAAAATCGAATTATTTTTAAATAATGATCTCAACATAGGAAATCAACTTATTTCCTATTTTTATCAAAATATTACAATTTCACTATGGGGATCGAATGAAATATCATTCAGCTTAAGTTATCGGGTTAATTTAGCCAGCCGACTATGAGAATAGAATTAATCGAAACCTTGTCTTTTGGCTTTGGGAAATATACGCCAACATTGGAAAGATGAAATATTTCATTAAACTATAGTCTAAAACTTTTGAGATCAAAAAGATTATCATTCAATTTATTGAATGCTGGAAAAAAAATTGCAAGCAAGAGAAACACACGCCTGATAAATGCGTGCAACCAGGAAACTGGGAAAAATTCAAAACGCAGAAATAGTGTCGACTCAACCAGTAGGATGCTATGTGTTCAGGAACTATCGAATGACTTTTTCTTGCTTAAAAATATCACCCGCCATTTTATGAATTGGCACCATATCTAGAAGATACCTGTAGGTGTCGATTCTGCAAAATTAACCATGTGCAAGTATGAAATGGTCTTCAACCTGCTGTCATGTAAATGGAGGTCGACTCACTTTGATTAAGCTAAGTATGAGATTTGAAACCCGCCACTTGCTAAGTTGAACACTTCAAATCACAATTTTGTCAAATTACATGCCTTTGGAAGTGGGATTCGATGGGGTTGTGAGGCTCTATATATAGCCGCCTTATTTCCTCATTCTATAGGCATTCTATTCAATAACGAATTTCTTATATGTGCATACATTCTGTTTAAGTGTGATTTCATCATTTCATGAGAGCCATATTATTTTGGAAATTGAGTCTGTGAATCAAATTTCAATATTGAGCCACCTGAGAGTTTTATTTTTCCATCAAATTGCAATCATTACCAATTTGGTTCATCATTTTCTAAAAGATAAATTTTGAGAGAGAAAGAGAGTCTTGGAAGGGAATTGACGATTGATGGCAGTGCTAAGAAGATAGATTGAGTCTTCATCATCTGGAGAAAAGCTGAAAACCAAGCATGAGATATTCTTCTACTATCATTTGCAATAGTAAGTCCTAATATATGTTGGTATTTTGTGTTTATTGTCTATGTATAGTTAGGAAATTGTTTGATGAAACTGTACTGCTGTTGAGTATAGAGAAAAAATTGCTTTATGTCTGATTGCACATTAAGAGGGGTTTATTTTAAAGATAAAGATGCATTTTGTTGTATATTGCATTATTATATGATCTCCATATAATACTGGTTTCATTAGTTACTATATACTAGGATTGAAATGAGGACAGGAGTCAGGGAATTCTTTCAACTTAAGTTATTGGGTTAACTTAGATAAGTTGAGTTACCCCTAGGATAAAGATTTCCAGTATAGGAGGGGATATGTGAATTACTTGATTATGCTGATTCATTTTTAAAAGTATAATTTGATGTAGGATGTCTAGGGGTACGAGTTATCCTTTAGGAGACAAAGACTACGCGTAGTGTAAGATAGCCCTAAGTCAAACCGACCCTAAATGGTGTAAGTGATAGATGACCCTCGGTAGAAATACTGTATGGAACACTTTGGCCAAAGTAGTGTAATGTACCTACATCCTCTTAGACTGGGCGATGATTATACTGTCAATTCACCGTGATCCAATAGTACATGCTAGTTCGAGATTGTGGGATTACAAGGATCTAGTTATGTAGGGCACACCACTATGCTCAGTTGGTCAACAATATCAGTTACCCTACCAATCTCTTTGTTGAAGGGAGGGCCATCTATTGAATAATAGATGTGCGGGGGACGGCATAAAAGCGCCCGAGTGATGTTTCTCCTCCATAGCAGGCTACTGAAGAACCAAGGTTTGAAAGGGAAGATCTTGGATATTGAATAATAGATGTGCGGGGAACCGCATTATAAGTCTGTGGTTGGCAGAAAAGCGCCCGAGTGACGTTTCTCCTCCATAGCAGGCTACTGAAGAACCAAGGTTTGAAAGGGAAGATCTTGGACAGTCTTACTACTATTTGTTCAAAAGCTCTACAAGCTATGTATGTTCATGTATGTATTCTTACTCCGATGTTCATTTGAAAAGAAGAAGTATTCTTGTTGAAATATATTATCTTGTTCATTTGAAAAGGAAAAGATTTCTTGTAGATATATGTTGTAGCTTGTTATTGAATTATCAATGAAAGAAAAGAAATGTTTTATTGCAATTCTTTATTACTAGTTATCTGTATTTAATTGGTGCAAATAAGAAAAAAAAGATTACGTAAGGGTCGGGACGTTACAGCATCACTGTGTTATTTCTTTTGAGTTTAAAATTAAAATTGAATTTTTAAAGGACCTTGAATTTTGAATTGTCTTTTGGCGAACATTTAAATGGCTCTCGAAAATATTTAATTTTTATTTAATTGATCAAATATAAAAGAATTATACTTATATATCGAAAAATTCAAAACACATATTTAGATAAATAAATATATATATATATACATAATGATGCATAAAATATATATATATATATATAGGAAAAGGAAGTTATCAAATAAAAGTATTTATGCTTATAAGACTATTTAAGTCTTTGGTCAGCCGCGACATAAGCAATTCCTAGCGGCTATGAAACAGAGGTGAAATACATTCGAAGGAAGTTTAAAAAAAAAGATTAAAGCCTTCGAACTTATGAGGCTGGTAAACTGTGTGAAGGGATATTATCAACGTCACCACCCAAAACGGAGTTGGTGGATGGTGGGAAGAAAAGCGTTTGCATGAATAAAATTAGTTATCGATTTGATTGATAAAAAAAATATTAAAATTTGAAATCCGGGAAATATATGGGGAGAAGGAAGAATGCACGGAGGAATAGAAGAGAATACGCAGCGGAAAAAGAAGAAATGGAGAGCTGTGAGCAGTAAGAACTGACAACAGTGAGGAGGAGAAGACAGCAGTGAGCAGGGATAGTTTCTCCAGCTGATACAGGTCATGTTATCAGTTCTTTCTTGTCCTCATTCTTTTGTAAATTTGTAAGAAGTATGTATTTATTTATCGAAGAATAAGAATCAATAAAACTCTCTCTCTTTACTATGTAGCTTATGTTATAGAAAATAAATGAGGAAGACCAATTGTCTAGAAGTAATAAAATAGTGAAAGAATGTTCATTAAGGCTGTAATTAGCCAATAAGTAAAAATAATTATTGATTTCATTTCTAGAACTCGTGGGAAAATATTAAACCAAAAATGTGTTGAACTTGCTTTCAGAGGTAATAATTTAATTTCAAGATTGATACTTGTGAGCATGAAGGAGTAGAAACTGATTCATCCTCATAGGCATGAATGCTTGCCAATGAACTTAATGAATCAATAGAAGGAAGATATCCACATATGGTAGCCTACTTGTTTTAAATAATCATTATGAACAACCCAGTCCAATCACATCAATTTTAAATTACCCTCATGAGTCAGTATGCAGTAGCATAAGGGACAAACATGATGGTTTTAATTACGTTATATGATGCTTGCCGAGTAGGGTGATAAACTTGACTACACGACTTTGTCATGTTGCACTTATTTAAAACCTTGGCCAAGGTGATGCTGCTACCTATTAGTGTCAATCAGTTTTTGCCCCAGATATGCACCCCAGTCAGGGGTCATACTAGTTAGGAGCTACCTATAGTGTATGATCGACTAGGGATTGTGTAGGGTCAAACACCAGTCTCAGATGGCATTAGAATCTCTTTCCATTACTTCTTTGCGAAGGGCCAAGCCTTTCCAGTAGGAAATGGCACAGAGAACTAGTAAGTCCGTGGATGGGCGGAAAAGCGCCTTGATGATATTTTTCCTCCTCAATTTCAGCAATAAAGGATGAATAAAGTTCCAAATGGAATAGGCGGATTCATGGAAAACTGTAATCTCAAACTCTCTATATCTTTGTAATGGTTACTTACTCTAAAAGTTTTCCTTTCAGTTATCTTCCGTGCATTTCAATTTGAATCAACTTAAAGTTCATGCTCTTTTTTTTTTATTTAAATATATTGCTGCTTTGTATCAGTTTATTCATGCATTTCAGTTTATGCAAGTTTATATCAGAATTAAATGTTGCACTTTTATTAGTTGCTAAGTTCTAGCTTGTTACATGGGCAATATGGTATTGCATACAAATGTCATCAACCTTATTACGGTATTGAAAGACTATCTTGGCAAATAGGTTTATGCAAGCATAGTAACAACTCTTCAAGGATATCATTGTACCACTAAGTTGGGCATAACTGAGATAGTCGGAGAAGCATCACTTGGTGTAAAGTTTCCAATTCCTAATTATATTAGAGTAGCACAACATAAGCTAACTACTACGTTACAAGGAGGATCAAGGATTGGGTATTACAAATATCCAAGGTTGATTTGGGATCCTGGTCACCCCATGAAACATCCTAATTTGTGATTGCTCGAGGACAAGCAATCTTGGGAACAGAGGACTGTAATGTGTCATCTCCAAAATTAAAATAAAACCCAACGCTCTTCATACATAGCGCAGTAAATGTATTATCTATCTGCAGAAACAAAATACAAAATTAATGGATAGCATTGACAAACAAATAATGATGCATAGCTATTAACAAAGTGTCAAAGACAAGATGAAATTTGTGTAGCATAATGGATATAGTAGAGAGGATCTGATGGCCAGTTGAAGAGGAATTCAAACCTTGATGTAAAATCAATACAAGATTCCAATAGGTTAAAGGATAGGGCATTATTTAGACGGACTATAATGTCTTGTCTCCAAAATTAAAATAAAACCCAACAACCTTCATACATAGCACAGAAAATGTATTGTATGCACAAACAAATACATAACTAACGGATAGAACGAACAAACAAACAATGGTGCATACCTGTTAACAAAGTCTCAAAGGCAAGATGAAGCTTGTGCAACATAATGGATATAGTAAAGAGGATATGATGGCTTGTTGAAGAGGAATTTGAACCTTGCATAGGCAATGTAAATCAATGCAGGATTCCAACAAGTTAAAGGATAGAGCATCATTTAGAAAACTATGAATTTCACGGCACTCCTAGGGAATAGACCTAGAATTATCATTACAAGCAAATAGGGATTGTCGTAGACAAATCTAGCACACAAATGAATGTAGAGCTTCTTCTCAGAGAATACATGAAACGCAGATATCTCAAAAAAGCACTTAAAACATCTAGCAAAGATTAAATGTATTGATACACATCAACACTTATTGAAGCCTATTTAAAGTTGTTAATTTACTGCATACTATGAGGCTAGCAGAAAAGACAAAGAAGAAGTAAGATCAATTGCAGCATTCAAGAAAGTCACCACCACTTGCAACTCTTCAATAAAATCACAGTTTTATGAAATAAGAAGGAACCGGCATATTAGAATAATCACAATAGTTAAGACAGCAGCTTCCAAAAAGGGGATAAGTAATATGAAAGCTATAATTAAAGTTTACTTTTAATAATATCAAGGGTCATGAGAAGAGTCATGCCTTTTGGAGGAAAAAAAGGTATTTAAGAGAGACCAAGCAAAGAGAAGGATTACCATTGTGAATACATTTTGTTATCTTATTATTACCTTGAGGAGCATGACATAATGATTCAACTAACCTAAGGATGAAATCCCTCTAGGTTTGGAATCAAAGGACGAAAACACACAACTATTTAGAGTGGTTTCACAAATAAATCAAAATTGTGCAAATTTGGATTCATTACTGTTTGAATTAAAGCATTCCCTCAACTAGCAGCAGGTTATGGCATTTTAAGGTGAATATCAGACAGATTTGGAGGCATTTCAAAGGAATTTCCTTCAGAAGTGGATTGCTGCAGATTTATAGATAAAATTAGCAGCCACTACAGAAAATAAATTGAGCCTTTTCTGAACTACATTCTAAATATTATATGTGAATTAGATAATAAACTATTAAGCTGCAATTTCTAGGTTGATTTCATATTTAAATTTTATAGTGCAAACTATTATTGTGAGCTAGGGTATATATGTATGTATATATATATGTATGTATATATATATATATATTAAATTAAACAATGTATATATATATACATACATATATATATATGTATATACAATGTATATATATATGTATATACATATATATATACATACATATATATATATATATATATATATATATATTAAATTAAACAAGATATTACATATATATTTGATTGCTGCCACTTGAGTGTTGTATTTGTGTATACTATCCATATTGCTTGCCTCATAAGCAATGTGGGAGTGGACCTCTGGAATTTACACAATCAGGTGATAGACTTGCCTACCATTGTCTTACAAATTAGGAGCTATGAAGATTTCATTGGATACATGAAGTTTTCACTTGGAACTTCACAGAGTTCCTAATTTTTACTTAATCATTTGTGCATTTTGTCTATTTGAGCAAAATTGTAAATTGAGAGTATTTGTAACATTTGAATTTGAATCAAGCAGCTATGGGGCATAAAGAAGGACCATACCAATATCAACTGGTCTACTTATCTCTCAAGGAAGACTACAATGTGGACTCCTCCTAAGAGGGATTGGATAAAATGCAACTTCAACGGGTGTTCTAAAGGTAATCCCGGCCTTGCAAGGGTGGGGGGTTTGTTGAGAAACCACCTTGGAAACTGTATAGTGGGATATGGGAAAAATGTGGGTATTTGCACCAATAAAAAAGTTGAGACCATGGCAATGTGGGGAGGAATTAAGATGCTAAGAGATTTTGGTTTTCAAAAGGTCATCCTGGAAGGAGATTTGAAACTTATAATTGACATATTGAAAGGTGGCACAACAGTTCCTTGGGAACTAAAGGATATAATAGAAAACTGTAAGGAACTTATGAATTTCTTTACTCACTGTTGAATCCAACATGTGTACAGGGAAGGAAACCACTTTGCTGACAGTGCTGCCAACGCAGCCCTCATGTGTAATACATGGACCCAATGGGAGTTTTGCCAATTGCCAATGGCAATCAAAGATAAGGTGTTAAGAGACAAATATGAAAATGTTTATAGCTTATAAGGTTTTGATAAGGGGTCGGTATAGGGGGACTATTAGATTTGATGATGGAAGGGGCTCAAATATTAATGATGGCAATCTTGGTACGTTAAAGGTTTGTATTAAGAAGATATCCTCAGGTGTTATTATTAATATCTCTATCATTCCCAAGAACAACCAGTATCACATGGTTAATTACAATGGTAAGGCTTGTGTCAAATCACAACATTTTGATGTGAAAACGTCATTTCCCACCTCTTAATCGAGGCTCACCATGAAATGAAAAATCTGGATACGTTTATTATCAAAAAAGGTAATCAATTAAAATCCATACTGGAAACTGTGTTTGAGGTCTCTTCTATCTGCCAGCTCTCGTTAAACATTTCAAAACGTTTTCATCTTCCAAATACTTTCACTTGTGCTCTCTACAAGGCCAGTTGGAGAAGTGTGTCTGGGTGCTATGGTGGTATGAAGAAAGGGTTTCGGAAGAAAAGTTCAAAAAGCTTACAGAGTTCCAAAATGGGAGGGCCAAGGAAACGTACTGGAACCTCCTAATTGTGTGGCTCTCAAGAAAAATGCCAACCTCTGGAGGTTGTTTTGAAGGGCGGGAATGGTCTTCTTCTTTGAGGCTTAAAGGCTACAACAAAATTCTAACAGCCAAATTGACAAATTCTTGGAGAAAAGGGTGGGTCACTATAGGGGCGGTGAAATTTGAAGTCACTAATCAGCTCATTGCGAAGGCTACGGGTTTGGCAAATGAGGGAAGAAAGGTTGCTAAGAAGAGTGGAGCCGACTATCAAATGTTTGTGGACAATTTTCTTCATGATGGAGAGAAGCTAACACGGTTCCAGAACGGGTACGCCCGAATTGAACTTCCGCCAACTTTCGCCCTAGTAAGCATGTTTATAATGCGATATTTCACTTTGGAAAGAAGATACATGACAGTCCACGCTTACCATTTTCCCCTTCTTAACCATATCTACCATAATGACCGCATTAACCTGCCCTTCTATCTGCTATCTTCTATGCAACAAAATATCAAAAATGGGGCAACTCCCCCATTGCACCAAGGCCTTATGCTAGCCCTCTACAAGTATGGCCTAGCTAATAACCCTCATAGCAACCCACTGGTTGTTAGGCAGGACATCCCTAATCAAGATGACGAAGTGGAAGATGACCCCCAAGTTGTTGCTCCTCCTAATCCGAAGCCTAACCCTAGGCCTCTACCACTGAATATTGCTCCTAGGGAGAATTCCCCTGTGAATGCCGACCCCTTGGCTGCTCATAGTTCCAAACCCTCTACCCCTATTGCTAAGTTGGCTTCTGTGAAAAATTATTTTGAGTTTGATTTGATCATGGCCACCCCGGAGAAGTGGAAACACTCCCCGCTACTCCTTGAACCCCCCAAGGCTAAGAATCTAAAAACAGACCAGAAAAAACAATGTTGTTATTACCATTAATGAAGACCAAGAAGGGAATCAACAGGATGAAATGGAGGAAGGGCAGTCGGGATTGATTAGTGGTGGCAGAAGATCGGCGCATTTAGCTAAGGTAGCCTCATTAGACAAGAAGGGCAAATAGAAGGCTACTGACCAAGATGAGGTGGATCAAATGGTGGTGGAAGAATTTGAACCACAAGTTGATGAGGAAAGTGAAGACTTGGAATTTGAAGAGAGTGCTTCTGAGATGGCAGAAGAAGATTCGGAGGAGGTTAAAGATGATAAGGAGGAGGATGCCAATGGGAGGGAAGAGGAACCTAGTGTTTCTATGAAGGAGGCCACTGAAATTGAGAACAAAGCCAATGCCTCTAATTCTCCTGAGGATACTGTTGTGACCTTTTCACACATCACCCCATCCAAGATGGGGACCCCCTAATTTTTGCTCTATTCTGGTCTTTTGGCTTTGGTTCTCTCTATCTCTGATCTTTCGTCCTTCCGGGGATGTCCCATTTGACCTCAGTTGAAGTAATTGACAAATTTAAGGTTTCTATCCTTTAGGCCCGTCTGAGGTCAAGATCGAGTTACTAAGGTGAAATCTAAGTGCAGCAACACATTCAGAAAGCTCAAGGCAGAATCCCCCTGAAATCTCCCTGAAATTCGACAACTTACTATTTTTAGTAAGTACCTAATTTGAGGCTTGTTCCTCAGGATTTCGAGATTCTAATGACTTCAACACGTTCAGGCAGCTTCAGAGTGCCTACACGCGAAATTTGAGCAGATTCAGACAACTGGCTATTTTTAGCAATTCAGCCTTCGGAGGCTATTTTCAGGGTTTAGACAAGCAATTCTCCGATAAATGACAGGAGAATTGATCTGGGTTTTCCAAGACCTTCGTGATGGTGTAACATGCAAGCCGAGATGGTGACTTTCAGAGTATAGCCTTCCGAGGCTATTTTTAGGGTTTGTATGCAGTGATTTTCAACGCATGTCCGAATATTCCATCTGGGTTTTGCAAGAGCTTCGAAATGATATGACATGCAAGTGGATCGGATCAGTTTTCAGGGACTTACTATTTTTAGCCAGTGCCCGCATGTTGACCAGTTTTCTGGATTTTTCTGGGTTTTTTGAGATCCCACGGGCATTGTGACATGCAAACTCGTCCGACATCTGATGAATCACTTTCCGGACACTTACTATAAATAGCAGCTTCAGTCCGGTAGCTACCTAGCACTTCATTCTAGCGGGCAGAACGACAAACGGTATAAATCAAGGCAATCAGGAGCAATCGGGAGCACATGCAAGTTAGATTAGGGTTTCCCTACCATGTCTAAAAATAGATGAAGCAAAATGCAGAGATGTCGAAACGAAGTACACCACCATGATCAGCATCCTTCAGGCTACCTACTGGCAAATTTTGAGCAAAATCGGAGGACTTACTATTTTTAGTAAGTCATCTCATGGCTAAAAATAGCGCATCATCACCAGAAGCAAGTATGAACAGGTCTCTCACAGCATCAAAAGCAACTGGAACAAATTTCAAAGCAAACAGAGATACGGAAATTGATCAATTCTAGGGTTTGCTAAAAATAGCATGTATTGTGCCAGATAAGATGTGAACAGGATAGCAGAACCAAATGGAGGCATAGCCACGTCAACTCCAGTTCAAAACAGGGTGAAATGCAATGAAACCCTAATTTTACTAAAAATAGAAAGCCAAGGTCACCTAGGGCGTTGGAAATTTATAAACAACAGCTGACAGGCAAACACCCTCATATGCGCCCAGGAGGAATAAAAGATACAAAAATCTCTAAGTGTGAGATTTCCTTGAGTAAAGATGAAATGCGCCTTCAAGAGGCATGGAAATTCTTCTAAGGCATGGAATTTTTCCTCCTCATACCCCCATATGCGCCAAGGGAAGGTGAAAGGTCACCCAAGGCATGGAAATATTCACTAAGACATCGAAATTTCCTAAGGCATCCTCAAATGCGCTCAAAAGGGAAGTTTGCATGCTTGTATGCGCGTAGGGAAGGTGAAAGGTCACCTAAGGCGTGGATTTTCCATCTCGCATAGTAAAATGCGCTCAAGGAAGGAAGTTGCCAAGGCTAAATGCGCCAAGAGAAGCTGAAGAGCCACTTGAAAGGGGCGGAATTCCTTGTCCACATACAAAATGCGCCCAACATGGAAGCAACATAGCCAATATGCGCCTGGAGGAGCTGAAGAGTCACCTAGAAATAAGTAGAATTCCCCCTCACACTAGCAAATGTGCCTAACATGGAAGTATGCAAGTCAAGATGCGCTTGAGGAAGCTGAAGGGTCACAAGGTAATCCAATCTTTCCTCTGCAAATGGCAAATGCGCTTGAAGGTGGAAGTAGCCTAGCCCATATGCGCCAGAGGGAGGTGAAGAGTCAAGGCAAAATGTAGGGTGATGAAGTTGAAATGCGCTCAAATGAAAGTCTAGTGTGTGAAGTGCGCCAGAGGGAGATGAAAGGTCAAGCTAAGGCGTGGGAATTCCTCTTCTCCATGGCATATGCGCCCAAGGTAAAACGTAGAGGATGAAAGGTAAAAGGTAAGAAGGTGAAAGCTAAAAGCGTGGAGTGGTGAATGAAATGCGCTTGAAGGTGGAAGTCCACTATGGCATATGCGCTCAAGGAAGGTGAGGAGTCACCATACGCAAAAGGGGAATAATGTTAAGGGGGCGTGATTTTTAAAAGACCAAGGGTTATTTATATTTTTCCTCTTCACTATATGAAGTGCGCCTATTGAGTGGGGACTTGAAGAGTGAAAATTGCTAAGTAAGAAAAGAAAAGTCTAGGCGTGGAATTGCCTAGGGAATAAAATGGAAGAATGACATGCTATATGCGCCCTTTAGAGATGAAATTTATATTTTTAAATAATTCCTAAGGTATTTTCTAGAGGGGAAAATGAAGAGTACGTCTAGAGAATGATGCTAATTTCCAAAGTTATGAAAATCTTCAGAAGGAAAATTCTTCAAGGAAAATCAAGAAAATTGGCCAGGATCGAGAAGATTGAAATTGCAGGAAGGGAATACATCCGAAAGGGAAGAAATAAACATTAGCCATTTTTATTATTTTTAAATAATAAAAATTAAAAGCACCCCCTTCGTCCGGATACACATGAAAACGATGGATTCTGGAA
This sequence comes from Sequoiadendron giganteum, assembly GCA_007115665.2. Taxonomy (NCBI): domain Eukaryota; kingdom Viridiplantae; phylum Streptophyta; class Pinopsida; order Cupressales; family Cupressaceae; genus Sequoiadendron; species Sequoiadendron giganteum. The sequence goes on from CM021103.1 coordinate 396,696,481, forward strand.
GGATTTTTCTTCTGGGTATTAAACATTTGCAATTCAGAGGTGATTCAAACGTTCTCCACGCCATGTCCACATCGTTTCGATGGATATTTTGCCCAGTGCCTATTTTAAATAAAATTCCTAAGGCAAAATTGAGAGATTTCTCTAAGGCAAGTGAACAAAATGAACAAGAGGATTTCGCCAGAGGTTTGAACTAGATAATTTTGCCAGAACGAGAGTGAAATCGAATGACTTAGCCAAACATTTCGAAATTGTTCAATGGAGTGAGCAATTTAATATTTTAAAAAAATCAAAAGCAATAAGGCAGACCTGTGCAGAAATGGTGAATTCATGATTCTAGAAGTTTGAGATTTCGATGCCTCAGATGACAAGTGTTACAACTGGGAAAAGAGAGGGAAAATGAGTTCAAAAATGTGCTAAGTATAGCCTCTGCAGGAAATCGACCTGGCTATAAGTTTTGAAGTTTTTTTCATTTTTCTCATTGCTCAAGTGAAAGGTACGAATTCCTGAGGAACTGGAAATTGCTGAAGAGTTCGAAATTGTGAGAGAGCTAGAGGTTGCTAAGTACGAATTTGCAAAAATTGAAGTTGCTGAAGGAAGTGCGACTTAACTTGCTGAGGCTGCAGTTGCTGAGAGGCACGAATTCCCAAGTTGTCAGTTGCTGCATTTGTTGAGAAGGTACGGCTTTGAAGAAGTTTCATTCGACTGCTGAAGTAAACAGAGTTAAGTTTGAAGTTGCTGAGAAATCTAAAGTTTAAAAGGGCTGCATTTGCTGAAAGTTCGTACTTGTGAAGACATTTACAAGTTGCTGAAAGTACATTTATTCTAGAGGAAAAGTACGAATTTAAAAGAAGTCTCAAGAGCTGCTGCAAATACAGAAATTTCACAGCTGAAGTAAACAAGACAGTTGAGGTTGGCAATTGGAAACGGCAGAAGTGTTGCAACCTTTTTATTTAAAAATCTGCTCGCACCCTCAACGGTGATTATTTTATTTTATTAAAATCTTGTCGTCTAACTCTCTTGCCTTTTTGCAGAAGGGCTGCAGGCAGAAACAACCACACCAAGTCCAGACAAGCTGTGATCAAGAAACTGGGCAAGTCATTATTGCCAGAATCCAAATTTTCATCAAAGCTCGGCAGGCTAGCTAACACGAACTTAGGCTCATTCAACATGGAAGCATTCAGAAGAAGGATATTGGGGACTGGAGGCCATCACCCATCAGTGACTTCGCACAGTATTGTTAGAAGTGGACTGTATGCAGCTGCCAACTTTTCGCCAGCTATCCAGTGTCCAGAACTCATCATGGAATGCGCCTACCACTACAATGCAAAACAGAGGACAGTCACTTCGCCAGATGGCAAGGTGCTGGCTAACCTGACCCCTGAGGCATTCGAGATTCCAGTCCATGAGAAGATGATCTACAAGACAAAAGAGAGGGCTGGAAAGATGTACTCATCCACCACAGACCGGTGTGCTGATTTGATAAATACTAGGTGGATGATTAAACCCAAGCCAACTCGCACAAAATTGCCCAAGCAGATAGTCTCAGAGGACTTGAGACAGGAGTTTGGTGATCTCATTATGATGCTGAGCAGAGTTGGAGGTTGCCCCCAAGTGTTCATCTTCGAACCTTGGATGTTCTATTTTGTCAACTTGGTATTAGAGGGAAAAGATTACATGGATTGGGCACTGATGATCAGTGATTGCATACATGAGCAGCTTCGTGGCGTGAGGAGAACGAAGACATTTTACATGGGCTCCTACCTTGTCTATATGTTGGCTCGCATGACGAGATACAGAGGAATATCTTACAAGGAACCAATTGGATGCGGTTCCCATCAGTTTAAAATATATGAAGCTTGTCCACAATTGCATCTGACAAGCACAACTAATTACAAGAGGGTCAATGATGCCTTTACCATGCACATAACGAGGACCCTGCAGCAGAGAACCCATCACAGAATATCAAGGGAGGCACAAGAAATGATTGAGAAATTCGGATGTTGGTTCATCCAATTTCCAAAATTCACCTACATAAGGCTGCAAGGATTTTCCTCCTATCCATACAGATTGCCTCGGTATCCCACAAACAGGATAGTGATGCTGGAAGTATCTAGGCAACTGATTGCCTATGATAAGATTCAGAAAAAGAAGAAGAAAGGTGGACTCGGATTCCCAATCACCATGGGGAATTCAGATGAAATCTGCCCATCGCTGCAAGCAGCAAGAGAGGTAGAAGCGGAGCTCCAATTCTTCCACCTTTCCTATCACACCAGCAGGCACTACTACGAACCCCATAGAAACATCAGGTGGATATTAACAAAAGAGTTCAGGCACAAGGTGCAGATCGAGGACTTTTGGGCAAGTGCAGTGGATGAGATCGAAGTCAAAAAGAGAATGTTCTCTCGGATACCGTTGGTGATGGTCATCCCAGTACCAGATCAGATTGAGGAAGATATAAACGTTGTACAGGTTGACTACGAGACAGTAAGAGATACGCCTCTGCCACTCCCAGATTGGTCTGAGCCAGAGATCACTGACTTGGATACACTTTGTATCCCAGTCTTGACATTTACACGGAGTTGGGTAGAGAGGCACGTCAACCGACTCAAGGGAAGGTCAATTCCCCTCACGTACAATTTGATGGGAGACAGCAGATTACTGGCAACCAATTAGAGGAGACGGAGTAATCCAACTCCAGAGCCTAGAGGAAAGGAGCCAGTTCGACCCGAGCCTGTGATAGTTGAGGAGTCCATGCATACGCCATCTCGGATACATTCTCCGAGTATGCGGGAGGTATCCCTATTTGCTGACCAAACGGAGAGATTGGATGTAGAACAGACAGTGCAAGTGGCGAGTCAGCCACCTCGTAGAGAATCAGTGGGTCAGAGCATCAACATGCCCCAAGAAGATCATCAACAGGAAAATCAGCAAGAGACCAATGAGGGGACGGCTACTGATACTCAATTTCAGCAGGAAATTGAGGCGGCTCTCGAGGATGATGCTACTTCCGATCAAGATGCCCAGAGCTCGGAAGACACTGAGCCTATTGATGACGGTGAGCCTCGTCAAAACAATGGCCGAGGAGAGGTTCACGACGTAGAGGCCAAGGTGGAACAGCCTTTTATTATATCAGACATGCGGCAGAAGGTGCCAGATGTTGTTGTTTAAACGATCAGACATGCAGAAAGAAAGCAATCATAAAATGCAACACATGAGACAATGAACACAACCAAGTACCCTGGGAAAACCCTCCAACATGAGGGGAAAAACCCAGCAAATATCTCTCTTATATATTGTCGGAACAGGAGCAGAAATCTGCTTTACAACTCAGGCCCAACAATGGCCAATAAGGAATACAATGGAGTCGCACCTCTCCTGGATGCACAGGATACAAATGAATATGTTCTTCCTTGAAATCGGATCTGCTCTGCTCTACTAATTGCGAACTTGCCTCTATTATGAATGTCTTACAATGACAAATATGACCTTGTATTTATACAAGATGAGGTAACTTAACAAGGAGGTCGGCCTTCCTTTAAATAATTAAATTACAAAATACAAAGTAAGGTCGGCCCAAATAAGATCATTGATTATTTACATAAGGTCGGCCTTCTTATGATTCGAAGTCTCAAGCATATAAAATTGAATAGCCAAAGGCTATATTCAATTTTTCATTCTTCTTGTAAGTTGTGCAAGGCTGGAAGTATAATCCAGACGCTGCAAAACATCAACACTCCCTCTCAGCTAGGGATGATACTTCCAGCTGCACAAGACACATCATCTCAATGTGAAAACAAATAGGATATCACCTCATCGTGATATCAACCAACTTGGAACTCTTGCAAAGGAAGTGCAGCCCTAAGCTGCTATAACATCAACACTCCCTCTCAGCTAGGGATGAACTTCCATCTGCACAGGACACATCATATTAGAATGAAAACAAAATAGAATATCACCTCAATGTGATATTAACCATTATGGCTACTTCCATAGATGGTATAAATAAAATCATCACGGATTCCCTCACGTGATGCTGTCATGGAGTCACACACATGACATCCACCATAGCTTCTCCCAGAGGGTGGAAACAAGGGCTTTCACCTCAAATCTCTCTCAATAGAGAATTGCATTATCAAGGGCTTACACCTCAACTCTCTCTCAGCAGAGAATTGCATTATCAAGGGCTTGCACCTCAACTCTCTCTCAGCAAAGAATTGCATTATCAAGGGATTTCACCTCGAACTTCTCTCAAAGAAGAACTCATTAAACAAAGGAACACTGATACTAAGACTCCCTCTCGATCCTAGCTTTAGAGATTGCAAAGAAGACTTCTGGAGATGTACTCCCTCTAGCCACCAACTCAGTCCTTCTAGTGTTTACTCCCTCTTGATCATTTCTTTGGTTGACATGACTTCTTCACAAGATGCCTCAAGGTTTTTCATCACTAAGTAATCTCTTATCATCTTCTTCCCCCTAAACCTATCCAGGAAGCATTTTAGATAGAGATTACTAACAGTCCATAATTATCCAAAGAAATATCAAGATTTAGAATCGTACAAGTTATATCATGAATGAATTTTTTTTATTTTTTTTTCAAAGATCTTATGCTAGTGAACACAACACAATTCAAGAGAATCTACTATCTCTCTTAATTACAAGATCCAAAAAATGATATAACTCAGCAACCAAAGAATACTTATCTTTTTAACTATTCTGATAGGTCCAAATGCTGGACATAGTGTGATACGTTGTACTTGAGCTCAGATCAATCCGTACCCTTCACAGTTTGAACACAATGACGACCTGAAAGGTACATTGACTTCAAGAGATATCTCCAGCCATCAATGTAGTCCACTGTTTGCAAGCTATGACTCCAAGCTTGATCATTTCTTCATTCGGTATGACTTCGATATCCAATCCCTTAAGATTTGTCGACCAGCATATATATAAAAGATACAGAATAGCGCCAACAGGAAGGGGGTCTGATATTGGGTCGCCAATGATAGTCTCGATCACACCAACGATAATTTCAATCACACATGAACTTGCACCAATCACAAATTTTTCGACCAATAAGGTATAGAAATGATGCTGGAAACAAACTGGCACTGGAATAACCCGGATTGACAAGTCATATAGAGCGCCTCAATCCAAACGTTCTCTCGTGAATTTCATGGCACCAGCAAAAACCAATAGTAACAGCGATAGAATACACCAGGGGCGTCAAACTTCTGCCAGAGCCCGATAATGAATCAATCTGGATACTCCAGCACTCAGGACGATTCGATCCTCCACCAATATCCCGCTAACGTCCTCAGGAAAGACGCAATAAACTCCAAATACTGTGATACCTCTGATCAGCGTCGACTCACAATGTCGTGGATATTCAGCCAAATGAAAGAAAGGATGGCTATAGCAATGAGTAGCGCTTCCAAGATGCATAGATATACCTACGCCAACGATAAATAGATACTCAGCAAAATAACAATCCTGATACACCTAACTTCAAGTGTTGGCTCCCATGACAGTTATAAAGCCCTGCTTATAGACAGCATCCATATATAAACCGCGCGACTCCAACAATAAGAGTGCGAACTGTACTCATGAATATTATTCGCCCCGAATGGATATCACGGAGCGTAGCAACATTGAATAATAACACTGTTTTGCAAATGCTGATGTTGGGACGTTTGAAAACTCCTGCAGCAATATTATTTATATTATCGGTGATATCTATAATCCCGATATCGGGATGCCACCGAGCTCCGTCAACAGATAGTCTATCGTAAACCCCCAGGCAAATATGTGTGCTGATTGTGAATGCCACGGATTCTCCCTTAAACCCTGGGTCGCACCAAGTTAATGCCAATATCTGTGAATCAACACGAACCTTCTACCAGTCTCCATACAAAGTTGTAAAACCAATCCACCATGATGAAACAATCATAAGTTTTTACAGAATGGCCACATCGGGGTTTTCATCCAAGCATGACCTTCTAATCCGAGAGTTTTTTTTTTGTTCTCAAGTTCTATATCAAAACCGAACATACTATCTTCCGTCATACCCATTCAGTCTGCCAAAGCCCCTTATATCTCTGCCATCTTGAGAAATTTAGAAGATAGACTGAAAAAGAATAAAGTGAGTATTGCAAACTAAATCTGATCACGATCTTTTTCACACCCGCTCTGATACCATGTTGTTGTTTAAACGATCAGACATGCAGAAAGAAAGCAATCATAAAATGCAACACATGAGACAATGAACACAACCAAGTACCCTGGGAAAACCCTCCAACATGAGAGGAAAAACCCAACAAATATCTCTCTTATATATTGTCGGAACAGGAGCAGAAATCTGCTTTACAACTCAGGCCCAACAATGGCCAATAAGGAATACAATGGAGTCGCACCTCTCCTGGATGCACAGGATACAAATGAATATGTTCTTCCTTGAAATCGGATCTGCTCTGCTCTACTAATTGCGAACTTGCCTCTATTATGAATGTCTTACAATGACAAATATGACCTTGTATTTATACAAGATGAGGTAACTTAACAAGGAGGTCGGCCTTCCTTTAAATAATTAAATTACAAAATACAAAGTAAGGTCGGCCCAAATAAGATCATTGATTATTTACATAAGGTCGGCCTTCTTATGATTCGAAGTCTCAAGCATATAAAATTGAATAGCCAAAGGCTATATTCAATTTTTCATTCTTCTTGTAAGTTGTGCAAGGCTGGAAGTATAATCCAGACGTTGCAAAACATCAACACCAGAATGGCTAAGGGATAGAATGAGGCGTGATCCTGTGGATGAGACCGATCCCGCAGCCGAAATGGAGGAGTTGTTACAAAGGATCAGTGCACCTCCAGCAAAGAAAAAAGCTAGGAAGTTTTCCAAGATCTCAACAGATGAAGATGGATCCCGAACCTTGCATATGGCAGTTCCTCGGGTAGAATGTGATAGGGACGGGGCCGTTCCTGAGAACTATGTTGTGACAACCATGGAACTAGGCCGCCCTACTGGAGCACAAGTGGTAGAGGAGTGCAATAATTCCTATCGAGCACTCAAGGATAGATTGTCCCATGTTGAGGGCAAATACAAAAGGTTGAAGGTAGAGCACAAGACACTGATTGGCTACGTGCAGCACTTGTCCCGTCCTTGTGGGCAAGAAAATCCTGCAATTGAGCTTCCAGCTGAATTTTTCAGGGAGTCAATCAGTGGGTTAGAATATTTGAAGAGAATGGCACAGCAGGCAGACAAGTGGGTTGCCGGTGTGCGTACAGAAACAAGAAAGTTCATGGAAGATCTTGCACATGCCTATGGGAAAGCTTCCGATATTATGGCTAGAGTGGAGGCAGTTAACCATGCTTGGGGTGAGGCTCGCATCTATCAGACGAGAGTTGTTCTCCGTTTAGGGGCTTTGATGAGCATACCTCGACAGACTTTGGTTGAGGGAGGTGTTATTCAACAGGGGGATAGATACGACTTCGCCAAATGGTATTCTTCAGTAGTCACAGGTTGGGGATTCTACGATGCATCACAGGCAGATTCTGTCAGGGTCAAAAAGGCCATGACGAACATCTTAGATGGAATCCACAACACATTGGAGGCAATCTTTGCCAAGAGGTTGACTTCTGAAGAGGTAATTGCAGATGGGTTGAAGGACAGATTGACGCCATTCTTCTCTAAGGTGAAAACCTTCACACAAGATGATTTCGAGAACACAACCACATTCTCCAGTATCATACAGAACACCCAGGACGCCCTTGTTGCCTGGAAGAAGTCATGTGCCCGGCATGGGCAAACAGTTGCAGTTTTAGAATTTCAACTAGACCACATTCCTCCTATTTTGGATCAGGAAGTTGAGGCAGTCTTGGCCAGATTCATCGGATTTGCAGCCAGCGAGAAGGAGAAGGGAAACGCCCTTCTGGACGATGACCTTCTGGAGGAAGACGACATGCATTGATCGCAGGGTATGGTGCATCGATGAGGAGTGGAGGGCGCATTCATTGCCCCACTCCTCTCGGTGGCAGTTTTTAGGGCAGAAGCCCTAATTAGGGCATGGGTGGCTCAATCTGAGCCCTTTATTGTAATCAGATCTGAACCGTCCACTAATTGGACTCATTATAAAAGGGGCATCCCCCCTCATTTGTAAAGAGTTAGAATTAGAATCAGAGATAGATCAGAGCTAGCAGAGATAGAGATTGATAGAAGTTAAAGTAGAGCTAGGAGTTAGCTTAGTTGGAAAGGAAAGAAAGACTTTCCCTTTGAAAGTTTTTGCAAAAGATTGTTGTGTAAGACTCTCATGATATAAAGATTTCATTGATTGGTGACTTTATTTTGTGTTGTGGGCAGTTGACGAGATCTTTTCATCTTTCCAATTCGAATAGAGTAAAGTAAAATAGATTTGTTTTCATGCAAGTAGAGTTAATTGTGGAATGTGACATTAGTTTGGGCATATCTTCCCATATCCATACCACTGGCGGACTTGCTGACGGTAAGTCTGCTCCTGCGTGGTCAACTGGAATCTTAGCACTTAACTTCGATTGTGTTTAGTGTGCCCACTTGCTTCGTTGTGAAGGGGTGCGCATGGTGAATCTCAATTTGAACATCTCATCCATCCTTTGAAGATTGCACCAGCTTTGTCAGAGTTGTCCGAAGGGGAGACGAAACAAAGTTTGGTTTGAAGACTGTCAGAGCTAATCCTTACATTCCACCCGTAGAAATAGATTGTAGAATTCCTATCCTTACCTTCTTTAAATTCAGTATTTCCCGGTCCATCCAAATACCAAAGCATCACAGTCAAAACCTTTCATTTGCTTGAGCCAATAAAATCGAACAATTACGTAAGTCCCCTTGGAATACCCAGCATATTCACATCAACCAACTGAGTCTATTCACATTGAAGGAACCTTGGAGTCGAACGCATGAACTTTCACGCAATCTTAGCATGCAGAACACTTTGATCAAGAGAGAATAGAGTGGCCGTTGGACATTTTATTCTGTGCTGGGGTTGTCATAAAACACACGTCAACAGATACTAACATTGATTTTCTGAAAAGTAGGATAACTTTTATGTAGGTACAGATGGATAACATGGAGAAGGCAATCATCACCCTGGTGAAGGTCACCAATGGACTCATGCATCGTGCCATGGTGGGTGTGGTCTTAGGACAAACAAAGATCAGGAAGATGCTTAAGAAGATTGGGAAAAGTGAAGACAAGAAGGACTAGGAAGATGAAGATGGCCCTGATTGGAGGGAGTTTGTGTCCCAAATCAGCAAAAATTGGGAGTTGATTGCCAATGCTAAGTAATGGCATTGCTTCTCTTTTTTGTTTTCCTTTTGCTCAGGTTATATGTCTGCTCTGAAACTATTGGCTCTTAGTTTTATTATCCCGGACTGCTATTTCATGATAGCTATGTTATGGTTTCGTACCTGTTGGACTTTGGTTAATCTTATAAATGGTCTGCGTACTATTTTGTGGATTAATATGGGGATTTTGTTTTTGATTATGTTGCTAATGGTTCTATGGTTGCAATTTTGGTTGATTGGCCTGTGTGCCATTTTGGGCTCTGGGTTGTTTTGTCTGTTGTTGTTTTTCCCAGCCTGTTTCTCCGTTTGTTGTTCTAGCTTTGTAACCACAGGATCAGGGCCCTTTCCTTGCTTACTTAATCAAAAACATTTAAATTTGAAGATGTGATCAAAATATATCCATCCATGTATTCTATGGATGTGGATATCAATATGTAATTTTATATGTCTTCTAAGTTTTGAACAAAAATAGACTTGAAATTGTGTATATTCCTTATAGTTGAAAAATGTGAAATCACTTGCAAAATGAAAGGTATTGGATTTCCATATTTCATGTCTTGAATGTGTGGATGGGAACATTTAGAATCCAATGGAATAATGAGTTTCATTCCACATTGAAATCATCAAAAGATATAGGATAATTTGTATATTTAAACCTCTTTCGTAGTTAGAGTTGAAATGCTTGTTATATGGATGCAATTGAACTTGTTGAAATGATTTCCATGCTTAAAACTTAGTGAAATTGGTTTCCAAGCATAGGCACCTTTTAGCTGGTCATTCCCTCTTTTTGTATGAAGAAAGATGTGAAATAAAATTGGGTAATTTTGCTATTTCATTGCCTTCCAATAGTTGAGTTTTCCTGTTTTGACAATAGAGTTTGCCTACGGAAAATGCTATTTTTAGGGGTCAATAATGATAGGGAGGGAGGTGAAAGCTTGACTTTCCGGGAAGGTTCATAAGGTCAAAATTGACCTTTAGGACCTAAATTCCACCCATCTTCGTCTAGGAATGTGTAATTAGGATTCCTAAATTGTTTTCAATATGTTTTGTGTGTATTTGTATCCTTTCATATAAAAGAACATGCTTTTGTGTGAATATGGACTGGAAAGGGTCTGTAGTGTCTGTTTGGTTGTGCTAGTGAAATTGTGAAAAAAATTAATGTTATTTGTTTAATTTTGTGCATGCTCAAGGAATTAAAATGGATTAATGGATGTGGCTTAATTCATATACTTCATCTATTATGTTTAAACCAAGAAATTGGAAAATGAACAATATATTTCCTTCTTGTAGTAACTCGATCTGGATGACTCAGTGGTGGCTAAAATTACCTAATCACTAGTGTAGGGTGAGATCCTATCTCCCCTAATTGGTGTCATCGATCTAGATCAATGTATGTCACATTTCTTTCTTGAACCTCATGATGAATTGTCCCATGAGGGATAAGTCTTCTGCCAGTGCTTTGTGTAAATTGAAGTGTGCCACATTAGTATGTATGTCATCTTCAAGTGGATTGAGGTGTTATCCTTCTCCACCTTGTGTATTGATTGTCATGAGAAATAAAAATGTGTGTGTGCATGAGAATGCATTGCACACTATTGTGTTGCAATTGTTAACACAATAAAGTTCTTGGCCATTTTTTCTTCCATTTTGTCCCTTGTGTAGTTTGGACTTTGGTGCGCTTTACATCAATCATATAACATAAAAGTGCAAGACGCGTACAGGCCTACCTCTTTCTGCCATCTTCTTTTATGAGCTTCCTCTCGCACATCACATTGTCCACCTTCAAGATTAACTACTTGCAAGCTTTCATATCCCATGAGACTGTATAAAGTAGAACAATATTTAAAACAAGAACCAATTCTCAACGTACATTAGCGCCAATATCAAAACATATCTGAAAATAATATTTAGCAACTCCATGGTAGGAAATATTAAAGCATAGAAAATTATGGAATGTAGATCATGAATATAAAAACTAATTTATGAAATTTAATTAGCAGCTATGCCTTAAAATATTTATTATATATCATATAAAATAATGAAGTGTGCCCAAAAAATCAAGGTTTGAAATGAACTCAGACAATAAGTACCAGGCTTTGGAGATTGTTTAAGAGAATAGCAGTTTAGTATTCAGGCATATATGCTTCTGCCTCAGCTCACTCAATGTTTCTACATGCATCATTTCTAAATGGTGTCATTGTGTTTTGCCACAGTAGACTGAGCACAGAAGAAACCTTTGCAATGACAATTAAAAAATTAGAAACTAGTGATTGTCGGTACATTGTGACTATGATTCCGTAGAACAAAATGAATTATGATAATTTTGAGACCTTTGCTTGGCTTGATTTCCTAGATGATTGAAGTGACACTCACAAACTATTCCATAATTAGTCTAAAACATGAAAATAGATAAGCAATGAGCTGACTCTGCTTGTTTTTCTAGATACTCTATAGTGCTCTGCCTAGGCTGCTTCCCGTACCCCATTTCAAATCCGATGGCGAATAAAATTATGAACCTAAAACAACTGTCCTAGAACAAAGAATGATGTGACAAATTAGACGGTGGCATACATGAATTTACAGATCATTTTTAAGGGAGGGGTATCAGGGACATGGATTAAGATAATCACCTCAGGGGAATAAACGTTAGGTCTAAGGGCTTATTTAATGACCTTAACAAAACCACCTGTAAATTCCAAGCCATAGAAAACATAAATTTGGCTTTAGTAATGTGGTGAAAGTTCAAAAAAATCGTAACGTCATTTCCTCGACAGCCAAAGATCTTACTAGGAAGTAAAAGCCAAACCGATCGTGAAAGCTTCCTGAGCATGCATGCACATGAGCAAATACAAAAAAATCGAAGCCCTTTCTCAACTAGTGAAAGAAGCAGCATACCTGTTGACCGACTTGTGCATGGCATTGCCAAAGTTGGAAAGGCTGGAAGTGAGAGAGGCAAAAAAGTCGCCGTCTGTCGCTTCCCTTCCCTTCTTTCCAACATTGCTCCTCATATTTCCTCTGCACCTCCAGATTCTACTCTGCGCGTCCAATTTTTATTTGCAACTGATTTTTATGATGCTCCGCGCTACATCATAACAATGGCTACAGAGGACATAAAAGATCCCGCCCGTGCGACCCCGTGCGCATCACATCGCCGTGTTTGACGGGAAAAGCCGGTCGGCGGACTTCATATTTAATGTCGCTATTGTTCAAACTTTGAGTCAGAGTCAGGAGGTGAAAATTCTTCATGGCCGATGTACTAACGAAAAATCCAATTTCTTTCCAATGTTTGGTTGGATGGAATCGGGCCACGTCAATAGACAACATTTATGTCTTTCATGTGATCTTCCTTTTCTCTTTCAGCACTGAGCTATCCGAGGTATTATGAATTGTTCCACATTCTACCTCGGCCGCGGCAAAATAGAACTCTCACCACTCCAGCGTTCCTTCACTGAGATTCTTCAACCATAACTGCGGCTTGCTCAAACCTTATTTTCTCGGAGATTAGATTTTAATGATTGCAAGTATAGTTTCTGTTGCAGTGTCATTCGCGACCTGTTGAATGGTACAATCATATTTTTTCATGCAGCAATTGAATTCCTTCCAGGCGGGAGCTCATTCCAACTTACAATGATCATCGTGACAAGATAAAAATATATATTTTTTGTTTAAATCATTTTAATTAGATTACAAAATCCTAAATTATTTTATTTGGACAATTTTTTTTAAATAAACTTTTTTAAAGAGCAATATAATAATATATTTTATATGGCAAATATTTGAAAACTAAATTTGTACATATGAGTTTATATTTGCAATAATATATATATATATATATATATATTAAAAAATAAAGTTAGCATGTATTTTAAATGTTGAATTTAAATATAACATATTCATATGGTAGACTAACATGTCCAAGGTCTCACTTAGAACCCATGGTGGCACACTTGACACGCGTGCCCAAGTACAAATACAATGTCACAAGTAGAAGACTCAATTCAACCATAGGATAAGTCACCAAGGTTGACATGGAAAATGAGGCATGTAGAGAGATAGGATGACTAAAACTACTAGTTTACCCTCTTCACATCCCCACTAAACCATCCTCCAAGTTTCACTAAGATGTGACAAGTAGAATGGCTAAAACATCTATTATGGTTTCCTAGGGGGGACTAACTACCGGTCAAACTTTATGACCCAATATAGACTTGGATTTTAGTTCCTTGTCCTAAACTCCATTCAACATCTCTTCTCCACATAATAAACATGCTAGAGTCATTTGCACAAGGACCCTAGGCCCCTACTCAAACTCAAGGCTTATTTTAAGTCGTAGGTTCCACTTGACCTCTAATCCCCACAGCAACAACCATATACTTCCACATAATAAATAGGCTAAAGTCATTTTCACATAGACCCTAGGCCCCTACTCAGACTCAAGACGTGTTCCAAGTCATAGGTTTCACTTGACCTCTAAGCCCCACAAAAATAACATATACTTATTTGTAAGCCTCAAGCTCACACATAAACATGAGACTTGATCCTTATTTCCAAAATCCTTCTACCCTATATGGCCTACAACATAATGCAAAACTCAAAACACCTCTATGAGTGTTGAGCCCCTAACGGGACTTAGAACCTTGGGTTTTGATTCCCTATTATGTTCCAATCCTCGCAACTAGACCTACTAAAAACTAAATGCCTTATGGATGTTGGATCCCCTCACACACTTGGGGCTTATTCCTAAGTTCTCAAGCATCCCTAACCTTCACAACTCACTAACCACTTCAACAATGTCGACCTTAGACTTAACCTTGAACTAAGGACATAGTTCCAAGTTCTATGTTTGCTTAGATTTTTGCAACCCATCAACATGGAACCAAATTTTCAAGTGCTTTGTCCTTTTTGATGCCTATGGCCTGCCAAATTAAATTTACATTCAGATTGCAGAGTCTAGACTTCAATGTAAAGCTCGAAAAGACTCACATTCCAAACAAATTATTTCCAAGAACATTGCACAAATTTTGCACTTGATATTCAAAAGGGTTTCAAAAGAGAAGTAAATCTTTCCACAGACAATCATCTATTTTCACATTTGAAATTGAAATACATTGGAAAAGAATTGAGAACCTATAAATTGCTTTTTGTTTGAATTTCCTCTTCTTGTTTCCTCTCTTTCCCCGTTCTTGATCTGCTAGAAATCTCTTTCTATAGATTTTCCTTTTTTTCTTGTTTCTCCCTTGTATTATTTTTTCCTCTTCTTTCCACCGTTTTTAATTTACTGTGCTTCAGAAACCCTCTCCCCGGCACCCATTTTCAGTTATCGTTTTTGTCAAGAAAAGAAAGATCAAGAAAGATTAATTTGTGTTTTCGTTATTGATTTTCCCTCTTTTAAAGATTTCTCCTCAAATTTCCTATAACCTAATCTTTAAAAAAAATTAAATAAGATTTATTTCCATGCACAATATTTATCCTCAACAAATAATAAAGAATACCTTTTTAATTGCAAATTGAATATTTAATCCAAGTAAATAATAAAGAAATATCATTTATTTGCAAATAAAATAATTATCCTTAATAACAAAGCATTATCATTTAGTTGCATAATGAAATATTAAATTAAATTATAATTAATTATTTTATTTATTTGCACTTTTATTTCACTATAAATTAATTTAATTAAGCATTCAGAAGAACGAACAATATAAACATTTAACTAAATTAAATACTAAATGCATCTACATGATACTATGTGCTCGTGTGTGTGAGAGAGAACCGTTCTTCCTTTACCCTACCAGGAAGCTAACCTCTTCTGCCTTAGCCACACCCTTGGTCTTTGATAATCCTGTAGCTCAAGTACACTCAAGCACACATTAATAGATTAGTATCCAAGTAAAATACGAATCAAAACAATATAATTCATTAATCCAAATAACACTTTTCTATTTTGCATCACTTTCAAAATAAAACTATATTCAATACATTTCAACTTTTTCAAAACTAAAACAAACATTTTCTTATTTCATCTCACAAAACACCATATTATTTACTATTTACTGTAATGCCCCACCATGTAACCCTAGAGGAAGTTGCAAATAACTACTCAAACGAACTAATTTTTTTTTTTGTTTAAGTATAATTAACATGCAAGTTCACTACTCATTGCAAACAACCTCTAAGGTTACGAGACTGAGATTACTTTAAGACCCACAAACAACATAAATGAATCCATAACATTTATCTACTTAAGATATTAAGAACGCATACATTCCATACAAGATAAACTACATCATAAAAGTAAGAGATACCATAGTTTAACAATAAGATTACATCACTCATTCCCCGAATGAGGTAAATCCAATAAGCATGATTACAATTACAACCTTCCACCTCGATAACAAATGAGGGGTAATAAATTACAAGAGCAACTAAAATGAATAAAGCATAAAAAGTAACTGGATCCCACGAGCTCTCTAACTCGAAATATCGTCAACACGAACAAGAAGAAAACCCAACGGAGTAAGGTGCATGCCACCCAACCAAGTGGTACCCAAAGGCCCACCCCTCGTGCTAGGAGATAGTAACAAGGATTCCTAGACAAGACCATCTACCTCTAGACACGGGCTGACACAAACTGAGACAACCAAACACATGAACTATACAACCACAAGTACACCATTACATTACTAACATGGATTGCATTTCTTAGTTATCACTCAATTAAACTACCTCTGAAGGTTACCCAGTTTACCTCTTACGGCTTTGGCCCCTAACGGAAGCCACTCTTCTACTTGACAACACACATTCAACCAAATACCAAGGGAACCCAAGTGCATACAAAATAGATAAAAAACCACTCCAACTCTAGAAGGAACAATATACTGAAACTCACTCCAAACACTGGAGGCAACAAATCACATAATCCACTCCTTCCAAAGGAGGCACAAATCATCCCCGTTCATGGAAACCGAGTAATTAACTATTAACATAACATGCACTACCCAAGGGATTCAAAACAAGTTGACAACCTAACACGACAACCCCCATCCCCTAGGATCCTCTAGAAGATTTACATATTAAAGACACTTAACCCATTTCCCCAATTATGAACCCAGAGGGATATAATCACATAAGGCAATTGCGAGGAAATAAACTAATTTTGGATATATTAAATCCATTTCCCTTAATAAAATTCAGTATCATATTGCCTCAATAAAACTTAATTTAAAATACGTCTTTTTTAGACAAGGGAGGAATTAAAACTCAATATTTAATTCCCCACTTGCATTTAAATAATAATAAAATAAACATACACTTCTTCGATTTAAAACATACCATTTCCAAATCATCTATAAATCTTCTTTTCAAAATAAATCATTTTAAAAATCAATTAATTTCTCTATTAAACATAATATCTTCAAATCCAATATTTGTTCTTTCAAAATATGATATCTTAAAATAAATCCATTAATTTTGACTATAACATAATACTTTAAAATCTTCCCAATTATATTTAAATCATGCTATTATTTTACTCATCCATTTTAATATATATATATATATTTAAATTATATTCACAACTATAAATATATACAACATAATATACATACATATATACATATAATATATAACCCCTTATTATATATATACATATATGTATATTATTTATATAATATATATAAATTAATATTCTAATATTATATACATATAATATAACATATAATATAAAATATAAAATATATATATTAATGATTTATATATATATAATAATATTTTAATATTATATATAAATAATATTAAATATTAAAAACAAATATTTTATATATATATATATATATATATATATTTGAAATAAAGCAACCCAATTCGTGCCTCGGGCCGCACGCCAACCCTAAGGATTGGGCGGTTGTTTCTGAGCGCACTAAAGATGGTGGCGACGACTGCTTCGGCCGCACTTTTCAAAGGGGTGGCGGCGGTGGTTGTGCGCACAGTCGGCCACCATTGTTGGTGGCACTGTGCAATGCACAGCCACCCACCAACAGTGGTGGCGGCGACTGTGTAACACAACGGCCGCGGGGGGGTTTGTGGGGGTCACGTTGGGCGCGGCTGCCCCACAGTGCCTCCCATGGGGGGCACGGTGGGGTGAGCCCCCAGCGCCTCCCCCAACCTCAAAAGGTTTTTTTTTATTATTTTTTATTTTTTATTTTTAAAAACGTTTTAATAATTCTCTGCGGATTTTATATCCACCCAGTTCAATTGGGTTTTATTTTCACAAATTTACAAACCAATAGAAAAATATATACATATATATGTATTTTCCAATAGATATATATATGTATATATATTTTTCAAGTTTATATAAAATTATAAGTTCAATTGAACAAATAAATTTTAGAACTGAAACATTTACAGTCAAAAACACAATTTTCTTTGAGAAACTTCATTTCCAAATACAAATTTCAAGTTTTGAGAGCAATATTTAAAATGGGTTTATTTTTCAACAAGAATCATTTTAGTTTCCAAACAAAGATTTTACAAGCAACATAACCAATTACGTGAACCTTTTAAAATTCAAAAACAATTTAAATAGCATGAACCTGGTATTCTAGAGCTTGAGAAGATGTCAAACAGTGCACAGGTTCTTCCTCTGATTCCAACTCCTGCCCAACAATTCCTCAAAGCTTTTCCACAATTCCAGTCCAAAACCCACAAACAACAAAAATTCCTCTTTCTCTCTATTTTTCAATTTTTTCATCCTCTCTTTCCAAAAACTCCATGAAAATCCAACCTCTTTTAAATATCCAAAAAAATATATCTCAATAATAGAAAAAAAAAGAAAAATATCTATTCAACCACCATAATCAATTTTCAGAAACAAAATAGAAAATATCTCCAATTTTTTTTCAATTTGCGTTTTCAAATTTTCAAAAATGAAATTTAAAACCTTTTTCAAAATTTCCAATTTAATCTTTTCAATTTCAAACAATATATCCATAAATTTCAAAATGGATAACTTAATTTATTTCAACACAATTAATTTAATTAACCAATAAAATATATCTAATCCAAGATTAAATTATTTTATTAATTAAATTAAATTAATTAATAAATTAAATAGCATTTATCACATTATAACCAGATTAATTTAATCAACAACTTAAATACTTAATGCAATTTAATTACCTTTTTTCAACTTACAAATTAAATAAAATTCAGGCAAATTAAACAGTATTAAAACAACTGAACCAAACTAAAAACGACGACACACTTATGACTAGGGTGATGACTTGGCACGAAAAACCTAGCTACTATCTCCCAATCAAATGCTATTGGGAAATGGACATGCTCAAACCTATGAAACCAGGTGGAGTCAATGTCCTGTACCTGTCAACCTGCGAACAAAGAGTATATCCACATGCATATATATGTCATAATTAAAACACACCGTGAAGAAGAAATCTCAGAATTCGCTCGCAAGCGAGTGATGCAATCTCCTCCCCTTCACCAATACAGTATTACCAACTAACGAATCTAACATCAATAATATAATCAAAAGCATAAAGCATCATTAATTCAAATATCATTTATGTTAATCTAAAGCATGCCATAATGATACATCAAAATAAAATACCATCACATCAAAAGAGCAAAACGGAGGGGTATTACATTTACTCTACCACACACATTCAATCATATATCAAATCTACATAAAGCAAAAACAAGTTGCATCATAGTTTGAGATGTGACATCCTTCACCACTTGGAAGAGACATCATCTCGATGTCTTATTACAAACATCCACACAATTGAGTCTTAAACATTCAGTGTATCATAAGTCATAATATGCAGGAAATAGAAAGTATTCTAGAATCTCAAATGCGGAAAAGATCTGTCAATATCCTTTGCATTCTCCTAGGTGGAACTATCCACCGAGTCCTAGTCCACTGGACCCTATACTACACCACATCTCGGTTTCGCAACTTAACGTTGCATCTTTCCAAAATCTTGATGGCTCCACTAGCACCCCCCTAGATCGTGTACCTGCAAGGCATGCCAGTCAAGAATATGAGTAACATCTGGATGGTATGACTTAAGCACAGAAACATGGAAAACATTATGTATATGGGATAGAGCCAGTGGTAGAGCAAGCCTATAAGCCACTAGATTAATAACTTCCAAAACCTCAAAAGTCCCAACATCTCTAGGGGAAAGCTTAGAGCTCTTGTTGAATGAGATTGAACTCTTCTACGACCAAACTCTCAAGAAGACCTTATCTCCCACTGAGAAATGTCTAAAAGTTTTGTTCCTATCAGCAAAACTCTTCTAACGATCTGAAGCTTGTTTCAACTTTTCCTTGATTAGCTTCATCTGATCCTCTATCTCTCTCGACATCTCAGGCCCAATGACAATCATGTCCTCCACCTTATCCCAACTGATAAGTGTAAGACATTTGTGACCATACAAAGCCTCGAAAGGTGTCATTCTTAAGGAGGCATGATAGGAGTTATTATATGCGAACTCCACTAAAGGTAAGTACTGTGCCCACTTATGTTGTTGTTCCATACAATACACCCTGAGGAGATCCTCTACTACCTGATTTACCCTCTTTGACTGACCTTCGGTCTGAGGATGATAAGCTTAGCTAAAGTTCAATTTGGTTCCCAAAGAAGAATTCAATGTAGTCCAGAACCTAGAAGTCATCTGAGTATCACGATCTGAGATGATCATCTCTGACACTCCATGCAATCGAAAAATCTCTTGTACAAAATTCTTTGCTAAAACCAAGGATCCATCCTTAAGATTCCCAGGAATGAAGTGAGCTACTTTCATCAATTTATCTACCACAACCAAGATGACATCAGGTTGGTTCTTGGTCATAGGCAACCCCTAAATAAAATCCATAGTGATTACCTTCCATTTATACTTTTGCACTCTATGTGGATATATAAGTCTCGTCGGATGCACATGCTCAAACTTAACTCGCTAGCATTCCAAACATCAAGCTATAAAATTAGTAGCATCTCTCTTAAGTCTTGTCCATAAATACAATGGTCTGAGTCCCTCTACCATTTTTGTCACACTGGGGTGCCCTGAATACTTATGAAATTCTTCTAGCACTAGCTCCCTCAATCCTGCTGAGTTAGGAACATACATTTGTCCCTGGTATCTCAAGAGTCCATCAGTCTTAAACATATATCCAGCATATCTATGATCTGAAGGATCCTTCTCTAGGCCTTGTTTCACCCTTTCATGGTGCTCATCTCCTGACAAAGCTTGAATCACCTGTTGTCTAAAATTTGACCTTATAGTGACCATAGCTACAAGATGTCTCCTCCTACTTCAGGCATTTGCTACTCTATTTTCTTTTCCTTTTACATACTCAATGCCAAAGTCATACTCACTCAAAAACTCCAACCATCGTCTCTGACGAGCATTCAGGTTGGGTTGAGTGAAAATATACTGTAATCCCGAATGATCTATTTTTAGTTCAAAAGGCTTCACCAAAAGGTAGTGCCTCCACATTTAAAGAGCATACACTATGGAAACCAACTCAAAATTGTGTGGTGCATAGTTCAATTCATGTTGTTTCAATTTCCTTGATTCGTATGCCACCACCTGTCCATCCTACATAAGGATTGCTCCTACACCCTCTCCCGAAGCATTTGTTATCATTGTAAAGTGCCGATTTGGATCTAGCATGATCAAGATAGGTGTAGAAGTAAGTTTCTCCTTCAACAAATGAAAAGCCTTCTCATACTTATCACTCCATTCATTTGTTTTCCTTTCCTTTGGAGTGCAGTGATGGGTGCTGCAATTGTTGAGAACCCCTTTACAAACTTCCTATAGTAGTCGGCAAGTCCCATAAAGCTCTGGAATTTTGACACATTTTGCGGTGCTAGCCACTCCATTATTTCCTTGATCTTATCTAGGTCCATTGTTATCCCATCGGCTGAAATAACATGTCCCAGATAGTGCACTTCGATTTGGTAGAAAGTACATTTAGACATATTCCCATAAAGATTATGATCCCTCAAATGTTGCAACACTATCCTCGAATGCTTGTCGTGATCTTCCTCTGATTTAGAATATATTAGGATATCATCTAGGAAAACTAAGAATAATTCATCCAAGTAGTCTCAAAAGATGTTATTCATCAAATTCATAAAAGTTGCAGGAGCATTGGTTAGCCCAAATGGTAACACCGTGAATTCATAGTGCTTGTATCTCGTCTTGAAAAAAGTTTTGAAAATATCCTCATCTTTTATCCTCGGGTGATGGTATCCTGACCTCAAATCAATCTTCGAGAATACCTTAGCCCCTTTCATCCGATTGACCAGATCATTAATCCTAGGGAGCAGATATTTATTTTTAATGGTAACCTTGTTAAGCATTATATAATCAATACACAACCTTAAGGTCCCATCCTTCTTTTTCACAAATATGATAGGTGCTCCCCATGGAGACACAGTTGTCCTGATGAAACCCTTGTTAAGCAACTCTTGTAACTAGGTCTTCAACTCATGCAATTTGGTAGTGTTCATTCTGCATGGTGCCTTAGGCTGAGGCTCAGCTCCAGGTATCAAATCTATTGAAAAATCAAATACTCGCTTAGGTGGTAGTTCAGTCATCTCATCAAGAAAAACATCATGGAATTCCTTCAAAATAGGATGGTCTTTAGCTGACGACTTTGAACTATCGAGGTCCCTGAACTTTATTGCATAGATAGTGCACCCTTTTCTACTAGCCTTCTTTAGTCACATGGCAGAGATCTGCCTAAGTTCTAAAGGCCTTTTAAAACCATGATTCTCAGCATGGTTACCCTAATCATCAAAACACCTCATTGTTTTTTCTTCACAATCAACTAGGGCTTTATGTTTAGTAAGCCAATTTATTCCCAAAATTACGTCATATGACCCCAGGGGTGCTACATACAAATTGACCTACGTCTCAAAGCTAGGAATTTCAAGCTCGCTACAAGTTAGACATTGTTCCACTGTTCTCTCTACCTGATTTCCATATTGGACCTTCCATGAATTAGCCATATATCTCGGCTTAACAAATAATCTATAAATAACATGAGGATCTACAAAACACTCAATGGCTCTGGTATCAATTAAGATAGAAACAGGACATCCAAAAAGCTTACCCGAAAGCTGGATTGGTGATTATCAACCATCGCATGGATGTGATGTTGATTCCTATTCTTTGGATTATTCACGCTCTAAGGACACACACTGTCATAGTGCTCACTATCGCACATATAACAACCTACGTGGGGTACTCTAAGTCTATTGGAAACATCTCTCTTGTTATTGTTGTTGTAATTTTCCCTCTTATTGGTGTTTTGATTTCCATCATGGCAATCTTGAGAATTGTTACCCCTCTTGAGATTCTTGATATGCCTGTTATTATTATTGCCCTGATTGTACTAATTCTGATTACTATTATTCTGACTGTTTCCTTGAGATTTCCTATTACCATACTTAGCATCTTTGGTCCTTCTATAATTTGCAACTTGTTGTAAATTCTATTATTGCTTGGTTTCTTTCTCAAAAGCCTCATCCATGGTGGAAGGATTATGAATGTCCACTTCAACTCCAAATTGAGGCCTAAGCCCCAAGATAAATTTGTGAACTCGAAACCTCTCACAAGTTGGTACTAGGGTACATATTTAAGCAAGCGGGAATTTTTTTCCCAATAGTAAGCTACTATCATTCCCCCTTGAGTAAGATTCTGGAATTCAAACATCTTTTTTTCAAAGTACAACTGTGGTAGCCACCTTTTTCTAAACAACTACATAAATTGTTCCTAAGTCACCTTGGCATGCAAAAATTGCTTCTCAGCCTTTTCGTTATCCCACCAATTGGTGGCTTCACCAGTGAGTTGATATGATCCCCATTCAACCTTAGTCTCATTGGATAAATTTCGTAGGGAAAAATACTTCTCCATCTCAATCACCCATGTTTTTGTCTTGTCCCCAAATGTTATACCATCAAATTTTGGCGGGGTGACCTTCTTGAGGTCCTTGCCCAACTCTTCAACCACCTTTCCTTGCTTACTTGGGTTTCCTTTAGTCTCTAGTTGTTCTCCATTTGTATTCCCTTCATTTCCACCAGAATTCAGCCTTGGTTGGCCTATTCGCCTTTCCTATTCTAGGCTATCAATCCTGGCCTCCTATTGACTCAACAAGGATAAAATCTGATCCGACCTGTCATATGTATCACCACGAGATCCTCCTCCACGATGATAAGTCCTAACATCCATCATAACTACTTTGTAAAAACATAACATTAAGCGTAATTAGGCGTAGGTCCTAGAGTTTAACCTAGACGCTCTGATACCAAAATGTAAAGCTTGAAAAGACTCACATTCCAAACAAATTATTTCCAAGAACATTGCACAAATTTTGCACTTGATATTCAAATGGGTTTCAAAAGAGAAGTAAATCTTTCCACAGACAGTCATCTATTTTCACATTTGAAATTGAAATACATTGGAAAAGAATTGAAAACCTAGAAATCACTTTTTGTTTGAATTTCCTCTTCTTGTTTCCTCTCTTTCCCCATTCTTGATTTGCTGGAAATCTCTTTCTATAGATTTTCCTTTTTTTCTTGTTTCTCCCCTATATTATTTTCTCCTCTTCTTTCCACCATTTTTAATTTACTGTGCTTCAGAAACCCTCTCCCCGACACCCATTTTCAGTTATCGTTTTTGCCGAGAAAAGAAAGATCAAGAAAGACTAATTTGTGTTTTTGTTATTGATTTTCCCTCTTTTAAATATTTCTCCTCAAATTTCCTATAACCTAATCTTAAAAACAAAAGATTTATTTCGATGCATATTTATCCTCAACAAATAATAAAGAATACCTTTTTAATTGTAAATTGAATATTTAATCCAAGTAAATAATAAAGAAATATCATTTATTTGCAAATAAAATAATTATCCTTAATAACAAAGCATTATCATTTAATTGCATAATGAAATATTAAATTAAATTATAATTAATTATTTTATTTCTTTGCACTTTTATTTCACTATAAATTAATTTAATTTAGCATTCAGAAGAATTAACAACATAAACATTTAACTAAATTAAATACTAAATGCATCTACATGATACTACGTGCTCATGTGTGTGCAAGAGAATTGTTCCTCCTTTACCCTGCCACGAAGCTAACCTCTTCTACCTTAGCCACATCCTTGGTCTTCAACAATCCCGCAACTCAAGTACACTCAGACACCCATTAATAGATTAGTATCTAGTTAAAATACTAATCAAAACAATATAATTAATTAATCGAAATAACACTTTTCTATTTTGCATCACTTTTGAAATAAAACTATATTCAATACATTTCAACTTTTTCAAAATTAAAACAAACATTTTCTAATTTCATCTCACAAAACACCATATTATTATTTATTTACTCTACCACACACATTCAATCATATATCAAATCCACATAAAGCAAAAACAAGTTGCATCATAGTTTGAGACGTGACATTCGATGTTGACTTGGAACCTATGTGAGTTCTAGGTCCTAGTTCCAACTCAAAACCCAACCCTAACCAAAACAAAACAAAGAAATAAATCTCTATGATGAGAAAATACCAAGGTTGTTTATTTCATGAGACAAGGCATAGCTTTCTTGTTCTTTGAGTTATTTGTGAGCGATCATGGGGATATATTCATGAGGTAGTGGGATCAGAGCTAGCAATATGACAACCTCCCAAATCACACAAATCCAAAAAAAATGAAGATTAGCAATTTTCACTCTTTTAACTGAAAAATATATATATGAAAAATTGAAATGAAACTAAGTGCAATAAATACAATGCTTACCATAACCACAAGATAGTCAAATTCTAGCACACAAACTAATATCTTAAAGATCTCTAAATTCCCAACAATTGTATAGTGTCATCCAACCATGTGGTACCCTCAAGGCCACCCCACTATACTAAGGGATGAACACAATGGATGTTGTACACACTCACACCAAACAAGGAATATGACAACACTCACACAAAACTCCCTTGCATAAAACAATAATACAACATACAAATAAATAATGTAACATTCACATGATACTCACAACATTGTCTCATCAAAATTAAATATAAAATCCAATGAAAGGAGAAGGATGAGAATATTAGGCATAAAAAGAGTGTCAACACAGCCACTCAATGATATTGTGGAAATTTTAAGAGTAGAGCTTCCTCAATGAATTTTGTGAGTGACAATTCAAAAATGCAAATGGGAACAAGTGCAATGCAAAAGACTCTTATTCTAAACCATCAAAAACCTCTAGATAGAGCTCAACAAGTGAAAGAAAACAAGATAATAACATCAAAACCAACATGAAATGTTACCAAAAGCCTCCATTTTTGAATGATTTACTCCTTGAATGATTGGTATGTGGATGCTCCTTGCTTCAAGATCACCAATTTTACAACATATACTTAGCATGAGTGATGATGAATGATGAACGAAGGATAGAGTGCCTGAATTTATCTAGGCTTTTGGGAGAAGGAATGAATGGTCAGGATTTGATTTTAAAATCAAGGGTGGAGAATGATTGAGAGAAACTCACTAGGCTCGAGGAGATGGAGGGTGGAGATGAAGGTGGTTATATTGTAAATGACTAAGATTAACTTACCAAATTTAGTAAGTAGTTGTGAGCATGAGGGAAATCAAGGACATGTGCATCTAAGAAGGCTATAACTTTGGGTTGTGTTGAGAGAATAAGGGGACCATAAGGACACTTGTTCTTAGGTGCCCATTATTCTTGGAATATGTTGAGAGAATAGTAGGACCATAAGGAGAAGTGTTCTTAGGTTCCCAATATTCTTGGAAACTGGTGAGGGAATATATGCTTTTAATTAAGTAATTAATATTATTTAATTATTTTAGCCACATCTATGAGGTGGATAATAGGTGGAAATAGGTGATTATTTACTTATTTATTTGTAAAGAGATGGAAAAAGTGACAAATTAAATAATATAATTATTTAATATAAGTGATGGAATTTAGGTGAAAGGGATATGTCCTAGGTTAATTAGGCCTAGGTGAAGATGAATAGGCCTAGGTGAACGTGTTTGGTCTATTGGGATTAGGTGATAGATTAGGTTGGTTCAAACTAGGTGATAATGAATAGACCTAGGTAATATCTTAGGTGTCTATAAAGATACTTGTGATGTTCACCAATTCCTAGAATTGTGACACATCCTTCGCCACTAGATCAAACCTTCTAGAGAGTTCTAGTCCTAGTAGAAAATATCTTATTTAATCTTTTAATTAATCCCAATGTTCATTATATTTTCAATTGGTTAAAATCTCCACACATTTGTTCTTGCAATCCCTTTGTATAGTGGCAAATAATGAGAGTCGCTCCTTTACTATCCTAGACCTCAATTGTAAGGGCTCAACACTTTGAAACTACAATTTGGGCATGACACCATGCATGATTTTTACAACATGATTCTCAAAGATGCATAATTTTATTTTACATTGAAAACCATCCCATCAAAAAATTAAAACACTCAAATCAAAACTTAAAAAAAAATATTATTATTTTATCAAAATTTTCTAAAAAAAATCCTTCCTTCATTAATGAAGTGCATGCAACCTTGAAATTTCCTATTTTGATATGGGAGAAATATGTTGAATCTAATGATACTCTTCTTCCCCAAATTGACCTAACATCACTAATTTCACATAAAATTGGGAAGAGAGGGCACTGATAAAAAAATTCCATCGTAATGGCTCTAAAATGGACATTTAGAAAATAATACAAATTAAACAATGAAAATTCTAGAACAAAACTCCTTCCTAACTCTATTACATCTCTAAGTCATATTCTCCACCTAGAGTGGGCATGACAATGTGAAAATCCCATTCAAAATGCAAGAATTTAATTTAAATATAAAGGGGGAAAATACCTCTTTCAAATGAAGAACACCATCAATGAAGGTAATTCTTCCTTTAAATCTAACCACACATGTAAGCAATATTTCTTCCAAAAAAATTGTAACATACCCAAAGTTTACTCAACAGTTCTCATCTAAGTTTTAACTCAGAAAGTGAATAACCCATGTTCCCAAAAACATGGAAATGAATTTTTTTCTTTTCAATAACATAATTACACATTTGATAAATAATGTTCACATATCATTGCATAAATGAAATAATATTACATAATTCCAAGTAGATGAAACTCATATTTTCAAATACAGAATACAATTGATTCATGATCATAAACATATACAATTTTATAACTCATAAGAGTTCAATGGTCAAGGTGTCCTCATTTGGCTCACACTTCTTTTGTTTCACAAGCCTTAGTTGTTGTCTACATGAGGGAGAGCACCACCCAAGAAATTTTCCTCCAACCATAGACTTAGCAGTCCCTCGCACATCTTCCTAACCAAAAAATGGCCCTATACCCTTCAACAAAGAGTTTGGTATGGAAACCTCTGATAATACACATCTAACTATCTAATGTTGTGTCCTACATATCTAGTACAGTCATACAACTATGGATACCCTCCAACGATGCATGACTCTACTAACTAGCTATGCAAACCTGGGTCACAATGAACCGAAAAAATATAAGTAGTGACTTCTACACCTACTTTGACCAAGGTTTTGATAGATAAAATCAATCCACTTTCTATGAAGCAGTGTCGTATGTTCACCCACCTTTATTCAACTTGGAAACTTTATTGAATTGAGGTTAACTCCTATATTGGTATGCACCCAGGTTATCATTCATAAACAAGATTTCATTCAAAAAATGATGACAAACTAATATTGATTTAATATACCAAAAATATTTGACACTATCTCTTGAATAGCTTGTTACATACTTGTAACATTCAAGATCCGACTACTACTTCTTATTCAAGTGTTCACCCTAACCCTAACCTATCCTTCTTATATAAGGGATATAAGCTCTTGAGAATGTAGGTTCTCTACTCATGGTCAAACTACCATACACAGAGGTATTCATAACATAATATCATTCAAGTGGGCTGGGCAAGGCCCATTCCAGTGCAGTGGAAGGGCTCTATGAGCTAAAAGGCACTCAGGTTGACACGGTTGTTAATGTCACTGCAGCGAAAAAAGGTAAGGAATGCATGCAGGTTGTGACTACTAAGGATGGCAAGGGTAAGAATGTTGTTAGGAAAGATTCTAGAGGGGATACGGTTGTGGGGAACACAGAGATGACTAGAGGGGAAAGTGCTAGGAGGAGATCTGGGAGGCTGGCCAAGAACAACAAGAAGAGGTTAATCATTGAGGATTCTAAGGAGGAGCATTCAGACAACAAGGGTTACAAGGAAGAAGAGTCTGAAGATTTGGAGGAAGATAATGTGGAGAGGCCCTTGCTTAC
Organism: Sequoiadendron giganteum; assembly: GCA_007115665.2. Taxonomy (NCBI): domain Eukaryota; kingdom Viridiplantae; phylum Streptophyta; class Pinopsida; order Cupressales; family Cupressaceae; genus Sequoiadendron; species Sequoiadendron giganteum. Next base: position 396,725,191 of record CM021103.1, read on the forward strand.
TCCGGTGGACAACAAGCTTCCTTTTGATGGCTCTGGTTCGCACTCTCCACACCTGTTGGTGGATGAGCCTGGTGAGGTTCAGGGAGCTATGGATGTTGGGGTGGATTCGTGCGAGGTGGTGAAGAGATTGGACACTCTTGACAAAATATTTTGAGGGTTAACCCGCTTCACCATGAAATTGGGTCACTTTGTTACGAGCACTCTGTCTAATGCTATAAAAGAGGAATTGGAGGGGAACAATAGCCAGGAAAACAAAGAGTGGGTGGGAGATGAGGCGGTGGACCTCCTAATTAAAAATTGGGATGATGCCAGTTAGTTGCTCTCGGTGCCTGTCTGTTGGCTGTTTCTCAGCTGTTGTTGTGCTGCCTTTGGGTTGTTTCTGTGTTTTTTTCCTTTTTATGTTAGTTGTTCAGTCTCATCCTTTTTTGGCCCTTATGGCTCATTGTGAGGGGTACAACGCCTTGTAAATGTTGTTTAACTTTTCAAAAACATAATATCATTCAGTAGATAGTAGAGAAAACATACTTATATTATGACTTCCAATCCCTATGTTCAAAAGCAACATAAATCATTTAATACAACACAATATAATATTGTATTATTATGATATTATCCTATAACCTTATTTTAGCTTCTCTTTGATATATTATTCAAACAATATGATCAAGATAACTACTTATCACACACTTCATGATTCAATATGTAACTTATCTCTTGTATTTATAATATAGTTATATGTATAGACAATCTAGCTACTTGCACATGAAATCTCATTCTTCCTAACAACATAAATATGCACACAATAATAGCATAATCATACTAAAATAATAATAAAACTTAGAATCATAATTAAAAATGAGAAAGAGAAAGAGATATCTTAATCATTCCTGGATTAAAAGAGCTCCTGCAACTCCTTGCTCTAAAACTCAACAACTCAGTCTATTGCCTTTTCTATGCTCACCTATCAAATGACAAAATGAATTGCAATGATCTACCAATGAACTACAAACAAATAGTCTTTCCACTCTCTCTTGAAAATTGACAATGAAGATTTCCATATATACTTTCTCACAATACACTATTTCCTCACAATCTCATGCCTATCTAATGCTTAGAATAACAATATGAATGCACTAAAAAAAATACATCAAAACTATGAGTAGTTGCATCCTTTTATAATGCAATAGAGAAGTGGTTGATCCTTTTAAGATAGTTATGCCTTGCTTATTTGTTGCCACCTCTAAAAGGTCTTTGCCAGCCATAGTAGCTAGATGTGCAATTTTCAGTTGCAAGCATGAATCAAAAACCAACTCTATAACCTTCCAAATTGACTTGGCTTGTTGGGTGCAACCTTCTTACTTGCTGGCAATTTTTAACATAGTAGAAAAAATATTGCAAATGGCATGTATAAGTCTTAATCAAATGCAATTTTTACCTCTTACTCGGTCACCCTAAGTCATGGGCTCTAAATAGTTATATCACATGTCTTTTACTTGGTCAAAGCACTCCTTTTACATGTTGTGCAATAGTGTTTGAAACTCTATTTAAAATTTTCCTCTATCGTGGCACTTTTTCCATCTATTCTCTTGCAAGATATGGCGCCAGTGTTGGTGGCCTTTATTATTTTAAACCATTACAAATAGTTTCCACTCTTGCCTTTGTGTGGCATATTGTAATGGATTGAATTTGCACCCCTCACAAATTCCCCATTTACACCCCTTACCTTAGAAAAATCAAACCCAAATACGCTATTCCACCTCATCCATCTACTTTCCATCCATTTGGTGGCTATCTATAGTGTTGGTGGGGGAATTTTTGTTGGGGATGTTAGTGTAGCGCGCAAACATCTACATGACACACTATCATCTTGATAGGATTCCTGCCTCTAGAATCTGCAGAGGCGTTACACTTATCCATTGGCAATGAAGCGTAACACCCCTGCACCCCTGACCGACCTTGAACGACTCTTTTGGGCTCTTATCAACCTTCAAAAGATGATCTTCTTCATTCAACTGATCTTCTTCAAGCTTCTTCAATCTCACTTCACAATTCTACACACTTCTTGATCATTTTTCATTTCCACACACTTCATTCACAACACTTCCATCATTTTTGAAGCTCCAAGTTGGAACTCTGCTAGTTTTGCTCCTCACATTGTGGAAACCTCGATACTCACAAGCTTGTGAACTTGCACCTTCCTTCACATTCTTGAGGGAACTTTGTTGGGAGGTGATATCCATTTTACTTAGCATCGTTGTTTGATTTAGTAGCATATTGTTGTTAGCATTGTTTGGTATTCTTCCATTTCAATACTTTCTTTATCACATTTTCTCTATTGTGGCTATTTTGGCTGTCAGTGGAGGTGGGAATACCGAAAAGTGGGTTTGACTATGGCAAGCCCCAAAATAGCCCCAACATTTTTCCCCGCTTTATTTGTGTGGAGCTTGCAAGAGGCTGAACCGATCATAAATTTATTTTTTGCCACCTTCGCTCTTGTCAAATTCTATCTTTTAAGTTAAAGTGTTCTTCTTCTTGTTTTATTCTTTTAGTTGTAGTTTTCTTTTTGTCATCATATAAAATTGCATTTACATGTTGTTAACGATTTCTTTGTTAGTCTTGACTGTACTTTATACTCTCTATCCATACAGACGCCAACGCCCAACTGGGATGTCAATGCACCACATTGTCATTCATCTTCTATGTTGAAGTCCTTTGGCAGAGAGCTTCCTAGGTTATAGTCTAAGCTCAGGAATTTTCTCACCTCGGGTTGACAAAAGGACAATGATGGATTAGTTTTCTTTCCTTTTTTACCCTCTCAAATGTCAAAATTACCTTAAACAATTCCTTTAGCATGAGGTAGATCAAGGCAATTGATTGTTCTAGACCCTCCTGTGACCTGGGGTCCTGAGCAGTCAGTCCCCCTCCTCTACACATCTATACCACCATATCACGTGGCTTACTTGTCATTTCATATGGCTCCCATCATATTTTTAAAATAACAATAATATATATGATATTATTTATGTATATATATATGTATACTATAATATGTTCTCTATTATAATATATATATATATATATATATATATATATATTATACATATAATGTTGCAAGTATGCAGGTGTTGTCATTGATGTCAATAGGCATGTCTACAAGATATTGTTGTCATTGATGTCAAATATGTGTTGAGGAATTTTGTTGCATGATGAAGATGTCGAGGATATTGAGAAAATTGTGAAAAAGAGGAAGATAGGTTGTTACAGGTTGTGTGAATGTGTAGTTGAGATATTGAAGAAGTGTTGTGAGTAAATGGAGCTATATTTATGTTGCAGAGATGTGTTGGAATGAAGTAATGTGTTGAGATGATGTCTTTGGTACTTGGTTTCCAAGTTTTTTTGAGAAAATTTGACAAACAGAGAAAATAGTGTTTAGAATGTGCCCCATGTTTCTTCTATGTTGATGTTATGCTTGTGTGGATCTAATATGTTATTCAAGGTTGTTAGTAGTTGCTTTATCTAGAATTTGGGTTTTTGGATTGTTATGCAGTGTGAGATATTTTCAGCAGTGTGTGAACCAATTTTTCAATGATGTTTTATGTGGTCTGGGAGATGTATTTTCTCTGTGTTTCTTTGCAGTTTGGCTTCAGATTGTGTGGATTTGGGAAGTTGCTTATAATGTTGTATCTTTCAGAATTCGAGGTTTCACTTGATTTGGTATAGTATAGTGTGTGTTTCATGCATCAGTGTGCAAAAAAGGTCAACCCAATGTTCTCGGTTGAAGTATTTATGTGATGCAAGTTTGGATGAAGTCTTTGTTGGATCTTAGGTGGTTCATGGATTATTCTAGATTGTGTTTAAGGGAATTTTGTTGTTTGAAATTTTTGGATTGATTTAAGGAAGTGTGTACTTAATTTTTTATGGTGTTTAGCATGGGTATTGGTTGACCTTGTGTTAACACTACATACGAAGCTTATGAAACCGTGTTGAGGTGTCCTAGGATTAATTTGGGTCCTAATTAAGGATTTATATGGGTCACCTTCATTCCTAATCCACCCTAGGAATTTTTAGGTGTTGACCTAATTTGAAATTTTAATTGTAACAGATAGTTGTCGACCTCAGAGAAGATTTTCAAGGTTGAGGTTGATATAAATAAGAGTGATCTTGTTGCGAGATGAAAGAGAGAGAGAGAGAGAGAGAGATAGATGTGAGATCAATACGAGTGATAAATGTGACACGAATTTGAGTAGAGTAGTGTGAATTTCAAAGTATTAGATTCCTAAAATCAGTGAGTTAAGGTGTCTGAAATATTTCATGCAAGGCTATGAAAGTGTTGGAGAATTTGTGGTGGATTCCTTGTTGCATTGAGAAGTTGTTCTCTATGTAAAATTTTTCTTCTATCTTCTTGTATTTCTTTTTGTGGCTATGATCCTTTTTGGATAGTGTGTCCTATTTTGGTAGTGAGCCCTTATACTGGTTTTTCAATTACTTATATTGTGAGTGAATCCTCACCATGGTTTTCCCCTCATTATTTTTTTCACATAAATTTGGTGTTCTCTTATGTATAGTGTTGTTATTTCAGTTTTTGTTATCTACATTTCATGATTAATCACTTTAATAGAATAAGGATTTATTGAATGCATGTGGATCTGATTATTGTTGAGGGTTTTGATATTTTAATTTGATACAACTGATTCACCCCCCCTCTCAGTTGTCTTATTCATTCAACAATTGGTGTTAGAGAGAGGCTCCTTGGAGAAGAGCTTAACCACTTAAGGAAGATCAGGGATGGCGAAACAAATTGATTGCCCCAGATTTGATGGAAGAGACTATGCATTTTGGAAGACAAAGATGGAAGGATATCTGGAATCTCATGGACTTGAGATTGAAAAGGAAATAAAGACTCCTTATGTTGCATCTCAGAATGGTCCAAGCACAAGTAATGAGATCAAGGCATGTGAGATAAATGCTAAGGCAATATTTATTCTTATGAACAGTCTTTCAAATTTTAAGTTGGTTAAAGTTATGAATCTTAAGACTGCTAAAGAAGTTTGGGATAAGCTTGAGAGTATTTATGAAGGATATGACAAGGTTAAACAAGAAAAGTTGTAGAATCTAAAGGCACAATTTTATACTTTGCGAATTTTTGAAGATGAAACAAGTTCAACCTACATGCAGAGAGTTGATGAACTGGTAAGTGCTATGAGAGGTCTTGGTGCACAAGTCAAAGAAACTAGGGTGGTAAAGAAATTTATTGGATATCTTCCTAATTCTCATAGTGAAAAGGTATTTTCTATTAAAAAAGTTACAAATTTTAATACTTATTCTAGAGATCGATTGATTGGTACACTAACTTCATTTGAAATGAGAAAACTTGGTTTGAAAAATGGTAAAAAAGTAGAGATTACTTTCAAGGCTAGAAAATAAAAAAAGATTGAATATTCGGATGGAGAAGATCTTGATGATGTGGAAGCTAAATTTGTAAGAAGGATGAAAAAGGGAATCAGTAAGTAAAAAAGTTAAACTACCTTTCAAATTTTTTAGTTGTGGAAAAGTAGGTCATTATGCTTCAAGATGTCCAAACAAAGTTGTGAACAATAAGAATAAGGAGAATAAAGGAAAGATGATTAAAAGAAGTTATTATGTCAAAGAAGATGCTGGTATTTATAATGATGAAAATGAATGCTTGTTCTTGGCTATAAAAGATGAATCTACTTCTATTAACTCTAAAATTTGTGTGAATGAAAGTGTTTCGGAGAAGGTTGAAGGTACTTTGGTTTTTCATTTTCATGTTAAACATGATAAGAATTACTAGGTTGTTGATAGTGGCTGCTCTAATCACATGACCAAAGATAAAAGTAAGTTTGAAAAATATGATGGAGGAATAGTTAAATTTGGAGATGATTCAAGAGGTAAGATTTTTGGAATAGGTTCAATCAGTTTTGATGGCAAGCATAATACTGAAGATGTTTACTATGTTAAGGGCTTAAGGTATAATATTTTAAGTTTTGGACAAATGTGTAACAAAGGATATAATCTTGTGTTTAAGGATGAAACGTGTGAGATAAAAAAGGGTCTGGAACTGTGATTGTTGTTGGTAAGAGGACAGATGGAAATATCTACCAGCTTAAGGGTGATGATGGTTATTGCTTTATGTCTCAAATTAATGATAGTTGGTTATGGCACTAGAGGATGTATCACATAATTTTTGATAATTTGGTTAGAATCAATTCAGTTCATCTAGTGAGAGACCTACCAAGAATCACAAAGCCTATCAATGTTGTTTGCAAGAATTTACAATTTGGAAAGCAAGTAAGGAGTAGCTTCAAAGGAAAAGAACAATATGCTCCCGAACTACTGGAATTAATACATACAGATCTTTATGGTCCTACAAGGGTGAGAAGTTTTCAAGGTGACAGGTATTTTATGCTTTTGATTGATGATTATTCCAGAATGACATGGGTTACTTTTTTTAGAGAGAAATTTGATGCACTAGATAGATTTAAGGCATTTAAAGCTATAGTTTAAAATGAAATGAATGTGAAAATCAAAATTTTGAGGTTTGAAAGAGGTGGAGAATTCACCTCCAATGAGTTTAACATGTTTTGTGAAGTTCATGGAATAGAAAGGCACTTGTATACCCCTAGAACTCCTTAGAAGAATGGAGTGGTTGAAAGGAAAAATTAGATTGTTCAATAAGCTACTAGAACTATGATGAAAGAAGAAAATCTACTAGAAGTCTATTGGAGAGAATAAATTCATACTATTGTTTACATACTTAATAGAGATCAAGCAAAAGCTAACAACACAAAGACTCCCTATGAGTTATGGTATGGAAGGATTCTCATGGTGAAATACTTTAGAGTATTTGGAAGAAAGTGTTATATCAAGAGAGATGAAGAAAAGTTAGGAAAGATTGATATAAGGTTTGATGAAGGTATCTTCCTTGGATATTCTACTAAAATCAAAGCTTACATATGTTACAAAAAAGGCTAAGAAAGATCGTTGAAAGTGAAAATGTTAAGGTTGATAACAATTTGCATAATTCAATTGCAGCAGATGGGTATGTGTCAGATGAACCTGATTGCAGAGAAGAAGAAGAAGAAGAAAAATTTGAAGAAAAAGAAGGATAGAATGAAGAGGAAGAATCTCTGGAGAATACCCCTAAGACCCCTAAGTATGTGCAAAAGAATCATTCTAAAGAACAATTCATTGGAGACAATAGGAAAGGAGTATTGACAAGAAACAGGGCCACAAAAGCTGAGGTAAATTTGTGTTTACTTTCTAAATTTGAACGTAAAATAGTGAGTGAGGCATGCAAAGATGAACATTGGATGAATGCAATGGAAGAAGAACTTATGCAGATTAAGAAAAAATAGACTTGGAAATCAGTTCCTAGACCGAAAAACAAGAACATAATTAGAACTAAGTGGGTATTCAAAAACAAACTAAAAGAGAATGGAGAAGTGGTAAGAAATAAGGTAAGAATTGTGTGTAAGAGTTACTCACAACTAGTGGATGGTATAGACTTTGAGGAAATATTTGCTCTGGTGGCTAGGATGGAAGCAATCAATATGTTTTTGGCATTTTTAGCATACAAGGACTTTAAATTTTATCAGATGGATGTGAAGTTTGATTTTCTGAATGGTGAATTGGAAGAAGAGGTTTACATGGAACACGTTGATCCCACAATAGTGGTTTACAATTTTTGGCCAAACTGGACATTGGAATTATTATTTTTAACTAAATATTCACATTCGGGCACCTATAGCGGCTAAACCGTGAGGAATTTGAAGATTATGAAAACTAGAGTCTCATCACATTTTTTTTGTAGATTATAAAAAAAAAAAATTCAAAATGTTTGGAATAAGATTGCACTTCTTTTTCCATCTCCCACGAAAACTGGTTTTTTTCAGAAAACAACATTTTTAAAAAGTGACGCTCACCGTATACAACATAACTTTTTTTTATGAAGGATAAAATTCTAATTTTTTCAAATTTAGATTTGTTACTATGATATCTAGCACTTTCATTTGGTCTCATGATTTTTTATTTAATATTTTTTCCTTAATAGAGTTTCGAAGTCAAACCAACTGCAATTCAAACATCGGCGGACTGTATACAACATAACTTTTTCTGTATGTATCAAAATTCAATTTTATTTTTTTCAATGGATCAAGGCCATCAATACCCAGCACAAAAATATTTTTAAAATTTTTATTTTGATAATTTTCTATTTTTCCACATGTGCAAAACAGAGAGCTTGATTTTTGGTGAAAAACCTATGTTTAATAAAACTAAAAAAAACATACATAATAAAACCAAAACATATTAAAATTATATTTGTGGGATAGCTCATTTCGAGGAATACCATAATCATTTGAAATAAATTTTAAATGAATTCATTTGATCTCCCAAAAGGTAAATCAAAAGTGATTTTTTATCAGCATTTTGATAGGTGTAAAGGAGACTCATTTATAGGTATGGTTTAAAACTAGCAAGGTTCTATTTAAGGGGGTTTGATCTAAGGTGGTTTGATCAAACTCTTTCCAATTGGAATCCTCAAAATGGAACTTTTAAAGGGTTAAATCATTATATTTTCCAAAAATATGTGATTTCAGCAAAAATCAGAATTTCCCAAAAATTGTAAACCAACATTGTGGGATCACCCGATAATACAAGTGCAATTAACATTTCAAATAATGCAGTGATGCATTCAAGGAAAAAGCATATATCAATTAGGTATCACTTTTTGAGAGAGAAGGTTATGGAGAATGAAATAAATTTTGAATATGTACCTACAAAGGATTAGATTGCTGACATATTTACTAAGGCTCTTCCTAAGGATACTTTTGAGTATCTTTGGGAGAAGTTGGGGGTTATTTCCTCTCCTTTGAACTAGATGCATATGATGATGCACCCGTCTAGTGGATCTATGAATTCATTTATTTTATGGACTAATGTTGGTGGCTACCCCTTAGGGGGAGTAGGTAGTGTCTTGTGTTGTCATTTTGCAAAGTTGTTGGTTTGGTTGGGTGTACTCCTAAGGAGGAGTCTTTAGAGAAAGTATCTTGGTTCAGTTTCAAAGGGGGAGAATAATGCAAAAAAATTATCCATTGCCATTGATGTCAAAGGGGGAGAAAGAATCATGTGAAAAAGTTTATCTACTCAGGGGAAGAAAAGAAAGGAAATCATGATAAAGTGTATTCAAACTTGTTGTGTTGTATTTAATGGTTTTTCACATCTTGTGTTGCCATCAATGAAAAAGGGAGATATTTTTGCAAGTATGCAAGTGTTTTCGTTGATGTTAAGAGGCATGTCTATAGGTTGGTGTTGTCATTGATTTCAACTATGTGTTGAGGAAGTTTTTTGCATGATGAAGATGTTGAGGATATTGAGAAAATTGTGAAAAAGAAGAAAATAGATTGTTGCAGGTTGTGTGCATGTGTGAAGTGTTGTGAGTACATGGAGCTATATTTATGTTGTAGATATGTTTTGGAATGAATTAATGTGCTGAGATGGTGTCTCTAGTACTTGGTTTCCAAGTTCTTTTAAGAAAATTTGATAAACAAAGAAAATAATGTTGTGTAAGTGTTCAAAATGTGCTCCACGTTTCTTCTGTGTTGATGTTATGCCTGTGCGGATCTGACATGTTGTTCAAGGTTGTTAGTAGTTTCTATATCCAAAATTTTAGTTTTTTGGATCGCTATGCAGTGTGAGTATTTTCACCAGTGTGTGAACCAGTTTTTTAGTAATGTTTTCTATGGTCTGGGAGAAATGTATTTGCTCCATGTTTCTCTACAATTTGGCTTCAGGTTGTGCAGATTTAGGAATTTTTTTATAATGTTTGTATCTTTTATAATTTAAGGTTTCACTTGATTTGGTACAGTACAGTGTGTATTTCATGTGTCAGTGTGTGAATAAGGTCAACCTGATGTTCTAGGTTGAAATATCTCTCTAATGCAAGTTTTGATGAAGTCTTTGTTGGATCTCAGGTGGATCATGGATTATTCTAGATTGTGTTTAAGTGATTTTTTTGTCCAAAAGTTTCAGATTGATTTGAGGAAGTGTGTACTTAATGTTTTATGGTGTTTAGCATGGGTATTGGCCAACCTTGTGTTAGCACTACATGTGAAGTTTATGAAAGAGTGTTGGGGTGTGTTAGGATTAATTTGGGTCCTAATTAAGGATTCATATGGGTCGCATTCATTCCTAATCCACTGCGAGAATGTTTAGGTGCCGACCTAATTTGAAATTTTAAGTGTAATTGATAATTGCCGACCTTGGAGAAGGTTTTCAAGTTTGAGGTTGATATAAATAAGAGTGATGTTGTTGTGAGATGAAAGCGAGAGACAAGATGGATGTGAGATCGATGCGAGTGATGAACGTGATGTGAATTTGAGAAGAGCAATGTAAATTTCAAAGCATTATATTCCTAAAAGCAGTGAGCTGAAGGTGTCCAAAATAGTTCATGCAAGGTTGTGAACGTGTTGGAGAATTTGTGGTGGATTCCTTATTGCATTGAGATTTTTTTCTCTGTGTAACATTTCTCTTCTATCTTCTTCTATTTCTTTATGTGGCAGTGAGCCCTAATAGTGAGCCTTTTTAGACAGTGTGTCCTATTCTGGTAGTGAACCCTTGTACCGGTTTTGAAATTACTTATATTGTGAGCTAATACTCACCATGGTTTTCCCTCATTTGGTTTTCCATGTAAATCTAGTCTTCTCTTATGTATGGTGTTGTTATTTCATTTTTTGTTATCTACATTTCATGATTAATCACTTAAATAGAATAAGGGTTTATTGAATGCATGTGGATCTGATTACTGTTGAGGGTTTTGATGTTTTAATTTGTTGCAACTGATTCACCCCCCTCTCAGTTATCTTGTTCATTCAACATATATTTATATATCTATATCAATCAATTAAATATACATACATTAATAGAGAAATATATTTATTATTCACTTGATTATATAAATATATATTACCATCATTTAAACATAAGAATATACATATGTAATGTATATATATATGAATGTCCAAATATGTATTGTGTATCTACATATGGGTGTACACAGACATTACTATCCACGTATGTTCATACCTACATGCGTACATATGTATGTGCCACCGCACACACACACACACACACACACACATATATATGTATATATATATATGTATCCATACATATATATTCAAATACACAATATATATCTCATGCTCATCACAAAGATTTTAGCATGTAACTCAAATTGACTAAACAATCGATATAATTAAAGACAACCATCCTAACTTTTCTATCAACCAAAAATTTATCAACTTGTTTTAATGCTTACTGACACAAAACTTAAACTGACTCAACAAGGTTCCTTTAGCCTATACGAGTGAATGTGTGTGTCTACTCAGATTGAAATATCAATGGTTCCCATACCAACCTCCTCTCCTAGATGATACTCTCCCTCCCCCTCTAGAGGGTTCAAACCTTTCCTCCATCCAACTTAGAGCAACATGTATGTAGTTAGCTAATAACATATAAATCATATTCATCATATATCATATGCATCATTAAAGCATTTAAAAATTAATTCATCATAACACAAATTCATACATTTCATTCATCCATTGAAATTCACAAAAACATAATCATGCATTAAAAACATATTTACTCATAAAATTAATAGTATGTGGTAAATAAACAATGGGGTGTAATAAAATTCCACTCACATACAAGCCACCACTTCAATCTTTTCTTATCATTCAAGAATTTTCTTTTTAAAATTCCAAGAGGAGGGTTTGAGAGAGGACTTTTCAGAAAGAAAGAATCAATATACAATACTTAAACATACAAATACATAATGCAACATTTACATGATACTTACAACACTATCTCATCGATGTTAAATATAAAATCCAATGAAAAGAGAAGGATGAGAATATTAGGCATAAGACAAGGAGTGTCAACACAATGACTAAATGATATTGTGGAAAGTTTGGGAGTAGAGCTTCCTTAATGAATATTGTGAGTGATAATTCAAAAATGCAAATGGAAACAAGTACAAATTAAAATAATACTATTCTAAACCATCACAAACCTCTAGATAGAGCTCAACAATTTAAATCAAACAAGATAATAACATCAAAACCAACATGAAATGTTACCAAAACCCTCCATTGTTGAATGATTTTCTTCTCGAGTATTTGTATGTGGTTGCTCCTTACTCGAAGATCACCAATTTGAAAACATATACTTATCATGAGTGATTATGAATGATGAATGAAGGATAGAGTGTCTGAATTTATAGGCTTTTCAGAGAAGAAATGGATGGGCAAGATTTGATTGTGAGATCAAGGGTGGAGAATGGTTGAGAGGAATTCACTAGGATCAAGGAGAAGATGTAGGGTGGAGATGAAGGTGGTTAGATTTTGAATGGATAATATTAACTTACCAAATTTAGTAAGTAGTTGTGAGGATGAGGGAAATCAGGGAAGTGTGCCCCTAAGAAGGCTATAACTTTGGGTTCTAATGAGAGAATAAGGGGACCATAAGGAAACCTATTCTTAGGTGTCCATTATTCTTGGAATGTGTTGAGAGAATAATGGGATCATAAGGAGAAGTACTCTTAGGTGCCTAATATTCTTGGAAAGTGGTGAGGAAATATAGGCTTAATTAAATATTAATATTATTTATTATTTTAGCCACATGTGTGAGGTGGATAATAGGTGGAAATAAGTATTTATTTCTTTATTTGTGAGGATATGGAAAACATGGAAAATTAAATAATAAAATTATTTAATTTGAGTGATGTAATTTAAGTGAAATAGATATTTCCTAGGTTAATTAGGATAAGGTGAAGGTAAATATTCCTAGGTGAAGGTGTTTGATTGATTGAGATTAATTCATATATTGGGTTGGTTTAAACCAGGTGATAGTGAATAGACCTAGGGAATATTTTAGGTGTCTATAAAGATACTTGTGGTATTCACCAATTCCCATAGCTATGACACATCCCTCGTTATTAGATCAAATCTTCTAGAGAGTTCTAATCCTAGCAAAAAATAATCTTATTTAATCATTTAATTAATCCCAATGTTCATTATGTTTTCACTTGGTTAAAATCTCCACATGTTTGTTCTTGCAGTCACTTTGTATAGTGGCAAACAAAGATAGCCACTCCTTTACTATCCTAGACCTCAATCCTAAAGGCTCAACACTTTGAACCTAAGATTTGGGCATAATACCTCACATCATTTCCACAACATGATTCTCCAAGATGCATAATATTATTTTACATTAAAAATCACTCCATCAATAAATTAAAGCAATTAAATTACATTTTTAATATTTTATCAAAATTCTAAAAAAATCCTTCTTCCTTCATTATTGGAGTGTATTTGACTTTGAAATTTCCTCTTTTGATATGTAAGGAATATGTTGAATCTAATGATACTCTTCTTCCTTGAATTCACCCAACATCACTAGTTTCACATAAAATTGGGAAGAGAGGACCCTAATAAAAAAAAATCGTGGTAATGGATCTAAAATGGAAATTTAGAAAATAGTACAAATTAAACAATGAAAATTATAGAACAAAATTTCTTCCTAACTCTATTATATCTATAAGTCATATGCTCCACCTAAAGTGGACATGGAAATGCAAAAATCTTATTCAAAATACAAGAATTTGATTCAAATGAAAAGGGGGAAATTATCTCTTCCAAATGAAGAACACCAACAATGAACACAATTATTCCTATAAATCCAATCACACACTTAAGCAATCTTTCTCTAAACAATTTCCACACACATACAAGCCACCACTTCAACATTTTCTTGTCATTCAAGAATTTTCTTTTTAAAATGCCAAGAGGGTTCGAGAGAGAGGTTTTTGGAAAGAAAGAATAAATAATAATTTATTTTCCTCCTTTTTTTCACATTCCATTTTTCCTTTATTTTTCTTTTCTTTTCCAAAATAGTATTTTAGAAGAATCAAAATAAAAGCATACTATTCATTAACTTTAATCTTTTCTTCAATAGATAGTAACTTATTTAATTCCCCAAGGTAATTAAATATAAACATTATCTTTTGTAAGAATAAATAAAAATGATATAATTTCCTCCTTTGAAGCATAATGAGACATTATTTCTATAATTATAACAAACACACAATTAAATATAACTTTCATATTTCAGATAAAATAGAAACAAAAGCATATAAAATACTCACATACACTTCACAAGTTTTGCACAACATAAGGATTTTAGAATTACCTTCAATTTGGGTCTAGGTTACCATAAGGATACACAAGATCCATCTCATACTTGAATTGAGTGAGATAAAGGTTAATACATAAATAGATAATAACCCAATTATGAACGCCTCATTTATAACAATCATTGGGGATTATCCATGTACTTGCACTCCCAAGTCACACATCAAGTGTAATTGCTCATATATAATAGTCAAAGTAAAGCATAACTACTAAATAATGACATCAAATCATATAAACTATATAAACATCACATCATATAAAATTTATAAACATCACACCTAGCATGAATCATTAATTAAAACCATTATGATAAAATGAATAATAAGAAACCACACATAACTCATCCATGATAAACATACATGTACAATATACATATAAATAAATATAAAAATATTAGAATGATAACACTAAAATATCCCATCATAAAGATCGCAACATAACATTCATAGACCATTTTCTAACTATACAAAACCTCATAGGAAATATCTCGATGACACAAAAAAAGTCATTTTTAATAATAGTAGTAGAAACAAATCAAAATTAAATGAAGGATAAGGCACAATTTCCAAAGTTACATCCTCCCCTTCTATAACTAGGTTTACTCTTGGAAGCCTTTTAAAAGGTAAGGATAAATCACTCTCAACCATGTGGCATCCTTCCAAGTAGCTATGGAATCATCTAAAGTGTCTGACTATACTCTTACCTAATTTAGGTCTCAACCTAAAAATGCCAATCTCTAATGTTGCAATATATGGAAAAGCTCTAAAGAGATTTGGTCACCCTCCTTGACCTACAAGGCACCCCAATCAAGCACACATGTTACATCTAGAATATATTGTTTGAGAATTGAAGCATGAAATACACCATGGATGTGAGAGATACTAGGTGGAAAGGTAAGTTGACAAGTGGACCAATCATTTCAAGAATTTCAAAAGGCCTTACAAAATGCAATGTGAGATTAGAACCTTTTCTATAATCAATTGGTCTCTTTTGTCTTTATAATCTCAATGCCTCCTTATGGAGATAGATACATTGTAGATGTCCATGTTTAGTTTATTACAAATCTGATTTAGTTGTTATTGTTAGCTTATTTTAATCTTTAGATTTAAATAAGTTTAACAAAAGTGATTTGATAATCCATGTCAAATATTCTTAAAGTTTTAAAGCCATCAAATAAACTTTGTTGTATCTAAAAAATTACATTTACTAAATGGATGGAAAAAGGTTAGGTTTGTTTCTTTTCGAGCTTTCTCAATTTACCCACATAGTAAAAAGTTTGTGTTTTTGGTTTTGTTGTTTGAAGAGATCCAATGTTTCACCAATAGGCTGAGTTTTCACAACTCAACAAGGGCACAATATTGAGTGATAACAGTTTTTGGCATGCCTAGTGGGACTGTTTGAATCAAAACAATTCAAATAATATATCTTATTGGTGGTGTTGATATGCAACCAACAACTTTCAGACCTTTAAGAGGTTGAAATCTGCATATCTGGTGACTCCGTGTTATTCTACTGGTTTGAAGAAGACCAAGTGTTGGTATTCTATCAAACTTCTTGCAAAAATCAATCAATAATTTTGTTTTTTAAAGTATTTCAATGTATTTCTAGCTTGATTAGATTCAACATTATGTCTTAATTTCATGGATATATCTTTCACCATGCCCCCTCTCATGAAAATTTTGCTCATTCATATCCTTATCAGCCATACCAAGCAGAATATGTTGCTAGTTTTTTCTCAAATGACCCTATAACAACAGCTCATCAACATTCTTATCATGCTTACCACCCACCCACCCCTGCTCAACCTTCTTGGCTGCCTTATGATCAGTTTAAAGAAGTCATGGCTAAGCTAAACCAACCTTGTTACCTCCCTAGTCAACCCCAAAATGCTGACAATATGGAGATTAGAGATATCAAAAACATATTGCTAGATTTCAATAAGAAAATAGATGATATGAAGAGACAACTGTTGTCACGAAGATTGCACATAGACACTAAGTTTATATGCTCAACAATCTCATGAAACATGGAAACATCTTCGAGCCTGTGGGTATGCTCCTAGTGAAGATTAATCTCTAGATAAAGGGTTGGTTCCATATGATACCTCCTACAAACTACCTTTTGATAGGAAAAGGGATAGAAAGAAACTTGAAATTGAAACCTATCCTAGGAGGTGATGCACCATACGTTCTATATCTACTTGCTTATTAAAACTCACAATGTATTCAACAAATAATCTCAATTCTTTTCACAACCCAACTAAGCATGTAACACATAAGTATTTCATTAGAAAGGGGCTGAATTTAGAGCATGCATGAAGGAAAATAAAGTATTTTCTCAACTTCAAACTACTAAAATCAGCTTACTCAATCCATGACCTATGTTAACCATGCATCTCCCTACATTCATATTGTTTGAACAAGACAAAATCAAAGGATTCTAAGAATGAATCACATAAATATCATCGGATCACTCATACACAATAACACAAGAAGTATTAAGAAGGGAAACTATTGCTTTCTTTATTTAAAATGAAAGGAATTTGCTGCTACAAGTTGATCAATTTGAGTTACAAAACTTTCTTGACTCTCTACAATACACAAGAGAGAGAAAATGCAAGAACTGAGGAAAAAGAATAATTCTTTTTCAATATATATATAAAAGGTAACTCCAAGGCACTAAGAGGTGACACAAGTAGCTAACTAAAAGTGAGAATATCTCCAAATATCTTCTCCCATGAGCAAAGATGAAAATACACAAAAGGGGAGCCCACAACTGATGTAAATTGGGCTCAAATAGTTACAAAGTCAATATGGAGGATGGTCGACCCAAAAAAGCTCCTAAAAAGGCTCCACCAACTTAAAATGAGACTCCAAACCCCTATTAGACTCCACATTTAATTCTGCATGATTTGAGGACTTTCAAAGCACTTCAGTTATCTTTACCTCCCGATTTTGCATGAATTTTAGGATAAAGGTAACTAATTTAAACAAATAATAAAGTAATCGATTATGAGTTACTTTACTAGTTATTTATGGATCTGCTGAATCTTTGCATTTGTAAGACAAATAATAAAGTAATTTATAAATTATTACTTTATCATTTATTTATATTACACATTTCTTTTCAAAATTATGCAAAATTACTCAAGAATTAAAGGGCAACCTTGAATTTGATTTACAACTTTGCAAAGTTTGAAAATATATGCAAAGGGTATATAAGACACCTAATACATAGCAATCTAATTTATGCAAAGGTTTTTTTTTAAAACAAAGGTAAAAACACGTTATGTAGAGGTCAGTCAATTAGGGTAAAGAAAACCCTAAGTGACAAAACCCGTGGCTCCAAAGTATATTGTATTTCATTTCATTCACTTAGCATTTTGCTTTGCACTTGGAGGGTGCCGCCATGGTTGAGAACAGGTTGAGGGTTTGCTTCTTCACTGCCTTTACAATCTGCATATTGTTCATTGGCAGGTTGAACGCCATGCTGGTAAGTCATTCTTTTTAACTTTAAATCCTCCCATGACAGGTCACGACTTGATTATTGTGATTTCTTTCTCCTGACTGCAAATTATAAAGATTTCTTGATTCTGGGTTTCACTATTTGCAAATAAAGAAATTCTCCTTGTATTTTATGGCCACGGTCTCTCCATTTCATGGTCTTGGCTGAAGGTTTCACTATAGGAATAGGCCATGGATTTTCTTTTGACTAAATCTTGATGGCTGACCTTGTTGTGGCTTCTCTTTGGGAGCTTCTTTTTTTGTTGGTTTGAGATTAGATCTCTACATTTTCCTATATCGACCTTGGATAGTTTCATTTTACTTCTTTCTCAACCCTCCAATATTATAAAGTTAGTATCCTTCATGCGCTCATATATGCTTTAGAAACCATGCTGACTGTTCTTCTTTATTCATTGATCCTCCTTTTCAAGAACAAATGACTCTCTTCAATCCTAATGTGGACCATTATCATGGCCTCTTACACTGATATTGCAATGATGCTATCATGTAGAAGGTAGTTTCTACTCTCTATGATGATTGTGATAGTCATTCTTGGATTTTCCTTGAATTTAGACTCTTCAAATCATGCCCGAGACTAACATACCTTGCTGCCATGCCATTTTGATATGACTTGACTCTCTAATTCTTCATTGACAGTAGGCTTCCCCTTTCCTTTTTCATGGTGGTCTGTCATATTTTTGGACTATCACAACCTTCCTTGAATCATACATGACTCAATATTTGTTTCCCTAGAGTCTTTTACTCTTTAGCATCGTCACCCTATGATAATATGATTGCGATTGTCCCTGATGTTAGAGACTATCAATTTACCCCATCCGTGGTTTTGAGTTATCATTGATTAAGGTAAGATGAATGTCATAAATTGTACAGTGCTCGTATTGATTGAATTTGTCTTTAATGTTTTTAGAGATGATGCCACTAATTTCTTGTAGATTGTCACTATATAAATATTGACACTACTTATCTTTGTGTAACTGCTTCTATATGTTTATTTGGTTGTCATCAATTTGTAATGGCCTTTTGGTGTTTGATCTTTGTACTAGGGTTGTCACAATGCTGCAGACTTCCCCTCTTGTAATGCCTATCAATACCATTGTCCTTGTTCATAGAACTTTCCAAAATCTATGTATGATGCTTCACTACAGGCGACTGCACAATTCTTGGTATGCTGCCCCTTTGAATGGATTGCCCTTCCTGTGTAAAAATGAGTGGTCTTCATAACAAGCTAATGACAGTACTATCTTCTAGGTATTACATACCTTCATTTAATTGTCATGAATCTAGGATTTTAGGGTATTCTCAATGCCATAATGACAGTTAAGGTTAATGATTTGAAAAATTGTTCTTATCTTTATCAACTTTCACTTTATCATTTGTGAATGAACATTGTATTTTGAAGGTGGAACCACTCTCCTCCAATGTGTTTCATCTTTGCCCTATCACTTCTTATAGAAATTTTGCAATTTTGAATATATGAAACATTTGAAATGTTTTAAGTTGCATATTTTATTCCTATAGATGGCAACTATCCTTTGTACTAGCACATTGTATGTGTAGATTGTTAGCTGCTTTGAGTACTTGACATGATTGCTATAATCCTTTGAGATAGTTGTTTAAAATGTTCATGAATGCCTCTACCTAAGAAGTGATTGTTCCTGGAATATGATTAGTGCTTGTAATGTTAAAGCATGATTTTGGTAAGAGACAATTACCTTTGGTATGCTAGGATCAACCCTTGTGGGAGCCCATTTTCCTTCACATGATGGAATGTTAAAAGAGACGAATCATGAAATGAAAGATGAACCAGTACTTGCACAGTGAGAAAACTAGTTAGAAAAGTAATGAAGTTCAATGCTCTTCCTAATGATTTCACTTTCATTTGATGATCTAATTTGGTTCTTTTGCATTTATCTGATAATGGCTCAATTGATTTAATGTGTCATAGTTGTAAGTTATATGTCTATTGATAAAAAATATGATGAGATTTTATGTCCTGAGCTCTAACAAAATCTTTCAGTCATCTGCATGTACTTCTGGAGATTAGGAACGAGAGGAGTTGAAGATAGGAGGTTCAAGCTAAATATAGAATGACCGAAATCAACACCAAACCTTAAGGGAATGACGGATATGATCGCTTCTCATGCGTTTTTCCTTTACTTATCTTCAGATGTATAGCTTGCATACATTGTTTTATTAAATCAGTTATACCCACGACTTGTGTGGGATATTCAAATATTCTTTTGATCTCAATGTATGAACAACAATGTTTATGTAATCTTGTAAATACTTTTATTACAAAATGAATAAAAGATTGCAAATTATGCAATTTGGTGTAATTCCTTTCTATTGTAAAATATTGCACAATAGATATTGAATTCCATTGGAGAGCATCCTTGATAATAGGATTAGCAAAAATTTATTGGAGTACCTTTCACCTTAGATGTAGGTGAAATTTTGGTAACAAAAACATGAGTATATCTTGCAGTAGGAAGAGTTAGCTTACCAAGCTTATCAATACCAACAAGAGGAGGAGATACAAAAGTAACAATTTGAAGAATCTCTTGCAAGAGAGGTTGCTGCTAAGCAAGAGTAGATGAATTTTTTTCTAGCTCAAATGCAAATACTGGAATCTCAATTAGCTATTTGTTTTCCAAATCAACTTATGAAGGAAGAGATTCTTAAATATGAAATTCCAAGTTTCAAGCAAAGTATGTCTTTTAAGACTTCGAGTCAATCTTCTAAGTTTGAAATACCAAGTTTTAGGGGCCTACATCCTTCACAAGAGCCTAGTATTCCTCAATAGTAGTCATCTCCATAGCTTATACCATCTCAAGAAGATCAAAACTACTTCAATAATCACCTTTCTTGTCCTAATACCATTCGTCTTTACAAAGATGGACCCATTGTATATCAGAGTAGTTGGTTAAGTGAGAAAAAAAAGGAGGTATTTGGGGAAGAACAAGAGAAATATTTTATTGTTGATATCCTTGCACATGAGGTAGAGGAAGAAAAATCAGGCTTGCTGCAAGTAGTTGAAGAACATGATCAACTAGGATAGCAAGTTGAAGAGCATAATATTTTGGGGCAGTAGGTTGAGGGAGAAAAAGAGGTATTAAGTGTGAAGTTTTGATTGATTTTCTTAATGAACTTCCATTTTTTATTGAAGATAAGGAGAAGATTCCAATTCCTATGTTGACAAATCAGTTGGTACAACAAGACGATAAGGAAGGAAAGAGTGACGTGAATGAAGATTTGATTTTCTTACATGATGAACTTCCTTGTTTTCTTGATGAAGATGAAAGTTTACAAGCTTCAATATCATTACAGGTTTTGAATCAAATAAAAGATGAGCATGAGCATGAGAAGATTTTGGTTTATGAAGAGGTACATAAAAACAAATATGTTTTATAAAATATAGAAGAAGTTGATTCACACAAGGGTGCTGGTCAAAATGAATGTGATGAGAAATTAGTCCTCTTATACAGAAAAGAAAAGAAGAGATTGAAGAGGACCTATTTTGGGATGATTTGGATTTTTTTTGTGTAAGTTTAGATGACAATCCAACACCTATGGAAGAGAAAATTCATGAACAACAAGAGTATAGTGCATAAATCTTCATGTTTCCACCAAATCAGTCACAAGAGGTGGCCTTTACAAGTTTGAAAAATGATGAAGAAGCAACTCATAATCAAGAAAACAACAAGGATACATCTAGGTTTAACCTTTCAAGAGGCTGTCCAATCAGATATTTAGCCAGGATGGAGGCCAAACAAGCATAAAGTTGTAGCTGAAGGAGAATGCATTCAACCTATTCATCCACTTCAAAACAACAACATGTATTTTCAACTTGAGGTAAGTGGATACGATTTATTTCTCTAAAAAGAATTCCAACTGTTCATTGACTTTCAATTTGCATGTCACCTCTTATTGGCTATCCATAAGCATGAAAACTATTGCAAAATAATGTGAAAAGAAAGCTATTTTAGACAACCAATTAATGGTTTTGTTTGAGAACGTTATGTTGCTAGTTAGGGTAGGTTAGGATAGGTTTCCTTTCAAGAAAATAAGTTTTGATGTATGTAGTTAGTTTGTCCTTTCTCCAAGTGCTGAAGCACATGTTTAGGTGTTAGTTAGTTGATCTTGAGATGTTATCAACTGGTTTTCAAGTCTGAATTTTAGTTTGTCTTGATATTTTGATTACTACGCCCAATGGATATACTTAAGGCTACTATTCCTATAAGTTTTAGCAAGCAAATCCACCTTAGAGGTCGCCAAATATGTTAACTTATTTTAATATTTATATTTAAATAAGTTTAACAAAAGTGATTTGATAATCCATGTCAAATCTTCTTAAAGTTTTAAAGCCATCAAATAAACCATTGTTGTATCTAAAAACAATTACATTTACCAAATGAAGGGAAAAAGGCTAGGTTTGTTTCTTTTTGAGCTTTCAGACTTTACCCACATAGCAGAAAGTTTGGGTTTTTGGTTTTGTTGTTTGAAGAGATCCAATGTTTCGCTAGTAGGCTGATTTTTCACTACTCAGCAAGGGCGCAATATTGAGTGATAATAGTTCCAAGTTTAAATAAAATAAATGTACGTATTTAAATTATTTAGTAGAATTTATTTATATATTTTAGCTAAGTTGAGTGATAAATATTTGAATAATTTGTCACTCTAATGTACATGTGTATATTTTTGGTATAGGAGATATTTTCATTGTGGTTGCAAATCCTAACAATATAGAAGGTTTAGATTACTATCTACTAAGATGCACATTACCAAAATGAAAATTAGCACAATTAATGATAGATGATGATGGACAAGAGTATCCCACTATATTAGTCATTGTTGAAGGCACCCGTTATCAAAAAATAAAAGATAGATAAAAATAGTATTATATTTATTGATTGTGTATTAAGACAAAAGGTTTTACATTATATTCACTTAGATCAAAATAAATAAATTTGGAAACTTTACAAAAAAGAGGACATGGCCAAAAAAAGTTAAGGCTATCTATTGAAGATCATGAAAAATATTTTAGAGATAATAAAATATAGAGAGTATCCAAATTATATGTACCAAGAGCTTTAAGTTATTAAATTGATATATGTATTACATGTATGTCTAAACTGAATATATATTTTCTAGTCATATGCATTGTCATGGACCTACTTATATTTTATAAGAATGCTCAAATTTCATTCCATTTAATGCAATTTGTATATCTTTTTTTATGTAAATGTTTTCTTTACATACATACATGTTTTTGAATGCTCATTTACTTAAATGAAATGAAATTATACATATCTATAACACTTGTCAAAGTTATACATTATCTAGATGTCTAAAGTTCAAGTACATGGTATGACATCAATTTGGAAAGTATTTAAGAATTTTATTTATATTTAATGTTAGCTACATCCTCATAGGTCCAATGAGGGATCATCTATAGAACCAAATTAAAAATAAGGACTCATAGCTTGAGGTGTACATTGAAAATTAAATGATAATGCTAAATGTGACTAGTGAACCTATAAAGAATACTAAGATGATATGTTGAATTCCAAGGTTATGGGGAAAACATTTAATTTTAGATCTATGAATACTTGTCATGTAATAATTTATTACTGTGTATCATGTTACCAGTGCCACCATAATTCATGGAACACATTCTATATATAAGGAAGACAAATATTATTTGAGGATAGATAGACTAGGACAAAGAGTGAAGAACACAAATATAAAAAAATTAAGATGAATAAATAAGGAAGGAATACATTATTTACATCATAGGATCCAATTTGTAACTAAAATTTTATGCCTAAACCTATACTCCAATTTTTTTATAAGATCTAAGTAAATTCAATATTAATTTATTTTGTATTTTTATATTTTCCTTACATATTTTTGTTGTGTTTATTTAAAATTATATTTTATAGTTCTATTAGGCTACATGGATAGATAATCTTTAATTGGACTCTCCAAAATTCACTACATTAGATTTTATAAGAGAAATAATTAACATAGTTAATTGACCTTGGAGCAAGGTAGTGAGGTTAGGAAATCAAGGCATATTAGAAAAGTCAATGTTTTGATTTTTTTAGTTGGAGAGTGTTAGATAAAAGACTAATATGACTCTAATTATAACATATAGATCTGTTATCATGTGGGACCCTCAACCCTCATCGGTACCCCTTAAACCTCTCTAATGTTGCCCTCACTAACAGCTTAGGATTTTGGTGTAGTGTCAATCAGTCTATGTTAACAAAATTGGTGACTCCCCTGGGGAGGGTTCGACTCCCACTCTTGACACTCTTTCCGTCTCGTAGTCGACTGTGTTTGTCGACCTCTTGACTGGGGGGTAAACTATTGTCACATGGGACCCTCAACCCTCGTCGATACCCCTTAAACCTCTCTGATATCGCCCTCACTGCCAATTTAGGCTTTTGGTATAGTGGAAGTTGGTTTGTGTTAACAAGACCATTAAATATTAAGTACATTTAAATTAGATCTAAAATATGTTAGCTAGAAGGATGAATAAAGGTCAAGGTGTACTTCATGTTTTAGAATGAATTGAGAAAATATTTGATACAATGAGGGAAAATTTAAAGATCTAGTGGGATGTCATAGAAGATAATATAATGAGAGACATTGTAAAACTTATACTAGTTGGTAGTGATGAGGATCTAGATGATGAATGAGGTAGGAGAATCTCGAGCATATGGCAATCAACATCAACCAAATTGGTTTCCGGTTTGATTTTTTTTTTTTTGGTTTGGCAATTAAATTTTGGATTTGTATCTCAGAGAACTAGATGAAGTAATATTTTTTCATTTCTTATTGAAAAAATATCTTAGCTCGATTTCCATTTTAAATTCGATTATGGTTTACCATTTTTGCATAGTTTGGATGAATGACGATCCAATTTATAAAAGGAAAAATTAGATTTAAATGCAAATCAAAAAAGATATTCAAAGGCAAATTGAAGGATACGTCAATTGGGAAATAATAATAATGAATGCAGATTTTATTCCAAAAGAGAAAAGAAAAAGAAAGTTGAAGGGGCGGTTAGAGTGGAAATAGATTAAAATGCAGTCCCGAAAGATGAATAGGCATGCCCACCAAAAGATTAAAAAATAGAAGATAAAAAATAACAATTTTTAAAATAAAATAAAATGATAGGGGTTGTGTGAGATAGAAAGGGGCAAGAACTGTAGAATTGCAAAGAGAGGCTACATAGAGGTAACAAGGGAGGCATGGAATGAAAGAGGATGGGTCCATGAGAAAGGGTATGACACAAAGGAAGGAATAAATGGAGGCCACACAACATAGATGAGTTATATGTGATGTATGTTGGGAAAAGATAGAAGAGGTGCAATAGGCAGTAAATATTTTCAGACAATTAAATGTTATATGGTAGCTAAAAAGGAGGTCACAACTTGAGGTATAGAAAATAAATTGCTTAAAAATGTAATGAGAGGAAGATAAAGGTTGTGTTGTGCTTGAAAAATATTCAAAAAATAAATAAAATAATAAATGTATGCTAAGATGGCATGGTAAAATAGGGTGCGACATAGTGGAGGTTAGAATAAATGGAGGTAGGCACCAACCAAGGGAGAATTGGCACAAAGAAAGGCATGAAGGAGAATATAGTGAAATGTGGTGATTTATGCAGAGAAGAGAGTAACAAAGAATTTTAGAAGATTGAAAGCTAATCCAACAGTTGCATATTATAGGTGATTGTACATTGTAAACATTGTTATTCTGTGAAGAAGAAAATAATTTTAAAATATTGAGTTGCTTTGGAAGTTTGGCCTCATCCATATTTGAATGTAATTTCAGTTTTTTCACCAAGGATAAATTCATGAATTGATAATTTTTATCTTGAATTTAATTAACAAATGAAATTATTAAATTGAATTCTTGTTTGGTTGCAAGTTAGAGTTTCTCGAGTTTGATTCATGTTTGCATCAATGGAGGATTAGAAGAAGATGTCATAATTGAAAAGGAAATACTTGAGAATACCCAATGGATCTAAAGTCCCTTAACATGATTGGTAAGAAAAGCATTTAATGGATTTACATAACTATTTTAGTAGTCTATATCTTAAACAATTAAATTAATGGATCAATTATCTTGAATAATACCTTGAATATGAGAATACTTTTGACCTAGAAACAATGCGATTTGTAAGGAAAAAGTTGAAAGTTCATGCTATAATGAAATATTTTTTACTTAAAGTTAAGTCTATTGTAATTATGATGCATATGTTATATTCATTAACTAGGGAACTTCCCTTAAATTATTATATTAATAAAATGATTGTACCTTAATTAAGCATTTACAAGGGTGTCATTAAATTTAGATATGTAATGCTATAAATTTAAAATGATATTAAAGTAAAATAATTTATTCATGATATTTAATATTTAATTGAAACCAAATCAAATTTATCTAGATAAAATGTGATAATTCATTAACCTTGGAGTTGTGGACTTTAATTGCTATACTTTAAAAGGATTAAACCTTAATTAAGTATTTAGAAAGGCATAAAAAAAAAATTAGTCATGTGATTTTTTTAAATGACATTGACTAGTATTTTTAGGTATTAAGCCATTACAAGTTTGTCAAATTTGTACATTATCTATGTCAATTTGGAATGTTTATGTATAACTAATAAAGTACCTTACCCTATGATTTGGAGAGGGGTATGGGGTATGTTGAGGACTTGTGGTATGGATTCTCTAATGATAATTTATATGCTCACGAAATTAAATTGGACTTATTATTGTTGGTGATTTATATAATTCTCTTCGATGATGTAAGGGATGTTGGACAAGTTAATTACGTTTGATTCAAATGCATAGTTATTTTCAATTAACACAGTGTTGTTATATATACGATACAAATTAACTTACAAAATAATTGATTAGATGTTAGCATGTTATTATATTTGAAATAATATTACATCTATTTTGATTATGAGGCATATTTTATTGGTTAACTAGGGAGTTGGGCTTCAATTATTATAATGAAATGATTACCTTAATTAATCATTTATAAGGGTGTCATTTGATTTAGATATACATAATATAGTTATAAATTCAAAATAATATGAGTATTAATTTATAAACATGATATTACTATAATTTAAATAAAATCATTTGAATTTAGAGAGAAAGTGTGATGTAGGTTTATATATCTAACCATTCACATAAACTAAAAAACTTTTTTTTCCAATACACACACTTAGTTAAATATATTCATACTTTTCACCATGTAAACTTTGATGTTCTAAGGATATATAAGACCAAATTACAATAAAAAACACATATAGGAAAAGGGAGCTCAGATCAACACATTTTAAAGCATACTTATGATCCAATAACTTCCTTGCTTGACAAGGTGAATCATATTAAATAAAATCATAAATTCAAGTCAACTTATTATTATTGTTCACTATAATATGCCCCATATTAAGGTTACACATATCTAAGAGAGAATATATATATACACATGTGATCTATAATTAAACATCATATACAAGTCTAGATAACCCAAACATCATATACACACACACACACATGATCTTTAAATATAAACAAGTACACACATGCACACATCATAAAATAATATTGTTCAAGTAAAACATGTGTATATAATATGCATAAAATGACTCATAAATAAGAATGTCAACATCTATGAATGGATTGAGCCTCACTTTGTCTCGAGATCTATACTAAGTTGTGTGTTGATCCCTGCACATTAAAGTACATATCCAAGCACTTAAAATGATATCTACATGTACATGAACATTAAATTATATTTATATATATATATATATATATATTTCAGATATTAATATCTATATATGAAATATATATATGTATGTTTATATAATGTTATAAATTAAAAAAATAATTTAAAATAAATAATAATTGACCTAAATTACCTAACATCCATGGTTTGCATCATGTAGAGGATGTTGCATGTGACTCTGAATAGAAGCATGGCCTAATTCTGGAACCTATATGACATTACATGTATATGCATGTAAAGTTAGAAAAATTGTACTTGATGTGTAACAATGATGATGTATATAAGATCATCAACATACTTCAAATCTCCAAAGCCATGTGGAAAAACATCAACATTCGCCTAATACACATGATTCATATGTGATTTCAATCAAGAGTCAGAACTTAAACATGCAATAATTTAAAATTAAGTAAAAATATGAATTTATCATAATTTAAATATTACCTCAACTATAGCATCAAGGACCCTCCCAATCCCACTAAGGTCATAATAATGGAGGGGCATGGTGACACTTGTAACTAGTGTAGTGTTGGTGCCATAAATAATCCTTCTATACTCACCTCTTGCAAAATCATGTACAATAATTATCAATAGGGGAAATTCGGGGGAGAGCATGGATCAATGATAGCAACCACAAAACTACCTAAATTCAAGCCATAATGGACCTAATCTAATGATGAAGCACAAATGACAATAGAAATCAAAATAATAAATCGATAAACCTTAATTCCTATGCCAAAGTTGATTCTCTTCCATTGCTCTTCTCCATTTTTCTTTGTTTGCTCTTAGATTTGTAGTATGCAAGATATATGATAAGCTCAATATTGGTGTAGCAAGATCTCAAGATAGTGATATGACTTCAAAGATTGTGGTTCCTCAAGATGAATGATTGATATAAAAATATTGAATATTGTGGCTAATCTTGAAATGAAGATGATACTTTCTTTTGTAGAAATCCCAATTCAAATGAAGGGTGAGGATTGAAAGATGATGTATGACGATAGATGAGATTAATTGAGAAGAAAAGAGATAAGGATGGGAAGAATGGACCATGATCCAAGAAATTAGAATGAGAGATAGGGCTTGGATAAGAATAAATAAATTAAACAATTGCAACAATTATTTAATTTAGGAGAGGAAAAATGAATAATTAAATAATTATTTAATTATAGAAGAAAAGAGGGACACAAGATATTAACTAATTAAAAATAATTATTTAATAATGGATGGAGGGAAATGATAAATAATTAAATAATTAGAAATGATTATTTAATTATAGAGGAAGGTAAATGATAAATAATTAAATAAATAAGATTTATTTAATTATAAAAGAAAGTAGATAATGAATAATTAAATAATTAAAATAATTATTTAATTATAGAAGAAAGAGAGGGAAAAATAAAAATGAATAATTAAATCAATAAAAAATTATTTAATTATAGAAGAAAAGAGATATTTAGTGACATAATTTAAATAAATTGACATTTATTTAAATTAATCAAAAGAGGAATAAAGATAAAGTGAATTAATTAAATAATTAATAATTATTTAATTATTAGAATATTAGAAGAATATGAAATTAGGAAATAACTAAATAAATAAAATTATTTAATTA
Organism: Sequoiadendron giganteum; assembly: GCA_007115665.2. Lineage (NCBI taxonomy): Eukaryota > Viridiplantae > Streptophyta > Pinopsida > Cupressales > Cupressaceae > Sequoiadendron > Sequoiadendron giganteum. Next base: position 396,754,425 of record CM021103.1, read on the forward strand.
TGTAGAAAAAAGACAAATTAGTGAGAAAATGTTACTTGCAAGCTTGGGACATTTTTCAGTGTCTACATATTGCCCCTCTTTGATACAATGGGATTTTGAGCGTTGTGTCAAAGAATGATTGGAAAAAAATCGGTTTAGGACCTACCCCAATATGCCCTGGTTAATGCAGGATAGGATGATGCCCCTTAGGGAAATTTGAAAAATTTCAAAAAAATCCAAAAAAAATGGCAAATTTATCGATAGGTCAATTGGATAGGCATGAATGTGAGGATTGACGAAATAAATGTTAGCTATAATAAAATGTTAATAAGAAGTGAAGAATACTTAGATGAGATGAAATGGGATGAGATCTTCCTAATAGATGTTGAGCTTTTATTTTATTGCATGATTATCATCATAGAGAATTTTATTATGGAAATAATAGATACCAAGGTATGACATAGACCAAGGTGTGAAATGTTATCCCTTTGCAAAATTAGACACATTGTAGACAAGGAGTGCCATGATGCATACCAGTGAAAATAGAACCTCATCAGAATATGTGAGGAAGAAACCACAAAGCATGTTAGTCCTGATGCAAGAAAGCATTACATGACCTTTCACTTGTATAGGATATTTTAACTATGCCAAATGGAACCCTAATCACACACAAGGAACCTAATTACCCCAGTCATATTGCCAAGACAAACTGCTAATAGAAACCAAAGAGAAAAAGGTCATGATCCATCATCGCTCCTCTCATCACTTGTGGAATTCCTCAAGGTGCATAGTATCATGACCAAAGATAAATCAAATAAAAAGACAAGACTAACTAGACCAACAAGTCAAAAACCATTTAGATCTTCTTGCCAATCAATGAGTGTTTGTAGATAGGATTCTGGATAAATCCTGGTTTCAAGAAATGAAGCATATAAGACATTTAGTATGGTTTCGACAATGCAACATCCTGTAGAAGAAAAATGATAGGATTGCATCAAGTTTCAAGAGTGGTACACCTCATATAATATGTAGAGTATGGTTTTGAAGTTGAAACAACGTGTATAAGACAGTTTGATAGTCGATGAATGAAGTTAGGTTTTAGGGATGAAGCATGTCATATAAGACATTGAGTCTGGTTTCGAAAATGCCACATCTTGTATAAGATTGTTGATAACTGATAAGGATCATTGATGTTGAGATAGATACTTATGATTAAGCAATTGATCAGTTAGGATTGGAGACTAGTTGGATAGTTCATTTGTTGTTTCATGATTTTCTGAGCTCAATTCTCTGTACGATAACCTATTTTTGTTTGATCAAAGTGTTGACATTAGCAAGGGATAGTTTATTATGAGATGGATAATGATAAACAACTCCTGATGGAAATATTGAAGCCTCAGGGGCTCATCGATGATGGCCTTGCCTATGTAGATTTATAGAGGCAACATAGTTCGATTGACCTTGACAATGAATAGTTTATTATGGAAGGTGAATTGATGGAAAAACTATTTGTTATGAAAAAACCTAAGGGACTGACCTAAGCCTTGGGGGCTCATCGATGATGGCCTTACCTACGTGAATCGCATAGGAAACGTAGTTCGACCACTTGGACTGAAAAATATTATTTTTGGAGTTTTTGACACTTTTTGGTTTTTTTTGGAGTTTTTTATTTTATTTATTTATTTTTGAGTTTTTGCGGAATATTTGGATGTTTTTAGATTTTTCGAAGATTATTTGGATATTTTTGGAATTTTCAAGGATTATTTACATATGTTTTTGGATTTTTGATTTTTTTTATATTTTTGACATGTCTTATTTTTTTGGATTTTGACATGTTTTGATTTTTTTGGATTGCAATGTTTTGATTTTTTTTGGATTTTTGGAATATATGAATTTATAGAAGATGTCTAAATCACCCATTGAGGTAAAAGAAATTTGTGAGGATTTATTTCCAAGCAAGATGTATTCACTTTCCCATAGTGTCTAGCAAGGCATGGAACATTATGATTGGATGAATGGACTAGTGTAATGAAAAATGGAGGTAAAGGATGGGGTAACTTATTATGGAATGGGGAGCCCATTTTATTTCCAAGGAATAACTCACAAAGAGATAACATGTTTTTTCCAAGATAAGGGGTTAGACATATGGCTATGGCGGTAATGAAAGTGTAAAATAAATGGTATGTGGTCCCAAGAAATGGACATGTCAAGAGTTTTCCAAAAAGATATTTTAAAGTATATGCCCCTAGGTTTTTATCAAGATCAAGGGATGGATTTGGATAGGATATGGATAAAATGGAAATATGACATAAATAAGAAAAACAAGATCAAAGATGGAAATAATACGTGGATAAGATAAGGGATATAGCTTGAAGGGTGTGCATAAGGTGAAGTAGATATGTGACATGATATTTATGGAGATCCTTAGCCCTGTCAAGATCAAAGGTGAAAAAATGGAAGGATGAATGTAAGTAGGGTAGTGGATAGGAGATGAGGGATAAAGGGGGATGTGGTAGGTAGTATAGCATGGATGAAACTTGCACCCAAGTGTAGAGTGAAAGAGGATAATGGATTACACATGATGCCATTTTTTCAGGTTTGCATCACGGTGTCTATCCAAGGCACAACAAGAAGTGGTTTTCACCATTGGACGAATGATTTCTCTTTACTTTTTTTTGAATTTTTTTTTTAAATTTTGGGAATAGGATAGATGGAGAAGGATTATGATATGGACAAGTGGATTTGGAAGATAGTGGATGTATTATAGGGAGATGAAGGAAATAATCAAGAATATAGTTCCATGGATGGTATCCCTTGAAATCATTCTCCATTAGACCATGGATAATTGGAGGTATGTTCATAGACATTGGTAGAATGATTGTATGATGGAAAAGATTTATGCAAAGGATTGGATTAGAGGAAGATGATGGGGGATATAGATTTATGCAAAGGATCAAATAAGAGGTATGAAAGGATAGAAAATGGATGGATTGATGGAAGATGTATGGGCAAGTGGATGGAAATGTTGGAAATATTAACATTGGCACACACTTTGAATGGTGGTGGAGTTGTGGAAGAGAAGTGGACTTTGTGTTTTGAGGTTTAGATGGAGGAGTGGATGAAATTTTGGGATATAAGGACCCAAAATGGATTGAGGTGATGAAGGATTATTAGATGGGGTGGACAGCTTAGGATTGGATGAAACTTTTGGATACCAATTTTGATTTTTCCTTGGGATGCATTGATTCTATGAGTATTTTTTGAATCCACATGGTTTTTGACTTTGATTTTTGCTTCATGAGCCTTTTGGCCTTTGAGATTTAAATTTTTGATTTTGGATCATATTTTTATTTGTTTTTACATGTATTTTTGATGGGACATGTTGATCCTTTTATTTTGGTGGATTCTTGGCTTTACACATTTGAGATTTGGCATCCAAATTAATTTCAAGAGAAATGGTATTGGTGGATGGAGAGGAATGATATGGAGGTGTTATGAATGGGTTGATTTAGGTAGGATGTTAGAAAGATTTCAAGAATGTGTGCCTTTGGTGATCTTGATTAGGGATATGAGGTGATGGATAAAGAGGATGTTGGTGTTTTTTCCAACTAAGCTTTGAAATTCCCTAAATGATTACCAACCCTTATATTCAAGAACTACAAAAGCTTGTGGACAACTAACGGGTAAAGATTTTTAGGCTCTTACCCCTACTCTTTAGGCTCTGTGGGACCAAGGAGGGTGCTCCTTATTATGTTCATTTCATATTTAATGTCTTAAGAACACTTCAACACACAGATCTATTCCTACTAAGTGCAACTAGATAATACTTACTGAAGGCTTGGAAAACCTTTGAGTAAATAACCACCTATTGCTAGGAATTGAATGATACTTTAAGCACATACATCATAATTGGAATATTTGATGATTTATAATTTTTTCCTTCTTTTGAATCTCTAATCAGTGTATTACCAACTCAAATGCTTCATTATCATCTACGAATGGACCAATGCTTCATCAATTGGGTAAATGGAGTAAAATATGTAATAATTAGTAATATATCAATTAATGAATCTAAAATGTGTGGCTTATTATCATAGTTCTTTGCAATATGGGAACTCATAATGCCTATAACATAAATTCTTACCAAATCCTATGCAACTCTTTACAAATCTGTGACTCCCTTTGAGCATTTAATTAACTCTTTGAGTTAAAGAAAAAATAGCCATACATTCAATTGAACCATTGAAGATAAATGAAAAGACCTTTGATATTTTCATTCATAATTTGCAAAAGAGGATACAATGGAGAGTATTGTTTCAGGACTTAAGATTTCTTTTGATATTAGTAATTTCTATAAAACACATTCAAGACTACTACATATATACCCCTAACCAAGACAATGTACTATTCTAATCATTTACCATTTATAGTATGCTTCACATATGAGCTAAATCCTACCTAGATAATCCTGAGACTTCAAAATTTGACCCCTTGCCATGAGCCATGAAATCCCTTTTATAGATAAAGGGAGCAACACGCATCCAACCCAAATGCAATTACAATTCAAATGCATTTAATTTCAAAACATATTTTAACTACATTTTATAAATTCCCCAAATAGTTATTTGCAATCATTTACCAAATAAGGGAATCAAAATTTCACACTACCAGCCAAAACTAGTTGATGTTGCCACAATCGCTGCTAGATGCCGTTGAGCCCTTGTAATCCACATTCACCAGTGCAAAGTTCACGATACTAGTCGATAAGAACCCACATAAACAAAAAAAACTAGGATAACCGCCATGATTCACATTTATCACCAAAACACAAAAAATAGGACCCAATATCACCCACTTAATCAAATGGAGAAAACACATGCTCACTTCGTGTCTTAACAGAGGATGGAGAAACCACCCCCTCATCCTCATCAACATTATTTTTAACAACAAAATGGGTACATCCACATGGTGCTCTCATAGAAATTGGGGAAACTACGATTACCTCCTCATTTGCACCAGCCAATTCGGTTAAGGCCATGAGATACTGGCCATAACCACAATTAGTCTTAGCCTCACCATATGAACAATCCTCCTAAATCTCAATGGGTGAGTGATGCTTACCTATATAGGTCTAATGATACTTGTCCTTCATCACCACCTTCTTCTCAAACTGGTTAATTTCTTTTTCCTTTCCTTTGACTCCTCTAGATATAATTCTTCCTCTCAAATGATAAGTGCACCTGAGGAATCTTCGTGCAGGCCTCCCGCCACCTCTTATGTTTTCCTGTAGATTCACATGAATTTCAGGCACACCCCACTCGATCATGGGGATCCATCTTGAGACATCAAAAGATCAAGTCTCTTTGAGCATCGCATAGGACTAACAGATGTGCTTGGTTGACTCATTTTAATCAAACAACACTCAGATTCTACAACAATTTCACCCACTCACAACAAGAACACAATTCTTGAAGATAACAAGTGGTTAAATAAATCAGCTTTCACACAGCATTAAATAAAAAAATTGGATCATACATCATTAATTTTTTGAGGGAATTCACTCAAGTTAACTGACAACTTCTTTCTATACAAAATCTTGACCATTTAATCTTGAGATGCATTAAAATTACATACAAATCCTGTATGTGCGAAACAAATAATTATGCATGTGCACTAGGATCAAATTGAAAAGCCTTATGTTTATCCTACCATTAATGATCACTTACATGATACAAAATGGTTGCATACATGAGAACTTGGCTTTGAATGTCAACAGTTGATCTTAATTATAGAGGAATCCTGGCCGTAAACTTCACATCATATTGCCCATCGCTCATTCATCAGCATTGAGTGGTCTTAACTAGCGATGCCTCGACCTCATGCGATGGGGAGAAACTCAACCCATCGATAGTCATAGGTTCCTCCTTGAAAGGTGAAAAATAACCAGCGATAGTTCAAACACCAGTGATGGGTTAAAAAATTAATCGCATCGCTCATCAGGGGTTACATTTTGGGCGGTGATAAAGGAACAAGAAATGGGAAATAAATCATAAAAATATTAGGGGGACACAACATCACTCATCATGGGTTAGACACAAGCCACCCAAAGGCGACATGCGATGAGCGACAGACCGCCAAAAGTTGAACTTAAGTGACGATAAATGCACGCGGGCTTAAGTCGATTTAAATGGGGAGCTTAGGCTCGACGGGTAACCTAATATTTGGGGCCGGTCAGATAGTGAAATATAATACCATGAGGTGGAACTAATGCAACCGGTTACCAAATATAACTGTTCAATGAAGAGTTATAAGCCAAGAATAACCATGAATAAAACCATAAACCCTTAAACCCTAATGGCAACAAGACATGAGCATCCATATTTTGACCATGAAACAAATAGGACCAATTTTTTTTTTAGGGTTCCACCAGTGGCTTTGGGGGATGTATGCCCTCTTGCATTTCTAGGTCATCCTCATAAAGGAAATTACATTTCTAGGAGAAACACTCAAAGAATTCGATCTCCTCTCGATCCTTAGTCTCACCTATCACAACAGTACAAAATGTGAAATATTCATAAGAACTTCTTTCAAAAGACTTGCTAGTGTACTGCTTTGTGTGCTCACAACCATACCCTAACCATGCATCCAAAGCATCATCATAATCCTCAAAAAAGTGGATTATCTTTGCACCAGTAAAGGGCTTCACCCTTGCCAACTAATATGGATAGAGGCTCATCAAAAAGAAGATTATCTATTACATTCATTTTTGTCAAGGAATCTTGTGCTTCCTTCATGTGAGGATGAAAAATTTGCATCCTATCATCACAATCAAAATATTTATAAGCACTTGAAAAGAGGTGCACCTTCATTTTATAAGGATAATCACATTCAACAAAAGAATGATATGACTTAGTGTCATCATAACTACCACAACATGAAAACCCACCAATACTAAGACTACACTCAGGTTCCTCAGACTGGATGTCATAACTTTTACTTTCAAAATATTGATCATTAGTAGGTGACAAAGCACCATCTATATTAGCACTACTGATATTGATCAAATATCTTAATGGGATAACCTTTCGTACCTCTTCCAACTCTTCACCCTTCATGATCTCCCAAGAACTCAAGTCAGATATATCACACCTTTTATCATAATGCATGTCCTCATCTTCATCACTGTTGTCATGATCTTCCAATGTGTCACTTATGAATTGATTACAATCATTATATTCTCCTATACAATAGGATGGATGTTCAGATTTTGATACACTTTATTCACATCTTTGCATTGTTTCTTTCTCTTTCACAACAAGACTATAACTAGTATTATTTAGGGGCATCTTATGCTATGAAAAATCATTCCCAACTCCCTCTACCATCTTTATCTAGTCAATTACTTGGCTCAAACTTTTAGGTTTCAATTCCTTTGGCAATGTACTTAGTCCTGATTGGTATATTTCACAAAACAAGTCAATGCACATTGACTCCTCAGGCTTGAAATTTTCAGGTATCTCCAACAAAGCATCGACAAATCTAGGGAACAAGTCATAAGGTGATTCACCTTGACACCTTTTTATTTCATACAATCTATTAACATAAGAGACATGGCCAAATTTACTTGGATCTTGAGAACACTTCACTTGGAGCTCACTATGATCCTCATATTGTGGTGACAGAGAAATTGAAATAGTAGAAGACTTATCATCTGGACATAAGTATATACTTATTGATCCATTGATTGTATTTGCACGAGATGTGCTGGGATGACCAATCTTAGCGGTCAAGCATCCTTTCATCATTGAATATTTCAAATTGTTTTCAATATCTATCGCAATTTGATATGCTTGGTGTAGTGTTGTGGGATATCTATCTCTTAACAGATAGCTCATCTTTCTATCAAATGCACCTAATTATACAACCAAGAATTATGCATAATTTGGTCTTATGCTCTTAGGGATCTCCCTTATAATCTTTGAAAATTTGAGATTAAAAGAAGGAACCAACTCGTCCTCTTTTCTGTGGATTTATATAAAACATTTTCTCACCACACTTGGGTTTACTCTCTCACCAAATTGTTCCATGAATGCCATCTTAAACTCATACCAAGAATGTATATAAGATATTGGTAGAAAGGAGAACTGGTCCCTTGCATCTCCTTTTAGATATTGAACAAACAACTTCATGACAACATCTTCAAAATCCAATTCATAATCTCCCATCATATCAAAAAATCTTGCAGATGCTTGCTTTCTGTCTCATATTTTTCACCATTAAACTTCAGTACCTTTTCTTTGATTTTAGGTGGTACATCATTTGGATTACCATGAATGTTACCAAAATCTATAGCTCTGTACCTTTCAGTACTAAAATTTCCTTGATGTGACAATGGATACCCATTATTCATTGTTGCATTCATATCCACATCAAGATACACAATTTGATAAGGAATTTTTCCATACCTTTGCAAGCCTTGTCAGATTTATCAAAGGGCAATTCAAATTCCCTTTGCAACTAATATCTCAAGCCTTTACAAAGCAAATTTTTTGTCTATTTTTCTTAAGATAAAAAAATATAACATGATTCTCTATTATAATTCATGAATTTCACATTACACTCTAGAAACATGCAAAATTTCCATCGATATTTCCCTCTATTAGTGCTACTTCACTTAATTGGGAAACACTTACATCTCTATTCTTGAAAATTTCTCATGCATTGCTTTCAAACAAAATAATGCTTTCTTTAGATTTATGAGAATACCCAGAAACTTGTAGCAACTGTTAACCTTTCGTCCCGACAATTTTTTTTGCAGCTTTAGGGATTTTCTTCACATCCTTAACAGGTTTCATAGATAGGGTCACCACCTCTTTTCACAGAGGACAAAACTTCAAACAATATGAAGTTTTTTCAAGAGTAAATCTCATTTTGGGTTTTCTCCAACAACGGAGCCACACTCAAATCCTTTGATCTTTGCTGTAATCAAACCTTTTCTAGGTCCAAGAACTTCTTAATTATCTGAACAAGATGTCCAAATACACCAAACAATTGACTCTATGGAAATGGATATTTCTCTTCTTTTCCCTAGAGGAGTCACCATTTTTGTTGGCGTTTTTTCCAGCTAAGCTTTGAAATTCCCTAAAGGATTTCCAACCCTTATATTCAAGAACTACAAACGCTTATGGCCAACTAATGGGTAAAGATTTTTAGGCTCTTACCCCTACTCTTTAGGCTCTGTGGGACCAAGGAGGGTGTTCCTTATTATGTTCATTTGATATTTAATGCCTTAAGAACACTTCAACACACAAATCTATTCCTACTAAGTGCAACCAGATAATACTTACTGAAGGCTTGGTAGACCTTTGAGCAAATAACCACCTAATGCTAGGAATTAAATGATACTTTAAACACATACATCATAATTGGAATATTTAATGATTTATAATTTTCTTCTTCTTTTGAATCCCTACTCAATGTATTACCAGCTCAAATGCTTCATTATCATCTATGAATGGACCAATGCTTCATCAATTGGGTAAATGGAGTCAAATATGTAATAACCAGTAATATATAAATTAATGAATCTAAAATGTGTGGCCTATCATCATAGTGCTTTTCAATATGAGAACTCACAATTATTGTAACATAACTTCTTACCAAATCCTGTGCAACTCTTTACAAATCTGTGACTCCCTTCGAGCATTTAATTAACTCTTTGAGTTAAAGTTAAAATAGAGCCATACATTCAATTGAACCATTGAAGATAAACGAAAAGACCTTTGGTATTCTCATTCATAATTTGCAAAAGAGGATACAAAAAAGAGTATTGTTTTAGGACTTAATATTTGTTTCAATATCAATAATTCCTATAAAAAAAATTCAAGACTACTACATATATACCCCTAACCAAGACAATGCACTATTCTACTCATTGACCATTTACAGTATGCTTCACATATGAGCTAAATCCTACCCAAATCATCTCAAGACTTCAAAATTTGACCCCTTTCCATGAGCCATGAAATCCATTTTATAGATTAAGGGAGCAACAAGCATCCGACCCAAATGCATTTCATTTCAAAACAAATTTTAACCGCATTTTATAAATTCCCCAAATGGTTATCTGCAATCATTTACCAAACAAGGGAATCAAAATTTCACACTACCATCCAAAACCAGTTGATTTCGCCAAAACTGTTGCTAGATGTCATTGAGCCCTTGTAATCCACATTTACTAGCACTAACTTCATGATACCAACTGATAATAACCCACATAAACAAAAAAACCAAGATAACTGCCATGATTCACATTTATCACCAAAACACAAAATTCAGGACCCAATATCACCCACTTAATCTGTAATGTCACTTTTCCTCCAAAGTTATTTAAGTGTTAGCAACGGATTTAGTGGATTAAATATTAGAACAAAGATAAAAAACTAAAATATTCTTAAAATGGATGCAAATAATCAATGCAAAAGATAATATGCGTGAGTTTATTAAGAAATTCCAAAATAGATAGTTAACCTGACAAATGGAATACACATTCATATAATTCATATACATTAACACCAAAATCATATATATTCTCAATATAATTTGGAAGAAATGGTTTTAATACTTATCTGAATAATAATACTTGCAAAAGCCACTCTCAGTTCAAATACCTTCACACCAGTGAAAAAATACTCAACAACATGTCCATAATGCATCCTGAATAGAATGAATATTGATGTATTGCGCACTACATCATGGGTCTTATCCTTTCCTCCAGTTTTATGCACCATTGGACAAATGGGGAGAGGATTTGGTGCATCCCATACTACATCGTGGGTCCATCCTCAATCTCTAGGAATATGTCAGTGGTACTGGCTCTTGCCATGGAGCAGTCTAGGAGGAAAGCATACTTTTTCACTCTACACGAGTGATAGTTCCACCGGAACAATTCTCAACACTCGTGTCACAAAACCATGCCCTGGATAGGACCGTCTTGAGTGCACGCACTTGTACCCTAGGTTGGACACACACTATAGATGTGCCCCTTCTCCGTCCTGTCCATAGCTCACCAACCACTTCCTTCTTCCTTGAATGTTCTCCCTTCTTAAAATGTCCCTCACCATTCTCACATGAATGATTTATATATCCTTTTAAGGGGTGGTTTCCAAACCATCACACCCTTTCACAAAAGGTTTCCTTTTAATAATTATTTAAATAAATAATTTTTTTAATTTTTTTTAAAGAGTGTTTATAAATATTCTTTATTAATCTCTCTTTTAACCAAAGGATCATAATATCCTTTATTTTATATCTCCCTTTTAATTCCAAAGAGTTATTTATATATTTCTCTTCTCTTGGGGAAAAAGTCACATAACATAATCAAATGGAGAAAACACATGCCCACTTCGTGTCTTAGTAGAGGATGGAGAAACCGCCCCCTCATCCTCATCAAAATTCTTTTTAACAACATAATAGGTACATCCACATTGTTCTCTCATAGAAATTGGGGAAACTGCAATCACCTCCTCATTTGCACCAGCCAATTCGGTTAAGGCCGTGAGATACCGGCCATAACTAGAGTTAGTCTCAGTCTCACCATCTGAACAATCCTCAAAAATCTCAATGGGTGAGTGATGCTTGCCTATATAGTCCTGATGATACTTGTCCTTCATCCCCACCTTCTTCTCAAACTGGTTAATTTCTTTTTCCTTGCCTTTGACTCCTGCAGAGACAATTCTTCTTCTCAAATGATAAGTGCACCTGAGAAAAATTCGTGCAGGCCTCCCACCACCTCTTATGTTTTCCTATGGATTCACATGAATTTTAGGCACACCCTGCTCAATCATGGGGGATCCATCCCGAGAATTCAAAAGATCAAGTCTCTTCGAGCATCTCATAGGACTAACATATGTGCTCGATCGACTCATTTTAACCAGACAACACTCAGATTCTGCAACAATTTCACACACTCACAACAAGCACACAATTATTGAATACAACAAGTGGTGAAATAAATAAGATTGCACATATAATTAAATAGAAAAATTGGATCATGCATCATTAATATTCCAAGGGAATTCACACGAGTTAACTGACAACTTGTTTTTATGCGAAATATTGACCATTTAATCTTGAGATGCATTAAAATTACGTACAAATCCTATTCGTGTGAAATAAATAATTATGCACATGCACCAGGATCAAATTGAAAAGCCTTATGTTTACCTTGCCATTAATGATCACTTGCATGATACATAACAACTACATACATGAGAACTTGGATTTGAATGTCGGTAGTTGATCTTAATCATAGAGGAATGATGGCCGCAAACTTCACATCATATCACACATCACTCGTTCATCAGCATTGAGCAATCTCAACTGGCGATGCCCCAACCTCGCACAATGGGGAGAAAATCAACCCATTAGTAGTCATGAGTTCCTCCTTGGAAGGTGAAGAACAACCAATGATAGTTAAAACACCAATGATGGGTTGAAAAATTAACTGCATCGCTCATCGGGGGTTACATTTTGGGCGATGATAAAGGAACAAGTGATGGGCGATGTATCATAAAACTATTAGGGCAACATAACATCACTTGTCCTGGGTTAGATACAAGTAGGCCAAAGGAGACACACGATAAGAATTAGACCACCAAAAGGTGAACTTAAGTGACGATAAATGCATGTGGGCTTAAGTCAATTTAAAAGGAGAACCTAGGCTCAACGGGTAACCTAATATTTGGGGCCGGTCATAAAATGAGATTTAATACCATGAGGTGCAACTAATGCAACCAATTATTGAATATAGTTGGCCAACAAAGAATTATAATCCAAGGATAACCGTGAATAAAACCATAAACACTTAAACCCTAATGGAAACAAGACATGAGCATCCAGATTTTGACCATGAAACAAACGGGACCAAAATTTTCTTTTAGGGTTCCACTAGAGGATAATGGGATTTTAGAGTAGGAATGCTTGGTGATGGAATGAAAGGACCCAAGGTGGATGAAAGGGATTAAGAAATTAGTTTTGGGACATATTGACCCAAGATGGATGGGCCTGATGAAGGACTTGGTTTTGGGACATAAGGGCTTAATATGGATGGAAGGGATAAAGGATTGGACATTAGAATATAAGGGCCCAAACCAGATTTAGAGCATGGAGAATATGAATTTTTGGATTTAGATAGTAGGATTTTAGATTTGGGGTGGATGGAAGGAGTACCAATATTTAGACTTATAGAAAAGGCCATGATAATTAGGATTTTCTTGGATTTAGATGGGCTCTAATATGCCTTGCTCATGTAGGCCTAACCCTTTGCCTTGATAATTCATTTTTTGTTAAATCCTTTTTCCATTGGGATACTTTTTATTTTAAAAACAAGATGCAAGTCCATTTTGAGGAGGATATAGCATGGAAAGAATGATAGGTTCTTGGAGGAAATGAGATTGGATGAAGGTGGAAGAACCCATTTGATATGTGTGGGGTTCATGAGTAGCTTGTATAGGGGAGATGGGATCTTGTGGAGGCTTAGGATCATGACAAGGAGATGAAGGGATACTTGGATTATGACATGGAGATGAAGGGATACTTGGATCTTGATATGGGGTAGGATCATGGGATGGGGTGGAAGGGATAAATTTCTCTTGATATGGAAGGGGATCATGTTATAGAGTGGATGAGACATCTTGATCTTGATTAGTTGGGGTATCATGGAAGGTGTACTTTGATCTTGATTTAGAGAGGGATCATGAGATGGTATGGAAGGGGGTCATGTGGGGGTGTGGAAGGGATGCTTTGATCTTGATATGTAGGGGAATATATGTTAGCATGCTTTGGATTATTCTCTTGACATGGATCCAATTCTAAAGATGGGGTATGAGTTTGGATATGTATAGGGGACTCTTGTATGGATTCAATATTTTGACATGATAGGGATGGGTTTGAAATGAGGCTCTTTGGAGTGGTCTTGATTGATATTGGAGTGAATGATGATGTTGAATTTGGTGCTTCTATATCATAGAAGGAATTTGTATCTAGAGATGAATTAGCTTGGATTTCATGTTTATCTATTATGGATAGCCGTTGGGGATAAGCTTGAAAGGTTTCATTATTGGGTGATTTAGTTGATGGAGATGGTGTGGATTATTTTTGCAAAGCTTTAGGGGATGAATGAATGGTGGAAGAAATGGAATTGTGTAAGAGGTAATTATGGACTAGGATTAGTATCAATAAAATTAATCATATGAAATCAAAACAAAAGGATAAAACCCAACCTACTCATGAAATGCAATTGTCATAGCTATGAATTTAAAAAATGAGGTTAGCACAATCAAATGGAAACATAAATGAATTGAAACTACACAATCTTACCATCCCATGTCAAAGTGTATTTGTGTTGATCTTGATATTTTGTATTGCTTGTCAACACAAATCCTCCATGGCTTGCAAAATCTAGATAATGATGATGATGACCTAGAATGAAAGAGTGTTTTCTCAAATTTCTCAAGAATCACATTGACATGACCTTTCCACAAATTATCTAGATTTCTTTTTATGAGATGGATGAGGGTTGTTTTGTAGATTTGATCATTTTAGATGAATGATCTAAATGCAAGGATGAAAGATCAGGATCAACGATAAATGTATTTTGAGAGGAAATGGATTGATTAGTTAACTAACCTAATTAATCCAATTAAGGGAATTTATTGGATAATCAATGGGTTTGGATTGAATAATTAGTGGGATTGGAGTAATCGATGGAATTAGAAAATTAGATTGAGTAATCAATGGGCGTGATTTGTTCAATAAAAATGTGTGAGGATATTTAATTAACTAAATAATTAATTAATTTTGAGAGGAATGCGCAAGATGAAATTGATTTAATAAATAAAATTTTATTTATTAATAGATCATGTTGAGTGAATTTTGGGAAATCAAAAAATTAATTTAATTATTTAATCTGGAAGAGGGAAAGTAGATTAATTAAATAATTAATGATAAATATTTAATTAAATTAGAATAATAAGTAATGTTAGTGGCATAATTAAATAAATAATGTTTATTTAATTATTCAGGAGGAATAAGGTTAAATTAGTAATGACATAGTGAATTAATTAAAAAATTCAAGATTATTTAATTAATAGAGGAAAATAGGTTAATGATGCAAATGATGTGAAATGCAATAATGATAATGAAAGTGATGTCAACAATGGAAAAATGCAGCTCAAGTTGCGTGATATGTGAAGTCATTTTTACATGTCTAAATTTTTCCCCTCTTTGACACAATGTACCTGATGTGTTGTTTCAAATAATTCGATGTTCAAATCAAGGAAAAAAATTAATGATGCCCCATTGTGCCCTAGTGGTCAGTGGAAGGATGGTAAGATGCTAGGTTGCCCCCTCGAGAGGTCAACCGAAAAAATTATTTTTCAAGTCAGGCCCGCGACAAGGTTCAGGTGTAGTTTTGATATGTAGAGGATGAAAAATTAGGCCCTAGGGCTCACGGTTTAAGGTTTAGGAGTGTTGAGAAATGTGACTCAAATTTTACTGGCTTGATTGACTTCCTAGAGCAGTTGTGTTCTTCCCTTATTTGGCCTATATGTCGCGAGATCACTAAATCTCCTAACTTTAGAGCTCATGTTGCAGGGTTGTGGAAATTAATAACTTCTCGACAGAACTATCTCTAGATCGCAAAAATTTGAAACTTTGGAACCTTTGTCGCAGGGTTTTGAATTTTCATAACTTTTCGACTTTGCGATATTGGGGTTCTTGTGTTTATCGATATGTCAAGGATTTTGGGAATTTCATAACCTTTAATGGAGGTTGCAAAGTTCAGTTTTTTAGTGACATAGCAGTCATGAGCAGGCATTGGTTTGTTAGTAGTGACATGGATGTCACGGAGGCAATGGGGACCACAGTGTATCGGTTAAAGGTGATCTTGATCTATGGTTGTGATGTGCTTGATCCAACAGTGCTTGTTTATTCCATGCTCCTTTATGGTGAGGACCGACAAAATCTTATGAAGCGAGTGGAATTGACTGAGCATTTGACACCTATCAGCTTGATCAATGATGACGCCTCTTGTGGTGGGTATCGAGTGACTCCCATGGGGTGTGCGGACTTCAGACACGTGTCATGGTGGACCTGACTAGTGCCAAGTTGTTATGTGGTATGATGGTTGTCTCGGTAACTTATGAAGAGTACCTAGGTGGGACCTAAAGGATGTTGAGGTGGATAGTGATGATCACATGATAAATATTTAAGTCTTTTCCAACAGACTTGGTGCGAATATTGTAGATTCTTTTTTGATTCTCCAGAATTACACAAGCGGTATATGCGTGTCTTGGTGGATCTTGGCCATGGCAAGGGGTATATGAAGGAGAATTGATAGCTGGAAAGTGATGGTTGGTTGTTGACTATTGATGGATTAAATGATGATCGCCTCAACAGATTTGAACTGTATTGTAATCATTTATCTGTGGAAGATTGAACTGAACCGTTTCCTGTTGGAATGTTGTAAGTAGGGTTAGGGTTATGCTACCAGATGTTCTCTAGATTAAATGATGATCGCCTCAATAGATTTGAACTGTATTGTAATCATTTATCTATGGAAGATTGAACTGAACCGTATTATGGTGATGCTTGGTGGTTTCCCTGACTATGGTGCTTGATGTGGACATGATTGGCAAATCAGATCTAAACTTGATCTGGTGTTTGAGTCATGTTGTCTGCGTGGTTATTCTCTTTGAGATCTTAGTGTTGTTGTTTCTAGTGCTATGATAGGTTTGCACTTTCATTGTGATTGATCTTTAAGTTATGCGGTTGGTGGATTAGCTACCCATTGGTTGTAGTGAGATAGCTTGGAAGTGGACTCTCTATATCCATGAGGTTGATTAAGAGTTGGTGTAAACTTGTTAGCTGGCCTTGTCTATGGTCACTTGTGCATTGGTGTGGTTTCTTTGAGATGAGAGGATGAATCGTGTTGATTACTTGAATAGTTAGTTATGGGGACCTATAGCATGTGTATCATGATGTCATGGATATCTTGGATACACTACTTTGTGTAAGCTTTTGACAATGATGATAATCTCTGCTTGATTCTGGAGATCTTGGTGCTGCTTGGTATTGTTTTCAGATGGATATGTTAATGAGTGTACCTTGATGATTTTTAGTATAGCAGATGTTTGGTTGTGCTTGAAGATATTGGTATCACGATTCAGTGGGAGATTTAGCAATGATTGTGGATTCATCACTTGGTGGTGAATAATCTTCTTTAGTGTTGTATATGTTACTAGGAGGGACTCTTAGATCCTGTTGTTGTAGAAGGGTTATTTCACATTTTCATGGACATTATTTGAAGATGTGTAACATCTCAAAACCATAGAGGATTCTTGGAGTCTTTGGTTGAGGTGTTGGTGGTGCTTGACAGGTGATGTTGGTTTAGAGTTTGTTTGTATTATGTCATGATATGCTCTTGGTTCTAGATTAGAGTGTTGGCATGATGCATTGCTCTTAAGACCTTTGTAATGTTCACTTGGAGCATGGTATCTCCTAAGGGGGATGAGTAGATCATGATTTCATGATAAGTTCCTGATTCAGATGATTGGAGCTTTTGACAGTGGTCTAGTAGTTCTTTATGTGTTGGGTGTATTGGTCATATGCTTGAGAACTTCATGATAGTGCAATGATGCATTTAGAGTTTAGCATGAGATGATCATTTGTAGATGCTCAGGGATACATGGAGAATAAGGTGAGGCTATATTTATCTTGTGAGGAAAGAAGTGTTGTTGATGGTTACTCTTGATGAAGATTTTAATAGATAGTCTGAGGATCCTACACCTTGGTTGGACGTGAGTTCAACAAAGACCAATGAGGAGATTGCTCTTGGAGAAGTCGTGATGACTTGGTTACCCTGAAGGAGAATTCTCATTCCCCACTCTTGGTCTACTTGATAGTTTTTCATTTTAAAGGTATTTCCCATAATTTCTTTTAGATGTCTTCGTGATTTGATTCTCATGGAATGAGTTGATTCATGATGTTTGGGTTTGGATACTCATTTGTGGATTAGTTTAGCATCTATATTTATGCTTTCTTTCATGGATATGGATCTTGAACTGCTATTAGATGATTCTCAAGGATTCATTGTGAGAGATGGATAGCATGGTTATCTCCTTATGCATTGTGAATATATTTATTGATGTTGAGTTTAGGAGATGCATTGGGCATTTTTCCTGAAATGGGAAATGAAATAGTTTTGATCTTTTGTGAGAGGCTTATATCCATGTTGTTTTAATGATATATATGTGTTATGTTTGATCTTGGTGATTGAACGGTTGGATGTTGTTAAGGGTTTTCTCTTGGGGTTGTGAAGGAGATCATACTTGACACAGTTGGCATTTAAGAGGTGTATGTAGGAGGATTTTTCTACAAGTACATGATGTGCAGAGGTGCTCTCTTTGGTCTTGGTTATCTTCCTGGTTGTTTGTTTTCACATTACATTGGTTTGAGATTTGTTCAGAGCTGTAGTGATCACTAGCTTGGGGTCATGTATTTTCACTGATGTTCTTGGGTGATGACATGGAGGTTCTTACTCTCTTTCTTTTGTTGGGTGTGGAGAACTTGGGAGAGCTATAAAGACTTGCGGTGAGAGTTGTTCTATTATTTCATTAGAGGTAGTGCATATCATTGTGGATGATCCCTTGAAACTACATGTTTACACTCTCTATATTATGCTATTAGTAGAATTGGTATGCCTTGATCTTGTCAGATTTGAAATTTCTATAGTGGGAGTTCTTGGATGTGTTTTGTCTTTGATTGGTTGGCACATGGAGCTTGTATTTTTTGTTGATGGGTTGGTTATGGAGTGGCATGAGTCTGCTGATGTGGATACCTTGGAGGTATGTGTGATTGGATGGAGTAGCACTTAATGTGTGTGATATTTTTAGTCACGTGGGTTGATCAGTTGGATGGGAGCAATTTGTTTTCTGGTTGTTGTTCTAGCTGATGTTCTATCTTGTTTCTGGAGAATGAATTCACAGTTGTGTTCATGATTGATGGCTTTGAAGATGATGTTGTGTTGCTTTTGTATAGCTTGTGATCATAGTGGAGTGGTGGTAGTATGTTATAGCCTTTTCTATCAGATGGATCTGGTGCTTATGTTCTTTAGACTGGTGCATATTCACCATGGCTTGTTCCTTTCCTTTGGAGGATGGCAGGAATTATTGGCTGAGATGGTGGACATCTTAGATTTTGGTGCAGGTGTCTTAGTGGAGCATGGAATCATTGGGTGAGGACCTTGTTGGTTGCATGGATGACTGATACAATAACTTATAGCTTTGGAAGGAACCAGTAAGTTCTTCATCAAGTGGGAGAATGTTGAGAAATGTGACTCAAATTTTACTGGCTTGATCAACTTCTTGGAGTAGTTATGTTCTTCCCTTATTCAACCAGTATGTCACAGGATCACTGAAAATAATAACTTTAGAACTCATGTCGTGGGGTTGTGGAAATTCATAACTTTCTGACAAACCTATTGCTAGATCACGGAAAGTTGAAACTTTGAAACCTTTGTCGTGGGGTTCTGAATTTTCATAACTTTCCAACTTAGTGAAATTGGGGTTCTCATGCTTATCAACATGTTTTGGGTTTTGGGAATTTCATAACCTTTGATGGAGGTTGTGAAGTTTGGTTTTTTAGTGACGTAGCTATCCTGAGTAGGCATTGGTTTGTTAGTAGTGACGTGGATGTCACAGAGGCAGTGGGGACCATGGTGTATCGATTAAAGGTGATCTTGATCTATGATTGTGATGTGCTTGATCTAATGGTGCTCGTTTATTCCACATTTCTTTGTGGTGTGGACTGACAAACTCTTATGAAGCGAGCAAAATTGATTGAGTATTTGACATCTGTTGGCTTGATCAACGATGACGCCTCTTATGGTGGGTCTCGAGTGATTCTCGTGGGGTGTGTAGACTTCAGACACGTGTCATGGTGGACCTAACCAATTCCAAATTTTTATGTGGTACGATGGTTGTCTTGGTAACTTATGAAGAGTACCTAGGTGGGACCCATAGGATGCTGAGGTGGATAGCGGTGATCACATGATAAATATTTAAGTCTTATTTGTTGGAATGTTGTAACTAGGGTTAGGGTTAATAACAAATGTTATAAAAACCCTAGAACATTCTGCAATGTCTTAGAGGTGACATCAAAGTAGGGTTATGCTGCCAGATTCTCTCCAGATGGAACAAGATGTAAAATTTGTAAAGGCTTAGAGCTTGAATTGTATTTGTAACTATTTTTTTGTTGCTGAATAATAAAATGGCAATCTAGGTTTTTGGAGTGTGGGGTTTTTTACCTGAAAGGTTTTTCCCCACGTAAATCTGTGTGTTCATGTTTTTTGTTCTATCTTTCATGTTTAATGATTCTGTATGATTGAATCCATTCAATGGTGATGTTTGGAACTAGTTTAATTAGCATTCATTTTTTAAGGGTCAATGTGGGAAACGAACTATGTCTAATTTTGCCTTGTGGCATAGTAGTTTGTGTCTTTGAGGAAATATGATGAAATAAATTTATCGAAGGCACTTCTTATCTTGGATGTTTCTTTCTGAGATGACATCATATTTCCCAACAAGGAGTATCCAAGGTGATCAAAATTTTGATCTAGGAGGGTTCCAAGGGTAAAAACTAGGGTTTGGGGGGGTAAATAGTAAATTAGGGAAAAATCACCCCTTATTTGCGCACTTTGATTTGAGAGATTCTTGCATCCGGAGATTTCTTGTTGCAAACATCGATTCACGATGCCTAGAGTTCCAGGATCACCACATAGAGCGAAGGTGGTCAGGCAATACTGATGGCCAATCAATGCATGAATTACGGTATGCATATCTTTACTTTTCACTTTCGAGTTCATTTCAAACTTGTAATTAATGCTCAAACTTAGATTTAGTGATAGCGGCAATTTTAGGAAAAGATTGCTATCGACGTGATACAGTTGCTATTGAACTAGTTAGAAAGGTCTCTTTTGTGAAAACAAGTCGCTAGTGCAAACATGGATTCTTACGTTAACGATGGCCACTATTGAAAGACTACTTTTTTCAAATATGATTACACGTTAGAAAGATTAAGAACAAGGCTACTATTGAAAAATGTGGCTGTTATCATTCTTAAACAAGCTCGCTATTGAAAAAGATAGCTACTATTGCCAAAACAAACCGCTATCGCCATAGAAAAATTGTGATATTGCTAAAAATAATTGATTTGGATAGTTTAGTTATAGATTTAAGTTCTCAACTTTATTTTTATAGCAAAATTTTTGACACTGTGGGTTGAATGTTTACAGGGGGTTCTCAAACTGCTATACTCATGAGAGTGGAGAATTTGACTCATGGATGGGATAGCCAAATTTCAGGAATTGGAGCAAGACTTCATCTTTGTTTTCAACTTGAGATATATTTCTTAAATGCTAGAGATTAGGCAAAATTGGTCCATGATGATTGTGTTGGTAGAGAGATGGAGATTAGAGACCACCACTTTTCATTTTTCGACTAGGGAGTGGAATATTACTCTCGAGGATGTATGGAGGATCCCGAGGATCCCTATTCATCAAGATTTGATTATTTACAATGTCTAGTGAGGGACATTGGTGATGAAACAATTACTTGGTGTGGAGTATCTATAGGTGGTTGAATAGATTGATTTGGCTTCCTTCGTTGATGAGACAAACCCTATGATTATTTTTTTAGTAGGCTTTATTATGGGACCAATGATGCCCGACAAGAGGGTTAAGAGGTTTTCCATGGGTTGGGGGGGTTGTGATAAAGTAGATGATGGAGCATGACACCACATATGCATGGGGTCAGTGAGTTTTAGCTCATCTTTATAGAGACATGCATGAGGTAGTGTACAAAGGTGGTAGTAGAATTTCAATCAGCGTCAACTTATTATACATATGGGCCTAGGAGATGATTTCCATCACATGACTAGATGGTATGAGGGAGAGAGATGCACTTGATCCATATTTCTATAGGTACAATTATTAAATTCACTATCCACAACCAAGTGATATTATCCCATTGGAGGGAAGTATTCGATGATAAGATAGATTTCATCTAGTGTCCATATAGAGATTGTGAGGCCTGGACCAATGATCATGACCAATTGGTATATTGCAGAAAGACATGATACCTTATCAGCCAAGTATATATTATTCTCAAGAGATATTTACTAGACATGGTTCTTAGATAGTTTGGCAAGAGATAGACCCGCCCAACAGATGATTACCTTGCCAGATATGCACTCACCTCTCGAGAGGAGAATGTGTGGGATCCTTGTGTCGATTCACAAGTAGAAGTTGCAACATTTAGAGATTTGAAACCACTAGGATGGGGATGGGAAGTTGGGCCCCATGATCTAGGAAACACTAAAGAGTAGGATGGATGGAGGGCCCACAATTGGCCTTAAATATTTACCATCCCTATCAGAGGCATAGTTGGAGGCCTGATTATAGGTGTTAGGAAGAGAGGAGGTATGGTCAGGAATAGATTAGACTACCAAAGACTTCAGATAGCCCATGAGTAGTAGAAAAGGGCACATGATGGATAGGATGACAACCAACAACAAGATGGCTAGGATCAAGGACAGGGACATCAATAGCACCAACAGGCTGTAGGACATGCTCCCTAGGATCCTCATCAAGGAGATCTAGATGCACAGGTTGCTCAATTGATAACCAAGAGAGATCAGGTTGTACATGATCAAGATGCTAGAGAAGGTGAGAGAGATACATAGAAAACTCGACGACAAGAATTAGAGTTGCAGTTAGCCACCGCTACAACTAAGAGAGACTAGGCTCAAGAAAAGAAAGAAAGTTTGAGATAGGAGTGAGATTCAAAGAGATAACAACATCAACGAGATAGGGATGCCCTGATCAAGGAGATGACATACTACTAGACCTTATATGAGGCACAAGTGTTGAAAGGTCAGAGACGTCCTCGCTTTGGAGTGTTGAACAGTGTCACAAGTGCAGAGTCCTTAGGAGAATAGTCAAGGGAATTTTATGTCAATGGGCTAGTGAGACAACCTTCACATCCGATTTTGTAGGCCCGTCAGTATCCTACACACCACCGTAACAGGTCACAACATGATGGAGATCATCCCCCTCCTAGGCAGGATCAACAAAGATCACCTCCTCGAGATGACCAACAAGGCCGATGTTTCATGATCTTGATGCTATTATTTTTATATCACATAAATCGATGTAGAAATTATTTGTTGTATATACATTCATCGACCATTTGGCCTTGTATATATATGTATATTTCGATATAACACATGATATTTGATGATGTATGGGCATTTAAAATTTTGATGATATATATGATATATACCATTTTGATGTGTATGAGATGCCTTATGATATGGATGCATGATTATATGCTCATTTTTTTGTACCTTTCTATGGTTTTATATGATGTGTATGATGTATGATTTATGTTAATGCATGTATAATATGGATTATTCTTATGATATATGATGTGATGGATACATGCTAATGAGTTTTGTGGATACAGGATGCATGCCATACTAATTATTTTGTGATGTAAGATGGAGTTGTTAGTCAGAAGAAATGTTAGTAGGATATAAGAAATGAATGAAATTGATCTACTTTATGAAAATCTATAGATGATAGATAGATAAAATGTATTGATGATATGATTGATATCGATTGATGATGTATGATAATGTGTGATAATGATGATTTTGTTTTTTCTTTCATGGAGAACTAAGTAGTTTATGGAAATCCTTATTAATGTAGCAAATAGACACGATGCGACAGGGTATCAATGACCAAGGTGGATTTGTATCTATTGTGTGGAATTTGACTCTGCAAACAAGGAGTATTCTTGCTCATACTAGACATACAAAAACCCTATTGGAGTGTATGGGTGAGAAGTTTTAAAACATTTCAGACCAATTACACAAAGAGGTATGGAGTACCTAACATGCAACCACTACATGAATTTCCCCAAAACAACTTCCACACACAAAACAAAGTAAGTATTTGTCGTGGGAGTATTTTAAAAATATCCAACAAACAAATAAAATAAAAATGACAATACATGCCCCTATTCCTTATTCTGTTAATCCTTATGGACATCCTTGAGAGATCTTGGGAATGAGACAATAAGACAAATCAAAAGATAAAATAACAAAAGGTAAAACAATGTTGTTGTATCACTTGTCATATCTATTTTGAGGTTTCAGGATATTATCCGTTGATAATTTCTATTGTAGGAACTATCTATCCATTAAGGCATATGTCAAGATGTTGATGATGATTCCAATAGGTAAGTATTTTGATGCTTTGGCATTGTTTATGTCTGATAGTGATTGCCTTTACGATTCTTTTCTTAGAAGTTCTAGCTTTTGATGTTCTCTTTGATTGTTGTTTGCATTGTACAAGGGTGAAGATGACAATTCATTTATTATATATGGAGATCTTATTGTAGATCGACAATGATGGACTTAGTATTTTTGAGATTTTTTGACTATTTTTGTGCTTTTGAGGTTATTTGATGTTTTCGAGATATTCAATTTTTTTTGGTGTTTTCAAGAGATTTAGATACCAAGAGGGGGACTTAAGGGGGCTGACCTATTATCTCAGGGGCTCATCGATGATGGCATTGCCTATGTTCAATCTCAGAGACAACATAGTTTGAGTGACCATGACTGACACTATTTTTAGATTTTTTTTAATTTTTGAATGTTTTTTTGATTGAGTTAGAGACCAAGAGGGACACCTAAAGGGACTGACCTAGTGCCTTGATTTTGGATTTTGACAGTTTTGACTGGATGTTTTTTATTTTTATTTTCTGGAGTTTTTTATTTTTATAGTTTTCCTGCAAGTGATGGGATGAACAAGGATCCAATCTGCTACCAATTTTAGGAGGTTACCCCTAGTTTAAAATAGGATTATGTTTATTAGGGCTAGGTGGATAAAACAAATGGTGGATAGAGATTGTGTAGCAAGGTTTAACACTTGATCAATTCTTGAGCCATGGTTGGGTGCATGTTTTGTTATGTGATGGATGGAGTGGATGTGATAGTAGATGGATAGTGCTAATAGATAGGGATGTGGTAATCATTCAAATGTAGCACTTATTTACCAAGTTTTCACTATAGTACTGATCCTAGAAGCACCACAGGTGGTTTTTACTTAAAGGACATTTTATTTCTCTTTACTGTTTTCTTTATTTTTTGCTTCTTTTTTTCTTTTTTTCTTGGGATATTTTGATACGCTAGGTTTAGAACTTCTTGAGATGGTTGCTATTAAGAGGTTTGGCTAGAGCTTATCCTTCTAGCATAGCCAATTGATATGCTCCAGAGTCATAGCTTGTTGTAATGATGTAGGGACCTAGCCAATTCAGTTCAAACTTACCTTTCCCATCTTGGTTTAACTGGATCTTCTAGTTTTCCTTCATGACCAAGTCACCAACCTAGAAGTTCTTGTTTTCGATTCTCTTATTGTAGCTTCATTTAAGTTAATTTTTATAGGACTGTAGATGGTTCAATACACTCAACTGAATTTCATCTAGGTGTTCAAGCTCATTGAGTCTGGATACTTGATACTCTTCATTGCTAACAAGATCCCTCAATGATACTCTCAAGGATGGGATTTCAACCTCTATAGGAAATATTGCTTCAGATCCATATACCAAGGAAATGAGAGTCACACCTGTAGGTGTGCATATGTTGGTTCTATAAGCCCATAAGGTTGGGTGTAGCTATAGGTTCTAGTCATGACTGACATGATTAATAGTCTTCTTCTAGGATTTTCAGGATGGTCTTATTAGATGCTATGGCCTAGCCATTTCCCTGGGGAGAATATGGGGTTGAAAAATGGTGCTGGATAGAGAATCTTGAGCAGAGCTCATGGAAATATTGGTTCTTAAATGGAGTTCCATTATCTGTTATGATATTTTTTGGGATACCATATCAACATATAAAATAGTTAAGAATAAACTTGGTTATTTTTTTTCCTGTGATATAAGTTAAAGGAATAGCTTCTATCCACTTTGTAAAACACCCCATGATAGTTATGATGAATTTGTGTATGTTGGATGAGGTTGGTGATATATTTCCTATTAAGTCTAGTCCCCATTGAGAGAAGGGCCATGTGGTAGTGATAGGACACAAATCTTATGCGGGTGCATGCATAAGATATCTATGTTGTTGGCATTGATGAAACTTCTTGGAATAATGTACTGCTTCTTGCTCCATTGATGGGCAATATTACCCTATTCATAGCAACTTCTGGACTAGGTTAGGCCCACTAGACTGAGAGCCACAAACACCTTCATGTACCTCTTACAAGGTAGTATGTGCTTCTTCCATGTCAAGAAATCAAAATAACGCACCATCGAGACTTTGATAGTATAAGGCATCTCCAAGGATGGTAAATTGGGAAGCCTGTTGAATAAAGGTTTTCTTTTGATTGGTTGTTAGGTGAGGTGGTATGATTCCATGCTAGATATAGGTGAATGTGTCTTCATACCAAGGTGATTCAGGATCAACAACATCACATATGAGTTAAAATTTTGGGATATCGAATACTGGTATAAGCAACTGTTCCACTAGGAATTCATATCTAGGAACATTGTCGAGTATGTCAAGGAGTGAGCCAATAGTGGCCATAGCATCAATTGCTTTATTTTTAACCTTTAGGATTTGTCCAAATATGATGACCAAAAAGTATTTCTTGAAGCTATCCACCATTCTATTATACAACATGAGCTTGTTGTCTTTAATCTAGTATTCATTGTTGACTTTCCATATGACCAATTGAGAGTCACCATAGACTTGTAGTTCTTTGATTTTCCATTCCACGACCATTTCACTTCGTGATCAATGCTGCATATTCAGCTATATTGTTTCGTACAAGGGAAGGAAATCTTGTATGCTTTGGGTATATTGTCTCCTTATGGTGTAATAATTAGGATATCAGCCCCTGAGCCATGCTGAGTATGGGATTCGTCGAAGTATAGGTCCAATAGGTTGTCTGATTTGTTAGCAGGATGCTCTCTTCTAGAAACTCTATTATGAGTGGTAGATGATCGTCAATAGGCACTTTTTTAACTGATCTTCTATCACTTGTCCTTTAATGGCTTTCCTGTCAATATATTCTATGTCAAAATTGCTAAGTATCATGACCCACTTAGTGATTATTCCTATAAGAGCCGCTTTTTCCAAGAGATATTTCAAGGGATCTACTTTAGATATCAGCTTGATTTGTCTATTTAACATGTAATTCCTAAGCTTTTGTGCTGCAAAGATAATTAAGAGACATTCTTTTTCAATGGGTGTATAATCTAACTCATAGCCAACCAAGGTATGGATGATGTAGTAAACTACTCTTTCTTTGTTCTTCTCATCAACTTGTGGCAATAAAACTCCCAAAGTTTCCATTGTTGTGGATACATATAAAATCATGGCCTTAACCCAAATCAAAGGCATCAATATTATGAGAGTGAGAAAATAGTCCTTTACTTATTGAAAAGCTTGATCACATCTTCTATCCCATTTTAATGTTACATCCTTATGGAGAAAGTGTGTGAATGGATGACATTTATCCACTAATAGTGCAATAAACCTTCAAATAGACTAAAGCCTTCCTTGTAAACTATGTAGTTGTTTCAATGTTCTTGGGGGAGACGTTTCTAGGATAGCCTTGACCTTAGTGGGATCCGCCTTGATACCTCTTCTAGATACAATGTAGCCCAACAGTTTCCTAGATGTTACATCGAACATACATTTATTTTGATTTAGATGCAAGTTATACTCCTCTAGTCTATCAAATATCCTAGCTAAGTTAGCCAAGTGTTCTTGTCTTTTGATTGATTTAGCCAACAGATCATCTACATAGTCCTCCATGGTGATGTGAAACATGTCATGGAATATAATAGTCATTTCTCTTTGTTATGTAGCTCCTATGTTCTTCAAGATGAATGTCATGACATTTTAGCAAAAAGTTCCCCAAGCACAAGTAAATGTCATTTTGTGTTGATCATCAAGGGCTATATTTATCTGGTTGTACCTAGAAAAGCCATCCATTAGTGAAATAATTTCATGACTAGTAGTTAGATCCACTATTATGTCGATGTTGGGAAGAGGTAAGTCATCCTTAGGGCATGCCTTGTTAAGATATTTGAGGTTTGTATGCCCCGAGTGGGTTTTGACATTGGTACAAGGTTGGATAGCCACTTAGGATAATCTATAGGTATGATGAATCCAACATCCAATAGTTTTTGAAGCTCCACCTTGTCTAGCAGTGTTATTTATGGGTGCATCATGCAAAGATTTTGTTTATCTAGTTTCATTGTAGGAAATATTGTTAGATGATGTACCACTAAAGCTAGATCCACTCCTGGCATATATGCATACGTCCAGGCAAATTTGATCTTACGTTCATGGATAAATGATGAGAAGTTGACTCTTTCCTCAAGATCTAAGGAGCTTGCATGATATGTTACCTTAGGTTCCTTTGTTGTTCCAACATTGATAGGTTCAAAACCTTCAACCAAGACTATTGATTATTCCTAATACTTTATGATGGGGAGATTGAATACTCCATCCTCGGGTGCCTCAGAGAGGTTTTCACCCTCAGATACGTCCTTTGTTTTCCTTTTTCATGATTTGATAGAACCACATTGTGGTTTTCCCTAAGGGATCTCATTTTAATTTTTAGATTTTTCATTTCAATTTTTGATTGGAGGATGCAATCTCCCCTCCAGAGTATTCTCCTTGTTCAAGTTCCATGACCAAACTAGCCTCATGATCTCCTTGTGGTATACCATGTACAAGTCCCACAAACACAACAATAGCTTCGTTGTTCTGGAATAGGTCCATAACAGGTGTGTGATGTTGTTGATCCCAATCAATCAACTACAGGTAAAGTAAGGGTAAGTTATCATCGCTATCAACAAAGATTATGTAGGATGTGGAAAGGGTAAGGATAAAAGAGTTATCAAGGTCCTAGAGGGTATCTTGGTCATAGTCACTAGAGGCATAAGAATCCCATTCCCATTCCTTGGATTATTTTTTAGTACGGTAGCCATCTGATGTATCAATGACTGTAGAATGAGCTATTTCCTAACAAGAGGTAGTTTCAATACTTGGGGTAACCACGTCTATCAAACCATAAACTAGTCCAAGATTATTCTTACATTTTTCCATTATGATGGGTTCTCTCATAACTTTTTCATGGAGACCAAGGCCACCTTTTTTAGTGAATAAGATATTTCGTGCCATCTGATAACCTTTATTGTTAGGATCAATAGGAATGGGATGTAGTTGATTCTCTTTCTATTGTTCTTATTCTTTGTAAAGCCAGAAAGATAAATTTTCTTCAAACACTATTTGGTCCTTCATGTCTCCTCACTTGGTGAAAATAGTAGGTTTGAATTCATAGGTGATAGCTTGAATATGCTTGATTTCCTTTGGTTTCCCATAGGATTTTGATAATGGGGGAAGCTCCCCAATGCAAAAAGATTGTTTAAAACGGTATTGTCTACAACCCTTGTCAAGTACCTAGATAAGGTTGGATTTTGGTGGATCAGTTGATGTAGATGGATTTGAGGATGAAGCAAGTAATGCCGGATCAACATAGGAAAATGAGTGAACGGATATGCCATTACTAGGTATTTGAAGAAGCATCTTGTACTTCTCCAAGTTCATGTAGTAATGGAAGGGTTCAGGATCAACGTATATTGTGACTTCCTTATCATTGTAAGAAAATGTTAAGCATTGATGGAAGGTTGAAGGGACCATTTGCATTGCATGGATCCACAAACATCCTAAGAGGAGGTTATAGGGAAACTCAAGATCCAGTAATTGAAAATTCATTTATGCTATTGTTGGCCTCACTTGAATTGGAAGTCTAATTGTGCCCTCAGAGTTTCTCTCCATATCATCAAAGGCCCTTCTGGTGATATATATATATTTTTTGTCGATCATGTCATCAGAATATCCCAACTAATTTACCATTATGAAGGTACAAATGTTTAAGCCTACACCTCCATCTATCAATACTCTCTTGATCTTGTGTTTATGGATGCAAACCTTGAGATATAGAGCTTGATTATGAAAGGATATTTGGGAAAGGAATTTTTTAGAAAAGACCAAGTGATAGGGAAAATTTATGGTACCAATCATAGCTTGAGCTGATCGGTGTTTAATATCATTAGGTATTGAAGATTCAATGAGAGTTTTCTCCAAGATCTCTTTATGTGAGGGTGATAACTTTAGAAGCTCAAGGATAGAGATTAGTGTTGGAGTTTTCTTTAATTGGTCAAAAATACAGTAGTCATTTGAAGGGTTAATGGTTGCTTTTGCTTGAGGTGGGGCTCCTTGGATCATGAATTTCCCTCTTTGTGTAGTAACATTACACGAGGTTTTTTCCCATTACGGTTACAACATTGATATTACGATCAACTTTACAAATGGTTCCTATGAATTCATCGTAGGCAGAGTTATCTTTTCAGTAATCTTGTCTGTTACCTTTTCCATTTCCTCTAGAATAATCAAGGATTGAATCCTTGTAGATTCCCATGTCTCTATTTCAGGAGGGTCCATGATGATGTTCAATGTTGAACTATCCTTTTTTTATCAAGTCTTGTGTGATATTTTAAAGCCTCAGGTAGTTGTTTGTTGTGTGACCCTTAATTTTTTTGAATTCACATTGATCATTCTCATTGTACCAAGGGGGTTTAAAGTTTGGTTCATCATAGGTTGTTCTATCAAGAAGCTTGATAAGGTTCATTTGAATGGTTCGTCATAGGTTGTTCTATCAAGAAGCTTGATAAGGTTCATTTGAACAAGTTTATGCATGATCACCTCAAGAGGTTCTCCCAATGGAGTGAACTTTCTCCTAGTTTGGTTACTTTTCCTTGGCGGTCCTCTTTGATTATCTTGACCTTGATTTCTTTGTTGGTTATTTTGAGGATATGTAAGTTAGTTGTTTTGTGTGTTGTTTTGAGGATAGTTTGTTTGCGTTGCTTGGACATTATTTTGTGGACTTTTAGGAGGTTGTATGTTTGACACAAATTTGGCATCTACCACTCCATCATTTGTAACGTTCTTGTTCTTTACCCATATTTTAGGTTGTCATTAGAACTAGAAGCTTGGTCCTTGTTGTTATAGAGTTTAATGATTCCCCTTGCTATGAGAGCTCTTTTGATGACTACACCTTTTTCAATGATTTCTTTAAAATTGTTAGGACATAGCATGGCGAGTTGATAGATAATGCCCCCTTGAAGGTTATATTTCCACTAGTTTTTTTGTAGGAATGAGCCAGTTAAACTTACTAGCTTTGTATCTCCATATCTATAGCTATGAAGCAAAGGATTCCCCTCAGCTTTGTTTAATCTTGTATCGATCAGGGACCGTTATGTCTTGCTCTATGTTATAGGAGAAGTGGTTAAAAAATTTGTTTGATAACTCATGAAAGGTTTTGATATTGGGAGATAGATGAGAGAATCACTCAATAGATGCACCCCTGAGACTTCATGGGAAAAGCCTAATTAAATATGAGTCATTGTTTTGTATATCCGTGCAAGCTACTCAGAATTCATTGTGAACCCTTAAACCTGCAAATGCACAAGAGCAACAAAACACATTAATTGTTAGATCAAATGCATGTAAACAAGTATGAGAGATTCCCCACAAAATCCATCCATTCAAACTAAATTAGGAAATGAATAACACAATAAACTTTAAATAAAAGAGATTCAATCCTAATTAAGCTAATAGCATGATGATCTTATGGGAGAATTGGTGCCAATGAAGTGTTGCAATTGGCCCTTTCCCAATTCCTAAGTAGCAATGGTGTGTGATTGAGAAATGGTCAAATCTCCAAAGAGATTTGAGCATAACCTTGTTGCAAATCTTTAAAGATGATTGATGGTTGATTGAAATGGGCAAAATTGGCTCTCAATGTGAAGAGAGTAACTTTGCATATGATTGTGGATGATAAATGAGGAGAGAAGTCTCCAATTTATAAAATTCAATTTGGAAGAGGTGAGTAAGATTGAGCAATGTGGGACAAAAGATAATCCAATGGCATTGTGCCACTTGTCCACATGTGATTGGATGAGGAATGAGCACATTTTGGCCAATGTGCATGATAAATACATAAATTTGAATTTTGAAATATTGAAATGACAAGGTGGATGAGAAGTCAAATGGAGTTATGACCACTTGGTTCAATGCAAAGGACATGTAAGAGATCTTAAATGCCTTGTTGGAAGGACCAAGTCCACTTGGCCTTTTTGAATTCAAATGAGGGAATATTCCCTTTTGATGCTTTGTGAGGGAAAATAGATGAATAAATAAATCAAAGTATTTGATTTATTGTGCAAGTTGCATTTTCTAGAGAATTTTAATGAAAGGGATTAAATTAATCATGGTTTTGATTAAATTAATGAAGAATTAGGTGATGTGACAATCTAGACTTAGATTTATGAATTGATTTAAGTCAAGAATTGAGAGGAAATGATATATTAAATAAAAAATTTGATTTATTAAATCAAGAAGGAATATGTTAGATTAAATCAAATAAGGTTTAATTTATTTAATTTAATAAGAGGACTTTAGAGAATTTAATCAAATAAAATGATTTATTTAATTAAACATATATATAAGGTTAATTAAATTGATTAATTTAATCACTGATAGAGGAAGACTTAATTCAATAAATAATGATTTATTAAATTAAGAGATAGAATGTGATGAAATGCCGAGGATATGATTTAAGAGGAAATGTTGTCAGTAAATCGGGATCAGGTGTGCCAAAACGAACTTGTACATTTTCCATGTCTACATTCCTATATGTGTTCTATTGGATCTCCTCTTCCCTTGTATTTGTTGAATTTGGGTATTTTAAAGTTCTTAGGGAAGGGTATCATGGATATGGAACAATCAAATGGATATGGACATATGCCTTATAGAGCATAGCTCTTTTTCAGTTCTCCAAGTTGAATGTCTGATATCCTTTGGTTTAGATTTTGGATTTGTAAGGTTATATCATCACTTGGTGCGTTCATTTGATAAGGAGGGATACTATAACCTTGCTTCCCTATAATATTTTATGCGTTATATTGTGGGGTTTATATATATGAGGTCCCTTGGGCCATGTTGTGAGTGTAAGATGATGGATTCAGTCCTTGAGGACCGATGTGAGTGTGTTGTGGATTGATGGTATGATGTTTTTGTGGCATGTAATTTTGAGGTTGTCGTTGAGGTGTGATGTGTTTTTGTTGAGGTGTGATGTGTTGTTGTTGATGGGTGTAGGTTTGATATTATGATGGAGGTTGTTGTGTTGTGGGGGATTAAGTGCTTGATTTTGAAGATGTGTGATTTTTGGTGGTTGAACATACGTTTGATGTTGAGTATTGCCGTTTTGTGGTGCTAAAACATAAGTTTGATGTTGAGACTTTTGGATAGATGACGATCCATATTGGTATTGCATCTTAGGATCATAGTATTTTTGTTGTTGTATGTATTGAGTTTGATCTTGGACATTTCCTTGGTACATGCTTTGATCTTGTGGGTTATTAGTTTGTGGTGGTTTTTGATATATGGGTGGATTTTTTGTTGTTGGTATATGTGCTGTCCTTGAGGTGGGTTGTTATCATGTTGTTGTGGTTGAAAAGGGTTGTTTCCTTGTTGGTTCACTACATGTTGTTATGGTATTGGTGGAATATTTCCCATGTTTTGCATATTAACACTAGGACCTTGTTGTTGGGTGTTCCAAGATATCTCATATATGTTGGGTCCCATTGTTATTAGTTTCTACATTGTGTGGTGGCATGTTTTGACTTGTCAATAGATTTGGATTTTCTAGAACATATTGAGCTACCACAACTTGTTCGACTTGTGAGGGATGTCTATACAACGGATTATCCACATTTTGTGGGAAATATTGATCATTGATAGATGCTTTTGACAACAAAGGTAGTATCTTAGGATCCACCGCTGGTTTAGATATTTGTTTCACCATTGATTGGTCTCCCAAAGGAATGAGAGTAGGATCTTTAAGGGTTTCAACATTAAAATATGTAGGTAGCTTGACAACACATTGTGCTAGTTTGAGGAAATATGTGTGGATTTTTCCCAAGCATTTTTTCCATTAGTTTTTTGATTTTAGGATCTTGAGAGTGCTCTAAAAGTACTTCATCGCTTATTTCCTCGTCACTATCATACTCCTCTATGATCATATCTATAGGATTAGGAGGTTGATTTTGTTGCCTAGCAAATATGTCTTGATGTTTAAGGCATATTTCCACATCACTAGGTGGTGGATTTGGTTTAGCTTTGAACATTGGTTGTCCTTCAGGATTTGAGTGTGTATTAAGATCATAACCCCATGGTTGAGATTCCTCATTGGTAGTATTGGTGTTTGGTGCACTAGAGTTTCTTTTGTTGGCTTCCATTTCACTTTTATGTTGGGATCTTGTTGTAGTCATAAACGAGCTCAAAAGACCTTGGTGAGTTTGAGATGAAAAGTTATGGAAATGGGATGGTGTTTTGAGTTGAGATTTTTTTTGGTGAAATGACGTACAAATGGGATGTTTTTAAACCTTTTGTACAAAGGATGTTTATTTTTTCATATGGATTGATGTTGATGTTGGGATAGTTGGAAGATCAAGTTTGATGTTGGAATCTTGGATATTTAAGCGTGATGAGATTTTGTTACTCAACCCTATGATGAGGAGATGAGCCAATTTTGGATGTTGTATGATAAATGACACTATGATTTTAGATGCTCAAACCCTGGGATAAGAGTATGAGTGGATATTTGATTTTTTGATTTGATGCTAATCTAGGACACATGATGCACAAGACTTGGATTGATGTTTTTATTTGTCTTAGAGGATATGTTGATTTCTTTACTTGAACTAGCTGTGAGGTTGCAAGTAAAGGTTGTTGTAAAAAAATAGGAAGATGATGGTTTGAATTGTTGTGTTTGATACATGTCTAAGATTAGGTTGATGTTTAATTACTGATGGTGATATGAAGTATGTTGATAGGAAATGATGCAAGTCTAATTTTGATGTTGTGTCCAAAAGGTGATAGCTATGAACCCTAGGTAAACCAAGTTTGAAGTGTAGGATGGTGATTTTGGATTGTGTATAGATGAACATACAAGTTTAATGATGACAATGTTTTTTGACAATTGTATAAGATTAGACCAATGTTTTGAAACCAGTTTTTGAATTTTTTTTGAGATGTGCCAAAAAGTAGGATGATAACAGCTGCTATCTAAGGTGATAGTAGAAAAAATTATGACAATAGTAGCTATGTTTAAGAACGATCATGATAATCTAGGAAATAGAAGTCTTTATGTAATTTAGTGATTGGTAAAACAAAAATGGCAATAGCAGTTTTGTGCACAAAGCGGTCAAATTTTAGGATGACTGTGGTAGGATTCTGGAAGAAAAGTGGCGAAATTCATAATAGTGGCCCATTTTTGATAGTGTTTAGTTTATGACCATTTTTCAAAAAAGTTTGCAAGTTTGAATGTGTTTGATTTTATTTTTTTGTTGATTTGTTTGAGAACAAGTGATACATACATCATACAAAAATATCACAATAAATGACTTAATGGTAAAGGGGGATATTTCATGGTCCTTCTTCTATTAATATCCACTAGTATAGCTTGAAGTATCAGTCAAATTGCACCTTAGGAATAAAGGTACGCTCTTTATTGTAGGCTTACCTCACCCCCAAAAGAGTGATGAATCTGAATCTATAGAGGGGTCAAATAGGATATATCAAGGAAATATACCATCTTGATACTCCTAGCTTTGTCAAAGAGAATGAACTCTTAAGCCTTATGCCTTAATTATAAATTAGATGTGGTAAGCAACTTCTAGGAATGGTGCTATTCCCATGCACTACTTTGTAGAATGTTTCAGAAAGACTTGGATTGGTTTCTAGATACAAGGTGTGTAATGACAACCGTGAATACCAGAGGTATGCATCAAATACGTGAGCCACTTAAGTCTATAACCTAGCCTTTGCAACCCATTATGTTTGCATGAGGACTATTGGCACGCTATGCTATTCACACCCTAGATTCATGTTACTTTATTTTGATTTCACACGCTTTAATATAGCCCGCTGGTAAACATGATTTTAGGGTCATCTATGAGTTCTCTATTCCGATATGTGTCTCATAAGCATGCCCATATCTAATAAAGGGATGAACAACGAAAAATGCAAAGAGCCCAAAGTGTTTTTTTTTAATCCAGGATCGTCAAAAAGATGCAGGAGGAGAGGATAGACACTTGGATTCCCAATCACGAAAGACACGGTGGGAAATTTATTACAATTAGATTTTAAGACCAAATGAGGTGTTATATATAACAATTCATGTTTTAAAAGCACCAAATTCAAATATTAGAGACTTCAAACACTCATACAAATGCTTGAAAATAAAATGATCTTTAAAGAAAGTGCTACAAGCCAATTTTTTTTCATCACAATTAGATTTTTAATCCCAAATGAAATGTTGTAGATAGAAAATTTTGTTTTTAAAGCACCAAATTCAAATGTTTCAAACACCCATACAAATGCTTAAAAATAAACTGATCTTGAAAAAGGTTCTGCAAGAAAATGTGTTAGTAGTTTAAGCCTTTGAGAGTCTTGGATTGTTTATCAACCTTGCAAGAAAATGATTAGTAGCTCCATGAAAGATATGACATCACCCTACAAGAGCTACACCAACAAAGTTAGATAATCTCAAAATACAACAAACAACAATTGCGTTAGGGTTAGGAAAAAGACTGAGAACCCAAGAAATTTTAACAAACAAAAACAAAAATAGGAAATAGTACGATAGTGGCTCTATCACCTATGATGGTGGCTTTGTAATTGGTACGATAGCAATTTTTTCAGAGAATAGTAGCCAAAAAATAGGATGATAGCGGTTATGTCATAGACAACAACAACTCTGCAACAATAGTCAGTTTGAAACCTGTCAACAAAACTAAAAAAAGTGATTAGTTTTGATAATAGCAACCAATTTTTAGGATGTCCATGATAGAGAAATAGTATGATAGAAGCCTTCTTCGAGATGATAGAGACTTTGTTCCTACACAAAATATCAAAATAAATGAAAGTGGCTCTATTCTTGCGATGGCGGTTAGAAAATATGACAACTATGTTTGGATTTTGGTACTGTAGTGACCTAGTTGACAGAAGTTATTCCTGCAAAAGACGACAATGACCCAAAACCTCCAACTGTTCACAAAACTTTATGAAAACATTAGAGTTAAGGACCTAGGTCCCACTGAGTGTGCCAAAATGTGTGAGAGGGAATTATGGATCAGATTAGTATCAATGAAATCAAAACAAAAGGATAAAACCAAACCTACTCATGAAATTCAATTTCCATAGCTATGAATTCAACAAACAAGGTTAGCACAATCAAATGGAAACACAAATGAATCTAAACTACACAATCTTACCATCTCATGTCGAAGTGTATTTGTGTTGATCTTGATATGTTGGATTGCTTTTCAACACAAAGCCTCCATGGTTTGCAAAAGCTTGATAATGATGATGATGATGACCTAGAATGCAAGAGTATTTGCTCAATTTTCTTAAGAATGACACTGACATGACCTTTCCACAAATTCTCTAGATTTCTTTTTATGAGAGAGATGAGGGTTTTTTTTATAGATTTTCTCGTTTCAAATGAACGATCTGGATGCAAGGATGAAAGATCAGGATCAATAGTCAATGTCTGTTGAGAGGAAATAGATTGATTAGTTAATTGACCTAATTAATCTAATTAAGGGAATTGATTGGATAATCAGTGGGACTGGATTGATTAATTATCGGCATTGGAGTAATCGGTGGAATTATCAAATTAGATTGAGTAATCAGTGGACGTGATTTGTTCAATCAAAATGTGTGAGGATGATTAGTTGATTAAATAATTAATTAATGTTGAGAGGAACGTGCAAGATGAAATTGATATAATAAATACAAGTTTATTTATTAATAGATCATGTTGAGTGAATTTTGGGAAATTAAAATTAAAATAATTGAATATGTGGAGGTGATGTACATGAATATGTGGAGGTTGGATGATTTTGAGATATGGGTAGGTTGGATTGATTTGATTGATAAGTTTTTTGTGATGGTATGGACTCATGCAAAAATAAAGGTTGGTCCAAGTTGGATTGATATGATTGGTAGGCTGGTTGTGATGATACATTCTTATTAAAAGGATAAGGACATATGTCCCCTAATGTATATCTCTTGTTTGAACCCCTATTTTGAAAATTAGCCAATTTTTCTTGGAGGTCTTGGATTTATTGAGTTAAAGTGTCTAGTGATTGGTTTCCTAGTGTGGATCCTATTTTTGGTTGTGAAAGTGGAGGTTGAGGGGGAATTTAGTTTTGGTTATGTTGTTGACAGTTTTTTTGGTAAGGTAGGTTTGGTGGTTGGGTATTTATTGGTGATGAGAACCCATGCTTTGTTGTGAAAGTGGAGGTGGAGGGGGCAGGTTGTTTTGGTTTATGGATTTGGTTTGAGAATGATGTCTTTTGGAAAGAGATATAATGAAAAGAATGCAAGGACACCAAGAATATTAGCAACCTCTTGAATTTCTTGTTTACTTGTTTTGAATTTTAATTATTTGATGCAATAAGAAAATATGAAAAATGAAGACACTTTTTCTATGACTCAATTTGGATATTTTGTCCTCTTTTGGCTTAAAGAGGGGAAGGAGATCTAAACACTCAAGCACATAAGACACATCAACAAGCCCACTCGATTGGGTGTATCAATACTTGTATACACAAGAAATGATGGCCAAAATTTTAACTATAGGTTTTACAAGCTCAACTAGGGGTATCCTCTTATACCACAAGGGTACATGAGGTATACATTTGTAGATGAAAGGAAATACTACCAAAAGTTGGGAGGAAAGGGTTATCCACTCTCCACCTTGACTTCTCTAAGGTATAAAGTTCTTAGATGCTTAACCCAAATTGATAATATTTCACTTCCAAGAGGCTTGTCTTTTGATTCACCCGTGCTCTTTATACTCCACCGGAACATGGGAGTTGAGGTCGTCCCCTAGAGTGATCACTTCTCTATGAAGGCCTCCTAAAAAGGAAAAGCAAGATCACTTATTTTTGGTGCACTCAAGGTTATCACTAAGATGTGAGAGGAGAGAATACATAAGTAGATCTTGGGGATTAAAATACAAGGAGTTTATTTTAAGCCCAAATCCAAATGTGTGATCAATTGTAAGCCGAATTTCAATATGTGGAAGACAACACCAAGCAAGATGATCTAAAGAAAGAAATAATTATTATGATAGATAACAAAGATTTTGATTACTTGGAATGCAAATGAGATAGTTTAGAAAAAATACACCTAGATTTAATACTTTCTAGTTATGTTTGAAACCCCTTGATCCAATATGATGAGCTCCAAGCTAAATTTTATCCTTCTCCAATAAAGTGTGTGAACACATGCCAAACATGATAGTCCAAAGAAAAGAAATGTGTTACAAAAATTACTTCTAAATAAATTAGGACTGATAATAAAACTCTTTCAAAGATAAAAAATTAAATCTTATGACGCAATAAAATATATGTATAGAAAATATTTTCTCATCAGAAGATTGCAATTTTATTTTATTTTTTTGACCTTGTCAAACAGGATTCAGTTATTTTGTCATATTTTTACCCCAAAAATAAAAATGCAAAGAAGATACCCCTGATAAAATTCTAATAACTTTTCAAAAAATAAAAATAAAAATAAATATTCATTAATTTGAGCCCTAGGGAGAAGACTTATGAAGAAGTATTATTACTAGTATATGATGGATACAAAGTTGTGTCACACTTTTATAAAGGAAACAACCAACACTAATCTAACTTTTAAACTTGGATCACTAGAAAGTGACATATATGTTTTGAATTTTGAAATGGTGTAAACTAATAAAATGTGTATTTTTTAGTATATTTTATGTATGTATTTTTTTGACAAAATTTAAAAATTATTTGAACATAATTTTTTATAAATTAACACTATAATTTAGTTGTTGATAAAATACTGAAAAATGATGTTACATTAGATGTCAAGCTTTATATAGTAATTTTCCTTCAAGTTTTTTGTGTATATTTATAACTTGAAACTTTAGAGCATGGATATTTTTTTTTGCAATTTTAATAAATATATATTTAAATATGTGTATTAAAACATGGTTGTTTCCACTCAATGTCAACTTTTATATTAAATATTTATCTAAAATAGAAAATAAATTATATATCTTAATCTAGATTTTTTTATCTAGAGTATTTTTTTAAATTTTTTCACAAGTTCTAGTTTTTTTTTTTCACATGGTAATCAACCTCATATTTTTATGTTGATAACCTACTTTTAGTAAAAAATAAAAAATAAAAAATAAATATATATTTATAAACTACACTTATGGATCTACAAAAGGGTATTTTTATAATTTTTTAAAAATGGTATTTATACGAGTCGCGAGTTGTTGAAACATTAATTTTTTAAAATAATTTCAAATTTTTAGTAAATTGGCTTCAAAGTGGTGTTACATAAACATTTAGCTAACAAATTTAGTTAGAAAATTTGTGCACATATTTAACTCATCTAGAATGAATCTTACTAGATCATATGTTTGACCAAAATTGATTTTTAGTTATATATACTAAAATTCACTTGTGTTGATAAGTTGGTTGAAAGTGTGACACAACTTTGTACTTTTACTAAAATAAATTGATTTTCAAAGATTTAATTTTTTACTAATTATTTGAGGTCAAAATAAAAAACATAAAGAATAAACCCCTTGTGGAATTCTGAGTGCTTTTCAAATCTCTATTTTTTTTTTTAAATCAATGATTTGTGACCAAAAATTAAGATTAATGAAAATCATAAAAATGTCATAAATTACTCAAAAATGTTGACCTAAAGCTGATTTTTGGATTGAAGGATTTTGATATGATCCCTAACCTCTAGTAAAAAATTAGAAAAAAACTTGCAACCATTTGGGAGATATTATGAGATCTTTGGAAAATACTAAAAATAACATAACTCAGTCAATTTTTTTGACTTGAACCTATTTTTGGATTGTAGGCTTATGATATGATCCTTAACATGCAGTAAAAAAATAGAAAAAAATATATTATAGCCATTTGAGAGATATAATGAGATTTTTGAAAAATCCTAGGGTTTTGTCTTCAACTTGATTTGCACAAGATTTGTCTTGAATTTTTTGAACAAAACAACAAGATAAGGGTAGGAAAACCTCATAAAATAAAGATACAATAGAGATATTTGATTCACATCGAGCTCACCAATTTTTTGATAGGGTAAATTCAGGGGAGAGCATGAATCAATTATAGCAACCATAAAACTACCTAAATTCAAGCCATAATGACCCTAATCTAACAATGAAGCAAAAATGATATATATATATTTTAGACTGCAAGAGTCAGTTGAGTATCCGTCCCCCTATAAACTGCAATGCGCTTGGTAAAAAAATTTCATGTGATCGATGATGTTGGCATGACACGCCCTCCTGTACCACAGGGACGGTGAGGAGACTAGACCTTGTGAACTCTTTCCTGCAACAAGATGCTTTAGCCAATCGAGCTAGGCCCATCGCCCGAAGCACAAATGATAATAGAAATCATAACAATAAAGCAATAAACCTCAATTCTTATGCCAAAGTTGATTCTTCTCCATTTTGCTTTGTTTACTCTCAGATTTGTAGTATGCAAGATATATGATAAGCTCAATGTTGATGTAGCAAGATCTCAAGATAGTGATATGATAGAAAAAATTCAAAGATTGTGGTTCCTCAAGATGAATGATTGATGATAAAATATTGAAGATTGTGGTTAACCTTTTAATGAAGATGATAGATTGATTTTATAGAAATCCCAATTCAAATGAAGGGTGAGGATTGAAAGATCTATGATGATCAATGGATGATATTAATTAAGAAGAAAAGAGATAAGGATGGGAAGAATGGATTGTGATCCAAGAAATTGGGATGAGAGATAGGGCTTGGATAAGAATAAATAAATTAAAAAATTGCAACAATTATTTAATTTAGGAGAGGACAAATGGATAATTAAATAATTATTTAATTATAGAAGAAAAGAGGGGCATGGAATAATAAATAATTAAAAATAATTATTTAATAATGGGTGGAGGGAAATGATAAATAACTAAATAATTAGAAACAATTATTTAATTATAGAGGAAGGTAAATGATAAATAATTAAATAAATAACTTTTTTTTTATAAGTGAATGCTTTTGATTAGAGCTATGAACTAGTGAGGCCACATTCGGGGGACCTCATCCCTGACATTCTATCTCCTTCTACCTCCTCTTCTCATCCTGCCACCATCGATTCTCCTCCCTCTACCGCCTTATCTCCTCTGACACTCCATCCATCTCCTCCTTTCACACCCACACACCACCTCCTTCCTCCTTTGAATCTCCTTCTATCTCCTTCACACCCACCCATCACCTCCTCCTCTTCTTTTTTCCTCCATCACCTCCCTTTACACTTGCACCTTATTTCACTTCCACCTCATATGCCAACTCTAGCCTCCACCATCTTCAACACCTCTCCCCTCTACCATCACTGCCAACCCCTATCTCATATCTTTGTCTCTCCTAATTTTCTACTCCACCAATTCTCCCTCCCTCCCTACTCATATTCTCCTTAACCACTTCCTCCTCCTCTCTACTTCTCCTCTCTTCATCTCCTCCACCTCCTCTCCTCTATTTTTCTTCCTGCACTTTCACACTTATTTTCTCTTCCCATTGACCCTACAACAACGCTCGTCCCTACATTCACTGCATGTTGAATAGGAAAAATGAGAGGGGGGGGGGTTGAATCAATTGTCATGGATTTTCACCTTTAATTCAATCACTAGAAATAATACTTAAAATTGCTTAAATGATTAATCATCAAATGGAAATTTATAAAATCAAATCCAACACATAAACACAATAACACCATATTTATGTGGAAAAACCAATGAGGGAAAAACCACGGTGAGGATTAAATCACACTATAGAGAATATCAAAACCGATTACAAAAAGGCTCACTACCTGAAACAAGGCTCATTGCCTGAAATAAGGACTCACTGTCCAATAGGGCTACAACCTGGAGGGCTCACTACCACATAGATACAAAAGACTTGTTACAAAGAGACTACAATCCCAATGCAACAAAGGATTCCACCATATTTACTTCATCAACTTGCATGAATGATAGAGTTCACCTTCTGCTCACTACATCCGAAAACTCAACATTAAGCTTCACATTGATTTACCACACACAACTCACACACACTTTTTGAATAGAATCAATGTCATATCTACTCTTTCACTCATCTTCCTTCTTTCCTCTTGTACATTTTTCATTACTAGCTCATTTTGTATTTATACTATCTCCAACCTTGAAAAATATCCAAAGTCGGCCATCCAAATTCAAATTCAAATTAGGTCAGTGCCAACTATCCTAGGGTGGAAGTAGAATGAGGGCAACCCAAACACACTTCATCAAGACCCAAAATAGATCCAACACGCTTCATTAAATTTGAAGATAGTGCTTAACATAAGGTCAACCAAACCATATCAAAAAATTAAGCTCGAAACTTCCATAAACCAAAAATATCTTCAATGAAACCAAAACATCTTAACTCTATAATTTCAAATCAAAAGACTTTATCAAAGAGAAATTTGGACCAACAACATTTCTCCTCAACCTCAACCAGAACACAAAAAACATATTTCACAATTAGTGAACATAACTTGAACTTCTCAACGAACTAACAACCAAAAATATGGATATAGAAACCTTCAACAACCATAACCAACATATATGAACTGCACAAACATAGGGGAAAATACCAAATCAACAAATGAATACCTGTAAGCTTTGTTTTATACAATTTTTTCAATATCCTTAACATATACATCCAAAAACAACTAGTAGATAACTAGTTGACTAGTTGACATAAGTGAAAACACCTTCAATCCTTTCTTAAATCTTGCAACAATCTCCCCCTTTTCGTTGATGGCAACACATGGTGTGAAAAACCATCAAATACATCATACTAGTTCTGAATA
Source organism: Sequoiadendron giganteum (assembly GCA_007115665.2). Taxonomy (NCBI): domain Eukaryota; kingdom Viridiplantae; phylum Streptophyta; class Pinopsida; order Cupressales; family Cupressaceae; genus Sequoiadendron; species Sequoiadendron giganteum. Next base: position 396,798,614 of record CM021103.1, read on the forward strand.
TACTTCTTAGGATTTTTATTTTTGCTTCTCCCCCTCAGAAGATCATCTTTCTCATTACCTACTTTCTCTTATTAGCTTTCTTTCCTTTTCACATGATTTCTCTCCCCCTTTGACATCAATGGTAAAGGAAAAAGATATATTCATTGAATCTTCCTTTGACATGAAAAAAATACTCACAATGAAAACACTTGAAATTACTTGCTCCCCCTGAGAGGTAGCCACCAAAAAATTAGTCCAAAAAGATAGAACCATGAATCCACTGGACTGATGCATCTCCATTTGCATCTTAGTTTATGAAAGGAGGGGAAATAACCCTTGACTTATCCCAAAGATACTCAAAAGTATCTTTAGGAAGAGCCTCAATGAAAATATCAAGAATATGATCCTTCGTCAAAACTTCATTCTTTATGACCTCTCTCAATAAATTATATCTAATAGATATATGATTTATCCTCGAGTGCAACATAGGATTCCTCGAAATGTTAATTGCACTTGTATTATCACATAAGATAGAAATGGGATCATCATACAATATTGTGATATATTTTAATGTTTGTTTCATCCATAGAACTTGTGTACAACAAGATGCAACAACAATATACTCAGCTTCAACAGTAGACAAGGAGGCCAAATCTTGCTTCTTACTCAACCATGCCACCAATCTGCATCTGATAAATAATGCACCACCACTTGTACTCTTTCTTTCATCTACACATCCAACCCAATGTGCATCTATATAGACACTAAGTGTAAAGTCAGTATCTTTAGGATGCCACAATCCATAATCCAGAGTGCCATTCAAATACCTGAATATTATTTTAACTGCAACATGTGTTTCCTTCGGTTCTTCTTGAAATCTAGCCACAAGATAAACCGCATGCATAATATTCGGTCTACTAGCAGTCAAATACAGTAATCCTCCAATCATAGATCTATACTTTCTCTTAACAGTCTCAGGTGAATCATCATCTTTACCTAATTTGCAACGAGTCACCATAGGAGTACATATCGGTTTAGAACCATTATGATGAAAGTGGTTGTGAATAAGAAATAAATGATAATAAAATATTTTAAAATTACCATCAAGGGTTACATACCTCATCAAAACCTTTGTAATATTTTTCTAGACCCCAGGTAGGTCCTCTCTATTGTAGCCATTTTTATAGATTGTTGACCTTCTCTCCTAATTTTAAGAATTTTACCATATCCTTTTGATAATTCCCTTTAGGCTTCTCTGGGATGTTATCTCCCTCATTAGGGAGACCCATGGCTATTGAAATTAAATCAATAAACACAAAGAAAGAAAGGCCTTGAACCTCAACAAGGCCCCCTTTCAAGAATTCACAAACTCTGTCGAGAGGTTAAGGTCATGGCCTTTCAAGGTTGCAATGTAGGAGGAGAGATTACCCTTATGGAGGATAGATCATACCTACTGATAAATCCTCAGAGAATCATAGTTGTTGGGATATTCTTGAATGAGCTCCCCACCTATAACATTCAACATAGAAGTAAAAGATTAGTAGTTCAAAACCGACCGAATGTAAGTCCAATTTTTTTTGCATATAATGAGGCAAGGTGAAAATGCATCTTTCTAAAATGAGCCGAAAGTGGGAAGAAATAATTATTCTTCATGCAACTGGGAGGGTACGTGTAATCCTTACAATCTTGAGACATATGTAGATCAATCTCTGACATGGTGTGCAAAATAAGAGCCAACTTCATTAATGATAAAGTGTCTCACGTGCTCTAGGAGCAATTGTAAATCATCCCAAACATTAATATTTTAACAAAGGCCCATAAATTAGCCATCCTATTTGTAGAGGAATTCCATTCTTGATAAATGTGCATGAGTTTTCACTAGCCTATTCTCATCATGTTTAAGTGAGCAACTTCAATGAGGTCACAAAGAGATTAGCTAGGGGAGGCCTCCCCATTCAACATCATGATGGTATTTCTGGAGTTCCCTTCAATGAAAACATTAGTAATGCCTCTTTGTTTAGCCAAAAAAATACCATGGAAGGTGGTATCCACCTCAGAAAAATTAGAAGACTAGGTGCCCAAATTGACTACATAAGAAAAAATCAGTATTCCCCTATAATCCCTTAGGATGCCACCCCCTCCTGCTCAACCCAAATTCCCTTTTATAGAGCCATAAAAGTTAAGTTTAAACCAACTAGGGTAAGGGGGATCCAAGAGGTGTAACTATGAGCAGTAGGAATTTTGGAGATCAAATTGTTAAGGATGCCAATAATGTCCTAGGACATAACAACACTAATTTATAAGGTGGAGGGGTTTCTTTTAGGGTTGATAGACATCACCTTTAAATTTTTTGTGATTTTTGGATGGTGAGATTTGTGAGCACATTCCAAGGTATATTTTTATCTCTAAAAACTCTATTGTTTTATTATTTCTAAAGATCCCAATAGGTTAGAAGAAAGGCCTACCACCACAACTTAGTGATAAGGGGATGAGTGAAAGGGGGTCCAACATTCAAAGATATTGATTGAGCTCTTTTGCCAAACTCAACTGAGAAGGAACCTAGATTGAATGTTTTGGAAAACTTGCTAGGAGTAAAAACAATGGAAAAGGAGGTGGTCAATACTTTCCTCCTCTTCACAAAGGAAACACCTATTAACTAATTGAATTCCCCACTTCTAAAGATTGTCTAGAGTGAGAATTTGTCTAAATAATTTCAATGTTATAGTCATTTGAAACAAAGTAATTTTTTTAACATAAAATTGATATATTAGTGGCTAATAAATTCTAGTTTAAATTTAACATTTAGTTAGAATATAATTAAGGATTTTTTTATGATTCAGAACTAGAAGATTGTGCTAGCAACAAATATGATTGAGTTTTTTTTACTTTCTTTGTTAGGAAACCGTATTATTCTCACCTTAGAATTTACATTCATATTAAATAATTGGTTCAATTACCTTCATCTCTTCACATATACATTTCTATAAAATAATCACAAGTATATTTCTTTGGATGATATGGAATTTATCTGACCATATTGCAAATATTAATTATTAAACATTAGAACTAATAAATAAATATTGGTTTAATCTCGTTACTTACATGCTCATTTTTTAATATTTGTTGTTTGAATGTCACACAATGTTACCAATCCAATATCATTACATTCTTGTACACTATTTTCAATTCTATGTGTTCTCACATACTTATATGATCGGATAACTTTACTACTTTTATCATGCATTGTTATCCCTATCCTCTTGTCCCTTTCACTCAATGGGTGAAACCAATTGAAGGATATATATTATTTCTAACACTCTTATTGTTGATATTTTTATTAGTAACTTGAGATATACCTAGATAAATCCTTACCACATTAAATACTTATGATTGAGTAGAGTTCTATTATATTTTCCATTAGAATTGCATTATATTGTCATATCATATTATCCATATTGGAGTTGCATTACATGTCTATATCAAATGTTTCATTTCACATTTTTTCACTATCAAGTTAGCCCTTATTACATGGTTGTATCAAATGTGTCACATCACATTGTCACATCGAGTAGATTATTATCATCACTTCTTTTACATGTACACAATTTTGAACCCTTCTCTTTATCTCTATTTATCACTTTCATAGATAATTAAATTAGCTCATAGTTTGTGCCTATTTTAATGGTGTGATAGAAGATATGTATTGCATATTTTTTTTTATTTTTATGAATTTATATGGAGAACCCACACTAAAAAGCATACACAAAGAGTTATTTATAGTTTTACACAAATCCTATATCCTTTTTATGATATTTTGAATATTCATTTCATGTTGATTGAGAATATCTATATACTTTAAAATACATGCTCATGATAGATTTGCATAAAAATCAATATGGGGGGAAAATATAATGGTGAAATTTGTATACCTCTATCATTTCATATTTAGTTTTGTGTCCATCTTGGTGGATTGTATTTAATGTAACTAAATTTCAACAAGTGGCACACTCTTGTACTAGGTTTAGCTCATGTCTTAATCCTTATCTATCCATATTTTCTTCCACTTATACTTACTTATTTCCACACATTCATCATCTATCCATTAATTATTACACCCCATTAACTCTTAGGTTAATTTTTGTGCCACTCGAGATTAATCCTACAACATTTAAGAATAAAACTCAAGTTCACATTTTAACTCTCCCACTCCTTTTATCTAACTATTGAGAGTAGATAGTAACACATGTTTTTGCAACATGTTTTTAGGTCTTGGTATTTAAATAAATTCAATTTATAATTAATTAATAAGGTTCAATAAGGATAAGTTATTAGGATTATAGATTTCATTCACCTTACAATCTTAAAGACTTGTTTAAACCATAGATGATAAATAATGTTTGATTTTCAAGAAACATAAATAGGGTAAAAGTGGCCACCCTATGTGTGTGTGGATGATTATTTATTATTATTTTATTCTCTTACATGTAATTATACTGTCATTTATTAGAGGAGTTTATAAAAATAATTCAAACAAGATTTATAGATTATCTTCATCATCATGGGCTATGAGAAGGCATTAATTTAGCCTCATGGGGTTCTTAGGATGAGGAAATTTGGCTTAATGAGATAATTATTTCATTATGATGATATCTATGATGTGTAATTAATGTAAGAGGGAGTTACATTCTATTCCAAGAGGTTGATCAAGTGGATACAAGCACTAAATTTTTTAATGGAGGTTAAGAGTGCCTAGTTTTGAGTCCATGGTATTTTATTCTTATTTTTAAACCTTTCATAGTTTCTTATTTTTTATTATTCTATATAGTGGATAAAGGAGGGTATGAGGGGGATTAAAAATTATACCAAGAAATCAAAGTCTTGAAGTTGATCAAAGACACCAGGAAAGAGCATGTTGAATTGCTCGGATCATGGGAAATGGGGGCATATTAAGTAGTAAAAAAATATGAAGAATACTTATGAATCATCAACTAAAAAATTCTCTAAATATGGTGACTATGAATATTTATTTATGTCTACTAATATTATTTGTGATGAATCCTAGTTGGTGACTCAAGTTGATCATTTCATATGAATCCTAACAAGGAGTGGTTCTCTTCCTATCGGGCTTATGATGGAGGATACAAGTATCTAAGTGATAGTAGTTTACATTATATTTTTGGATATTGAAAGTTATAATTGTGATTTAGTGATGTGAGAGTAAAAACCTTACTGTATTTTTTATATTCTATAACTAGGAAGAATTTTTTTAATCCAAAATGAATGATTTTGGATTGTATATGAAATATTTGACAAGTTTGGTTATAGGTTGGTGAGAGGAAATTTGGTAGTTGCTAAAGGATCTTAGGTTGGGAATTTATTTAAGATGAATATCTCCATACTCTATAACTCTACTAATGTAAATAACAATTCTAAATATTCATGTATGTTGTAGCACCAAAATTTGGGTCACATTCATGAAAAAGGTCCTTGGACCCTTATAAATAAAAGAATGGTTGACAATTTTCTATTAAATATAATGAGAATTTTGATCTCTATGAAAATTGTGTTTAGAAAATAGAATAAATCATCTTTTTCCTTTGGAATTAATAAATCAAAGAGAATATCATAAATAATTTATTTATATATGTTTGGTCTATTGGATGTGTGTTCTTGGGGTAAATGTCAATACAATGTCACTTTTTATTAATGATTATTCTAGATGAACTTTGGTTTCTTTTCTATGTTCTAAATCTAAGGTTTTCTCCTACTTTTAAAAAAATAATGCATTTTTTGAGAAATAAATAATAAGAAAATAAAGATCTTGAGATCTAATATTGATGGTGAATATTTTTCTAGGTAATTTGATGATTTATATAAGCCTGCAAGTATTATTGGTAGTAGAATACCCTTTGTACACCATAAAAAAATGGGATTGTAGAGAATAAACTAAACCTTGATGGAAATAGCCAAAAATATATTGAGTGGTACATAGTTAGATCAATGATTTTGGGTAGAGGTTGTGAGTACTACTTCTTACTTGGTAAATCGATCTCCTTGTTTGAATTTTATTGAGAAAACCCCTTATGAAGTTTGGATATGTATGAAATTTTTTGGTTCACCTATTAGAGTATTTATTTGTGAGGATTCTTTTATGGGTCACAAGCAAAGCAATCTAAGCTAGACCCAACACCATAGAAATACATATTTATTACCATTACACTAATAATGCAAAAGGTTATAAGATTTGGAATCCATTAATCCAAAAAATGATCTCTTCTAGAGATATGATTTTTAGGGAGTTTAGATAATTTTTAGATCTTGAATAGCCAAAAGAAAAATGAATGAAAATGATGCATTTAAGATAAGGGTCAAAAGGAAAAAAAATATCTACACATGTTAAAGAAAAATATGTTGGATTATAAGATGGATAAGAATAAGAGGGTTGAGATGAGATTTTTTTGAGAGAGATGGGTATGTGGAAGAATAGGCAGAGCCCCTTACTCTAGCCGTGAGATGACTCATGATACGATGAAACCAAATTGATATGTATAGCCCACTAGATTTCTATTATATATTATTTATTATGTACTAAAAATAAACAAAGATATTATAGGGAGGATCTCTCTTTGGAATATAGAAAGTCTTAGATGTGGGTAGTGTAGGGGGAGATGATGGCCTTAGATAAATGTGATACTTTGGATTTTAGTTAGTTTTCTCAAGGGAGAAAACCCATTGGTGCAAATGGGTGTACATAGATAAAATCAAAGTACATAGATAGTCAGAGAGGTACAAGACCAAATTGGTGCCCGAAGAGTTCTCTTAGAGAGGAGTTGGTTTTAGTAAAATTTTATCCCACTTTTATAAATTATAAAATATTATTAGATTCTTCTTATTTGTTGCTATATGTTGTGATTTTTTAGATTGAGAAATTAGATGTTAAAACTACTTTCTTGCATGAGAATATTGAAGAATAAATTTATATGAGACAACCTAATGGTTTTATAGTAAAAGGAAAGGAACATTTGGGTTTCAAGTCAAAATGGTCATTGTATGGTCTAAAACAATCATCTTGTATTTGGTATCAAAAGTTTGATGTGTTTGTGTTGAAAACAGGTTTTTTAGGAGCAAAGAATATCACTATGTTTATGATAAAATTATTGATGTTTATATTCTAGTCATCATCTTGTATGTAGATGAAAATTTTATTATTAACAAGAAGGGGATAATTAGGGAGCTAAAAAATAAAATTTTGATATAAAGGATTTAGGGGCTAAAAATACATTCTTGGTACAAATATGAACAAGTATGCTGTACATAGAAATTTTTGGCTAGGTTAGATTAAGTATGTTGATACTGTATACACCTAAAATTGGTCTGGAGAATCTGATTAATTAAATACGAATTATTTTGATTAATTATCCTAAATTCCTCTACTATTGGATAAATATAAATATTTATTTATATAGTTCACATTCACATTCACATTTAAATTCTTCTAATTCTTCTATTATCTCATCTTAATTAAATAAACAAAATTAAATACTTTGTTTGATTTAATTATCATTTCCCTATTTTATTCTATCACATCCATCTTAATTAATTAAATAAAGATCAAACACTTTATTGTTTAATTATCATATTCCACCATTTTAGTTTAATAAACAAATTCTATAGTTTGCTTTATTAAATTATTTATCCCTCTTTTGCTAATTTAAATAAATCAAAAATATTTAAATAAAGGCATAAGGAATATTCCTCTAATTTCCTCAAAATTAAATTAGATATCCTATGTCTAATTTATGTCAAATCATGTCAAAATTAATTGATTGAAACTTCACGGGAAGAATTGGAGACAAATTGCAAATTTATCTCTCAATCATCCTCCATCAATCCTTCCTCTTCTCTTGCCCGGTGTTTTCATGGGTAGAGACAATCTCCAAAATCTTCTCAATCTCTTCCATCTCTCACCATTCAATCCTCTAGATTGAATCCAAGCCTCTCTTTTCCATCCTCGTGCATTTCTACAGCCAGGAAATCTATAAATAAAGCCTCATTCAACCAAGAAAGGATCCTAGGTTATCAAGTTTACTCTGCAGGAATTCAAGCATTCAAGCATCAAGTATCAAGCATCCAAGCATCCAGCATTCTAGTTTTCATAATCATGGCTGCCTCCTGCAACTTCATTTATCAGTTTTCATGTCAATCCATGTCATATTAGTTTCTTTTATCATCTAGAATTTATCATATTAGCTTCATATCATTGCATCAGTATCATTCCATTATTTAGATTGTCATTTTAACAGTTATAGTGTTATTTAAATCTGAGAGCACAATAGCTTAATAAATCTTTGAAGATAGGAGACAATGAGACACTTTCAATAGATTAATTGCTTGATCTTTGATACAATATTTCATTAAGAAGTGTTTTATTGCTTTCTACTTATTCACACTTATAATTTGGTGCCCACCGTGGGGCATTAACCCCATATTTTTATCATTTTTTCTAAAAAGTGTCGCGCAGGTTTTTGGCGTGTTCTGTTTCAACGCTTCTGTCAAAAACTATAACGCATTTGTGAAAAACTATGGCACTTCCATACTCTATTTTGGTGCTTCTATGATACTATAGCACATTCATCAAAAGTTTTAGTGCCTTCAACTATAGCACTTCCATGAATTGTTTCGGTGCATCGGTCACCCATTTCCAGAAAAGCTGATTTAGCGCTTCTGTGGCAATCTCTGGCGCTTTGGTACTCTATTTCAGTGCTTTCGATTTTAGCGCATCAGGTAAAAATTATAGCGCTTTCATGGAATTTTTTAGTGCTTTTGTAAATTTGATCTGGATGCAACGTGACCATGGCCAGAATTTCATTTTGATACAGAATGAACCAATCCTAGGATAGTCATATGGTTTAAAAATTAACCAATCCTAGGATAGTCATCTGGTTTAAAATTTATCAATCTTAGGGTAGCCATCGCACTTTTGCAGTATCAGTTAAAAAGGACACCATGATTTTTGTGAAGCAAGATCTTCACATAGATCAGAAAATTTGTCTTTTTGGGCTTAAAACAAAACATTTATCTACTGTGCTTGTGTGGTGATTAGGCTTATGCTCTCCCCTTAACTGGGTGATCAAAGCGCCAAATTCATCCTTTATTTTCATGCAATTTACACTTTTATTAAAACCTTTAGAAGGCCTGTCGTAGTGGGAAAAATTACTCACCCTACGGGAATGACCTAAGTGGGAATGCCTAAAGCCAAGGATTCCAACCCACTCTAATCAAAATGCAAGTTGTTGATGAAAGTCCAACTTGATGGTAGTGAGCAAGATAACCATCCCCAAAATCTTTGTTCTAAAGATTGGGAGGTCTCTTGAGGGAGTTTATCAATTGCCGCACTGCACGAAAGCCCTATCTACGAACCATAGAGTAGTAACCCACTGAGTCAGTAACCAGACATTGTCATACTCACAGTGCAAGGGGAGGGAAGAATCTTCCCCCAAGACACTCACCATATAATTTCCAAGGACCGTTTACTCAGAGGAGGAGAAATCCAACTCTGAGTATGTGCCTGGAAATGACAAAAACACGGGCGCCCTCTAGGGGGTGACACGACTGTGTGTGTCAACACAATTTCAAGATGTGGGCTTTTGAGTATAACAATGACCTATTTGACCTTAAGTGTGAGTTTGTCTAAATTGTGTACATTTTTCAAAGCAACTCGTGAAAATCAATAAAGACCATTCATAGTTCTTGAATACACACTATCTGTTCAGATTAAAATAATTATTCTACAATTTGCTTGCTGTGTTTTCACAAAATCATTAAGAATCAGATTAAAAGATCATCTAGAAAACAACAAGACAAATCAGGTCAAGAAATTCATGATTCGAAAGTGGAAGTCGACCAAGTTTATCAAGAGAAACATCAAAATCACCAAACCCAAGAGACCACTCAGTTATTAGGATAATTTAAGAAGAAGGCATTTTCTATATCAGAATCGAAACACCTTTTTACAACATAGAACCTTCATTCATAGGTATCACGAATTTGCTAGAGGTCATACTCTTGATTACACTGTAGAACCACTATATTCACGAGCTTTCTTCCAAAGGAGAGCTCTCAAACAATATCACAACCATAGCCAATGCATACGTCAGTCCTACTTTCCAAAACCCATGATAGAATATGCCACAAGGCCTAGTCAAGTTTTACAATAAGGAGTCTAAAAAATAAAAAAAATCTTGTTTTAGCGCTCCGGGACCCTGTTTCAGCGCTTCCATCAAATAGTGTTTCCATCATATTTTTCAATGCTTTCGAGCATTGTTTGAGCGCTTTCATCAAATAGCACTTCCATCATCTTTTTCAATGCTTTCGAGCACTATTTTAGCGCATCTGGAAAGATAGCTCTTTCATACCCCTTTTTCAGTGCTTTCGAGCACTGTTTTAGCGCTTCTGTAAAGATAGCGCTTCCTTCACCTGTTTCAATGCTTTGGAACTTTGTTCTAGCGCTTCTACAAAATAGTGCTTCCATCACCTATTTTAGCGCTTTCAAAACAAAGAGTTCCAAATCATACCAATCAGTTTGTCTGTCATTTATCCATGGATTTTTATTAGAACACAAGTATATTTTTATCAGAATCACTGTCTAGAAACCGAAATCAGATAGGTTCATACAAGTTTCCAATCTTATCAATTGAAACACAGATCTTGCATATCAAAAGTATCAAATCAAATACACAATCGATTATTACACTGAAGTTTCATCATCAGGATATTATCATCCTTTATCATGAAACAAGGTATAGTAATCGAATTTTTAACCTAGTCTTATCAATAAGATCTATCATCTCATTCGAATTTGTTTAAATTCACTTGAAATTTTCCAACATAGAAGATCAAATTTTGGAAGAAAGAACAAAAACTTGTATGCCAATCTTCACTAGGTCACAAAAATAGAGACTCTTAGAAAAAGAACTTGAAACATCAAATACAGTTGCAGAAGAAAATCCCTAGAATAGTCTACATCAAAGTGATAAGAATGAAATAACTCTAGAGGACATTCAAATAGCCCAACAGGATCCCAAATTCCATAAATTCATGGAAAAGATCTTAGAATAGGACATGGAGAAATATCTCTTAATGTTGGCTGAATCAGGTGCTAAGCTTCCCAAGGACTTTGACGTAAATCATCTAAAAGAAGCACCTGGAACAAGCAAAACTGAAATACCGCAACCCACGTAAGGTATAGATCCGATTGTTGCTTTAATATCCCAAATACAAATCTTACAAAAAAAGTTATAGGATATGACAAAAGGGAACACCAAAAGGTATGCAATACAAGAAATTTGTCCTTACCCTTTCGACTCAACAGTCAACATGATCCTTTTCCTTGACATTGTGAATTCCCAAAGTATGACAAATACAATGGATAGACAAATCCGATCGATCATATCTGGGAATTCAAAACCACGAGCCTAGAGTTTTCCCAAGAGGAAACTTACCTAATGAGATTATTCCCAAGAAGCTTGGGAGGTTCATGTATGTAATGGTTTTCAAAATTACAACTAGGTATCAGGACTTTTGAAGAACTTGTCAACAGGTTCATCCCCCAGTATTCTTTTAACATCCAACATGATGTTACGATAAAGGATCTGTATAACCTGAAACAAAACAAAGGGGAGACAATCTTGTCCTTTCTACAAAGATGGCAATGACTATTTGCTAGATATCCTTGATCCATTCCTGAGGAAGAGAAAATAGAATTGTTCATTGAAAACTTGACGAAAGAGATGAGTTACAGACTTGAATTGCAATGTCCTCCTACTTTCGGAAAGGTGATAGAAAACAACCTTAAGATTGAAGAAGCACTAGTCAAAAGAGGGGTTATTAAACATTTCAACAACAAATCAAATAACACAAAATTCTCCAATCAATACCCCAACAATGATAAACCAAAGTTTTGGCAAAAGAATCAAAATACAACTACCAACGAAACAACAAATGATTCACAAAATATCAAACCGGTTTTTAACTTGACAACATCTATTTCAAAAACAAATCAAAAAAATGATCAAATCGTCAAGTCAAGTGTCATTCAAAACAATGAAATCACAAAACCACAACCATACCAAAAGTCCTCAAATCGGCATCGGTTCACACCTCTAGGCCAAACAATGGAATCAACGATGAAATAACTAGTCACAAGTGGTCTTATCACTACGCAAGAAGCAAGATTCTGGGATCCAAAGGTCAAACCACCATGGTGGAATGACCCAAATTATTGCAACTCCCACAACAATAAAGGCCACAAAACTAATGATTGCATGGAGTTGAAACACGTGGTTCAAGATCTAATCGACAATAACAAGATATATGTAGAGGGACCCCAAAATAATAATGATCATTCAACCTTCAAGGAACCTTTACCAAACTATGACAAAGGAGCATCATCATCTACGAACAACAAAGGTAAAAACATCAATCATGTCTACGATAAAATGATCCTTTGTCTTTCCGAAGTAGAGAGTGATCATACCATTGGTCATAACATTAACGAACATGAAACCAACAACACTACCCCTTTGGATTTTCTCCCAAGCATACAAGTCTCTGAAAATCAAATAAACGTTTAAAAAATCAGAGAACGACATGACTATCAACCAACAAATGTAATGAATAGGGCGCAATCCAAGGTAGTGTTAAAGGGAGTTGGGTCTAAAAATACATATCCACCTCCATCTCATTACAACATTGTCAATCAACTTCAAAACATTCGAGCGTAGATATTGATATTAGAACTCCTCAAACTATCTCCATCACATAAAGAGGTTCTAGAACAAGCACTAGTTGCCACTACGGTACCGAAAAATCTAGATGTTTGCCAATTCCAAGCTATGGTGGGGCACTTGACTACCCCACATTGTCTATCATTCTTTGAATGGGATGATGTGTCACTAAACCATCCCCATAACACTGCACTCCATATTGAAGTCTTGATCCACAATCATCGTGTCAAAAGAGTCTTAATAGATGGGGGAGCTGGTCTGAACATTTTCACTCTAAAGTTAATCCATGCACTAGGATATTCTGATGATGCTATTGATGCCAAAAGGAAAATGACTATAAAAGAATATGATGACGAAGAGAGATCTTCAAAGGGACTAATTGTGTTACCTATTCAAGTGGGACCAATGATGAAACATATAGCATGTCAAGTATTGGAAAAAGAGTTAACTTACAACATACTCTTAGGATGCCCATGGATCCATGAAATGCAGGCCGTACCTTCCACATATCATCAATGCTTAAAATTCCCAATAAATGGACAAGAGGTGACTATATTTGTTGATTATAATCATCCTCAACATTGTGACACACTTAGAATCTCTCAAGATACCTTTGTGCCTCACAACAGGGAAGCATCCAGTTCAAAGTCATTAAGTGAAGAAAAACGTCCAAATATCACCACCAAGTGGGTAAAAAAGAAGGATAAAGAAAAAGAAAGAAGTCTTGATGACACTCAATCAACAAACAATCTAGATCCCCAAACTTCTTTATCACGTAAATTTCAAGAGCAAGTCCAATTAATAGACAAGGGAATGGGGCAATATTCTATGGAGCAATCGCTTAACCTTTCACAGTTAATGCCATCTCCAAAGACATATGGTCAACCATCCATGATCAAACATAAAACATCACTACTTGTCACAATTCTTGAAGAAAGGTTTGTAAAAGCCAGTACCATAGAGGATGAATCAGACAACAAAGCAATCCTGGATTGGTTATACAAATATGAGGAACCCTCGACATCAAATATCAGTATCAAGAATGTCAATATCAATACAGAAAAATATGGCAAAGGGAAATTTATCTTAGAAAAAATGGGTTATGAGGGACAAGGACCTGTTGGATTAAGGAAGGAAGGTATCATAGAGCCTATTCAGCCCCTCACTCTTCATTCAAAAGAGAAGATAGGACTGGGATACTCTGAAGAGCAAAAACAAGAAATGACAAAGAAGGCTGAAGAAAGAATCCTTCAGGTTAGAGATAGCTTTGAAACAGATTCAAATGAATACGAGTGGGATCTGTGTTCCGATATATCTTACATCGATATTCAAATTGATGTAATACAACAATATGCACCTATGCATGAAGAGGGAAAAAGCTCTGGGTCTAGACCATTTGTAGCAGGATCACTAAATATCGATGACTCAAGTGGGGACGAAAAAACTTCAAGTGAACTAGATGACCTGGAAGAGGGTACCATCATTGATCTCGATATTCCTAATAACAACTATGATGACATTTCTGTCCTAACCCTCACCCCCATCCACCTAAGTCAATCCGATGACTTCATGCATTTAATCCATCCCGAACTTATTGACTGGAACCTGTCGAACATATGAATGTACCCATATTTGTAAACGATGATTCCATAGTGAATTTCCTATGTCATGACGAACCTGGTATGAGTTCTATCTGTAATACTCATAACAACGTGACTCAACAGGAAGGTGTCAAATCTTCCAGTTGCAAAAGTAAAAACAGGGATAATAGATCTAATGGTGAAAACCATTCTATGGCAGCATTAGATCTAGAAAAAAAATGCATCTAATGGTGAAAACCTTTCTGAGGCACTGAAAGATGGAAGATTTGACACTCTTCCGAAACATTATCATGAATGGTCATCAGTTCTGGTAGAACGAACATAGTCTGTAAACATCGACACTGAAGAAAAAGAAAAAATCCTACATCTAGCAGAATCCATGACAGATCAAGAGAGACCTGAATTCATCACTTTCTTTAAAGAAAGAAGCATCAACTTTGCTTGGTCATATTATGATATGCCAGGCTTGGATCCAAATCTGCTCATGCATCATTTGTCTTTGCCTGCAAGAATCAAGCTTGTAAAGCAAAAATTGAGAAAAATGAATCCCCATATCGCATTAATGGTAAAGACTGAGCTAAATAAATTGTTAGATGCTGGATTCATAAGGTCTATTGACTATGCCGAGTGGATATCAAACATTGTACCTATTTCAAAGCTAGACAATAGCATCATGACATGTATGGATTTCAGGGACCTGAATAAAGCATGCCCAAAGGATGATTTCCCATTACCAAATATAGACATCATTGTGGATTTAACGACAGGGCATGCCATGTTGTCAATCATGGACAGTTTCTCAGGATACAATCAAATTAATATAGCTCCAGAAGATCAGGAGAAGATGAAATTTACATGTCCATGGGGAACCTTTTGCTAGAATGTCATGCCATTTGGTCTGAAAAACACAGGAGCCACCTATCAAAGAGCAATGACAACAATCTTTCATGATATGATGCACACCTTCATGGAGGATTACGAGGATGATATCTTGGCTAAATCTTGTACTAGGGAAGGACATTTTCATATCTTGAGCAAAATCTTCACACGACTAGAGAAATTCAATGTCAGGTTAAACCCCAAGAAGTGTGTCTTTGGGGTCACATCAGCGAAACTATTGGGATACATTGTCTCAGAAAAGGGCATTGAGGTAGATCCAGTGAAAGTTAAGGAAATAATGGAAATTCCGCCTCCCAAAAATATCAGTCAACTGAGATCACTACAGGGAAGGCTCCAATCAATCAAGAGATTTATCTCCCAGCTGGTAGACAAAAGTCATCCATTCAATCATCTGTTGCATAAATTTTTTGTTTTCAAATGGGATAATGGGTGTGAAACAACGTTCAATCAAATAAAATAATATCTAATATCACCGCCTATTCTCATGCCACCAACAGAAGGAAGACCTCTGATATTGTACATTGCAACAACATATATCTCTTTAGGAGCACTATTAGCACAAGAGGATTATGAAGGAAAAGAACACACCATCTACTATATCAACATAATATTAAATGGCTATGAAATAAACTACACTTTCATAGAGAAATCTTGCTTGGTAGTGGTGTTTTCTACTCAACAACTGAGACACTATATGTTGACTCATACAATCTGGCTAATAGCAAAGATCGATCCTTTAAAATATCTACTTAGTAAAGTTGCTTTAACAGGTAGACTGGCAAAGTGGGTCATGCTATTAAGTGAATTTGACATTCAATATGTGGAGAGAAAAGCCATCAAGGGTCAAGCAATCACTAAACAATTAGCTGAGGCTCCTTTACTAGATGATCGACCTATGACAATGGAGTTTTTGAATGCAGACATTCTGACAGTGATGCCTCAACAATGGATATTATACTTTGATGGATCATACACACAATGAGGATCTAGAGCAAGGATTTTGTTCATCACTCCCAGGGACACACCATTTGGAAATCATATAGACTGATGTTTCAAAGTAAAAATAATATGGCAGAATATAAAGCAATAATCATTGGGGTCAAAATAGCAATTGAATGGAAGATCACAAACTTGCAGGTATATGGGGAGTCTCAACTAGTCATTTATCAAGTAAATGACGCGTATCAGACAAAAGATGAAAATTTGATGCCCTACAAAATAACAAATAGATGATTTAAAATGGTTTTTTATCAATGTCAAATTTGATCAAATTCCAAGGGCGGAGAACAAAGCTGCTGACGCTATGGCCACAATTGCTTCACTATTACAATTGCCAAAGAAACGCGCTTGTTATGAGTTTATGGTAGAACAAGTATCATGTCCTTCTTACAATATTTTTGAATCCAATACCATATGCCATCTAGATACTATTGAAACCTCCATCTATGAAAAAACCTATGCTTACCTGAAAGACAATATCCTCCCTCCTGATCTTTACAGGAACCAAAAATGCAGTTTCATCTGCCAATCCACTCGACATACTTTAATCGCTGACATCCTTTATCATCGAGGTCTTGATGGTACCTTATTCCGATATTTGAACATGACAAATCTAAAATGACCTTACGCAAGGTTCATGAGGTATTTGTGGCACTCATTCGAGTGGTATAACTCTAGCGAAGAAACTCCTCCATTTAGGATATTATTGGCCATGCATGGAGAAAGAATCTTATCAGTTTGTAAAGAAATGTCAAAAGTGTTAGATTCACAGTAACCTAATTCATGCACCAGCTCAAGAACTGCATCCCTTCACATCAACATGGCCCTTTTGTCAATGGGGACTAGATCTGGTAGGAAAGATAAATCCCTCTTCATCTAATGGACACAAGTTCATAATAACAACAACAAAATACTTCACAAAATGGATAGAAGCAGTGCCTCTTACAACCATCACTAGGAAGCAAATCTCGTCATTCATCTTGAACTACATAATTTGTAGGTATGGCACCCCTCAATCCATTATCACTGATAATGGACGACCTTTCAAGAACCAAGATGTCCAAGAATTATGCGAGAAGTTCCATATCCAACATCGTTTCTCAACACTGTACTACCCTCAAGGAAATGGCCAAGCAGAGGCCTCTAACAAATTGATTCTCAAAATTCTCAAGAAAACAGTTAACGAGGTTGGACGTGATTGGCATGTTCAAATCAATCCTGCATTGTGGGCCTACAGAACCAGTATCAGAACTCCAACAAGAGCTACACCATATGCCTTGGTATATGGATCAGAGGCCATACTACCCATCGAAGTAGAGATTCCATCACTTCGTGTATCACTTAGAGGAATCATTTCAGATGAAGACTATAGGGTTTCTAGACTTCAGGAGCTGGAATTGTTGGATGAGCGTCGTCAACAAGCTATTAATCATCTAATGACTTATCAACATAGAATGTCAAGGAGTTACAATCATAGGGTAAAACCTAGGGTTTTTCAGGTTGGCAATTTTGTTCTAAAAGAGAACCCTAGAAATCAGCAGGATAGGGAAAACAAAAGGGAAGTTTGAGCCTAATTGGCTAGGTCCTTTTGTCATCATATCAGTGTATGGATCAGGGGCCTATCAACTATCAACGCCAGAAGGGGATTTTTTTGATGAACCTATCAACAGTATCCATCTCAGAAAGTTCTATACCTGAATCTCCTAGTGCATGGGTCAAACTTTTGAAAAATAGTTTCTTCGATGAAAACCTGGCAAATAGGCATCTTGGCAACAAAAAAATACAAAAGAAAAAAAAAGAAGAGAAAAAAAGAGAAAAATAAAAAAATATACAAAACAAAGAGTGTATTCAAAACATATGGTGAAAAACTGGAAACAAGCGTCGTATGTGATTCTAAATCAGCTTTCCCATCTATTTTGATACATATCGGGATCATTAATCTGGTAGTCAGTACCATTTCATATCATATCATTAGTCTTGCTATCATTGCATCCATTATCAAATCATTTCACATAGTCAAGTCTCACTCCAAAGCTTGGGGGCAACATCTGGATATCACTAGGGGCAACCAAAACCATCAGTTTCACCAAAATGGGCAAACAACAGTATGACAAGAAAATGAAAACAATGATCAAAATGCAACATCGATCACCATCAGAAGGGCATCAAACATCCGTATGATATCAAAAAATCCAAAAACATGTCAAAAAGTCAATCTAGAAAAGCAAAATCCAAAATCATGAGTCTATGTTAGTCAAACTACATGGTCTCTGCGTGTGTAATGTAGGCAAGGCTCATCGTTGATCAACCCCCAAGACCCCTAGGATAGGTTAGTAAGTTAGGTCTTTGGACAAAAATCTCAGAAAATCCAAAAACATCACAAAATCAGGATGGATGATCTAATTTGAATAATGATTGAAACACTCTAAGTAAAAGGTGGATAAATTATATTTTTGATTAATTATTATTTCTTTGGAATAACTCGATGATGTATTGAACTAGAGAAACAAGGAAGAAGAATGATATTTTTATTGTCTGCTATCTGTAAGTTAATCATATAAATGTGTGAATTATCGAGGGATGTGCTATGCAAAAGTATCACCGATGACATTCAGAATTCACACAATGAAATGATTAATCTCTACCTATTTACGCAATGAATGCTTAGGTCATCTCGGTTCAATTATACCTAGATGCTTTTGTTCACTTGCAATATCAAAAATCATGAAAGTAGTACTCAGGTCGTCATTGGTCTAACACATACCATTAATGCTTGTACTCACTTTCAACATCCAATAAAATCTCTATGATGATACCAAACACAAAGTTCTATTAAAATGACAATGGTTTGCATATAGCTGCATGTTAAAATTAGATTGCATTCATCATAAATTCATTATATGCAGAGTGTTTGTTTTTGAAAATTTAAGCAAGGTTTTGAAAGGACCAAGAACCTTTAACAGCACAAAGACAGTGCCAAAGAAACAACACCAGCGAAAACACCGCAGAAGAACAACAAAGACACAAACAACACCTGGCCAGCAGTGACTAGGAGCAACAACACACTTAGGACCAACAACAGTCCTGATTCAAAGACCAACTAGCAATCCAAACTTGGAACCATAACCAAGAGTAACATACCACATAGGAAAAAACCCCCTCCTATAGAACTAGAAAACTCACAACACTGCAGGGCCACTAGATTGCCTGAAACCACCAGGCCACTAAACACCTACCGCAGATGGGTTGCAGCAGACCTTCCATTCAAATCAAACAATAGAGAGCCTAAAAAATTCTTACCAAGATAACGGTAAGAATCAAACAAAGTTGCAAAGCAACTTTCAGAGTCTTGGAATAACCCACCACTTATCAAGCCTTGTAGACAACCAGGATCAGCCAAGCCATTGATAGCCGAAAACCTGTAGCATGGGAACAACATCACCAAACCCTTCTTCGAAAACCAGCCGAACCAGGAAGCCAACCCATACTCCACCTCAAAAGGAGAGAGCTCCCCTCTAATGGAGAGGATAACATGAGAACTTTTTCCACCAGACCCAAAGATCTCTAAAAACCCCATACTCCACCTCCATAGGAGTAGAACCCACCTCAAAAGGGACAACATTAGAGAAAACCAGAAGAAGCTTCCAAAGACAACCACATCACCCAAATTCACCATGAAAGAAGAGGGATCCACCTCAATAGGATTAGGCTATAGGAACACAATGGAAGCCACCACATCCATAGAAAAAGAAAACACACCACCCTTCAGCAATCCCTGTAGCAGGAAACGAAAATAGAGTAACAACCAAAAACCCCATTGGGTCATGAGGAAATACCACCCAGTCAACCACCACAAGGCAGAGAACAACCAGAATTGAAACTGGACAAGGCCCACAAGAGCAACAAAAAAAAATTCTCTAAAGCCACACCAACCTGGGGAGAAAACTCCTCCCATCCACCACAGCACACCAAGAGCTATGCCCAAAAGCTCCAGCCAAGAGAATAGGGGAGGCATAACCATGAGAACCTCCTGAAGGAACCAAGAATGCACATACCAAAAAGGCCCAAAACCAAGCCAGTCTAGCAGCTCCATCCCCAACAAGAAGTTGTTGGTCAACAACAAACGATCACCAGTCCACCACATCCTCACAGCCCCAACCATAACGAGTAGCAACGACCACCGATAGGGCTTTGACACCCTTTGCAGAACAAAGGAAAACCCCTCCTCATCACAAAACACCACAAGATTCAGGACAGTCACTCCCTCACACACAACCGAACACCACATAGGACAACCTCCACCAGTAGGCAGCCAACTAAGAAGCACCAAGCTGTAAACATAGGGTGAAACAACACCCCACACAGACCAATTGCCAGGCCACCCGAGCCGTCCAAGCACCATCCTAGGAGGAAAGAGTCTACCCGCACCAAGAACAGATGCAACAATGCCATCCAACTCAGGAGACACAAGGGGAGAGACCATCCAGTCCGCAATGCCATCCTCTGAATCCCCTGCATGCCCATCTCCATTGCTCAGACCCTCAGGAAAAAACAAGTGGGAGACATCTCACGCCTTCCTACAAAGCACCATCACAGTTGGCAGAAACGCCCATCCCACCCAAGAGCCAATGGATAAAACACTTGAAGCTTGCCCACAAAGGACAACGTTGGCCAAAGAAACAGTCTCACATAGGAGACACCATCGTGTAGGTCTGGGAGCACCAAAGACCACCGAAAACTCAGTAAAGAACTGTCCAAGGATGGGAGCAGCCAAAAAAACACGCACATCAAGCCAGAGGACCCAGCCATCATCGTTAGGGTCCGGATCATCACCATCATCAACACCCAATTTTTTTTAATTTGGCTTCCCGCTCTTTTT
Organism: Sequoiadendron giganteum; assembly: GCA_007115665.2. Lineage (NCBI taxonomy): Eukaryota > Viridiplantae > Streptophyta > Pinopsida > Cupressales > Cupressaceae > Sequoiadendron > Sequoiadendron giganteum. The sequence continues at coordinate 396,819,757 of CM021103.1, forward strand.
CCCGCTCACCGTTGCAGAGCTCATATTTCCTAGTAAAACTATGTTTGCAGAGTGTTTGTTGCATAAAGGATTCCAATTAATAATTATCTTTTCTACAAATATGACTGAGTATACTTGACATAAATAAAAAATCATCAAAAACATATAGAAGCATCATCTCATCATTGCAAAGCGTTTATCATCTCATCATTCATTTAAAACATCAATTAGTTATGCATTTATCATACCATATTTTCCACATCATATCATAAATAAATATGTCATGCCATTATTATCCATACATAAATACATCATAGTTCATCATTTAGAACATCCATACATAAATACATCATAGATCATCATTTAGAGCATCCATACATTTCATTACATTAAAATAAATGCAAGTGATTATTATCCATATATCCATACATCATATATTCTACATAAACATTCATCATAGAATCATCACATGAAATAAAAACATACATCATTTTTACCATCATCACATAATAAATATATCCATCATAGAAACATAAACCATCATAGATCAATGAAAATCAATTGCATCTCATATATATCATCAGCGTCAAGTATATAAACCATCATAGATCAATGAAAATCAACTACATCTCATTTATATCATCAATGTAAAGTATACAATGAAGTCTGAAATAAAGATACATCATCAAAAATGAGCTAACTCGGAGTATACATCATATCTCAAAAAGAATGTCTCGAAATCACAACTGATATCTAGGATCTATTACTGCCAGAATGAGCAGGTCCAACAAGACCAGTACCCCCACCACCCTTGGATGGACTAGGATCTCTGGGATCTCCTCATGGAGGCTGTGTCACACCCTCACTAACTGTTTGGGTACGTGTCCGACTAGATCTTGATGGGGCATAGTTGACTCTACGATCAATAGACACTGCATCATGATACCTACCTCTATAGAACTCTGCCTCTCAGCCAACCCACATAACCTCCCTCATATAATCTGCAACCGAAGTACCATTGGCTACTCTCTGTAGTGTCTCAGACATCTCCTATGCCCTCTCGGTAATCTATCTGGAACTGTCTCGCTCAGTTGTCAAGGTATCAACCTGAGTCTGAATAGCGGCCAACTGCCCCTATACCTGTGCTAGTGCCTATGCATGGGCCTGTGCCTGGGTCTACATCTGAGTCTGTGTCTACACCAACAAACCCTATGCCTGCACCAACTATCCCTGCAGAGTTTGTACCTATGTCTACAGACTAGCGATCTATCTCTGCTGATCAATTGACGGCACTGCCACTGCTCACCTCTTGCGAGGCCTACTCGATGATGGACCAAGAATGACAGGCCCAACCCCTCTGCCACCTCCACCACCACGATCACTGTCATCACTACTGCTATCATTGCTGCCACTCTCATTACTGCTACCTGACTGAGTATCATCCCCACTATCCTCAGAACCCTCGGCGATATCTTCCTCCACGGGTAATGGTGCTGGCTCATCTAGAATAGTAATGTGAGGATGTGGAGATAATGCCGAAAATGTTGCTTACTCCCTTGTCACTGCCGCCTCTGCAATATCTTTGTTCAAATCCCAGGCTAAAGGCTACAGAGTCTTGTACCCCTCTACTAGTATCTCATACGATAGGCATGGCCCCCAATCAGCTACATCACTCCGTCGCCAGGCATAATGGGCTACCTCCTGAGGCATACACTATATAATGCCATACTGCTTATACACCCACCATAATAGAAATATCTCCAAAACAAAAGGAGTCCTACCAATCAAGTACATGGAATCACATAGATACCGAAGCATTGCGTCATCCTCATCCCACTGCTCATAGTCCAAATACGGCCGCTAGAAAACACTCTCCATGTCATCCAACACTCATCTCCGATGCTCCAACTTACCCATTTGAGCCTAGGTAAGTCTACCTCTGTACCTGAAAACATAAGGTCTTCCAGCTGGTCTATCAAGAACTGGAAATGGTCAAGCAATGGAAAAATGCTCCCATGCACACACCTGTAAAAGTGTCATCCCTGCTGATAAACTGCGTGCCCCCAAATACACCATTGAATGTAGATCATGGTAGAGATGTGCTAGCATACACATCCCCCACGCATATCTCGCCCATGCACAACCATGCTCTCCAAAATCTGGCCCCAACCCATAGAGAATCCCTTTGACCTGTGATCAAGACATAGGAAACCTCCAATGAATCCAGATAATACTGTTGGTAGTGAAGCATAAGCATCAACAATCATCTGCCATCAGACACTCGGTCCTGCAATGTGCCGATCCTGAAAAACTCTGTGGAGAGCATCTCTCCCACCAACCTCATGTGAATCATATACTACGATCTCTCCCAAAAATGGAATCCGCAAAATCTGCCACACATCCTCGGGTGTGACTGTCATCTCACCAGTGGGTAGATGGAAGGTGTTATGGTCACTGTGCCACCGCTCGGCCAAAGCAGTAAGGAGACCTCGATTAATCCTAATCTGGGGCATATCAAGTAGACTAGTAAGGCCACATCGACCTATGATATGAATCTCATCTGGATTTATATGAGAAATCAAATCGATGGTCCATGGAAACCGATCTCGCATCTGGAGACTACCCAAATCCTCCTATCATCATAAAAAATCTAAAATCAGTGCACTATGTCAAGAAATCAAAAGTCATTCTACTATCAGATCCAGTCAGACTTTGGTATGAATTTTTGATCAAAATTCATGAACAAACATCAACAAACCTCACCTATCATGAGGTTCATCACAAAAATTATCTAATCTCACCTATCATGAGGTTTATCAGATATGACACCATTCCTCGCCTATCATGAGGATCATCACAAATAGGATTATTTATCGCCTATCATGAGAGTAAGTCTTATTAAATCATCAGGATATTTGGATTATCAATCATACCAAACCAAAGAATGGACATGATTGAATTTGTGAAATCAAGGTTAACTGTGTCAAAATCTGCAATTCTGACATGGATGTGCTAAAATAGGTATCCAAAGTGCTAAAACTCAAAAGCGCTACTTTATCAATCAGATGTGCTAAAATAGGCATCCAAAGCGCTACTTTACCTGAAATTCTATTTCGGCACTTCAATGCACTATAACAGGCATCCGAAGTGCTACTTTACCCAAAGCATTGTTCTACCGCATCGATGCACTAAAACAGTCCATTACAGCACCGCTTTAATCAAAGTGCTATAACAGACCATCAATGCGCCATTTTACCACAGCAAAGCGCTAGAACTTTCTAGGTGCTAAGATCCGGCATCGAAGTGGTAAATCTAACTACCTAAGCGCTAAACTATCTAACGAAAGCGCTAGAGAAAATAACGCAAGCGCTAAATCTCAAAGCGCTAAAATAGTTTACAGAAGCACTACACCAGAGTGCAAAGCGCTACAACGCGACATTGATGCGCTAAACTAAGAAAAAAATGCTAAAACATGAAAAATATATGGAAAACAAAAATGCATGAAAAACAAGGTGGATTATGGGTACATATCGGAAGTCCGTAGGCGGCTGACCGCTGGTGATGTCGCACGCGCTCAAAACGATGAGTGTGGTAGGGGATAGGCATCTTGCTCCAGTTGGCTCAAATGTCTCTCTCACTAGATTTTTGAAAGTTACAAAGTGCAAATGACTTTGAAAATGACCTTGTGAACCTTATATGGATTTTTGAAAAGGGATTTTTGTGGGTTTTCTTTTATTTTGATTAATTTTATTTATGAAATTAATTAAAATTCATCTACGGGCTATATTTTCTTCATCAATGTCGGGAGATAAATTATTTCTTCATCAAATCTTCATCAAATCTTCATCAAATCATCATCAAATCATCAAATCATCATGAATTTTTGAATTTAAAATAAATAAATCATCAAATCATTAATTTATCTCCTGAGGGGGCATATTATCGGTGATCATCTAAGAATCAGTATCCGGGGCATGTTTGGGGCACACTGAATTTCTTTCATCAATACTGACAGTAGCAACAAAATTTTCTTCGAAGCAATGCGTAAACACACCACTTCAAAGAGGGGCAAAATGTATACACCTAAAATTGGTCTGGAGAATCTGATTAATTAAATACAAATTATTTGATTAATTATCCTAAATTCCTCTACTATTGGATAAATAGAAATATTTATTTATATAGTTCATGTTCAAATTCACATTTAAATTCTTCTAATTCTTCTATTATCTCATCTTAATTAAATAAACAAAATTAAATACTTTGTTTGATTTAATTATCATTTCTCTATTTTATTCTATCACATCCATCTTAATTAATTAAATAAAGGTCAAACACTTTATTGATTAATTGTCATATTCCACCATTTTAGTTTAATAAACAAATTCTATAGTTTATTTTATTAAATTATTTATCCCTCTTTTGCTAATTTAAATAAATAAAAAATAGTTAAATAAAGGCATAAGGAATATTCCTCTATATTTCCTCAAAATCAAATTAGATATCCTATGTCTAATTTATGTCAAGTCATGTCAAAATTAATTAATTGAAACTTCACGGGAAGAATTGGAGAAAAATTGCAAATTTATCTCTCAATCCTCCTCCATCAATCCTTCCTCTTCTCTTGCCTGGTGTTTTCATGGGTAGAGACAATCTCCAAAATCTTCTCAATCTCCTCCATCTCTCACCATTCAATCCTCCAAATTGAATCCAAGCCTCTCATTTCCATCCCTGTGCATTTCTACAGCCAGGAAATCTATAAATAAAGCCTCATTCAACCAAGAAAGGATCCCAGGTTATCAAGTTTACTCTGCAGGAATTCAAGCATTCAAGCATCCAACATCCAAGCATCCAACATTCTAGTTTTCATAATCATGGCTGCCTCATGTAGCTTCATTTATGAGTTTTCATGTCAATCCATGTCATATTAGTTTCTTTTATCATCTGGACTTTATCATATTAGCTTCATATCATTGCATCAGTATCATTCCATTCTTTAGATTGTCATTTTAATAGTTGTAGTGTTATTTAAATCTGAGAGCACAATCGCTTAATAAATCTTTGAAGATAGGAGACAATGAGATTCTTTCAATAGATTAATTGTTTGATCTTTAATACAATGTTTTATTAAGAAGTGTTTTATTCCTTTCTACTTATTCACACTTACAAATACTATTTTGCAAAGTTTTTCTATTCAATATTGTAAACTACTTAGTATTCCTTTACCATTTGACACACATATCCCCTTATATAGATGTCATAAATTAGGTGATAATTTTGAGATATGCCTAATGTGGCCTTTTTTATTGTTGTTGGTAGCCTAATGTATGCAAATTCGTACTAGATTGAATATTTCCCAAGTAGTGGGAGTTATTAGCAAGTTATGTTGAATCTTGGTAAGGAGTATTAGAGTTATGTTAATAGGGTTTTTAGGTATTTACAAAGAAATTATATTTATTTCTTATGTTATCACGGTACTAATAATATGGGAAACACATTAGATATATATGATTTTGTTGATGCAGATTGGGCTAGTGACTTGGATAATTGAAGTTTCACTAGTGGATATTTGTTCTCTTTGCTTGGTAGTGTAGTTAGTTGGATGAGTAATATGTAGCACATAATTATTTTTTCCACTACTAAAATAGAGTATATGTCTACTATACATGCTTCTAAGGAGATGATACAGTTAAAAAGACCATGTTTAGGTATTAATTTTGATTGTAGGGTGGTTAAAATTATATGTGACAATCATAATGATATTTATTTGGCCAAGAACCTCATGTATATCATGGTCATACTAAATATTTTGACATGTAGTATCGTTTTTATGAGATGGTAGAGAATGGTAATGCCATTTTACCAAATTTTGACACTTAGGATAATGTTGCAAATTCTCTTACACAGTTAGTGATCACATAAAAGTTCTCTTGGTGTAGGAAGGCCATGGGCATTGGATCTTGTACTTGATTTATTTTATGTTTCTTATTAAGTCATTGTAATTTAAAATTTGTGATAGTGTTAGGATTATAGTTTTCATTCACATTATAATCTTAAAGTCTTGTCTTAATTATAAATGATAAATACTATTTAATCTGTAGGAAACATAAAGAGGGTGAGTGGGCACTCTATGCATGTGGGGACAATTTATTATTATTTTATTCTCTTACATGTACTAAAATGGATTTTATCATGAAAGGTTACAAAAGAAGTTAAATGGGAGTTATGGAGCATCTTCCTCATACCAAGCTATGAAAAGGCATTAATTTTCCCTCATGGAGTGCCTAGGATTGGAAAATTGGCTTAGTGAGAGAATCTAACCATTATGATGAGGTTTGTGATGCGTAAGTGGTGTAAGAGGAGTTACATTCTATTATGGTAGGCTGACCAAGTGGATATGGATATTGGAATTTTTCATGGAGTTATGGGTACTTGGTTTTAGGTCCATGGTATTTTCCACTTGTTTGTAAGACATTCATGGTTTCTTGTTTACAATTATTCTATATATTGGAGCCTTGGGATAATGGTTATATATATAAGTTTTATAGGTCCACAAGTACTACCAAAATGTTATAAGATTAAAAAGGGGAAGTTTGTTGTACAATGTAATTATTCATTAAAGATTAATACAAGTTTGTGTCCTCTTTGATAGTGCAGCTTTTTCTTAAATTATTTATGATTTTCTTATTGTATATGCTTTCTTCATTTTCATTACATTGGTTAATAAATGAACACACTAAAATTTGTACACTTAGTTTGATGTTAGTATTGCAATAGTTCACTTTATATTTCAATAGAAATCATTAGAATGCATTTCAATTTCTAATACGATAAAATGATTTAGATACCTCTTCATCTACATATAGGCCACTTGCACACTTTTGTATGTTGTCTTAAAATACTTGCTCAAATTTGTAAAACTAGTTGAACCAAGGGTTTTACCTAAGAGCACATGAACCTAGAAATCTAATAGATTCAATTGAGGTGTTTAATAACACCACAATCCTTAAAAATGCATTAGACATCAAGATTAGAGTTATTAGTATTTGATAGTCTTTTTGCTAGTAGTTCATATCTATGTATTAGAGATGGATTCTGTGATCATCAAGATGAAACCTATGATGCTTGAGATTGAACCATATATTTTTTGTATTCACACAAAGTTTTAGGTAATGTGTATATCGAAGGCATAAATTTTTGATACCAAGGAAAAATGTTACACCATGATGTCAATATAAATTCTTCATCATTTCTCCTAGAGCTAAGTGCATATATCCAACTTATTTAATTTAATTTGGGTTAATTAAATTTAATTCATTTTATTTATTTATTATCCTAGATTATTTATTTCCTTACACTTATATTTTGGGCCCATGGTGACTAGGTTGTCTTTTATGCAGTGAAAATTATGTAAGATGGTGTGTCTTGCATTGAAGATGGTAGATAAATTTATATTATCTTACCCCTTTTATTAGTCATCTCAAGGATCTAGATCTTATCTCCACATCTAGTCATCCATGTCTCTAGTTCAAATGTATGAGTGCATAATTGATCTAGAATGTTTTTATAATCACATATTTGAACCTCAAACCTTTAAATTTTAATTTCTAATTTTGGCCTCATGTTTATATCCTTTACTAGTAATTTTGAGGGAGTGATTCCCTAGAGTGACCTATAGTGAGTTAAATCCCAAGAAGATCACTTTGTACCACATCATGCATATATTTAATGTGCATGCATATGAGATTGAGTTACCACAAGGGTTGGATATCTGTTTGTACCATGCACTGAAGGATTTCAATGTTGTTCAATTGGTGGAAACACCAAAATTAAGAAGGGATACTAAAAAGGTATTAATATGGAATTAAATAGATGTTGGACATGTCTGTTAGCAAGAAGACCTAACAAAATGAGTATGAGGAACATATTTTCTGGTGGAAGAGTAAGGAGCTTGAGTAAGAATCAAGTGGATTCCTAAAGTTGAAGTAAGTTATATTGGGTGGTTGAATCTATTGGGACTCATTTCTATTATGATTAGTATTTAAGGGTGACCGACTTTAATGATGTTTTGGCATGGTTTCTCGACCATGGGTGGATGTCGCCTAGGTTCTAGCAGCTAGTTTTTTTACCAACATACAATGGAAGTGGCACAGTATATTTTCTTTCCACAAATGATGGTGGTAACTCTACTAGCTACCTGCCATGAATGCTACTTCTCACCCACCTACCATAATTCAATTCTAATACTAATTCTGATATGGGAGTGTAACGCCCCACCACGTAACCCTAGAGGAAGTTGCAATTAACTACTCAAACACATAATTTTTTTATTTGTTAAAGAACAATTAACTTGCAAGTTCACTACCCATTGTCAACAACCTCTAAGGTTACGAGATTGAGATTACTTTAGAACCCAAACAAAAACATGATTGAATCCATAACATTTATCTACTTAAGCATTAAGAACACATATATTCCATACATGATAAATTACATCAAACAATAAGAGATACAATATGATTCCATATAACAATAATTTGAGAAGAAGATTACATCTCTCATTCCCCGAATGAGGTAGACCAATAAGCATGATTAAAAATTACAATCCTCCACCTCGATTACAAATGAGGGGTAATAAATTACATGAATCAACTGAAATGAATAAGCATGTAAAGTAACTAGATCCTAGGAGCTCTCCAACTGGAAATCTCATCAATATGAACAAGGAGAAAACCCAACAGAGTAAGGTGCACGTTCCACCCAACCAAGTGGTACCCAAAGGACCACTCCCCACGCTAGGAGATAGTAACAAGGATTCCTAGACAAGACCATCTACCTCTAATCATAGGCTAAAACATAACAAAACTAAATCAAATACAAATACAACACTATCACAATGGTTACAATGCTTCCAGAGTTAATTAAACAATTGCATCACTGATACAAACATACTGCTAACTTAGGAGAAGTGTCATCACAATACTACATGGGATATTTGGTAAGTCTTCTTAGGCCCCGACCCCTATCACGAGATCTCCTAGAAACCTCTAATGACTCCTGGCCCCTCATGCAAACCATTGCGGAATCAATTATCTCTCGTAGAGACAACATACTGATCTTGCCATTCCGGGCCTTCTCGTCCCATCCCAAGTCTATACAAGCCCTTGCGTTCATGAGCGAGGCACAATTATTCTTATTAAGTGTTTGATATTACCTATTCTTCTAATAAGTTTATTTAAATTATCACTGGATTATCTAACTCACAATGAGTTATCCTGGCACCATTTTGTGTGCTGGCCCTCATTGCAAGCCACTCCTCTAAGACAACATGTGGAACAACTCCACATCCCAAGGGTATACTAGTGCAACTTAAGGATATTAAATCTCTATCCAAAGCATAAAGGCAACACAATCCCATTCGTGATAACCGGGTAATTAACTAGATACAATTATACACAGTACCCAAGGTAATTCAAAGGTTGACTTTCATAATACGACCACCCCAAATAATTAAAAACCCCATCTGGAAGACTTATTAACCCTTACTAAACAATTTCCCTCAAAACAAAAACGAAAGAAATTTACATTTACACAAGCAATTTAAATAGGAATTAAATCTACTTTTGGATTTCCTAAATCCACTTCCCTTAATAAAATTCAGTAGTTTATTGCCTTAATAAAACTAATTTACTAATGTCTCTTTCAGACAAAAGAGGGAATTTAAACCATATATTCAATTCTTGAATTGCTTTAAATATTAATAAAATAACATTTACTTCTTCGATTTAAAACATACTACTTTCAAATAATCTATTTATTCTTTTCAAAATAAATCATGTAAAAATCAATTAATTCCTCGATTAAAACAGATTACTTTAAAATCAAATAATTGTTCTAATAAAATATATTATTTTAAAATAAATCCATTAATTCGACTATTACATATTAATTTATAATTTCTCCAATTACATTTAAAACATGCCATTATTTAAATCAACAGTTTAATATATACTATATATATATATATATATATATATATATATATATATATATATATATATATATATATATATATACTTATATATATATATATATATATATATATATAAAATATATATTTTATTGTTTATATATATTAATATTTTAATATTATATAAATATAATATAAAATATTTAATATATAATTTTTTATTTAAAAAAAAAAAATGGAGTTAAAAAAGGTCAAATCGCGGATTCCTGGGGAGGTGCGCCAAAGAATATTGGGGCTGATTGTGTGAATACACAGTCGACCCCATTTACATGGGGTAGTTGTGTATTTACACAACCAAACCCCAACACAGTGGGCGCAACCGGTGTGGGGGCACGCTGGGCGCGACTCCCCCACAATGCCTCCCATGGGGGCGGCTATGGGGTGAGCCCCCAGCGACCCTCCCCCCTCCCCCAAACTTCAAAATTAAAAAAAAAAAAACAAAAAACAAAAATGCATTGCAGATTTAATCCGCCCAGAAAAAAATAAAATGGTTTTCCGTTTTTTTTTAATACAAATGTTTTAACACAAAGAAACATATATAAATATATATGTTTATATATATATTTCAAAAAATATATATATACATATATATATTTATATATAGGTTTATAAAAATTATAAAATCAGTAGAGCAATTGATTTCCAAAATGATCATATATAGCGAGATATACAATTTTTTCTTGAAAAAAATCATTTGCAAACAGAGGTTTTTTTTCCAATTTCATACAATATTTCACATGGGTTTTTTCTTCTTTCAATTTAAAAAAAGTTTGTTTTTGCAACAGTATATAAAAATTATGAATCAATTCAAAAATGAAATAAATTTAAACAACATGAACCTGGTTTCCAAAACCTTGAGAGGGTGCAAAATGGTGCAATTATTCTTTCACAAATTCCAGCTCCTTCCAAGCAATCCAACTTAGCTTCTCCAAAATCAAAATCCAAAACCAAAATCCTTCTCTTCCTCCTTTTTCTTTTCTTCCAATTTTTATGCTTATAGCTAAAAAATCCATGAAAAATCCAAAATATCTCTTTCAACCACCAACATAAATTTTTGAAAACAAAAAAAAATAGAAAATATCTTAAAACTTCATTTTTGCATTCAAATTTTTCAAAAATGCAAATTAAAACCTTTTTCAATTTTCAAACAAAATGTCTATCAATTCTAAAAATAATTTAATTCAATTCAATTAATTTAATTAATTCAATAAAATAAATATAATCCAAAGATTAAATTATTTTACTAATTAAATTAATTAATTAATTAATTAAATAACATCTTCTAACATAATAAACCAAATTAATCTAAATAAACAACTTAAATACTTAATGCCATTTATTTACCCTTTTAACTTGCAATTAAATAATATTAAGGCAAATTGAACAATATTAAAACAATCGAACCAAACTTAAAACCAATGACACACTATGACCAGGGTGATGACTTGACACAAAAAACCTAGCTACTATCTCCCAATCAAATACCGTTGGGCAATGGACATGCTCAAACCTGCAGAACCAGGTGGAGTCGATGTCCTGTACCTATAAACCTGCAAACCAAGCATATATCGAACATGCATATAAATCATAATAGAACACACCGTGAAGAGGAAATCATGGAATTGCAGGGCACTCACAAGGGAGTGGTGCAATTTCGTCCCCTTCACCAATACAGTGTTACAAAACTGACGAATCTAATATCAATAGTCTAATCAAAAGCATTAAAACAACATTAATTTAAATATTCTCTATGCTAATCTAAAACATATCATAATGATAACATCAGAATAAAATACCATCACATTAAAATATAACATCACATCATTTTACAGTTAGCGATCAAATAGTAACCGAGTACCATAGTCAAAGTAATAACATAAAATAAAGCATAACGAAGAAGAACACTACCCGATGAAAATAGAAAAATGGAGGGGTACTACAGGGACACTCATTTTGGGTGGGAGTGCTTCATAATTGTAGGTTTTGAAGGTACTGTAATGCTTCAGATTAGGGCTCGATGCTCTGCTGCTATTAAAAAGAAGATTGTGGTAATTTTTAGAAGAGGTTGGTTGATGTGTGTTTTTCAAATGCTTGTGTGGTTGCGAAGACTTTCTACGGCACACAATTTTCCAATCTAGACCATTTTGGGAGGGATTTTTTGTTTTTCAAGGACCTACATGAATGTTATATGGGGCATGTGTATATGAATGTCTCCATGGATATCTATAGATATTTAGGGGACTCTTCTCAGTTATTTGTTCTTATCACACTTACTAGTATGATTGTAACATGAAATTGGTGAATGGAATAACATTCTAAATACTACAAGCTTTATAATGGCCTATTGTGTGTCTCAAATGGATTTATGTAGTGTATTTATGGATGATTAAGTATGTTATGTACACTAATGCCATTATTCTGGTGCATATGAATGCATAGTTATCATCTTTGTCTTTCCAATTTGTTATTTGTGATTATGTGACCGATAAATAGGCACCAATTTGAGATCATCCACCAATCTCATATCATCAAATAAAATAGAAATTAGTAGTGTAGGAGGAGTAGTTTTGTGCATTCATGACTTAGTAATATAACTAAAGATTTATCTTCAAGAGAGCTACTAAATGAACCTATTACATGTGGGTTATGCTTGCATAGCCAAATCAACTTTATAAGGGTTTTGAGATAGTTAATTTTACTTGGTTTAGTGATAAAATTTGGGACCAAGTCAATAGGTTAGGTTAGGCTAGGTTATCAATTGGTTTGGTTGTTCATTTGTTTGATTTCAATACCTATTAAGGTATAGCCTAGGGAACACCCTCTTGAGTCTAAGCTAACCTTAAAGAGCAAGAAATGAAATCCACTCTTTTAGAGTTTTCCTTTAACCCTCCATGATTTGTGGATGAGTTGATTTCACTTGCATGGTGACAACTCTAGCCTCATGAGTGAGATTTAATTCTAGGAAGTGGAGCAATAGTTTTAGGACCCAAGAGAATCTATTGTTTGCATAGTCCTAATTATGATCTCTCATCCAATTTTTTTTTTACCAAGGGTGTTTGATGCAAGGGCATTCCTAGATTGGTGTAATATTACATCACTAAAAAAATATTATTTTTACCTTGTTAGTTCTCACATGCAATCTCAAATCCTGTGTAAGTTGGTCATACACAAGATTAAATTGTGTACATATATTATTTTATTTTATTTAGGATGTTTTGTTGACATGTTCACCCTATGTTTAATTAATGTATCATTGATTAATCTTACACATATCCTAGGGTGATCCCACAATAGTGGTTTACAATTTTTGGCCAAACTGGACACTGAAATTATTATTTTTAACTAAATCTTCACATTCGAGCACCTATATCGGTTAAACCGTGAGGAATTTGAGATGATGCAAACTAGAGTCTCATCACATTTTGTCTGTAGATTCTAAAAATATTTTTTTCAAAATTTTTGGAATCAGATTGCACTTTTTTATCCATCTCCCATGAAAACTAGTTTTTTTAGAAAACAACATTTTTAAAAAGTGACACACATCGTATAACACATTACTTTTTTTCCATGAAGGATACAATTCTAATTCTTTCGAATTTAGATTTGTAACTCCAATATCTAGTGCTTCCACTTGGTTAGATATTTTTTTATTGAATATTGTTTCCTTAATCAAGTTTTGAAGTCAAACCAATTACAATTCAAACATAACGTGACCGTATAACGTGTAACTTTTTTTGTATATATTAAAATTCAATTATTATTTTTTTGTTGGAGCAAGGACTTCAATATCTGGTGCACTTATATTTTTCAATTTTTTTTTGATAATTTGCTATTTTTTCACATGTGCAGAACAAAGACCTTCATTTTTCAATGAAAAACCTATGTTTAATAAAACTAAAAAAACAAATAAATAATAAAACCAAAACATATTAAAATTATATTCATTGGATAGCTTGTTCCCATGACTACCATAATAATTTGAAATAAATTTTAAATGAATTCATTTGATCCCCCAAAAGGTAAATCAAAAGTGATTTTTTATTAGCATTTTGGTAGGTGTAAAGAAGACTCATTTATAGGTATGGTTTAAAACTAGCGAGGTTCTATCCAAGGGGGTTTGATCTAAGGTGATTTGATCGAACCCTCTTCAATTAGAATCTTTAAATTTTTTTTTTTAGGCTTAAATCATTATATTTTCTAAAAATATATGATTTCAATAAAAATCAGTTCCTCTCAGAAATTGTAAACCACTATTGTGGCAGGACCCCCTATTGGTTTAACATGTCTCTTTTAGTGGAAATCAACCAATGTGCAAGCTTCCCTTGCACAAAGCATGACATCAACCTTCCTCTAACTTGTGTACAACCATGTAACCCTTTACATCATGATCTCACCCCATACAAATTATTCTCATGCATGTCTCAGAAAATTCAATAGATGTCAAAATATCGAAAAAGCAATCAATGTCAGGGAAACTTCTATCAAACAAAAATGATTACATTTAAATGGATTGTGGAAATCTCATTTCACTTAATGATTAGATTTTTTGATGGTTTCCTAATTCTAGAATGTCAAGGAAGCTTCCATTTTAAATTTATTAATGAATGGCTTAAATGTTCTATTTGCAAACTCAATGCGTTTTCTTGTAAATCATATTTCCTTCTAGGCAAATGTTAATGGTAGGTGACTTGCATTAGTTCATTGCAAATCGATTTTTTGAGATGAAAATATTTAATAATGATGTTAAGTCTTTTAAAGGGGTTAGTCCCTTAAGGATTGATATCTAGTAAGTGAGATTTGAGTATAATTAAAGCATTGAGTTCTATTGTAAAGTGTTTCTATAATTATTTTATTTGGGTTTGGGTAGCATAGTGGTGATGAGGTTTACATGTTGATTGTCCATTTGTAAATTTTTTAATTGAATATACTATTTTCTTGTTTAATCTCCACTATTCTTCATGATTAAGTCTTTTGTTGTATTTTTTTGTGTACTCACTTATTGATCTTTCATTCAACACACATTTGATTATTGTACAAAATTTTATATCTAAAAAATGTATATGTTTCTCTTAAACATAACATCTCATAAACTATACCACATTATAAGATTTTCATAATTATTTTAAAAACAAAGATTAATAATTTATTTTTTATTTATGAGAGTAATACCCAAGGCACCTATCCCTATGCGAGAAGCATCAACGTCATTTTAATTTTTTATGAAAATTGACATGTTTCCAATATGTAAATTAAATATTTGGAATATTTAAAATCTATTTGTTACTTCCATTATGTACAAAAGAGGTGAGTTGCCCATATAACATTGAAATTATTGGCATGATGTAAATATGACGTGTCAATATTTACTAGCATTTGCTGTAACACCTCTCTAACTCCAGCCTGGGTAAGATGATATTTTAATTTTGATTTAGCATTATAAATGTTATTATAATGAGATTAGACATTGATGATTATGCGATAGGTTACCATGATTAGCTATTATGGATTACATGCTTAGTTACCATTGTTTTTGTGTGATTATGGATAGGAAGGGATGATGTCATAACACTCATATCTATGAGGCTTACGATATCATGATCCTCTTCCTGATGATTGATGTGTTTCAGCTATATGATATATGTTATATGTACATGTACTTTGGCGTGCAATTGGAGTGATACAGGTATTGAGTATCGACTCCGCCTAGATTCAGAGACTTGAGCATACTCTTATTCCCTGATGGTGGTAACTGGAGGTAGTCATACATGCCAAATGTCCCCTACCTTAGCCTACTGTATCTTATTAATGCAGTGTTTTCGAGTTGATGTCATACCATCTGGTTACCTAACGGTAATGTCTGGAGCACCTTTCAACCGTATGTTCGGTGCACCTTTCGGTTGTATGTGGTTTGCCAGTATCCCTTGTTGAGGTATTTTATCATGGTTTTTCATTAATGTTTTATGTGGTCATATATATAGTTAATTGGTTATCAGTGTCTTGATGTGGTTTCTTTGACATCTCTTCGTGATTTCATATATGGTATTTTATAGTGTACTATTGATGAGAGGTTTGCAATGGTTTTATCCATGATATTTTAAATATATTATTTTAAATAATTTTTATTGATCATTCAAGAGAATAGTACATTTCGTTTGGAAATTTTAAACGATTTTATTAATCTATTTTGTGAGCCCTCATAATTTTATTTAAATCTTTTGGGGCAGCCTTGTGCAATTTTAATTTTTCTTAATTTGTGACCTTAATTAATTGTTTCTTTTGAGGGAGCTTTAATAGCTAGTTTTATCTAATGCTTTATTTTTCATTTTTGTTTTGGTTTTGGAAAACATAAAAGGGAAAAGAGAGTTTTGTTTTGTGGATCATTATCTTTTGGGAGAGAAGCAAATTTGTTGTTTTGGCATGGAGAAGAAAACCTCATGATTTGAACAACTGAGGTTGGGAAGATTGTGAAGGTAATCTGAGAAGAAATTTGTGGGTGGTAGATTGTTGAAATCAGCACGCCATATCTTACTTGTTGTCTAGATTTGGAGCTGGATTGTGTCTTCTTCTTTTGGCATTCCACCATTTACATTTTGGAGCATATTGAGGTATTTTTCTGTTGTTCTTCAATCTTATGTGGCTGGTAATTTGAGCATACACTCAAGCTTCTTGTTTGGTTGGTAATTTTCTGATCTGGGTTGTTTTTATTTCATGAAAATTGGAGGAACTCCTCTATGTCATTGTTGTATTGTTTGGGGGTTTGAATGATGGTTGTTTTGAAATTTAATTTTCTGCTCATTACCCTCTTGATAAAAATAAATTTTAAGGGTGAATATTATGTAGTAATGCCAAGATCTCAACTGGGTCTTTGGCAGATTTTTAATCTAGACACTTTCTGTTTTTTAATGATTTATCTTGCCTAGTTTGGCAAATGACGTTTTTTAGAATAAAACTTATTTTTTTGTCCTAAAATAAAAAAGTGAAGGTGGATTTCAACTTGAAATGCCAAGATCTCAACTGGGTCTTTGGCAGAATTTTAATCTGGACACTTTTATTTTTTGATGATTTTCCTACCATTATTAAAACATTTTTTCTTGTTGTTCATAAACCACCAGCTAAAAATGTGAAATGAAGGTGGATTCCATGTCCAAATGTCCTTATCTCAACTAGGTTTTGATGGATTTAAAATTTGGGCACTTTCATTTTCCTTGCATTTTCTTGCCCAATTGGCCAAAAATGACGTCTTTTATGAGCAACACCTCTTTTCTGGGCTAAACTCAAAATTCAAAGGTGGTTTTCAACTTGAAACAACAATATCTAAACTGGGTCTAACTTGGAATTTTAATCCGAGTACTTTTATTTTTCATGAAAATTTTATGTCTCCATTCATTTATGGTTTTTAGCTGTTTAATGGCTTCTTTTACAATAATATTGTCTTGGTTGTTTAAATGGTTTCCATGATGGATTTTGTGGTTTTTCCTCGGTTTCATGTTTGTCTCAACCCCTGATTTTTTTAAACAAGATGGGCTTAAGTCAGGGTCATGAGTGTGGCCAAAACATGAAACCAAACATGGGCTGCCAAGGAAACTAGTAGTTGAGTTATAATAAGCATGTGATGATTGAATTAAACAATGGTGTGAAATTCTTATAATTTTATGACTCCTCATGTATGGCCTTGGGCACTTGAAAAGGCTAAGGATGCACTCGAGAAGACCTATCCGCTTGTAGGGCGTTGAGTTATCCATCTACGAGGCGTTGATTTGGGCATGGTTGAGTCTCTCCATCCATTTTGTTGTTTGATCTTGTATTTTGTAGTCGTGAGTAGTTCCCTACATGTATGGTATGAGCATCTCCATATTGTGACATTGGCCTTATGCATTGTACCTTGTTTTGCTTTGTATTTGGTGTGTGTGTTGGCCACATGTCACCCTTGGCTTGATGTTTTTGTTTGGGCCTTGTGACTACCTTTGAGCACGGTGGGGTGGTCTCTCTGGAGTCCACATGGTAGGGAGGCGTTGCCACTGCCATTGGGGACCGGTGTACAGGTTTGGAGTACCGGTTGGAGTTGATCTCTCTCTCTTGTATTTGGTTATCATATTTACTCATGTACATGCCTTTGTGTATATATCTTATCAGATGCTGTATCTTGTTCATGGAAATGCTATTGTATTCATACTTGTTCCTTTATGCATGTTGTACTCTCTTGGGAGAGAAAGTAATCATAAATTAAATGAGAAGATATGTGATGTTTTATTTGGTTTACGGGTTTCGATGTTGGTATCATACTCGATTGTTCTATGATAATCCTTAAGTCCTTTCTTTTCATTAATTTTCATGTTTAAATGAGATCCATGGTTGTGCATTTCTTCTTTTCAGCAGGTTGCAGAGGTTCCGGAGCATCGGTGCCTTCTGTTGCTGCCTTGTGTGTTGCAGCAACAGGTTTCAGAGCAGTGAGCTCTAGAACTACAAGTTTCAGAGCACCAACACCCTTTGTTTGTTGACCAGTGGGCAGAAACAGGTTCTAGAGCAATGAGCTTCGAAACTGCAAGTTTCAGAGCAGAGCAGCAAGTTCCGAAGCAAAGTTTTGGAGCTATCTTGTTTGCTCCTGTTTGGATTTTCTCTGGAGGGTGGATTAGTCCTCTCCTTGGGGTTGTACTTAGGGTCTTAATTGGCCATGTTTGTTGTTGTTTTATCGAATTGGTAATTACTTTATGTATTTTATTCTTGTTGTTTTAAAAAAAATATATATCTTGCCCTCTTTTGGCTCTTAACCTTTAGGGTTGCATAGCGGGATGTTACACTTGCACCCATGGGAGGTTCAAGGAAAGCGTCGATAGGATATTAAAGGTTTGTAGTCAGAGAATGAAGCATTTCTTATTTATCTTTATTCCTCGTTACAAAGTAAACAATTGAAAATGCTAGTTGGAAAACACGAGCTGTTCAAAAAAATTCAAATCCTCCAGGGAAGACTTGCTGGAAATTGTATAAAAAACAGTAATGAGCTGTTCAGAAATTTTAAAATCCTCCAAATAAGACGTGCTAGAAATTGTTTAAAATACAGTAAAATGGAGTCTTAAATAGTAATTCAAAAGCCCAGTTACAAAACATGGTCAAACGTGTTTATAAACCATGAGATGATCAACAAAGTATTTGTCTATCTTGAAGCAAACACAATGGTATAGTGTCCATGCACTATCTAAATATTGAAGCAACAATAAATAGTAGAATAACTTGAATCAAGCTTGTGAAAATGTGAAAATGAGGATCAAAATCTAGGAAGAGATTCAAAACACTATCAATATCAATTGATGTGTGGTTGTATAACCACAACATGTTTATATAAGGCCTGCCACATAATTCATTGCTAGTATTATACTATTCTCAAAATATTTTAAAATATGTTATTGTAGGATCCATAACAACTCTCTTTGCCCAGAAAAACAAAAAGGAATGTTATTCGGTTATGATTACTGAGTATTGAAATAGTGAACCAACTAAATAATAAGGTGATGAAATGGCAAGTAAAGTCACAAGATGATGTTTTGGTGGCAAGAATGCCCACATGCATATGCACATAATGGGGAAACCATTATCAAAAAAGAAATAAGTTGATTGCAATCTGCAAAGAGTCAAAAGAATTTGAACTTGATCTGATCTCAAACCCAACCATCATAACAAAGTAGTGACAACAAATCCTAGGACTAGTTTATCTCTAAATAAAGTCAATGCATTATGTTGGCTCTATATTCATTACAATATGACTAAAGTAAATACTTTATATTAGGATAAGTTTAAACTGCATAAGCAAAAAATAAAGATTTATTGTAATTGTTTTATTGAATAGGATCCTTGTTCCTAGGTGGGTTTTCCAGAGTTTAATCTGCTGACCAGGGTTGCAATCTAACCGTGGTCTTCCCCAACCGAAATGAAATGTGAGTAAAAACCCTTCTCCTTAAGAGCATGTTTCAAGAAGTTTCCCAATGAAAAGAAAAGTTTTTTTTTCCTTTGCAGACATCCATCTTAAAACCACTATATTCAACCTCATCTATCCTCCAAATTGTTACCTTGCTTTCATGCTCCAGATTTTTTCAAATATGTTATAAGGAAGATGCAAAGACATAAAAATTAAAACATTGAAGATTTTATTTACAACACAAAAAATTCAGTCCCAAATTTTCAATTGAAAGGTTTTATAAGGTCTGAATTCCTTGGAATCATACAATCCAGAGACTACTTTTGTAGATTGTGTGAAGTGTAGAGACAAACATAATTTCACTATTAGACAAGTGTCAAAATCATGAAAAAGATAATTAAATACTTTACATCAGGCAAAGTACCAAAATCATGAAAAAGATAACTTATATGCACTAATAAATACCATCGAAATCCATTCTGATTGAACTAAATACTTTACACTAGGATAAATTTCAACTGCATATTGAAAGCATGAGCCTTCAATTTATAGTTTATATGTGTTAATTAGCCTACATATGAAGAACCCATCTAGACAATAAGTCAATCAACACACTGGCTATATGAGCTCCCTATGAACTTTAAGGAGAAATATTGCCAGCTAAGGTGAGCAAACACATTTTCCTACATCAGACAAGAAGGAGGATGACATGACCTTTTCTTTGTGCAGAGACAAAAAGTATCATTTTTACCCATTAGGAACAACCCAATCAAAGAGTCAAAAACAAAGCAAAAAAGTGCAGGGTATGCAATTTTCACCATTACACATACATTTATATACAGATATATATATTTTCACCATTACAAATGTATATATAGATACATCTCTCTCTCTCTCTCTCACATCCAGTTATAGTGAGTCCAAAATGAAGGAGAAAAATGCAGTGCATAAAATTTTCACCGTTTCAAATATATATGCTTTTTGGAAAGATCAAATACAATAACCATTCATGCACAAATTCCTCTACGTTGATGCAAACAAATAATTGCAGTATGGATGCTCTGATTTTTCTCTTTAGATGCTAGATGCTCTTTTTGATTGTAAAGATTATAAGTGCACCTCATAAATTATTTGAAAATTAATGGATGCATGTCCTTCAATATAGCTCCAAAGATGGTGAGTGAAATGTTTCACACTTGTAGATGGCACATAATAGTTACTTGGGAAGGGTTGGATCAGCCCCAGTTTTGAATCAAAATTTTAAAAGTTCAGGATTCATTTCCAAAAATTGTTGAACTGACTTGAGTTGATCCCACAATTGCAGATATGAACCTGGGTAGGAAATAGATAAACTGAGGATCAAGACAGGTCCTTGTGAATGCATGTGGATGGGATCAATTTAGGCTTGGTTATGTGCCAACTTTCAGAAGAAATTGTGCCTCTTATACACTTGCCATTGCATAAATGATAAAATACAACCAGGTCAAAGTGAGTCCAAATCAAAGGGGAGAACTGCAAGGTATGCAATTTTCACTATTATACATATACATATAAATATACACATATCAGTGTATATAAATACATAGGATCGTCTAAAGAGACTCAAATTTCCCATCAGATTTTTTGTATGGGGCAGTGTCCATGCACTCCAAGAAGTGGTTTGAGTTAGTCTATTTTGTATTTCACTTTTGAAGGACTAAACACATATGCAAACAAATCCAAACCCAACTCATATAAACCAAGAAAGAATAGATCAAAGCACAAGAAACAAAGAAACAATTTAAGGAGGCAAAAGTTCCTTAGGTCTGAGCTTTTTGCTGAAAGAGAGAATATATTTTAAAGGAATGCTAAAATTAGTCCACAAGAGGACCTAGTTTCAAGGTATATGACTTTTCAGGCCATGTAAATGTACATAAACATCTAATTATTGACATGGGACTGTTAAATTTTTAGACCATGGTAAGTAGATCCTGCATGCGAAGAACTAACCCGAATTGCAAAGTAGCTTAAAATGGAAAGCTCCAATTAAAACAACAGATCTGAATATGATAATCCACAAACACATATTGCTGAAAATATGGACAAAAAATACTCGTAGATTTGAATTCTCAATATTTCATCTATCTTCTATTGATTTTGAAAGAAGAATTTTACATTGCATTATCTTAAATCTCAAATATGTTCTCTCTTTTTAAAGAACAAGAGAACTCTAGGGTTTACATTGATGAATCCCCATCTAAATGGAGCACCTACATTAGGAGTTGAGAAAGCCTAACCTAATTCTAAAAAAGGTAAAAAATTAAGTAGAAGAGCACCTTGTTCTAAAATAAGAACAACAGGTAACTAACAAAATTAAAACCCAATCTAAAAATAAGAAAACCAAACACCATGCCAAGAAACAGAAGAGAACTATTCCCAGCTACAAATAAGAAAAGCTAAAAGGCCGAGTGCTGCACTAAATTTGGTGAGTGTGCCATGTTGAAGGACGACAAATACCAAGCAATAAGTACAAAAACTAAAATGTGAAAATGAGGATCAAAATCTAGGCAGAGATTCAAAGCATTATGGGAATTTTGCATCACTGCAACACATAATCCAACTAACTTGGGCCTTTCTATAGCTTGAATTCTAGGGTTCTATGTTTATAAGAGGAAGGTACATACCACTTCAAGCATGTTATGTGAATATATATAATTAGATTGGAGCAATCGCATAACCCTAATCAAGCTGCACTATTCAAAAATCTAGAAATTATGTGTACCTAGAACAATGGAAAAACTTCATTTTAAGGGGGGAAAATCTCAATGTCATTCAGTAAAGTGTGTTGCATAAAGATTCTAATACAACGCAAATTGACCTAGGCAATCTGTAAGGCCAACTTTGGATAAGGACTACAAGAAGCACGTCAAATGAAGGAGAGCGGCGAATTAGAGAAGGTATGACATTTGAAATGAAGAGACATGAATATTACCTGTTCAAACAAGAGAGCCACTACCTCAATGTTCACGCTGAAGCATTCAATTATTTGAATGGCATGCAACATCTATGCCCTGGGTTTGACATCTGCCAAATTATTTAGGTCGGCAAAGGTTTGAGCCGCATTTTCAAAGGAAATATGATCTTGCCCAGTCAGCTGAACGACAGGTTTGCAGTGAACCAAAGACTACTTGACGACGAGCATTCCTGTTTCAGGCGTGAGACAGGTTTTCAGGCATACATTGCACTGGGGATCCCAGAGGTAAATCCTATTGGCTAAATAGCTTAGGAAAAGTAGATTTTAGTTTCATTAATTTTCATTATGTAAAGCTAACAATAGTTTCTATATATTACATACTATAGTATAGTATTACTATAGTATTACACACTAATAACATGTAAGAAGAAAACTATTGCGATGATATTTATAACGGAAAGGAGATGAATGAGGTATCATGTATATTGGTCAATTTATGTTATTTGTTAACATGTTTATCTAATATTTAGAGATAAAAATCATAAATTAATTCTATATTTTTTGGTATGTATGAGAAAGAAAAAAATTGTTTATAATTTTAAATTTTATTTATAGAAGTCGATATTATTGATTTTCAAGAAAGTGGCTTAGTATTATGTAATGTTGATTTAGTTTGCTAGTTAGTATTGTGATTTTTTTTATATTGATGTATGGATGAGCATGCATAATTGGTTTTTATACTCAAATCAAACATATCCACATAATATTCCCATATTGACCATGTTGATATCCCTATATTCTACTATGTTGTACATATAAAACAAACTTTGATAGATGCAAATTTACTACATGCATGCAAGACTATATGATGGAGGAAATTATTAAAACACTTTCATTAAATAAGTTGATTATAATAAAAAATATGCAAGAAAGAGTACACATAAATATTTGAAGAAGCTAACAAGATATTAGGGACTCAAAGACATATTAAATCTTGTAGGATTTGAGAAAGGGATTCTACGTGTTAGTAAATAAATCAAGTTTTTTAAATAATAGAAAAATGAAGCCTATTCTACTCATGGTTAAAACACAAACATATGTCACACTTTTAACAGCTTAATAGTTTCAAGCGAAACTGCTTTGCCCTAAACAGTTTCGAGTAAAACAATTTTTTCCAAAACCATGTGGTCTATACGTGACATATATAGTCTCAAGTGAAACACTTTCACCCAAAATTATAAAATAAAAAAATTTCTTTTAAAAGTTTAAAATGTGCCTCAATTTACATGTAAGGTTTCGAGCAAAACCATTTCAGTCCAAAGTGTTATGATCGAAACCCTTTTGACTGTAACTATTTATGTGTCTGCTTATGTGCTAGCTTAACCACTCTTTTGGGGAAAATTTAGAAGGAATTCAACTTCAAATTTGAATTTCTCCAACTAGGGATAATTTCATAAAAATCTAAAGACACCCTTTTGTAGAGCTCAAAGTCTAGAATCTAAAAATATTTTTTAATGTTTTGATTAATTTTTTTTTCTCAGTAAAAGGCACAAGGCCTATATATATTATATTATATTTATAAAAAGATGTACATTTTTATCAACAAAATAGGCAGGAGAACCAAAGTAGTTCTGATATTTCAATCTACTTTGCGTAGACATCGACTAGCCTCAAAAAATTCATACGAACTATGTAAGATAAGAAGTAATCTAAACAACCTTGCATATGATTTCTAGTTATTTCATAGTTCGACTATAACCAAGGAACAAAACAGCTGGAACACAATACAAAGGAAACACTGTATTAAAAAAATTGTCAACTTTGGGAAAACCGAGCAGCTATTCCTCCATGCAATGTTTTGATTAATTTATTATGATTGTTTTTAAATTTACTGTAAATAGGTTTTTTAATAATCAAACATGAGGTTGATTAGATATTAAAAAATATTAAAATGTATTCAAAAAAATTGAAAAATATATGGTGCACTAGAGGAGAGAATCCTCTTCAAAATGGTATAATTTATTTTTTCAAAAATGATAAAAAAAATTAGCCAACAGTTGATGTGCCATGAAAACTATGGCGTTCTGTTAAAGTTTCACTTAAAAATGTTATATTAAAAAAATATATTTATAGATTTTTTTTCGAGGCACTAGATATTGAAGTTAGCTATTTTGGGGGGGAAATTAAAAAAAAAAATTGCTCATTTTTTTGTGATGTCTCATTGATCTCACTTTTTATTAAAATTTTCAATAGTTCAAATTCTACTCTTAAATTTACAAAAAATATCAAACCATTTTTTTAAAATTACAAGTATAAACTTCATCAAGAGTTCTACATTTCATTAGTTTATGTCATTTTAAAATTTAAAATATAAAGGCCACTTTATGGGGTCAATTTTTTTTTTTTGTGTTGGTCATTTCCTTTATAAAGTGTGACACAAGTTTGTACTTTTATCCTCATTGTAGATTA
This sequence comes from Sequoiadendron giganteum, assembly GCA_007115665.2. Taxonomy (NCBI): domain Eukaryota; kingdom Viridiplantae; phylum Streptophyta; class Pinopsida; order Cupressales; family Cupressaceae; genus Sequoiadendron; species Sequoiadendron giganteum. The sequence continues at coordinate 396,845,098 of CM021103.1, forward strand.
GTGTTATATAGGTACAAGTCATTGAATAAGAATATTTTTTCAAGAAACATTTGATAGAAGCTAAGAAATTGTTACTATGAATATGTATTACTAAGAACAAACATTATGCAATAGAATCTTATAATTATATGTATTGCCCTTAAAAATATTTTAAAGCAATGGTGAGGTTATTCCTTCCATGCATAGAGCATTAAAGGAAAAATGTTACAATATGTTAAACATTTACTATTACCAACTTAATTAAGAATTTATTTATGATGGAGCCATATTACATGACACTTTACCATTATGTACATTGAATCAGTATGCTACATTAGTAGGAAAATTTAGGTTTGAGTTTCTAAACAATAATCACTTCAAATCATTAGACATTAATTCACAATTTGCTAATGATGTCATCTAGAATTAGATCCTTAATAGTTATTTTTCATAATTGAGGTAAGAATATGAAAAACTAGTGGAAAAAATTAGAGTAAGCCCTACAAAAATGACTTTTAACTACAACCATAATAAAACATATGAATGAAAATTATTGATACAAAATTAAATATTAATGAAATACCAATTTAAAGCAACAATCACTAATTTGTGAGTCACTAGCATTGAGATCTAGAATGAGATCCTAAATATTTATTTGAGATAAAAATAAAAACATCAATGGGAAAAATCACAAGGATAAACTATATATAATTGTGATTGCTAATAAAAATTATAATGAAATCTATCAAAATAAATCGTGAATGTAAAGTTTAATGAGAATTGAGTATTCTCTCAAAATAGTGGATGACAATTAAAGATTTACTAACAATATAATCTAGTACAGATGTGATACCCCTCCATGTTGTGGACATTGACTCTGTTTAGATAGACCGATGATGACTCATTTAGTTTATATGATTTGGATGATGTTTATGTTATGATGATTTACTTTATAAAATAATGCTAGGAGTAACTTATATCTTATGTTAATGATTTTTTTTCCATTTTGATTAGTTATTTATGGATAGTAACCCTGGTATTAATGATTTTAGTTAGATTACGAGATATGACATATTATGTCTTATGTGTTTGATCTTGATTATGGTGAGAGGGGATGATGTCTCATCACTCTCTTTGGGGAGACATGATATGTCACAATTTATCTTCACTAGTGTGCACGTGAATATTTATATGTTATGTTGTATATGCCTTCATCTGTGATGTAGGGTTGTAGGTGCAGGGCATTGAATCCACCTAGCCTTACAGGTTTGAGCGTTCCTACCCAATTTCAATGGAGGTTGTAGGAGATATCATATTGGCCCATTGTTCCTACCTTAACCCTTTTGCTCGATATTAGAGCAATGAGCCCAGTCTGTGTCTACTCGATTGGTTGGCCATTTAGGCAGTTTCATGATCTTGATTAAGCATATTGGATTTATGTTATGATGAATTCCACCTTATGTCTGTCATTTTGCGAATAATCAAGTTATTAATTCTATAGTTGCTTTTATTATTAATAATAATTTAATCCTTATACGTATTTGTTTATGCTTAATAACTATTTAATTTAATAAATAATTTATTAAAACTTTAATATTTAAATTATAAGGATTTTGTAAGTCAATAAATAATTAATATTCAATTTATAATGTTTACTTCAAATTTAATTTATTTAAACTATATAACTTAATTAATAAATTCAACTTATGTTATTAAGTTTTGTTTATTTGTCGGTTTGGTTGGTTTTGGTTGGTTGTGGGAAGTTTTATTTCCCTAGAGGAAATTTGTGTAAGGAGGGCTCTCTATGTGGAATTGTTTTGGTGGGGAGGCTTTTGGATTTTGGATTAAAATTTGTTTTGATTTGGAGTTTGGTGGAAGGAAGATTGCTGGACTAGAATAAGGACTTGGGAAAAACTTTGGACTCATCCGCAACCACCATAAGCTGGAGGACGAATTAGAGGTAGGATATATTATCCTCACCTCTGTGTCTTCCTCTATGTCTTTCGCCATGTTTATTATGTGATTGGATTTTGGATTGTGCATTTTATATTCTCTTTGAGCATAAGAAATTAGATTTATAATTCTACATCCTTTTTGTTCCCTGCCAATAAAATAGTCTAATTGCATCGTCCATAACTCCATTTCTACAAAATGGGTTAGTGATAAATTTAAAAAGTTTATTCGCCTCATTTTCTTCTAATCTCTGTCCAAAAATATCAAAATTCTAGATCATATTTTTTGAGATATGTTTGAAACATGGGGCCGCTGTTAGGCTACTCCCCCATGGCTGCAAATGCCTTTGTTTCTCTCTATAGCTAGCCAATGAATGATTAACATTTGAGATTAATTTAACACCTTATTATAATGTTTAAATTGATATTTAGGGTGTGAATAAAGTGCATTATTTTATTGTATAGTTTTTTTTATATCCCAACAATTGCTTATTCATTTATTTTTATTTTTTCGTTTATGGCCTTCATTTATCATGGTCAATTGTAGTCAATGGATTTATAGTTCATGTGAATAAATTAATGTATCTTTTAATTGTTATATGTATATTCGGTTATAAATTTCATTTACGAATTTATGATAAATAATGTTATTAGTTTTGTATCTGGATGTTATAAAAAAAAGAGGGGTAAAAACTTTATTAAACCAAGGAAAAGTACAAAGCAAGGCCATTACACAGCCCTATTTAGATCCACCAAGTGGTCCAACTATTGAGACAAATCAGGGGGTAATTGATCCTGATCCAGCACATTCCAGTCCTGAAGATGATCTGAAGCCCATTTAGCCAAACCATCTGCAACACCATTCCATTCTCTAAGAATATGAGTAAAAGTAATGAACTCCAGAGAAGTACAAAGGTTGAGAATCTCTTCCACAATCAGAGCCAACTGCCAACTAACATCATCTAAATTTTGCCTATTCAATAAGTTCACAACAACCTGGGAATCAGATTCACAAATGAGCCTGCGCCACCCCAATTGACTTCCACGCTTCACTGCCAAAAGGATAGCCTGAGCCTCCATAAGATTATTAGAATGAAAACCCTTATACACCGAGAAGATAAACTAAACATCACCAAAGCTATCCCGACCAACCGCACCAATACCAGCATGACCAGGGTTTCCACGAGAAGAGCCATCAATATTAAGCTTAAGGACCCCCTGAGGAGGAGGGGACCATCCTCCCTCCCTATTAACCTTTGGGGTAGGATGGTGACATCTGTTGTGCCTGAGCTATTGTTGCAGAGGAGGAAGATGGAGATGTTTAAAACAATCAACATCAGAAGGGGCCACTAAAACAGACAAATCACACTTAGCAGCAACAGTTTCACCCAAGGAATGCATAATTTTTTGCCATAGACGAGGGGCCACCAATAACACAACCTAAAAAACCCGACAATTCCTCTCCAACCAAAGATTCCAAATAATGAAGGAAGGTACAATCCCCTAGGTAGCTTGAAGAAAGGAAGTAGAAACCGGGGACCTGCCCCAGCGATCCACAAACTTAGCTAACGAGCAAACATGCCAGCAGGGCATATTCCACACCCCCACCAAAAATGTCAGATCTCCCTAGTATAAGAGCATTGGAAGAAAAGATGAGAGACACTTTCTTCTGAATTACAACATAACACACATCTTGAGGGACCTTGGAATCCACGCTTGCAAATATTATCCCAAGTAAGACACCTGCTCTGAGCCACTAACCACATGAAGAAATTGCACTTAGGCCAAGCCAACTTATGCCATACTTGCTTCCACCAAGGGACCTCAATATCTCCAAACAATTTCCTACCCAGCTGCTCATAGCCAATAGACATAGAGTACTTCCCAGACCTATCAGAGCCATCCCAAGCCAAAATATCTGGGCCCTGCAAAGAATTACAAGCATGGGAACCCAAAAGCTGAGCAAACTCTCGCCTACACCCCTTAGCCCCCCTAGGAGGCCATTCAGCATGATGCTTCCAGCGAAAGGTAACCATAGGACCACTATGCTCAACAATCTTGTAATGCTCCATGGTGTCCCAACTAGCAGTAGTAAAAACATCACAAAGGGGATAAAGATGAGGATAATCAGAAAGAAGGGGTGGGTGACCATCCCAAGCATCAAACCAAAAAAGAGCCTGAGATCCTGATTGACAGATCCAGAAAAGAGCATGCTTAATCAACTGAGCCCCCACTTTCAAAGTATTCCAAATCATAGAGCCACTCCCCTCCAAAGGATAGTGAGGGACCTCAAAAGAAGCAACACCTCTAAGATACTTATGGTTAAGAATCTGAGCCCATAACTGGTGTTGATTAGTGCACCAACGCCAATAAAGCTTAGCAACAAGAACCTAACCATTCAGAATAGCAGAGCATAAGCCAAGACCCCACTCCTGCTTTGGTCTACACACAGAATCCCAATTAACAAGACTCCACTTAGAGGACATCAAGTTGCCACTCCAAAGGAATTGATGAGAGAGAGCATCAAATTCCCAAAGGAAATACATAGGGGCCGAATGAACAAAACACCTGTAGATAGGGAGGGCCTAAATAACCGTCTTAAGGAGAGTAACTCTAGCAGCTGTAGACAATGACTGATGAGTCCAATGAGTTACCTTCTTTCTCAAATTGTCAAGCAACAACTTCCTGGAAGACCGGGGCTGCCTACCAACAACAAGAGGAATCCCCAAATAGACAAAGGGAAGAGACCCAATTTGGAACTGCAAAATTCCAGCAATCCTTCGTTGGAGAGCCTGGGGAGTATTAAAGAAGAAAATAGAGGACTTCTGCTCATTGACTTACTGACCCAAAGCACCAAGGTAGATATCCAAAGCATGCCTGAAAGATTGAGCTTCACGAATACGGGCCAACCCGATAAGGGAATTATCAACCACAAACTGGAGATGAGAAAGCATTGGAAGACCCATCCCCCACCGCCAACCATGAATCAAACCTTGAGAAACTTGGAATTTAAGGAAGCGACCAAGCCCCTCTGCCAAGATAATAAAAAGATAAGGAGAGAGCGGATCCCCCCGACGAAGGCCCCTAGAAGCACCAAATAGCTCAGAAGGCTCACCGTTCACAATAACCAAAAAGGAGGAAGAAGTCACACAACTCCTAGTCCAATTCACCCAATCTAAAGAAAACCCAAAGGCCAACATAATCTTCTGAAGAAATCCCCATTTAACTCTATCATACGCTTTGGCCATATCCAGCTTAATGAACATAGACCTGACCTTAGAGATTGCCATGGAATGATTGACCTCAGAGGCAACCACCACTCCATCCAAAATTTGACAGCCCTCCACAAAGCCTCCTTGCTCCTTAGAAATAACAGTAGATAAACAAGACTTAAGCCTTTCCACAATCAACTTCGTAACAATCTTATACACCACATTGCAGAGCGCAATAGGTCTAAAGAAATCAAGCTGATCAGCTCCATCTTTCTTGGGAATGAGAACCAGAAAAGTAGCATTTAGGGCATGAAGCATCTACTTATTATGAAGAGACTCACAAACCACCTCCAACAAATCCATCTTCAAAATATCCCAAAACTCTTGGAATAATTCAACAGGGAAACCATTAGGGCCAGGAGCTTTCCCCTTATTCATCCCAAACACAACCTCCTCCACTTTAGACAAAGTAATCGGAGGGATCAAAGAAGCATTCAAGTCATTAGAGATCAAAGAAGGAATACAAGAAATGACCATGTTTTCATCAGCCTCAGCAAGGGGAGAGTCCTTAGTGAATAGAGCAGAGTAGAACTGATGGGCTTCTCTGGACAAAGCCTATTGCGAAGATATAGAAGAGCCCTCATGATTGACAAGAGAAGGGATATGACATTTATTCTGATGAGCCTACACATAATGATGAAAGAAAGCAGTATTCTTGTCACCCTCTTGAAGCCAGTCAACCCTGGCCTTTTGTTTCCAAAAAATTTCTTCACGAAGATCCCACTCCTCCACTAGTTTCAGGGCCTGGGACTCAACATACCCAAGAGCCTCTGAAAAACTCAAATCCCTAATCTGGCGAGTAATAACAACAAGGTTCTCCTGCGCTTCCCTTTTTGTTGCCCGTAAATTGCCAAAGCACGCTCTATTCCAACGCTTAAGATGAAACTTGACATATTGCAGCTTCTTGATGAAAGCATACATAGCAGTACCATATGCAGGAGCTCCATCCCTCCACCTGACCAACCGGATTATATAAGGACGAATCACGCAACCACATAAGCTAAAATTTGAAAGGAGGGTTCTTAGAATTAGGGAAAGAAGAAGCAGAAAAATTAATTGGCCAGTGATCTGAGCCACACCAATCTAGGATCTTAGAGCAAGTGACCAAACTGCCCCCAAACCAAAAGCAAGAGACCAGAAATCTGTCCATCCGCTCTGAAATTGCAGCAGGCCCACTCCGCTTGTTATTCCAAGTAAAAATGCCATTAGAGGGTTTAATGTCAATAAGAGCAAGAGAATCCACATTAGCACGAAACAGATCAGACACAAGACCTAGCTCGAAAGCCCCCCTCTTTTCTTCTCCAAACACAAGACATAATTGAAATCTCCTGCTAAGATCCAAGGCAAATAAGGTGCACAAGACCTAACATACCTGATATGGGCCCAAAGCTGGATTTTACCATGAATATCAATCAGAGCATAAACATTACTAACTAAAATAGTCTCACCAGATTCCAAAATAGAAGCCACCACAAAAATAGAGGAATGGCTAGAGATCCACCAATGAGGAACAACCTTATGAGGATCCCAAAAAAGAGCCAAACCTATGGAACTGCCCCTAGACCCAATACACTAGCACTGCCCAGAACCCCAAATACAAGGAGAAAACTGAAGCATGAGATCCACCTGAAGCTTGGTCTCCTACACAGAAAATATCTGGAGAGTGAACCCTAATCAGCTCCTGAATAGCCTTTTGTCGGGAGGTGCTATTCAACCCCCTTACATTCCATGACAGAATAATCATGAGGAAGGTTGGACAAAGTGGGCCTCAATGGTCTTAACCGACCCCAATTCCACCAACAAATCCCTAGTAAATTTAGCTTGTGTGCATCCTTCTTACGACCAACTTTAGAGGAATTATCGAAATGCCCCTTTTTTAGAGGGCGTTGTAGCACCCCAAGACTAGGAGACGTACCCCGACCTCTACCTAAAGACAACGCCTCCTTAGTCAAATCCGCTAAAACAATATCATCCTGTAGAACTATAGAAACATCAGGAGGCCCGACACCCCCCCTGCACCAACAGCGGAGAGTTATCCTTAACAACAATAGCTTGCTCCATCCCTGTATCTATTTTAGTGGCTCCAGTCAAGATCTCAGCTAGGATCCCCTCCTCTAAGGCCAGACTATCCAGAACCTCAAAACGGTTGAAACCCTGATCACTCTGTTTATCTTTAAAGGGTCGCTTCTGACTTTCCCCTTAGCTTTTGACTTAATAGGAATAAAACCATCATTCGGTCCCCCCTCAATCATAGGTGCCTTGCCCTTATCTCCCTTCTCAGCTGAAGGCTCCGAAGAAGGAGGAGAAGAAACCCCCACCATTCTAGTAGTCCTAGGACATTGGCGTTGAAGGTGTCCATACTCATGACAAAATCAGCATCGAAAAGGGAGGGACTCATAATCTAACTGCTGAATCCACGAGGCTGAGTGAATACAAATTTGCAAAGAATCTGGCAATGGATTATTTAAATCAATTTCAACACAAATGTGAGCAAATGAAAATACCTTTTTATCCAAAGTATTATGAGCAATGGTAGCCGACTTCCCTAACAAAGCAACAATCCTCTACAAAATATCCTCTCTCCAAAACTCCAATGGTAGCCATGGCAGACAGAGCCACATAGGAACCCAGGAAGGCAGGTCCTCAGCTGCATTGAATCCTCCATGCCAGGGTTTCATGAACAATCCCAGATGATTGTAAAAGTACGCCCCCCCCTCAAAAACACGGTTGCGATCTGACATGCAAGAAAAATCAACCATGAAAAAACCATTCCCAGCCACCAAAATATCAAAGTCACCTTCAACTTGCCAGGATCTACGAATCCAAGACTCCAAAGCCGAAAGGGGGATATGGATACCCAGAAATTTACAGATAATAACATGTTGGCTCCAATAAGAAAAGTCTTCTTGCATAGATTTCAGAGAAATAACCAAAATTGGGTGATCTTGAATTTGCAGGAAACACCCATTAACCTTTTTAAGCTTAGAGCTCTCACCCAGATACAAGGAATCCATCGGCGGAACATGTACATTCGAAAAGGAAGTCGGAGATGGATTCACACTCGAAAGCATCAAAATCTTGGAGACCCCAGCCATAACTTCACACCCAAAACCCACCACACCAGCATCCACACCCCACACACCAAAAACCACACCCTTCACCGCCGGTAGTAACCCCACATAGCACCCCACACGCTAGACCCCACACCGTACGCAACACATCACACCCCTCCACACCCAACACACCACCGCACCCCACCCCACCCCACCCCACCCCACCCCACCCACACTCGTGAGTAGCAGTAGGTTGTAGGCACCCGCATAGGAGGCACACATGTAGCAGGAGGTACACACACAACAGGAGCTAGGGCATCGCTGCCCTAGCAGCAGACCATCACGAAGCAGCAGACCATCATGCCATTGTCAATAGATAGCGTATCTGGACGTTATAATTATTTATTTAATAGGTTAATTATTTGCTTTGAAATTTAATAAATTTAAAATTTATATACATTTGGTAATTAATATATGTAATTTGCCATATTATTCTTTTGGTTAAGTGTTTGAATAATAAATTGATTGAATTAAATTTGAATATTATATTCAATGGTTTATATTATTTAATTGGTTGATTTAATAAGTTGGGATTAATTAAACTCAAATATTATATTTAATTTTTTATATTATTTAAATTTATTAAGTGTAGGGTGAAATTTAAGAAATATAATTTTATTACTGAAAGTTAATTATTCTTTGAAGTGTTAAATAATATAATGTTATAATTAATATATTTAAATTATATGACCTTGTGTTATAATCTAGGATGAGCTTTATGTGTGTTGCATTTTGTTTAATGTCATGTGAAATTTATTCTCTTTTTTTGTATTCTTGTCATGTTGGAAGTAAACTATGGTATCTATGTATCCTATGTGTCTTGTGGGGGATATTGTTATTGTAAGTCGAGATGCAGTGAAATCATTGGTCCTGATGTGGACCTCTCTTTGATGATGTTGAAGTTGTGGCACCCTTGTCTTTTGTTGGTTTGGGGAGACTTAGTGTTATAAGGGGGAGTGGCTCTCCATGGTGGTCGGGATCCTTAAGTGATGGCCATGACAATCCATAGGAAGAGTTGTTCTAATAAGTGATAACCTAAATAACGAACTAGGGGGTTTGGGTAGTTAATCACATTAATCAAGATAATTTCATGCCCCACTCATGGCTCGAGTGCTCGTTCAGGCTCGAGATGAGATGGGAAGGCCTGGAATGGCAAGACCAACTACCTTGTCTTCACGAAAGGTATGTTAGTTCCACATGAGTCTTGTATGGGGGCCACGGGTTGAGAGAGATTTTTAGGACAACCCAAGATGGGGGTGGGGGTCTATGAAGATCTACCAAGACAACCCATATCAAGCTATGTGATGAAACTCTTCCCTTGAGAACACTAGTGTCCTATTTATGTTGCATGGACCTTTTGGAGTTATCCTCGTGATGTGAATTCATTTCTTGTGCTTGTTGTTGTCCATACCCTATGGAGATAGGTGGTGAGATTGTATTGTGTATCCTTTTTTGGTGTGACTGTGGGCCATATGTCTATCTCCTAGCACGGGGAGTGGTCCTTCGAGTCCACATGGTCGGGTGGTAGATGCCTTCTTCCATTGGGTATTTTGGACATGTTCTTGCATGGATTTGAGTTGCTTCATTCTTCAAATGTTTCTCCTAGATGCAGTCTATTGGTAGATTAGGAGATGATTCTTATATTCTTGTATTATTCAATCATGATGTAATTGTAATTCTGGACACACCTGTAAGGTGGACGTTGTATCTATTAAGTAATAATGATGTTATTTTGATGTAACTTAAATGTGATGTTTTTATAGGACTTATGATGTAAATTGCAATGGTGTTATTATGGGGTTTGCAATAGTATAATTAATCTCTTGTCATAGGAACATTTGGATTTGGGATCTAAAATGAACCTAGTCTTTTAGAGTAAGTGAATCCATTCAGTGGTTTAGTTCAGTAGATATAAATGGAATGCATCTTTAGTTTATGTTAGTTATCATTTAGAGATAGATGGGTAGTCAGAGCGGTGTTATGCCTTGCATAACCACCCCATCTTTTTCCTTGGTCAAAATGGGTCCCCCTTTGTTATTTTTGTACTTAGTTGTTTTTGAAACAAAGTTTGGAGTCTAGTTTTTCCAATACTTTGTTTTTCCTTGGCTTCTTTATCGGAATCACAACCGGAACTGAATCGGGTTCTAAAAGTTCTTTTGAGGCTTGTTTTTGGTCCTATCCTGATAGTCTTTTCTTTGCCTTTGTTTTGGTCTTTAGCGGAAGTGGAGCCGGAGTGGGAATTAGGATGGTTGTTATCAAAATTTGCAAAATCACAATTGATTCCGATCCTACCTCCGCTATTTTTATTTTTGCTTAGTCTCAGTTGTTGTGTTTTGTTGTATTAGGTTGGTGTTTTACTTAACTTTCTGTATTTGCTTTTGTTTTGTTTTTAGTTGGCGGACTCGGAACCGGAATGAGAATGGGGTTTGGAAATTTTATAAATTTGAGATCCCGATTCCATTTTAGTTCTGCCCCCGCCACTTTTTGTCGTTGACTTTTTGACTGAAGCACACTGTAGATGAGTGTTTGTTCTCTTACAGTTCCGACTCCGCCTTTACTGCACTTTAAATGCATTAATGATGGTTGTCAGTGTAGGTAGAAATTCACATATTTACCTTTATTAAGGGTTAAGCTGATCATTATTGTTATTGTTAAAGATCTAAGAGCACGAAAGAGCAGTAGTAGAGTTTGTTTTGAGCAAATTGATCGAGATAGAGAAGGGATTATGTGCAAATCGATTCAGAAAGTTAGCACGGGTTTGTTTGCGTTTGAGGTAGGTTTCTTATCTATGTTGTTCATTGTTGATTTATGGTCGTGTTTGTTTTGTTTTGCTTTATATTTGCTTGTATATTCGATCATCTTGTTTTAAGACAAACCTATGATTATTGATATGATTGAATGAGCAGGTTTTTTTTGTTTGGTTTTGTTTCTTTTGCTTTAAATCTTTGTTGTCTTGTATGTTCGTGTCGTTTCTTTCTATTTTTAGGTCACCGTCGCTTTCACGTCTTAATCGTGATTGCATCGTGTTTGTTTTTGGTTTGCAGTGAGTTAGATTTAGGTTTTAGGTTTTAAATGTTGATTAGTTAGATTAGAAGTTACAGTGAGGTAGATTAGAGATTTTACAGTGAGTTAGGGTAGATTAAATTTAATTAGGGTTTCGTCGTCTGGTAGAATGGCAGGGTTTAAACCCATGCCCTAGTTTTTGTCAGGTTTGTTAGATTAGGGTTTCGTTGGTCTCTGTAATCGCTTTTAAAATGATTTAAAAAATGATATCCTAAAAATGTAATTTTTCCCCATGGTCATATGAGTGTAGTGTTTTTAGAGCCCCTTTTCGTTTTAAAGCGACCTAGGTTTTAATCATGAAGTTGTGTTGAAAATGAATAAAGTATTTGATGATGTCATGATTAGCATAGGTGGAGGTGGGATTGGAGTAGATTATGGACCTAAGAGTTTTGTTTTATAAAAGTCATCGATTCCATTTTTATCTCGTTTCTGATTCCGAGTTCTAAAAATTTTTCCTTGAAATATATGATAACATAGGCGGAGGCAGGATCAGAACCAATCTTGAACTTAAGAATTTTGTTTGCAAAAGTTATCGATTCCATTCTCATCCTGTGTCTGGCTCCGCATATAATGGGAAAGTCTTTCTTCAAAGTAACAATAACCTAATCGGAGGCAGAGGTGGAATAGAAATAGAATATGGAAAAAATGAAAATTCGAAGAAAACTAAATCCATTTTTTGTTCTGATCCCGGTTCCGATAACCTCCCCGGCTCCGACTCTAAGCCCATTTGTTATTAGTGAAGTTTCTATATTAGTTTTTGCTTTGAGTCCGGCAGTGTTGTAAAAGAGATTCTTTTGAGCTTCTATCTGGTTCTGACTCCAATGTATGTGTAACAGGCATGTTTTAAGAGTATGTTTGATAATGATATATGAAGATCTAATTAGAGGTTTTCTTGCAGGAAAATTGAAAGATGTCAGGAACATCAGGAGAAGCTGCTCGAAGGAATCAACCGGTTGGAACATCAAAGATAGCACCAAAAATAAAGAAGGTGAAACCAGAACAGTTGCCTTATACATTGAGGTATGATCATAGATATCCAGTGGTGAAAGTGAGCAAGGTGGAATCAGACTAGTCAGATATCACAGATACTAATCTAGGCCAGTATAGCTTTGAAGAATTACATGAAGAGACCTTTGTAGAACGAGCAAACTTGACAGGGAGAACACAAAGGATTGTTGACTCTGGTCTTGCACATATCATTGTGTTTCCTTTATCAGTCCAGTGTCCGGAGTTGATATTGAAAGTAGCCAGTACTTACAATCCTACTACAAGATTATGCATGGATTCACAAAATAATGTGATTATAGATCTTACTCCGCAAATGTTCCAAAGTATATTTAACGTTCCTGATCCCAAGAACTTGGTGTAGCTAACTGAAGCAGAGGCATTGGAGAAATATAACAAGCATAAAGACTCCAATAAGTCTCACTTAAACAAAAAGTGGTTAAGCACAGAGAAGAAATCTTTAAGCAAGCTTGCAAACTAGCCAAAGAGGGCAGATTTCAAGAAGGAGATATCTAATTTGATATTAATGTTGTCTAGAGTGTTTGGGAAGAGAGATGCCTTCCACTTCAAGGAATGGACGTTTCATTTCATTCAAGTAATCTTTCAGGGTGATTACCAGTTTGATTGGTCAATGATTGTTTCTAATGCCATACATGATCAGCTCACAAGGGTTAGACAAACTAAATCTTTCTTCATGACATCTTACATTGTGTATGCAGCAGCAAGGTTGGGGATTTTCCCAGGATTGAATAAGGTGGGCATGATAGGAGCCTTGGATGGACAAAATAAAGTGTGGGAGCACTATGATCAGTTGACTCTTCAGGTGGCTGAGACTCATTTTAGGAGAGTCAATGATGCCTTTTTTTATGTGATCATCAATCAATTGAATGGAGATGCAGGGTATCGATTAAGTCAAGAAGCCATGGCATTCATTTCTGAATGGGGAAGTTGGTACATCCAATACCCCAAATTTACATACTTCAGATTGTTTGGCTTTGAAGGTCATCCCCATTTGCTTCCAAGATGATGCAATAACAGAATAGTGCTTATGGAGTTTGTGTATCAAGCCATTGGAGTTAATGCTAGGTTTGGGATCAAGCACAAGACATGATGCCATAAATTTCCCATGACACTGGGTGAATATAATTGTCAACACTTGAAGGGAGCAAAGGTGGTTTGTAATGAGTTGATACAATTGAAATTGGGATTGTATACAGCTCGGAAGTATTTTGATCCAAAGAAGAAGATGTATGCCTTATTACCTTCAGTGTTTACTAGACACTTTAATCTGTTAGAATACTTTTGGTGTGATCGGCAGGATGAGTATGACTTGAGGAAGAAGAATTATGAGAGATTATCAGTCTCACTCATGTCAGAGCTTGGTATTAAAGAAAATATTCCTGACACTTTGGTGGATGATGGAATTGTATTAGATCCCTCATATGAAGCCTTGAACATTGGCACCAAAAGCTTAGATCCAATAGACTGGAATGAGGAAGAAACAATTGATATTAAGAAAATTGGAAGAACAGTCTTGGATAGAAGTGTGCAATGGTTAATGTTGAGAACTCCAGCTCCTCAAGAACCAGCTCTTAAGAAGGGTAAAGGGTACAAGAGGATTAAAAGAAAGACACCTCCCAAAGAGCCATTGGAATTTTTTCCTCCTGATGTTGAAGAAATAGAACTTGAGGTGGTCGATGAAGAAGAAGAGGCACCAGAGGGAGATGTTCCAATAGAATTTGTTGTTGCTAGGCCCACATTGGGTGAGTCATCTATTCAAGCCCCACTTACAAGGAAAAGGAGTAAAGAAGTTCAATAAGGAGCTCTTCATACCATGGCTGAAGATGCTAAAGGAAAAGAAGTGGAGGAAGAATTTGTAGAAATTGAGATAGACTCGGATGAAACTCTTTCAGAGAAGGATCTGCAAGAAAATATGCCTTTAGAGGGGACTATTGAGCAGATTCTGACACAAGAGGAGCAATGGAAACTATTTGAAGATGCTACAAGAGATTCTGATGCAAGGGCTACAGCGGAGAAGCAAAAGGAAATGGATGCTAAGGTGCAAGCTGATGCTCTACTTCACCAGTAGCAATTAAAGGCAAAAGAAATTGAAACAAGGGCAGCAACTGATGAAATAGAGAAGCAAATGAGGCAACAAGAGCATGAGATCAAGGTCAAGGCAGAAAATGACAAGTTAGAATTGATACAGAAGATCCATGATCTTGAGGAGGAGAAAGCAAGAAATCAGAGGGAAAAGGAAGCCCTGGTTGCTAGACTGAAGCTTGCAGAGGAAGCTCGATAGAAAGAACAAGAAGCTGAAGCTCTAAAAAAGAAAAGAGATGCTGAAGAGCTAGTAAAGAAACAACAAGCTGAAGAAGAAAGGGAAAAGGTAGAGAAGCTCAAGGCCTTAGAAATGGAGAGCATAGAGAAAGAGAAACAAAAGGTTTTGGAAAAAGAAAGATTAGAAAAGGAAGTTCAAGAAAGACAAAAGGAGGAAGAATCCGAAAGGATAAGAAAGGAAAAAGAGGCCGAAGAGCTGATTAGGAAGCAATAGGAAGAAGAAGCAGAAGCTGAAAAACTTAAAGCTTTAGAGGCAGAACGGTTAGAAAGGGAGACTATAGAAAGAGAGGCCTTATAAAAAGAGAAGTTAGAGAAGGAAAAAATGAAGAAGGATTAGATGGAAGAAGAGAGATTGAGAAAAGAAGAAGAAGACAAGAAAGTGCAAGAACAAAGAGATAGAGAAGAGGCTGAGAAGCTGGTGCAGATGCATGTGCTGCAAGAGCAACTAGAGAAAGCAAAGGTTGATTCTCAACCTAAAGTAAATGTTCATCCACCCTCTACAATTACTGCTTCTTCTTCCATGATGATGATGGCTCCCAGTGCTCCTATATGGTTGAAGTTAGACCTACAGAAGAGAGCTAGAATACCTCCTCAACCTCTTAATTGGGAGGACATGATGAAGGGAATTATATAGGAAAGGCCTAAGAAGAAGGCTAAAGTCTTACATTCTACTAGAATCAAAGATAAAGGGGAGATAGTTGCTGAATGTGCCATGCCTATGACTGAAAAGGAGGTAGGGGATATGTAGCTAACAGACTATCAATTGAGTACAGTTAATTTGGGAAGACCCACTAGGAATCAACAAATGAATCTGATTGATGTGGTTGCTTCAACAACTAAATCAAGAATGATGAAGGACAAACAAAAGAAAGATGAGCTTAAGGCTCAATTGGATTAGTTACATTCATTCTTGAAGAGTGTCTCCTCTCCAAGGTCACAACAAGTTGCAGCTATTGAGACTCCTGTTTTGCTAAGCAAAAAGGAGGTTGATGATTTGGTGCAGGTTAGAGGAAAGGCGGAGATGGTAGACAAATGGATAGACAAATTGAACCAAGAGGTAGGAGAGATTTTAGTGAAAGGGTTTGAAGCCTATAAGGATACTGAAAGATTGATTAAAGAGATGTATCAATAGATTGAGGCATCAAAAAAATAGGAAGAATAGTATAAGGAGTATGGTGAAAAGTTAGAAAAGATAAATACATTGCCTCTAACAACTCTTCTGGAACAGTCTATACTTGAAGATGATAACAAATACTTTGTAGAGAATACTTCTCTCATACTCAAGTTTAGGACTAGCTTTTTGAGCAAGCATAAGGATGAGATTCAGGAAGTTGTAAATAATTTGACTGAGCAATTAGAAGAATTAGAAGCAACTATTGCTATTATTATGGATATAAATGCATTTACAAAAGAGGGCATGCCTTTTAACCAAATAAAGGAAAAATGGGATGAAAGATACCAAGGACTTATGCAAAAGGGAGATGATGGCGGAGAGCTGATGTTAGATCGACTTGTAGAGGTCAAAGAGGAGATAAAGGCTACAGGGAGAGAATTAATAAAAGTGAAAAGTATGAAGGAGTTTGCTGCAGTTGAGTTGGATCAGATCAAGTTTGAAGATGACTGGATTGATGGGCTAGAGATGGAGACTCTACAGCAAGTGTTCACTAGTTACGATAAGTTCTTAGCGGATCCAGCTTCACATGCATGAATCCTTACATGCATGATGTTCTCCTTCTTTGCATGTTGCATGCTTACAACACTCATAGCTTTTTGAGCACATGACTTCCTCTTCTATTCTATCTTCTATTTTAAGTTAAGACTGAAAGTCTAATGTAAGAACTCAAGATCAAATTGATCTGAGTTTCCAACAGAGTCTGAATTCCTAAAAAGGTGGAAAGCCTAAAATAGAAGTGAGGTTCAAAATTTTTGTATATCTATAAATACTAGATGGGTATCACATTGTAAAGGTCGGCTAATTGAGAACTAGATTGGCTTGCCTAATGCTAAGAGATAGGATTTTGTAGAGTTTTTGCAGAGATACATTATACTTAAATCTTTTACAGTTAATAGAATTACAGGTTGACTCGAAAGATGGTGTTTGGAATTAAATTGTTTGTTTGATAAGGCTAATAAGTTATGATCTATCTGTATGCAGTGATTGTGCTGAACATAAGAGTTTCTTGAATGATGGAAGTCATTTGAAGGAATCAGATTTAAGGATCATCTTATTAGATTGTCATTGAGTTGAAGTTACTAAAAATTCTGTTGATCTATAATTTTGATGATGAATGAATGTGTGTTGTTTTGAAATCCTTGAAATATTTGTGAAGAGTAATTGCGAAGTTAATTAAGCACCTAAAATGTATGCAGTGGTACAGATTATGCTACAAACTATATCATCTTATGGTTTTTATGATCTGTTAGGAAGCATTCATCATTGAAGGTATATGTCTAGATACTAGATAAATTCGGTTCATACTTACTGGTTTACCCCTTTGTTCTATCTTTTTCTTTTATTTAAAAACCATTGATTTACAGGAACTATTTCGATAAAAAGAGTTATAGCTTGAATCCTTTGTTACCAGCATGGGCCCCTTCAATATTATAGTTGCATGAACCAATTGAGTGACATCAGATAGTTGAGAACCAACTACCAGGACCTTGGGAGTTAGGCTACTACATGTTGTCTTTCTTTTTCAAGAGAAATAGAGTAGAAATATTATGTTTTAATGTTGTTTGTGTCATTTTAACCATCAACAAGCGGGTTAATCATATTTTGGAGGACATGTAGTGCATGTATGTCATGGATCAACAGTCTCGGTGGGAGGACTACCTTTATCTTGTGGAGTTTTCTTATAACAATGGGTATCATAGTTCTATAGGTATGTCTCCTTTCTAAGCATTGTATGGCCATCCTTGCCACACCCCTTTGAATTGGGATCAGTTAGAGGATAGAGTGCAGTTAGGTCCAAAGATGCTTGGAGAGATGAAGCAACAGGTTGAGCATATTCGTGAACATTTGGAGGTAGCTCAGGATAGGCAAAAGAAGCATGTTGATGATCGTAGGACAAACCATTAGTTTTCTATTGGAGATCATGTATTCTTGAGAGTGCATCCATGGAAGAGTCTGATCTGATATGGAAAGGGCTCTAAGTTGGCACCTCGGTTTGTCGGCCCCTTTGAGATTCTTGAGAGGATAGGACTTGCTGCTTATCGTCCTACCTTTCCGTTGAGCCTATCCCACATCCCTGATGTTTTTCATGTATCAATTCTTAGTGTTGGATGTTGTGGTTGAGTTGTGATATGTGGTTGTCATTGATGCCAACACTATTAGCATTAGTGTCTTGAAGGTTGTATATGTCGAGGATATTGAGAAAATTATAATAAATCTGTTGAAGGCTATTTGTGAAGCTATGAAGTTCAACATGTTGGAAAGTTCAGTATGTTGGTATTCAAAAGTTATGGATTAAACGGTTTGTTGTTGAGCCTATCTACTAGAAGTTTCAGAGGCGCACATCAAGATTTGAGCAAGTTGTGAGTTTCTGTGTTCCTATAGTTATTCTATTACTATAGCTGGTATTTATGGAAGAAGAGAACATGAATTTGGTAATTTGAGTTGTTGCATATGCTTATGTGATGTTCATTGATGTTTCTAGATCATGCTCTGTCTTTGTTGCACATCTGCATTGATCAGTGTACTCGTGATCAAAGATTTTTCCTTTGCATGTTCGGGTTTCCATGTTATTGGCCGACATGATGGTTGTAGCGTGTTGTGGATCCTTGTGGATTAATTTTTGAATTTTTGGCATGTTTGAGGATTTTGTTTTAGGTCTTCATTATGTTGTGACTGGCTTCGATTGGTGCATATTGAGATTTTTTCATGAATTGGGCTGACAATTTGTATTCATTTATCATTTTATTTTTGGTCGACAAAGTTGTTGATGTAATTCCAAGTAGCGGGTATATAAGAGTGATTATTTCTTCATTTTGATATGTATGTGAAGTATTTAATGTGAAGTGTGCAACTTCTATGTGTGAATAAACATCAAATCATTTGATTGCAGAGCAAAGAGTGAAGAATATTGAGCGAAGTGTGAAGAAGTGTTTATGTGCTTAATCGAAATTGTAATCAAGCTTTTGTAGAAGCTAATTTCTCAGTTCAAATCCTTCAGATGGTCTTAATCTAAATGCCTTTGTAAGACAGTGTGTCTTCTTTGAGCAGTGAGTTCTAGGCAGTGTGCCTGAATGCATGTGCATTCCCATTATTCATCTCTATACTTTTAATAGGGTATAATATTGTGGATTGACATCCATCATGGTTTTTCCCCTAACAGGGTTTCCACGTATAAAATCTTGGTTTTCTTTGTGTTTCTGATGTGGTGATTGTTTATGCTTAATTTTCTTTCATCAGATCTGAGAATAAGTTGAGTAAAGGATAATAATTTTGAATAATTTGTGACAACTAATTCACCCCCCCCTCTCAGCTGTCTATCCTTGTTTTTCCAACAATTGGTATAAGAGCAGGTTCCTCTGAAGAATTTTAATAGCTTGAGGTGATCCAAAATGGCATTATACAAGAAGGATAGTCCTAGATTCAATGGAACAAACTATTCTCTATGGAAGGCTAGAATGGAGTGTCATTTGAAGTGCATTGGTGAACCCTTCAGGAAGATTACAAAGAACATATATTTTATTCCTCATAATGGTCCCTCTACTCCTGATGAGATCAAAGAAGCTGGAACTAATATCAGGGCTATAGAAGCATTGTTGAGTGCTCTCGTAGATTCAGAGATGAAAAATGTGATGGATCTAAAAACAACCCATGAGATCTGGAAGAAGCTAGAAATACTGTATGAAGGAGATGCACAAGTGAAAGTTGCTAAGCTACAAAGTCTGAAAGGCAAGTGGGAAAACTTGAAAATGGGCGAAGATGAAAACATTATTTCTTTCATGCAAAAAGTAAATGAACTAGTGATGGGTATTAGATGTGCTAATGAATCTTGGATGAAGAAGAGATTGTAGCTAAAGTGCTCAGATCATTGCCTACTTCTTAAAAAATCAAAATATCATGCTATTGAAGAGCTCAAGATAGTAACAAATGTGACAAGAGATATGCTGATTGGTAAGCTTGTTGCCTTTGAGTTGAGTGAATTTGGTGACTCTATCTTTTAAGATAGAATCTGCATTTAAAGCTACTGTATCCAAAAGAAACAAACAAAGATATGATCCGTGAGAAAGTTCTAGAAAGAAATTCAAGTATGAAGATGAAGAAAGAGGGGTAGAAGAGCTGGAAGCACTGATTGTGAGAAGAGAAGCCAGAGGACAAGGTAAGTACAAAGGGAAGTTTCCTATTAAATGTTTCTCTTGCAATAAGATAGGTCATTTTGCATCAAGATGTCCTGAAAGAGTTCCTAGGTCCAAACCAGACAAGCCTAGATTTCAAAAGAAATGTTATTATGCTGAAGAAGGTGTTACTGATGAATAATTTGATAAAGAAAATGGAAATGAGGATGGATGGGTATTCATTTCTATCAAGGAAACTGGTCTGGTGTCCACTGAATATGCTAATAATAAGAATGTTGAGAAAGCTCTTGTAGCTAGAATTGAATAAAAGGATGAGTGGGTGATTGATAGCAGATGCTCACATCATATGACTGGTGACAAAATCAAGTTTGTAAGCTTGGAGAGGTACGACGGTGGTGTTGTAAGATTTGGAGATAAAAATGTTGGTGTGATTTGTGGCAGAGGCACTATTTCTCTTGGTGGTAAACATAATACTGATGACATCCTTTATGTAGAAGGATTGAAGCATAATCTATTGAGTGTTGGACATATGTTCGACAAAGGATACAATATTCAATTCAAAGATGGAAAGTGCGGGATACTGGGAAGTTTTGGAAATGTAATTGCTTCAGGTACAAAGACAAGAGGTAATATTTTTCACCTGAGTGTTGCTAGTGAAAGTTTGTCTAATTTTGCAAGTTGATGAAAGTTGGTTATTCCATAGAAGGTTGTGTCATGTGAATTTTGATAACATTGTCAAGATAAGCTCCACTCAAGCAATAAGAGATCCTCCTAAGCTAGTGAAGCCTACTAACACCATATGCAAGGAATGTCAGATGGGAAAGTATACTAGAGTTTTCTTTCAGAGAAAACAACATATTCTCATGGAGTACTGGAGCTGGTGCATACTGATCTATATGGTCTCTCCATAATCAAAAGTCGACAAGGAGAAAGATAATTTATGTTGCTTATTGATGATTACTCTAGGATTATATGGGTTGCTTTCTTGAGAGAAAAACATGAAGCATTAGAGAAGTTCAAAAGTTTCAAAGCTATGGTCGAGAATGAGATAGGTTTGGAGATTAAATGCTTAAGGTCAGACAAAGGTGTTTAGTTCACTTCCTGGGAGTTCAATTCTTTCTGTGAAGAGCATGGAATCAAAAGACAATTATCTACTCCCTAGACTCCTCAACAAAAGGAAGTTATAGAGAGAAAGAACATAAAAATTCTATATGCTCCTAGATCCATGATGTTGGAAGGAAATGTACCTCATATCTATTGGAGAGAAGTTGTAAGCACTGTTGTTTATACTCTTAATTGGGTAAATGTCAATGATAATTCTGGTAAGACTCCTTTTGAGTTGTGGTTTGGCTATAATCCTACTGTTAAATATTTCAAAATCTTTGGAAGTAGATGTTACATCAAGAGAGATGAAGATATAGGAAAGTTTTATGCTAGGAGTGATGAAGGAATATTTTTGGATTATTCTACTAAAAGCAAGGCCTAACGGTGTTATAATAGAAGATTGAGGAAAATGGTTGAAAGTGCAAATGTCAGAGTTGATGAAGACACTGCTAGATCATCTAGATACTATGGATATGATTCAGATGACCAACTTGATAGTACTGATAAAAGGAAAAATGCTCAGACATAGAATCAAGTCCAAATTGTTCTGGTGAATCAAGAGAATCAAGAAGAAGAGGCTAGTGGAATTGCAGAAGAGAGAATAGAAGAACCAGAAGTTCAAGAGAATCCTAAAGTTTTGAGGTATGTAAAGATAAATCATTCTGAAGATTAGATTATAGGAGACAAGAACAAAGGTGTGCAGACTAGAAGAAGAATTGCAGAAGAGTATTGTCTGATTTCCAAGACTGAGCCCAACAATTTCAATGAAGCATGTAAATATGAACATTGGATGGAAGCAATGAAGGAAGAACTGATGCAGATAGAGAAAAATGATACATGGATTCTTGTTCCCAGATCTCAGGACAAAAATTTGATTGGTACTAAATGGATCTTTCAGAATAAGATGAATGAACAAGGTGAAGTGGTCAGGAATAAAGCAAGACTGGTATGTAAAGGGTACTCATAGATGAAAGGTATTGATTTTGAAGAAACCTTTGCCCCTGTTTCTAGAATTGAAGTTGTAAGATTGTTTCTTGCTTATGCTGCTTTTAAGAACTACAAATTCTATCAAATGGATGCAAAGTCATTTCTGAATGGTGAGCTAGAAGAAGTATATGTTGAGCAACCAGATGGATTTCAATTGACTAATAAGGGAGATATGGTTTTTCGATTGAAGAAAGCATTGTATTTACTCAAGCAAGCCCCTAGAGCCTGGTATGCTAGATTGGATAAATACTTGTTGAAGCTTCGATTTAATAAAGGTGCTATTGATAATAATCTGTATTTTAAGATGGATCATGATAAAGAATTGATTATTGAAGTCTTTGTTGATGACATCATTTTTTGGGGGTGATGATGATTTGTGTATGAAATTTTTTGATGAAATGAAGAGTGAATTTGAAATGTCTATGATCGGAGAGATGAAGTTTTTTTTGGGATTGCAAATCACTTAGTTAGATAATGGAATTTTTATATCTCAATCCAAATATGTAAGAGAGCTTCTGAATTTTTTTGGCATGGAAGAATCAAAGCCTGTTGGTACACCCATGGTAACTAGATCCAAGTTAACACAGAATGATGATTATCCTAAGACAAACTAGACAAGATACAGGTCAATGATCAGTGGATTGCTTTATTTGACTCAGACCGAACCTGACATCATGAATGTTGTATGTATGGTTGCTAGATATCAAGCTGATCCAAAGGAATCCCATGTGACTATTGTAAAGAGAATATTTAGATACTTGAAAGGGATATCTGATTTTGGCTTATGGTATTCTAAAGATGATTATCTTACTTTGAGCACCTTTACTGATGTAGATTGGGAAGGTGATGTGGATGACATGAAAAGTACTAGTGGTGGTGCCTTCTTCTTGGGGAAGAAGTTGGTGTATTTGTTAAGTAAAAAGAATAATTCCATTTCCTTATCTACTATTGAGGCAAAATATATTGATGTTGCAAAAATTTTTACTCAAGTAATATGGATGAAGAAGATGCTGAGAGATATCAAAATTGAGTATGGTGAGCCTATTGCTATATTCTATGATAATTCAAGTGCAATAAATATTTCTAAGAATCTGGTGTTGTATTCAAAGATAAAGCATATATCTATCAAATAACACTTTTTGAGAGACAAAGTGAGTGACAAAGAAGTTAGACTGGAGTATGTGTCTACTAAGGAACAGATTGCAAACATCTTTACTAAGCTATTGACTAAGAATACTTTTGAGTATCTCAAATGGAAGTTAGGGGTGATTACCCCTCCTAATCAGAACTAAGATGATGCATAGTCTTTGCATCGGTCTGTACATTCATAATCATATCTTAATCTAGATTGATGTTGTGGTGGCTGATACTCAGGGGGAGTAGTTAGATGATTCAGATATGTGATTCAAATCATGTGTACCTTTTCCATTGATGTCAAAGGGGGAGAAGAGTAATGTGAAAAACTATGGAAGGGCTAAAAGTAAGGAGGAGAAGAATAATATGAGAAGAGCAATGTGTAAAGGGGAGATTGTTGGAAGAAGAGTTAGTTGCATTGATGGTGTATTTTTCACATCATGTGTTGCCATCAATGCCAAAGGGGGAGATTGTTGGATGTTGTGGTTGATTTTCTGATACGTGGTTTTCATTGATGTCAACACTATTAGCATTGGTGTCTTGAAGGTTGTATATGTCTAGGATATTGAGAAAATTATAATAAATATGTTGAAGGTTGTTTGTGAAGCTGTGAAGTTCAACATGTTGGAAAGTTCAGTATGTTGGTATTAATAAGTTGTAGATTAAAGGGTTTGTTGCTAAGCCTATCTAGTTTATCTACCAGAATTTTTAGAGGTGCGCATCAAGATTTGAGCAAGTTGTGAGTTTCTGTTTTCCTACACTTATTCTGTTACTATAGCTAGTGTTTCTCGAAGAAGAGAATGCGAATCTGGTAATTTGAGTTGTTGTGTATGCTCCTGTGATGTTTGTTGTTTTTTCTATATTGTGATCTATCTTTGTTGCATGTCTGCGTTGATCGGTGTGCTCGTGATCAGAGATTTTTCCTTTGCATGTTTGAGTTTTCATGTTCTTGGCCGACATGATGGTTGTAGCATGTTGTGGATCCTTGTGGATTAATTTTTTAATGTTTGGCATGTTTGAGGATGTTTTTTCTGGTCTTCATTATGTTGTGACTAACTTCAGTTGGTGCGCATTGAGATTTGTTCATGAATTGGGCCGACATTTTGTATTCATTTATCATTTTATTTTTGGCCGACAAAGTTGTTGATATAATTCCAAGTAGCGGGTATATAAGAGTGATTGTTTCTTCATTTTGATATGTATGTGAATTATGTACTGTGAAGTGTGTGAGTGTTATGTGCAAATAAAGACCAGTTCATTCGATTGTAGAGCAAAGAGTGAAGAAGATTGAGTGAAGTGTGAAGAAGTGTTTCTATGCTTAATGAGAACTGTAATCAAGATTTTGTAGAAGCTAATTTCTCAGTTCAAATGCTTCAAATGGTCGTAATATAAATTTCTCTATAAGACAGTGTCTTCTTTGAGCAGTGAGATCTAGGCAGTGTGCCTGAATGTATGTGCATTACCATTATTCATCTCTATACTTTTAACAGGAATATTGTGGACTGACATCCACCATGGATTTTCCCCTAACAGGGTTTCCACGTATAAAATCTTGGTGTTCTTTGTGTTTCTGATGTGGTGATTGTTTATGCTTAATGTTCTTTCATCAGATCTGAGAATAAGTTTGAATAATTTGTGACATTTGATTCACCCCCCTCTCAGTTTTCTATCCTTGTTTTTCCAACAATTGGTATAAGAGTAGGTTCCTTTGAAGAAGTTTAATAGCTTGAGGTGATCCGAAATGGCATGATACAAGAAGGATAGTCCTAGATTCGATGTAACAAACTATTCTCTATGGAAGGCTAGAATGGAATGTCAATTGAAGTGCATTGGTGAACCCTTCTAGAAGATTACAAAGAACAAATATGTTATTCCTTAGAATGGTCCCTCTACTCCTAATGAGATCAAAGAAGTTGAAACTAATATCAGGGCTATAGAAGCATTGTTGAGTGCTCTGACAGATTCAAAGATGAAAAACGTGATGAATTTGAAAATAGCACATGAGATCTGGAAGAAATTGGTATTCATAGTGCCTCAAACATATGAGATAAGAGAAAGGGTTAAAATATTGACTAAGAGAGCACAAAACTTGAAAGCAAGCTGTCATGAGATATTTAATTATAACATAAGTTCATTCATGGTTTTATATTTTGTACTCTTTTTATGTCATGAACTAAAATATGTGTTGTTTTTATAGGATTATTTGCATCCTCATGATGCTGTTGGCCATGATCAGGGTACTACAAGTGTTGCCCAGGGAGTAGGGGCTAGTACAAGTGTCAATATTGATCTTCTTGTGCATACATCACATCATACGACCTCATCATCTGTGCCTATATTGTCGACTGAAATGTCGGCAACACATATCATGCATTCATCCGGTAGTGCACCCTCTAGAAGCGAACACATGCCAAAACATGTACCTAGGGATGCAGAGGCCACTAGTACTGGTGATGTTTTAGCAAAATTTCCCGGATCTTCCCGTATTACTAGTACGAGAACATTGTCGGTCACATTTTTGGTGACCGAGGATTTCGTTCCCATAAAGATAGAGAAGGTCCCAGGTGCTTTAAAATATTTAAATTATTATTATATATAATCAAATTGAAATTTACTTATTGATCACTCTTTTTAGACTAATGATCCAATGATCATTTTGCAGGAAATGATGTTTTTAATAAACATCTAAGTGATATTACATTGGAGATCTTCGAGCCCACCATATGTCCATGGTGGAATGCCCAAAATCAAGATTTAAGAGATGAACTCATTAACCATTTAGTTGTGCTATTCGGTGATAAAACATTCAACTGAACCAAGGTCCTTAAGAAAGCTGGTACATATCTAAACTATGTGAGGGACCAATATAGGTCAAATTTAGAAAAGAACAAAAAGTACGAGCATCCACCCATGATTCCAGAGAGGGAGTGGAAGGACCTGGTGTCAGATGGAAAGGAGAAGGCTGAAAAGAAAAAAAGGAAAGACACCACCAAACCAAGGAAGGTATGTGATACTATCAATAATGTAATTATATACTGATTACTCTTTCTTTTTACATAATGTAACATATTTCAAACTTTTCATAGGTTTCCCAACACATCAAAGTCAACAAAGGAAAGACTAGAAAAACACGGTCAACACAAATTTGGCTCTGGTGGTTATATGAAATTAGCCGCACAAATTATAAGTATCAATAAATGAAATATTGCATCCAAATAATAAATTGCAAACAATTTTTGTTTTATCACACCATAGAAGCAAAATTCATGATCTTATGCAAAATGCAGGGCTTTGAATTCAACAAGTTCCCATAGAAGAGGACCTGAAGATTGCCTTCCAGCAAGTCTATGGAGCCCTGACTGAATGCCTAAGATTCTTGAATGGGTAGACACAATCTTCCATTGCATCCGACATGTAGGTATATAACTCAATAAAGTTTATTTAAAATTGAATACTTGTGCAATCTATTCAATATTAATTTCCACCATAAAGTAATTATGTGCCTATTTGTTTTAAATAGACAAGCAATGATAATACTGCACATGATATTGGAATGCAGCCTAGTGAGGGTGGAGCACAACCTACAGATGAAGGTCATGGTGTGCATCCCGGTAATGGATGTATTCATGTGCTATACAAAACACAGTATGGATTAATACAATTAAACATCTTTAATTGCATTTGGTGTATTAATTAATGTAACCTTTCGTGTTTCAAATTTAGAGCATGTAGAGCATGATCAACATGTTGAGCATTATCAGGCTAGACAAGATCAAGAACATGATGTGGCCCCATCAGGTAAAGAGGACCACTCTAATGTTCTTTTAAAAGTATTTAATTGCACTTGGTGTATTAATTAATGTAACCTTCCGTGTTTCAAATCCAGATCAGGATTTAGAGGGTGTTCAACATGTTCAACATGAGGCTATAAGACAAGATCAAGAACATGATGTGGCCCCATCAGGTAAAGAGCACCACTCTAATGTTCTTTTAATTAATGAAATACTTGTAACAATAATAAAAAAACATATCAATTTAACATTTCTTTGCTATTGCAGTAGACCCCCCCTTGTAGTGACATCCACATCGTGAGTACACAACTAGGCATATATTAAGATCATGAGAAAAGCTCAGAACAACTGAAGGGGGGAAAAATGATTTGGAAAATGATACTCCACTTCAACTTTTTTTAGCTGCAAAAAAGAAAAAAAAGGTGATTGTAATCATATTATGACAACCATATTTTTGATAATATGTAAAAACTAAAAGAATGAATGTTATATGTTATTAATGTAAGATGAATGAATGAATGTTATATGTTATTAATGGATGAATGAATGATTAATGTTATATGATCGGGTATGGGGAATTGAGAGTGATGTGAGGGGGGGGAGGGCCAAATGAGCTTCCACCTTCACGTGGTTGGCCCTGTTAAGTAGAGAATATTAAACTATTCTCGAAACAAAGAGAAGCTCAATAAGGTAATGCACTTTTCAATATAAGAAATGCATCGTTTGAAGCATCAAACCAATATGAAAAGATGAAATAAAGTGCTAACTATTCACTATGAACATTGTGTTGTGTGTGGATTTGGTTTCAAAGCTCTGTTTCTTTTGTTTTTAGTGGTGACATAACTCTAAAATTTGACTTTTGTGCATAACAGGTTAGTGGAAAATTTGACAGCTCAGAAGGGTTTAGAGGCTTGATTGAGATAGATACATGGATATTTGGATCTTGTTGTTGATGGGAGGCTTCCACTTAACCATGAAATTTTGTACCATCTGCAGGTATGCAAAAATTTCTCTACTTACTTTCATTCAACTTACTGTAATATAATATTTGACAAAAATCTCCTTTTCATTATACTTAGATGGATTTTCATGCCCTGTTCCAAAGCACATGTTTTAGAACAGGCAAGAAGGATGCTGGCAAGGGTTAAGGAATCTGGCTTTACACCTGCCAATTGCATAGTTTACTTCATTCATCCAGAATATTGCCAATGCGTTTCACAATTGTCGGAATCATATCCTATAATTAGAAAACTAGCAAAATTAAAATATGTAAGTTTCAAATATGTCATTACATATCTTTCTATGATTTTTTGAAAGAAAATATCAAAATGGAGAAGTATTAACAAAATAATCTACATAATTTCTAATAGATCAAGGAATTTTTTTGTAGAGTTATCTTGAATATATTTAAGACAAAAGTAACTTATAGAGATTGAAGCAGAATATCGGTAGTCTAAAATCACTAGTCAACATATCTTAGTAGTATCTCAATTCAAGATAATTAGGTCCACTATCCATTAGCCAGTAAAACAAATAAAATCAATTCATAAGATTATTTTGTTCTAATAGGGTTGAATGGTTGCTTGTTTCTTTTTGATTGTCAGGAAGTCATCAATATACAATTGGTTTTCCCACCTTTTCTTGCCTCGTGGCCAGAGAGTTTCTACAGAAGGCATCAAAGTAACCTTCAAGATTGATAATGGAAATGAGTACAAGTTCAGTATAACTTAATGTTAATTGGGTATGATTTTATTTGTTCAAGACCAATTTAGATTCATTTTCTGCTCACACTTCTTTTATTTACATTTATGTTTTGCTAATATCTATTTTCCTTTACATTCATATTCTTCTATACATATTGTGTTTACAATAATGTTTTCCTTAATTTAATCTAGGGGAGAGGACCCAATACCTGAGCATTTTTCAATAGTTGTGATAGTAGTGGTTTATATAGTGCCCAACCCTAATCGTGTGGCCCAAAACAAATTTTGGGCCTCAATAAGGCTTTGAAAAGGCACATGCGTATTAGGTCGCAGAATCAACTCACAACCGTCTGATTTAAAATCTAATCGATGGGCTTGCCAACTTAAACCTCCAGAATCCCCCTATAACCATTAGATTTAGAAAGATCAACGGTTAAGAATTTGCAACTTGTAGACCTAAGATGTTTCACTCATCGATAGACACCCTCTCCACCGATGGACACCTATCCTTCGTTCTATCGATGGGACACCAGATAATGTTTCCTCGATGCACCATAGTTCCCTTGATATACTTTATTTCGATAATTCATGCCCATGGTTATAATTCATGGTTACTTTTGTTGACAAAACTTGACTCTATCGGTATATCAGGAGAGCACCTTAGGAGTCATCCTGATAGAGTATTGTTACACCGATACTAGGTTGTGAGATATTTTCATCGAGCCATCGATGAGATTGCGATGGGGGTTCTGCCGATGAAGCATTGTTAGGCTGATGGTATTGAATTTTGTTTGATCCCACAAAATATGATCCAAATTAAAATATTTAGTCTAAGGAAATTATTCCATGTGGTTTGGAGGGGAAATGTTACCACATAGGTACTATGCGAGGGGATTTAATCTAAGGGGGCCCAAATTGAATCACTTTTCATTCATGAGAAAATCACTACACTAGAATGGTGCGAAAGGGATATTTTGGGTTGTTTATAAATAGAAGAAGGGATTAGATAAAACCATCCTTTGATCAAATCCATTTAGATTGAAACCTCCTTCAATCTTAGCCTTACCTTAGATCAAAATCCACTTCTTTTTTTCTTGTTGTAGGTGTTGCCATTGATGTCAACAAAATAGAGATTCTTGTAAGTGTTGTCATTAATGGATGGTTACATGTGATGAAATCAGTGTGATGATAAAAAGTGTTGTGAAGTGTTCTCTGTTGGTTTATTTTATTGCAACCAGGTTGATCTTCTAATCTACCTATGGAATTGCCAATTCCAATTAAGGGCAGCTCGAAGGACCTAGACCAACTGACAAGGATTTTAAGGACCTCTTACACTTTGGGCTCTACAAGACCCTGGAGAGTGATCCCTTAATGTGTTTATAACCTCTGCACCATAATTATAGACAACATTAACAATAATTGATAATCTCACTCAATAGCTCAATAGAACAGGATAAAAATGAATAGAATTGGTTGTTCATCAATAATTATCAACCATTTGGAGCGTGAGATAATCACAACAATACTTCAAAGTAAAAGATATTCATTAATTTTCAATTTGTAGCAAGCTCTAGGTGAACACAAACAAATATTGAACCACAAAGAGCATATTCAACTTAGATCAGTGCCTTATTTCCTTTGGAGGAGTCAAATTCACAAATACCTAAGGGTTTACAACAAATTCAACCCGTAGCATATAAGACCTTTGATAATATCGCCTTACAATATCACCAATATGTAACCCTAACTCAATACAACTTATCAGATCCTTGTACATAACGTATCAACCTACAATATCATTTAAGCATTTTAATTAATTCTTTGAATCAAAGCTAAAATAAGAATTACACACACCACAACAATGAGATGAACAAAATAACCCTTGATCACTTTACTCAAAATTCAAATACGCTTGTACACAGGAGAGACATGAGCTTGAATTTATCAATCTGATTTAAATGCTAGTACTGTTATACAACATTATATCTCCATGAATTCAAACCTATAACAAAAATGACTCAAAACCTAATTTGCATTTCCTCGGTAACTATCAGACTTTATGATTTCTCTGTAACTTCACCTAGACTCGACCAAAAATTTCTAACTTTCTAACCCGTACTTTTGGCCTTGAAATCCTTCTTATAGAAAATGAAGGAGAAAACAAGCATCGAGCCAAAAAGTACACATGTCACCAACCAATTCGATCGCTTAGTGACATCTCAAAATTCAGTTACAACTGATATTCCCTTTGGATAATCTTCTTGTTCTTTTACAATTCCTCCAATCAAAACAGTCCAGCTCAGGAACCCTTACAACTCACATTTCTGGCCCCACCATCTCCTGCGTCGTCAAATAAATTCATGTGTCAAAATTCCCTTGATATCACAATCATTAACCATGTTGCAACTCTTGATCACGTGATAGCGGGAAACCATAGATCTTCATCTTCAATAAAATTCTCATGCAGACGGTTGACAACTTTGACTTTAAATGTCGAGCACCTTTTCTGTTTAGATTAAAACATCTCAGCCAATTTTAAGCATGTGCATTTTAGATCCACTTTAGTAGCTTTCTAGTTAATATATTAAGGTTGGCTTAATATATTAAAACATTCATAATGTTCCTTCGATCTCTTTGAATGTGACAGATGGCACCTTCCCGTGATATCGCGATAGAGTATTGAACGATCGCGATATCACGGTAAGGCGACATCTGTCACATTCAGAGAGGCTGAAGGAAAATTATGAATGTTTTAATATATTAAGCCGACCTTAATATATTAACTGGCGAGCTACTAAAGAAGATCTAAAATGCACATGCTTAAAATCAGCGGAGATGTTTTAATCTAAACAAAAAAGGTGCTCGACATTTAAAGTCAAAGTTGTCAATCGTTCACACGAGCAAGTTTGCTGAAGATCAAGATCTATGGTTTCCCGCTATCACGTGATCAAGAGTTGCAAGATGGTTAACGATCACGATATCAAGGGAATGTTGACATGTGGATGATTTTTTTAAAAAAAATTGCATTGTTTTGTCAAACTTTCAACGAACCTCCAAAAATGTTCGACGAATTTGCAATACGTCCGACGAAACTTTCTTTGTAATGACTTGCCTATTTTGTTGCAAGTTTGACGAACTTCTGTTGTTGATCCAATGCTTTTGCAAAGGCATGCCACTTCTGTTCTGGCTATGGTTTGTCGCTAGATTGAAAAAATGCCCATCGATATTTTGACGAACACCAGGGCCCTTTTTCGTGGCAGCAACCAAGGAAGTTGTGTCATGATTTCGACGTTTTAAAGCTAGTTGGGAAAGCGACGAAAAATTAGCAACAAAAATTATTTCAGTGTTTCGTCGGTATGCCGACAATACATTATCAATATTCCAACAAACGTTCATCGGAAATTGGAGTCAAATATAGTAGTGACTAATCACTTATATATTCATAAAATACTAGATATCATCATAAAGAGAGAATGCCAGTAATAGTTATATTAATAATATCAAAAGAGTACATTTATATATATTCCCCTATACTCTATCTATCTCTTTCATTTCCTACATTTAATATTTATACACATTACATACAATTTCATAAATAGATACTATATATTTTTCTTTGTTATCTCCTCATCTTTCTGTTCCCTTTTGTTATTCATATATTTCTCTATACATATATCTATAGGATGAAATGTGAACCATATATTCTACCCCTAGTCTAGATGGTATATTTTAAATCTTAGGGTTTGCAGGCTCTTTTTGGCAAGATGCAATAGGATTTTCCTGGTGGTGTTTGCATTGTTGCTCTTTCTGGCTAACATCATCCCACCTTTCAAAATTTTGACTTGTCCTCAAGTCAACACTCTCTATTGGAAGGATATCCATGTAGATCTCCTTTAGTCTAGAAAATGTATTATCCCATTGGGTTTTGTCCAAATGTAGCTATTAGGTCTGCACTTGGATCTACAATAATAGTTTCTTTGTCTCTGAGAGGGGAATTTGTATCTTTTGTGCTAATTGTTGTGCTTCCCGGAGGACTCTTGTAATATGGGCTAGTCTTAAACTAACTACCTCTCTTAGTTGATGGAATTTGTTCTGGATCTTATCTCATTGATCTTGTCACTGTTGGAATTATGCATGTAGTGCTTCTATTTGTACCCTAAATTTCCCATCTATATCTTGTAAGGAATCATAGGCTATGGCTCTTTGGAGTATTTAGACTTCCAACTAATCCATTTGAGACTTGGTTGTAGTTGTCACCATTGGCCATTATAGAAAAAATTGGTACAAGGCATTGAGATCCCCTTTGCTGCTCTTTATAGTGTTGATATGTGATTCTAGAGTAGAGTGTTTGGTAGCAAATTTCTTTCATTCTTCATCTATTTTCATCTTTTGGTACTCTTCCTAAATTTTTTTCCCTAGTACTTTATTATGTAATTTGGTTTCCTTGATCACCTCTTCTATCAAAATTCTTAGTTGTGATGCCAATGGTTGGGATGAGTTCCCTTGGATGTGAGGGAACTTTCCTTGTATATCCTTAACGAACTCTTCTAAAAAATTGGATCTCTCCATATGATGTTTCAAAATGTATTCCCTTGTTGTTTGGTGTAATATATACCCTAACTAGAATTTATGTAGAGGTGAGATGCTCCCAATGTCCACCTGTGAGCCTACAAGTGAAATTTGGAGTAGTTATGGAGACGTCATCAGTCGGATTTTCTTTTTTCAGGCCAAAAAGTCCTTGATGGACTACATAGAAGATGTTACGAAGGAAGAGGGTATCTCAAATTGCGTAGGAGGAGAATATTGTTCTTTCTTTGAGGTGGTAGCTTTATATTTTGCTTCTTCCTCATGCAAATTTTGATAGTGTTTTTTTGTAGCCTCCTTTATTTCCCTTTGAACTCTTGAGTGACTTTTGATTTCTCTATAATTAATGTCTAACCTCTGCTTTGAATAAAGCTCTTTGGTTTGAATTTCTACTACCTTTTTCTTTTGCAGAGGTGTAAAGTTAGTGGCCAATTCCCCAATGGACAAGTCTTTTAACTTATCCTCTTCCTTAACTTATTTTTCTCTTCTCCTTTTTAATGTAGTGGTCAAGGAGCCTAAGAATTGGTATATTAAGTCCTCTAATTATAGGTTAGATTCTAACATGTACCTAATTGTTTCCTTCTCTAGGATTAACTAACTTGAAACACTATTTTTGGAGTGTCATGTCTAGCACCTCTTTCCAAAACTAACCACTGTACAGCTGATCCTCATCTACAAGAGGGGAAACCTTGAAGATAATAGCAGATTTTGAGAGAGAGGTATCTTCTAGTATTGCCTACTCCTCTTCTTCTATGTCCACTATTTATGGAGAAGCCTCTCTATATGCCTTCTCCTTCCTTTTCTTAGGATTTTTCTCTACACTCATTTGTAAGAGACCATTTGTGGCTTCTTTTTTTGACAGTTTTATCCTGTGAGGAGTGGTGGTGAGGCTTCTCTTCTGTAGTCTACTACTTTCACCTTAGGAAGATTCTATAGGTGGAGTGCCAATTTGGAGTCTTCCAAACCTTTGAGGGTTGGTTGTACTTTGCTCCATTTCTTGCTTTGGTAATCCCCATTTCTCATGTATTTTTTCTCGATTCTTGTTTAGGTGCTCTTTGACCTTCTTCTTTGCTAGGTTGTCCATATACTCCTAGTATGTGGTGAATTTCACAACTTGTGGATCTTTGGGGAGGCCGAGGAGTGTGGGTGCATATAATTGGATCTCTATATGTGTTACCTCATATGGGAGTTGAGGTATCCACAATGTTTTAGGCTTAATTGCTTCCATAAATGTGCGGTCTCTATCGACTAGGAAGACTATGTTCTTAATATATTGGAAAATCATCTCATAGGAGATGTGTTCCTTGGATTTTAGATTTTGTTGTAAGGATTTGAAGAACCCCCAATAGGTTGCAGTGTATAAAGTGGTATCTTGAAAATATTTCACATGATCTTCGATTTGGGCGATAATGAGCTAGGTGGTTGTTGCATAAAATAGAAGGTGAGGCATATTAATAGAGTCCCATAACTGAACTGATAATAGGGTTGCTTTGTGCATTGGATGTTGTCCAAGAGATCCTATAGAATCTCACATAGGTCTATGTTTTTTCCTTCTATGAACATTTGATAGGTTATGTGAATCATGGTTGTGGTAGTTGAATCCTCCTAGTTTGTGTAGTATACCTTGTAAGAAATACCAATGGTGGCATATTTGACCATTAGATTTATTATTTTAGTGACATCTAAGGTCTGACCATCATATGTTGCTCTCATTAGCCATGCAAATTCTACATTTTTGATGGCCTTATTTAGTGGAACTTATCCATGATCCCATAGGATCGTCACTACTTTGATTACATCTTTGGTGATTCTGTATGGTCGGTCCAAGTAGAGGTATTCATCATCGAACCAACTTAGTATTATTTGGACCCAATCTTCTTGTGTCATGAAGTTTAGAAATTTCTTCCAAACATCTAGTCATTCCTCATATATTTTCTTATATTTTGATAGATATTGTTGTGTGCCTTGTTGCAGGAGAGTGTGCCTCAAAAATTTGAACTTGGTATGGTTGATCTTTGTAAGGGTCGCATGAATGTATTTCCAAATATCTTCTATGTAGATGACATATATGGGTACCTTTGAGAATGCCCCTTTTGGGTCGGTTTCTATTGCTTTGTATGAGAATCTCTTATACTTGGGCCAAGGCTTCTGAGAAATATCAACAAGGGTGGATGCAACCTTTTTTAGGAGCTGAAACTTTGTACTAGACTGGTAAATAGCTCAGGGTTTGGCATAAAGTAGATTGAATATTTTTAGCAAGGATAGAGTGCATAGTTAGTGAGGATGGGAAAGAGAGTGCTATATTTAGAACTTTCTTAGGAGGCAGGTGTAATAAATGGTCTAGCTATTTTCTCTGCTTCCCACATTTTTTTGCCCATTATTTTCCTATGACTTTGTTTTCCTGATGAGTTATTTCTCTTTTCTAGTGTATGAAAAGACTATATTACATTATGTGCTAACTTTATTTGAGCTATATTAGGGTAGTTATTGTTGAGAATATGTGCCTCAAGCTCACTGGCTGAAGCCCTGTTATAGTTGTCGAGTAGCGAATTTGCTTGACTGTTATGTTTTAAGTCCTTACCGCCATACCACGAGTGACTATTAACTGAGGCACGGTAGCGAGGTTACCGCTATACCATGGAGCCTCTTATCGGTTACAGTGGTTAAGCGGTGGAACCGTGATACCGCAAGGATGCTCAAGACACGATGCGGTCAAGCGGTTACCGCTACACCACGAAAGCTATTCCCTTGGGCTGCGGTGGCACAGTTATTGCCATACCGTAGGCGGTTATTATGTGGGCGGCGGTGATGCGGTGAAACCTCACGGTCTGGTGGTTGGGCAGTTTACCGTCATTCCGTAGGCATCTATCTCTGGGCTGTGGTGGCCCAGCTACCATCATACCGCGGGCATCTATTCTTTGGGCTATGGTGGCATGATTACCGCCATACCGCAATAATTTATTGAACTTCAAGTGATAGAGTGGTTACCGCCACACCACGAGTGTTGTCAACCTGTCCAACGGTAGCGAGGTAAACCACCACATCATGGAGGCTTGATGAATACAAAGCGGTAGTGCGGTATGAAGGAAAAAAGAATGCTGACTCATTGACTACTGATGTGTACATTGATCAGTGGTTGTTTGTTGACTGGGCATAGGTCGTTTGGTTTCCTGAGCAGTTTGACGGTTGGAAGTTTGAACCGAACCGACTATGTAGAGAACGAATCGGTCATGATAGTTGCTATACATTGCAGCAAACAAGAACATTAATGGGTTGGATAGTTCGACAAATGAGTGATCAAAATTTTGTGAACTTCATTGTATGCTGAATGAAAGCATTGTAACAGTGGAATTCAATACAAGGTTGATCAGGGAAATGTTACTGCTATAGATTTGTCATCTAAAAAGAAGAGTTTGTAACTTGTATGTAATTTGATTATTGTAATACAAGTGATCCTTCTTTTGTGTGGTGGGTTTTTCTCCCGTAAGAGTTTTCCCACGCAAATCTGGTGTCAATTGTGTTATGTGTTTATTTCTCAGTTTTGTTATTTCTTTCATGTGTGTCTTAATGAACTGTAATTGTAAACATTAAAAAGGCATATCTCTGTTCTCCTCCGAGTCTTGGCATTAGGAAAATTTGTTCCGCAATCAAAGTTTTCTTAACAAGTGGTATCAGAGCTTGGCCAGTTGTGTTATCCTTGTGGGTAGATTGGTTTTTTCTGTCAATTTTTGATCAATGGGAGTTTTGTAGAAGTCTTGAATTTATCTAATTATAGATTAAGATGGCAACGACAAGTACATCTGGAAGGATTGAAATTGAGAAATTCAACGACAACAATTTTGAGTTGTGGAAACTTAAAATGGAAGACCTATTGGTGGATCATGATCTTTGGATTGTTGTGTCTAGAACGAAACCTACAACCATGAAGAAAAAATATTGGGACCTAGCAGATCGAAAAGCAAAAGGGTTGATAAGAATATGTTTGGCAAACTTTGTTCTCCTAAACGTTCATGAAGAGAAGATTGCCTCTTCATTGTGGAAAAGACTAGGAGGTATTTATCAAGGCAAGTCCTTGGTAAATAAGTTGTTCTTGAGGAAGAATTTGTACTCTTTGAAGATGGAGGGAGGAACATCTGTTAATGATCACTTAAATACCTTTAACATGTTGATTGCTCAGTTAACATCTATAGGTGTGAAGATTGAAGAAGAAGATCGATGTATGCTCTTGTTATGTTCTTTTCCAGATTCTTGGGATCACTTGGTGATGGCGATTGGGAGCATGAAAACCACTTTCAAGATGGAGGATGTGGTTGCTTATTTATTATTAAAAGAGATGAGAAGGAAATCTTCTGAGATGGAAAAGGAGGCTCTTGTTGTTCAAGGAAAATCGAAAGAAAAAGGCAAGACAAAGGACAAGAAGTCCAAATCGAAATTAGGAGGGAGATCAAAGTCTCCTGGTAAGAAGTCCAA
Source organism: Sequoiadendron giganteum (assembly GCA_007115665.2). Taxonomy (NCBI): domain Eukaryota; kingdom Viridiplantae; phylum Streptophyta; class Pinopsida; order Cupressales; family Cupressaceae; genus Sequoiadendron; species Sequoiadendron giganteum. Next base: position 396,882,899 of record CM021103.1, read on the forward strand.
GGTGAAGTGTTGGAACTATGGGCAGCCTGGTCATGTTCGAAAGGATTGCAAAGAGGAGAAAAAGAAGTGGAAGAAGAATTATTCTGACAATGATTCTTCTAAGAGCGATGCAAATTCCTTTATTGTAGCCTTGGCAACTCAGGCATCAGATGATGTCTGGCTTATTGATTCTGTAGCATCTTTCCACATGACATGTCATAGAGACTGGTTTATTAAGTATAAAGAATGTAATGGTGGAAAGGTGTATCTGGAAAGCGATTCATCTCTGGAGATAGTTGGTCGTGGAAGAGTCAGAATTCAGTTTCCTAATGGAAGGGTTAAGGGAATTGATGGCGTAATGCATAAACCAAGTCTAGCTCAAAATTTACTTTTTGTAAGCAAGCTAAATGATGTTGAAGTGCAAGTCTCGTTCTCTAGCAATGAATGTAAAATTATTGGAGGCTTGATGGTGTTGGCTAGAGTTGCCCAAATTTGTACTCTATTCAAGGTGGATGCACTGGCTATTCAATGCAATAGTGTCTCTGCAAAGTCATATAAGGTTGTTCATAAAGAGAAGAATGAAAATGTTCCCATTGGGGAAAATTCCTTGGAAGTGAAACTTCCAGCAGAAAAGACTATGCTCTAAAATTAAAGGCTCGATCACATTGGTGAAAAAGGTTTGAAAGCCTTGAAAAATAAAAGCCTGGTTGAGGGGCTTGATGATTGTAACCTTGATTTTGAATTCTGTGAACATTGTATATATGGAAAACAACACCGTGTTTCATTCTACTCTAGTCCTCATAAATTTTCTGGTGTTCTGGATTATATTCATTATGATGTGTGTGGTCCAGTGGATGTTCCTTCATTATTGAAGTCTAAATATTATGTTTCTTTTATTGATGATTATTTGAGAAGGGAATTTGTGTATTTTTTTAAAAGTAAATCAAAAGTGTTCAGTCATTTTAAGGAATTTAAAAACCTTGTGAAAAATTAGACTGGAAGAAAAATAAAGTGTCTAAGGATTGACAATGGCGGTAAGTTTTGTTCTGATGAGTTTGAAAGGTATTGCAAAGACCATGGGATTAAGAGGCATAAGACAACACCTTACACTCCACAAAAAAATGGAGTTGTTGAAAGGTTGAACAAAACATTGATGGAGAAGGCAAGAATTATTTTGAGAAATATCTGTCTAGAGTAGAAGTTCTGGGTTGAGGTTGTGGCTACAACATGTTAATTATTGAATCGATCACCTTCTTAAACACTTGTTGATATAGCGCCTATGGAAGCTTGTTCTGGTAAGATGCCCTCTCTTAGATATATTCATGTTTTTGGCTGCGAAACATATGTTTATGTGTCAGATGTGAAAAGATCTAAATTGGACAACAAAGCTGAAAAATGTATCTTCATTGGGTATGGCCTTGGTGTAAAAGGATACAAGCTTTGGAATCATCTGACTAAGAAGGTATTGTACAACAAAAGTGTAATCTTTTGGGAACTGAAACCTTCTTCAGTGGATTTACAATCAGGGATGAAAGAATAGGAAAAGAAGAATGATGTTGTTGAGATACCTCTAACTCTAGAAAAAGAGGAACAACACATTGAAAGTGTACCTAAAACTAAGGAGTGTTCGAGCAGCTCTGAGAGTTCTGAACAAGAATAAGAACCACAAACTTAGCCTCAGCCTATGAGGAGGTCTACACGTGAGAAGAAACAACCAGATAGGTATGGATTCTCCATGTTAGATTCTAGTTGTGCCTATGCTTTGATTACTAACAAAGAGGAGCCTAGGACTGTAAAAGAGGCAACTGAAATGTCTGATTCAGATTCCTGGTTGGAAGCCATGAATGAAGAAATGGCATCATTAAGGAAAAATAATACTTGGGATTTAGTTCCATTGCCTGAAGGTAGAAATCCTGTGGGCTGCAAGTGGGTGTTAAAAAATAAATTTGGTCTAGATGGTTGTGTTGAAAAATATAAAGCGAGGTTGGTTGCAAAAGGTTATTCCTAGGTAGAGGGAATTGATTATGGGGAATGTTTTTCTCCAGTAGCAAAGATGACATCTATCAGGTTTCTTTTATCACTTGTTGAAGCATATTATTTGTAGATTGAGCAGATGGATGTGAAGACAACATTTCTTCATGGTGATCTTGAAGAATAAATTTATATGTCCCCGCTTGAGCACTTTGTGAGAAAAGGTAAATAAAATCTGGTATGCAAGTTGAAAAAATCTCTGTATGGTTTGAAGCAATCACCTAGGATGTGGTACTAGAAATTTGACACATTTGTTTTGTCTTTGGGATTTGTAAGATCAAAATTAGATCATTGTTTGTATGACAAGACTAAAAATGATCAGATTCTTATTATTGCCCTTTATGTTGATGATATGTTGTTCATAGGAAATAATAAGTTAATGATTTTTTTATCTAAAATCTCGGTTGTCTGCAAAGTTCGAAATGAAAGATCTTGGTGCAGCTAGGTATATTCTAGGGATGGAAATAACCAGGGATAGAAAAAGCAGAAAACTTTGGCTTAGACAGAGTAAGTATATTAATACTGTTCTGGAAAGATTTGGTATGAATGATTGCAAGCAACTAGTTGTTCCAGTTTTGTAGGGAACGAAGATATCTGTTGAATATTGTCCAAAATCTTCTACTAAGATGGAGGACATGACCAGAGTGCCTTATGCTAGTGCGGTTGGCAGTTTAATGTATTCAATGGTCTGTACAAGGCTAGACATTGCCCAAGCAGTGGGAGTTCTTAGCAGATTTATGGCGAATCCAGGAGGGAAACATTGGGATGTTGTGAAAAGAGTGTTTAGATATCTGAGGGGCACTTCGGGGTATGCTCTATGTTACCATGGAAATTTGGTTGGATCATAAAGGACTCTCAGCATTCATGGGTATGTGGATTCTGATTGGGTAGGGGACATTGACAGCAGAAGGTCCACCAGTGGATATATTTTCGTGTTGAATGGTGGTGCAGTTAGTTGGATGAACAAGCGATAGGTTGTAGTCGCTTTATCTACTACGGAGGCTGAGTACATGGAAGCAACTCACGCCTATAAGGAAGCCATTTGGCTTAGAACATTGTGTTCTGATATTGGTTTTGATGTAGGGAAGATTGTTATTTATTGTGACAGTCAGAGTGCCATTTGTCTGGCGAAAAATCCAACTTTCCATGCCAGGATGAAACATATTGATGTATAGTATCACTTTGTTCGAGATGTTGTGGAGGATGGAAAGGTTAGTTTAGATAAGGTTGATACTCTGAAGAATGTTGTTGATGCATTGAAAAAGCCAGTGATCATAGACAAGTTCAGATGGTGTGCAAGTTTGATGGGCCTTGGGGTCCAAAATGTTCAATAACTTCGAGTATTGAAGAGGGATCAATGAGTTCTTTGTCAAGTGGGAGATTATTGAGAATACGTGCCTCAAACTCATTAGCTGAAGCCCTGTTATAGTTGTCAAGAAAAAAATTTTCTTGAATCTTATGTTTTAAGTCCTTACCGCCATACCGCAGGTGACTGTTAACTGAGGCATGGTAGCGCGGTTACTGCTATACTGTGGAGCCTCTTATCAGTCACAACGGTTAAGCGGTGGAACTGTGATACCGCGAGGACGTTCAAGACATGGTGTGGTCAAGTAGTTACTGCTACACCATGAAATCTCTTCCCTTGGGCTATGGTGGCGTGATTACTGCCATACCATAGGCGGTTATAGTGTGGGTGGTGGTGATGTGGTGAACCCTCATGGTCTAGCAGTTGGACAGTTTATTGTCATACCGTGGGTATTTGTTCTTTGGGATGCAGTGGCGTGGTTACTGCCATACCACAATAGCTTATCGGATGTCAAGTGATAGAGAGGTTACCACCACACCGCGAGTGTTGTCAACATGTCTAGCGATAGTGAGATAAACCGCCACACCACATAGGCTTGATGAATACGAAGCGGTAGTGTGGTATGAAGGAAAAAATAATGTTGAATCATTGACTACTGATGTGTATGTTGATCAGTGGTCATTTGCTGACTGGGCATAGGTCGGTTGGTTTCCTGAGCAGTTCAATGGTTGGAAGTTTGAATTGAACCGACTATGTAGAGAACGAATCAGTCATGGCAGTTGCTATACATTGCAAAGAACAGGAATAGTAATGGGTTGGATAGTTCGACAGATGAGTGATCAAAATTTTGTGAACTTCATTGTATGCTGAATGAAAGCATTGTAATAGTGTAATTCGATACAAGGTTGATCAAGGAAATGTTTCTGCTATAGATTTGTCATCTGAAAAGAAATGTCTGTAACTTGTATGTAATTTGATTTTTGTAATACAAGTGATCCTTCTTTGGTGTGGTGGGTTTTTCTCCTGTAAGGGTTTTCCCACATAAATCTGGTGTCAATTGTGTTATGTTTTTATTTCTTAGTTTTTTTATTTCTTTCATGTGTGTCTTAATGAACTATAATTGTAAACATTAAAAAGGCATATCTCTCTTCTCCTTTGAGTCTTGGCATTAGAAAAATTTGTTCCGCAATCGAATTTTTCCTAAGAAGTGGTATCAGAGCCTAGCTAGTTGTGTTATCCTTGTGGGTAGATTGGTTTTTTGTGTCAATTTCTATTCAGTGGGAGTTTTGTAGAAGTCTTGAATTTGTCTAATTACAGATTAAGATGGAAACAAAAAGTACATCTGGAAGGATTGAAATTGAGAAATTCAATGACAACAATTTTGAGTTGTGGAATCTTAAAATGGAAGACCTATTGGTGGATCATGATATTTGGATTGCTTTATCTGGAATGAAACCTACAACCATGAATAAAGAAGATTAGGACCTCACAGATCAAAAAAGAAAAAGGGTTGATAAGACTCTGTTTGGTAGACTTTGCTCTCCTGAACGTTCATGAAGAGAAGACTACCTCTTCGTTGTGGAAAATATTGGGAGGTATTTATCAGGGCAAGTCCTTGGTAAATAAGTTGTTCCTGAGGAAGAAGTTGTACTCTTTGAAGATGGAGGGAGGAACATTTGTTTCTGATCACTTAAATACCTTTAACATGTTGATTGCTCAGTTAACATTTGTAGGTGTGAATGAAGAAGAAGATCGTTGTATGCTCTTGTTATGTTCTTTGCCAGATTCTTGGGATCACTTGGTGATGGCGATTGGGAGCATGACAACCACTTTCAAGATGGAGGATGTGGTTGGTTCTTTTTTATCAGAAGATATGAGAAGGAAATCTTCTAAGATGGTGAAGGATGCTCTTGTTGTTCAAGGAAAATCAAAATAAAAAGGAAAGAAAAAGGACAAGTCCAAATCAAAATCAGAAGGGAGATCAAAGTCTCCTAGTAAGAAGTCCAAGGTGAAGTGATGGAACTGTGGATAGCCTGGTCATGTCCGAAAGGATTGGAAAGAGGAGAAAAATAATTGGAAGAAGAATTCTTTTGAAAATGGTTCTTCTCAGAGTGATGCAAATGCCTTTATTGCAGCCTTGGCAATTCAGGCATCAGATGATGTCTGGCTTATTGATTCTGGACATCGATCCACATGAAATCTCATAGAGACTGGTTTACTAAGTATGAAGAATGTGATGCTGGAAAGGTGTATCTGGAAAGCGATTCATCTTTGGAGATAGTTGGTCATGGAAGAGTCAGAATTCAGTTTCCTATTGGAAGGGTTAAGGGAATTGTTGGCGTAATACATATACCAGGTCTGACTCAAAATTTACTTTTTGTAAGCAAGCTGAACAATGTTGGAGTGCAAGTCTCGTTCTCTAGCAATAGTTGTAAAATGACTAGAGGCTTGATGGTGCTGGATAGGGGTGCCCGAATTGGTACTTTGTTCAAGTTGGATGCACTGGTTGTTCAATGCAATAGTGTCTCTGCAAAGTCATAGAAGGTTGTTCGTAAAGAGAAGAATGAAAATGTTCCCATAGGGGAAAATTCCTTGGAAGTGAAACTTCTAGTAGAAAAGACTATGCTCTGGCATCAAAGGCTTGATCACATTGGTGAAAAAGGTTTGAAAGCCTTGAAGAATAAAATCCTGGTTGAGAGGCTTGATGATTGTAACCTTGATTTTGAATTATGTGAATATTGTATCTATGGCAAACAACATCGTGTCTCATTCTACTCTAGTCCTCATAAATCTTTTGGTGTTTTGGATTATATTCATTCTGATGTGTGTGGTCCAATGGATGTTCCTTCGTTATTGAAGTCTAAATATTATGTTTCTTTTATTGATGATTATTTGAGACGGGCATTTGTGTAATTTTAAAAAAGTAAATCAAAAGTGTTCAGTCGTTTTAAGGAATTTAAAAAACCTTGTGGAAAATCAAACTGGAAGAAAAATAAAGTGTCTAAGGACTGACAATGGTGGTGAGTTTTCTTTTGATGAGTTTGAAAGGTATTGCAAAGACCATGGGATTAAGAGGCATAAGACAACACCTTACACTCCACAAAAAAATGGAGTTGTTGAAAGGTTGAACATGACGTTGATGGAGAAGGCAAGAAGTATGTTGAGCAATGCTAGCCTGGAGCAGAAGTTCTGGGTTGAGGCTGTGGCTACAATATGTTACTTATTGAATCGATCACCTTCTTTAGCACTTGTTGATATAATGCCTATGGAAGCTTGTTCTGGTTAGAAGCCCTCTCTCAGACATATTCATGTTTTTGGTTGCGAAGCATATGTTTATGTGTTAGATGTGAAAAGATCTAAATTGGACAACAAAGCTGGAAATTTTATCTTCATTGGGTATGGCCTTGGTGTGAAAGGATACAAGCTTTGGAATCCTATGACTAAGAAGGTATTGTACAACAGAAGTGTAATCTTCTAGGAACTGAAACCTTCTTGAGTGGATCTGCAGTCAAGGATGAAATAAGAGGAAAAGAAGAATGATGTTGTTGAGATACCTCTAACTCTAGAAAAAGAGGAACAACACATTGAAAGTGTACTTGAAACTAAGGAGAGTTCGAGTAGCTCTAAGAGTTATGAAAAAGAAGAAGAACCACAACCTTAGCCTCAGCCTATGAGGAGGTCTACACATGAGAAGAAACAAACAAATAGGTATGGATTCTCTATGCTAGATTCTAGTTGTACCTATTCTTTGATTACTAACACGAATGAGCCTAGGACTATAAAAGAGGCAACTGAAATGTTTGATTCAGATTCTTAGTTGGAAGCCATGAATGAAGAAATGGAATCATTAAGGGAAAAATGATACGTGGGATCTGGTTCCATTGCCTAAAGGTGGAAAGCCTGTGGTCTGCAAGTGGGTGTTTAAAATGAAATTTGGTCTAGATGGTTGTGTTGAAAAATTTAAAGCGAGGTTGGTTGCAAAAGGTTATTCCCAGGCAGAGGGAATTGATTATGGGGAAATTTTTTCTCCTATAGCAAAGTTGACATCTATCAAATTTCTTTTATCACTTGCTGCAGCATATGATTTGGAGATTGAACAGATGAATGTGAAGACAACGTTTCTTCATGGTGATCTTGAAGAAGAAATTTATATGTCCCTGCCTTAGCACTTTGTGAGAAAAGGTAAAGAAAATCTGGTTTGCAAGTTGAAAATATCTTTGTATGGTTTGAGGCAATCACTTAGGATGTGGTACCAAAAATTTGACACATTTTTTTTGTCTTTGGGATTTGTAAGATCAAAATCAAATCATTGTGTGTACTACAAGACTGAAAATGATCGGATTCTTATTATTGCCCTTTATGTTGATGATATGTTGTTCATAGAAAATAGTAAGTTAATGATTTTTGATCTAAAATCTCAGTTGTCTACAAAGTTCGAAATGAAAGATTTTGGTGCAGCTAGGTATATTCTGGGGATGGAAATAACCAGGGACAGAAAAAGAAAAAAACTTTGGCTTAGCTAGAGTAAGTATATTAATACTGTTCTGGAGAGATTTTGTATGAATGATTGCAAGCAGCTAGTTGTTCCAGTTTTGTAGGGAACGAAGCTATCTATTGAAGATTGTGCAAAATATCTTACTGAGATGGAGGACATGACCAGAGTACCTTATGCTAGTGCGGTTGGCAGTTTAATGTATTCAATGGTCTGTACAAGGCTAGACATTGCCCAAGCAGTGGGAGTTCTTAGCAGATTTATGGCGAATCCAGGAGGGAAACATTGGGATGTTGTGAAAAGAGTGTTTAGATATCTGAGGGGCACTTCGGGGTATGCTCTGTGTTACCATGGCAATTTGGTTGGATCACAAAGGACTCTTAGCATTCATGGGTATGTGGATTCTGATTGGGTAGGGGACATTGACAGTAGAAGGTCCACCAGTGGATATATTTTCATGTTGAATGGTGGTGCAGTTAGTTGGATGAGCAAGTGGTAGGTTGTAGTTGCTTTATCTAATACAGAGGTTTAGTACATGGAAGCAACTCATGCCTATAAAGAAGCAATTTGGCTTAGAAGATTGTGTTCTGATATTGGTTTTGATGTAGGGCAGATTGTTATTTATTGTGACAGTCAGAGTGCCATTTGTCTGGTGAAAAATACAACATTCCATATTAGGATGAAACATATTGATGTACAATATCACTTTGTTCGAGATGTTGTGGAGGATGGAAAGGTCAGTTCAGGTAAGGTTGGTACTTTGAAGAATATTTTTGATGCATTGACAAATCCGGTGAGCACGGACAAGTTCAGATGGTGTGCAAGTTTGATGGGCCTTGGGGTCCAGAATGTTCAATAACTTTGGGTATTGAAAAGGGCTCATTGATTTCTTCGTCAAGTCAGAGATTGTTGAGAATGTGTGCCTCAAACTCACTGGACGAAGCCCTATTATAGTTGTCGAGCAAAAAAGTTGCTCGACTGTTCTGTTTTAAGTCCTTACTGCCATACCATGGGCGACTGTTAACTGAGGCATGGTAGCATGGTTACCGCTATATTGCGGAGGCTCTTATCGGTTGCAACGGTTAAGCAATGGAACCACGATACTGTGAGGATATTCAAGACATGGTGTGGTCAAGCGATTACCGCTACATCGTGGAAGCTCTTCCCTTGGGCTGCAGTGGTGTGGTTACCACCATACCGTAGGCAGTTATTGTGTGGTCGGTAGTGACCCAATGAACCCTCACGGTCTGGCTGTTGGAAAGTTTATCGTCATACCATAGGCATCTATTCTCTGGGATGCAATGGCACAGTTAACTCCATACTACAACAACTTATTGGATGTCAAGTGGTAGAGTGGTTACCGCCACACAGCAAGTGTTGTCAACCTATCCAACGGTAGCGAGGTAAACCGTCACACCGCTGAGGCTTGATGAATACAAAGCGGTAGCACGGTATGAAGGAAAAAGAACACTGACTCATTGACTGCTAATGTGTACGTTGATCAGTGGTCATTTGTTGGCTGGGCAAAGGTTGTTTGGTTTCCTGAGTAGTTCGATGGTTGGAAGTTTGAACCGATCGACTATGCAAAGAACGAATCGGTCATGACAGTTACTATACATTGCAACGAATAGGAACAGTAATGGGTTGGATAGTTCGACAGATGAGTGATCATAATTTTGTGAACTTCATTGTATGCTGAATGAAAGCATTGTAATAGTGTAATTCGATACAAGGTTGATCAGGGAAATGTTGTTTCTATAGATTTGTTATCTGAAAAGAAGAGTCAGTAACTTGTATGTAATTTGATTACTGTAATACAAGTGATCCTTCTTTGGTGTGGTGGGTTTTTCTCACGTAAGGGTTTTCCCACATAAATTTGGTGTCAATTGTGTTATGTGTTTATTTCTCAGTTTTGTTATTTCTTTCATGTGTGTCTTAATGAACTGTAATTATAAACATTAAAAAGGCATATCTCTCTTCTCCTCTAAGTCTTGGCATTAGGAAAATTTGTTCCGCAATTGAATTTTTCCTAATAGTTATATAGTACTCTTCTTCGATCTCATTTTATCTATTTAGGGTTAGGTGAAGGAAATTGATGTTCAAAGTCGAGCCTACCCATGAATTGTGGATTATGATACCTTACTACTAATTTTTTAATAGTCTTATTATGACTGATCCCTCTATGTTTTATTATTTTTTGGTGCCATATTTATGCCTTAGATAGTCTTGCTTTCTTTAGGAGATTACTCATTTATGGTGGTTTGAACCTTTTGATTATGTATTCTTGGATAAGTCTAGAGGATATTGGATTAGTACTTGTTTGATATTTTTTTCCATTTTTTGTATCTTTCTTGTGTTTGTGATAGGTTACAAAGGTCCGTTGAGTTTCCTGTGTACCTTAAATGTTCTTCAGAAGCCATATACCTTTTGTGACGTTAGTTATTGTTTCGCTTGCATCCATATGTCTAAAACTTCTTTGTTTTTAGTACTATCATTATCACTTTCTAATTCAATTTCTCTGGAGCTATTGGGACCTTCATCTTCTTTTATGGTAGGTAGTCTTGAGATAGAGTAGATATTCTTGGTATCTTCTCCTTCTTTGTCTTGTTCAATTTCTTCTATAGATATTCTCTCTTCTCTTTCTCCTAACGAAATGTGGACTATCCTATTATCATCTACCAAAGAGATGTCTTCCTTTCTAGAGTCTACTATCCCATTATAATTGACAAACCATCTTAATCCTAGCAATGCTCTAAAGGTGTTAAAAGGTTCCCCCATTTCAACAACTTCAAAATCAACAATTTGTGTGATTCATTTTATGTTTACTTCCACATTGTTTATGTCCCTAAGGTCTCCATGCGAGAACAATCTTCCAAGATGATGTTCATTGGTGTTTTGATTAGCTTGGGTCTACCTAGTCTCTCCCAAGTGGTTGTTTGAATAATATTTAGTTTTGCACCTAGGTCTATCATTACATGTTTGAATTTATTGTTATTAAGGTTTACATTGATTAAAAGAGGACATTTATTTCAATTTTGGTCTTCTTCAAATTGATGGATATTTTAAGATTTTTATTTGTTCTAATATTTTCCCAACTATTTTACTAGGAGCTCTTTCTACTGGGCCAAAGAGGCTAACTTCTTCAAAATCATCACTTCTTCTAAATAATATGCTATGCCATCTTTTTGTTGTTGTATAATTTGTTGTTTTCTCTTTCTACTACCTTATCATGTTGGTTTTTAATTGGTCGGAAATAATCATGTTCCTCTTCTCCTGGATCTGATTCTTCACTGACTCCTTAATCTCTTTTTGTTTATTTCTTCTTGTATCAATTCTTTGTCTACTCAACATTATAACTTTATTTTTCTTTGTTTCAGATTTTTTTTTCTTTATTTGTGCTTGTTGTTCTTCTCTAGAATAATCTTCATTTTATGTATCTGATGACTAGTTATCTATCCTTTGACAACTTTTAACTCCTTATGGTCCTCTTTTAATTACTCTAGCTCCTTTGTGGTCTTACAAATCATCACTTCTAGAATGTGTTGTATTCCGATAGTATTTTTGTGCCTTATCACACCTAAATATATTATGAGAATCATCTCTGCAAAAAGGACATTTTCTTTTCTTTTTTGCCTAACATTTTGTAGTATAATGACCTATCTTTTCATAGTTATAACATGTGACATCACTTCTATGGAAATTTTTCTATTGCATACTCTTCCTCCTCTATAGTTTTATTTCCTATTATCTCCCATTTAATATTGTGATGGGTTATTTTGTAATGCATATGCACTTCTACTATCTCTCCATGGTGGTGGTTTGTAACTTGCATTGTATAGAGGTCCTTTCGCAAGTCCCTTAACATATGCCTTTTTATGTCTATGTATATGTCACAATTATAGTTCATAGGGCATCTAGGATTATGATGATTCATTGTGTTCTAGATTTAAAATTTGTTTGCAGGAAAATCCTCAGTGAGGTGGTTGTCCCATTCTTGGCAAGTTCCACAATATAATGTATTTATTTTAGCTGGTATTGTTTTCAATTCTACATGTAGTGTGGCTATAGTTATTTCTCCTTGGGATTTAGGGAAATAGTTTTAGAGATGGCCTTCCCTTGAGTAGTATGTGCACAAAATTTCTTTCTTTCTTTATTTCTCCTCTTGCCAAAATTCCATTATGTATAGTTAGTTGATCTACCGCTATTTCTCATATATTACCAACTATCTCAACCATGTGATTACCACATACAACATAAATAGACATGCAATTCTTCTCATAACCATACCATGTTAAATATGTATTATTCATATGGACGATCACCACATACAATAATAAACTATTACTCACACTTGGTTAAAGATTGTTAACAAGCTACACCTAATTCATGAGCATATTTTCCTACACTAAAATTAAACACTACTAATGGCTTGTGGTATTAATTATTTTTATTATGATATTTTTCAAAATATCCATGTGAAATTTTAATGCAAGAGGGTATCTTAAACAACCATAATGATTTGAACTCCAAAATAAAACTCACTCAAAAATGCAAAAATTGAAGTCATTTTTTTTTTTGTGATGCAGATAGTCAATCTGATGCTCCTACATCATATGCACCCGGTAAAAAGTTTGTGAGCATAGGATCACAAAACAAAGATGAGTAGTAGAACTACTCTTCCAAGTTGCAAACAACTTGCAACACGCTCCCACACTAAAAGTGGTACCTGCAAATTATTTATTTTTCCTCTTCTTCCAACATTGTGCCATAACAAGCATCCTTCTCCAACTTTGCTCACTGCTCTTCTCTCCTCTCGTGGATTCGTATCCACCATTTTTTTACCTCCTCTGCAAAATACCTTGCACTCTTTTCCCCTCCTTCATGGGTTCAAACCCACCTCTAATCGTCCACCTCCACCAAAATCCTACAAAACCCTCTACTATCTCTACCAACAAATATACAACATCTACATTTACATCTGAAACTGCAACTATGTTCTCTATCTTTCCCTCAATGACATGTGAATTTAATGTCAATTTCTCATCAAAAAATATAATACTATTTACCTTATCCTTTTTCTTGACTACAACATCACTCTTCGTTGTGACATCTCTCGTATCATCATCAATTGCAACTTTTCGTTCTTCACATCTTTATTTTTCTCATTTTCAATAACTTGTTTTACATTCTTCTCTTTGCTTTTCACATATTTCAATTCCTCAATCACTACTACACATAACTCTTCATCTTTCTCATCCTTTATTTTCATACCTTCCTTATGGCATGCTTTCATCGCAAACTCATCCTTTGCAATCTCTCCATGTTGCATAGCTTCTAACTTGTCCATTCACATAGTTTTATCCACTATCATCTTCAAAAATTTCCTCTTTTGATATTGTCTCCAACCCTCCCATATCACGAGCTTCCACACATATATCTTCATCTCATTTGTTGTAATATTTCATAGCTTGTATCACCTCTTCGTAATTTACAATTTCACTTTTCTTTACAACTCTAGCTCTAACTGCTCGAGACTTCTCTCACTTGCAACACTCACATGATCTCTTCCCAAGCACACTTCCTCTACCCACAGTTCTTGATGCATACTCTACACACTCGGGGTATTTTGGCTCTGATACGAAATAATACAAGAAGGTACACTCAAAACTACACACAATTTGACAAAGCAGTCCTTCGCACAAATATGCAATTTCACAATCAACTCATCTTAATTTGACAACTTTGTTTTTCAATTAAGAAAAAAAATTCAATTTCACCCATCAATGTTTTTAGGCACATTATTTATTGATATCATAAAATTTCAAAATCCTCAACATTATTCACTAGATTAAATTCACATACAATGTCATTGGCATATATCATTCCTCTATTCTTGTCATCTATAACATATCATCCAAGGTTCTTTTTTCTTTGAATTTGCAACCTACGCTTTATTTCTCATGTCATCAATGGCTTCCAGATTTTAATTTAGTTTTGAAAATCAACTTACATGCCTTCCCTGCTACATTGGCTGCAACTTCAACTCACTATGCTTTGTGATAGCTAACAGAGCTGGCACCGCCCCTGTTCCTCTCTAATATTCTCCACACGTAGCCTCTTCTCTTTGATGCTTCTCTCTCTTCTATTCACGGCCTTCCCTCTTTATCTTTTCCACTTCTCAAACTACTATCTACCTTCTACCCCAATCGAAGTCCTTAACTGAGGCGCTATCTCAGCTTCCTCTTTCCTACGTAGCCCCACTACTCTCTCCCTCCTTCACTTTTCTTTCCCCCCTTTCTGATGCATTTTCAAGTAGCTTATTTCAATTTAAAAAAGATGTAATGTCCCCTGGTATTCTGTCTTTTCATTTGTATTTATTTTTTTCTCTAGCATTCATTTCATCTCATAAGGTCGATAGGCTACTTGGATTCTTTTTGTCTTTCTATCTTCCTTCATTCCCATTTTGTCTTTTGTGCTCTTTTAAAACTTTTCAAGGTGAGATATAAAAGTTAATTTCATTATAATGTATCTTAAACAGTCCTAATGATTTGAACTTTAAAATAAAACTCACTCAAAAATGCAAAAATTGAAGTCAAATTATTTTTTTTGGTGATGCAGATAGTCAATCTGATTCTCCTGCATCAAATTTCACTTTTTCTTGATTTAAATAATATTTTTACATTGATTATCTCAAATTTCACTTTTTCTTGATTTAGATAATATTTTTACATTGATTATCTTTTTATTCAAACTTGTATAACTAAATGGGTAGAACAAATATTAATTAATTAGGTATTTATATAATAAATTGATTTTTAAATATCTATTTTAAAGTAAAACTATATAATATGATGATTAAATCAATATTTATAATCTGTAAGAATATATGTAACAAAGTGTAATATGTAAGTTTTCTAATATATAAAAGGTAAGTGTTAGAATTACAATTGTATATAGTAAAGCATCCATTGTTGAACTAGTTTAATTGTAATTTCATCTTAGAATTATAATTCAGACTTGTAATTAGAAATTTAATGTTTAATTATGATTTCAACTATCACATCATAATTAGGAGATGAAATTGTAGTTCTGACTTGCAATTAGAATTAGAACTCGTAATTAGGGCTTCGGTGTTCAATTGTAATTTTAACTTCAAATTAGAAATAGGACTTGCAATTTGATAATTAGATGCATGATTTTAAGTAAGTAGTCTATGAAGTTAAAACATATAGATACACACACATATATATACATACATATATATGTGTGTGTGAATAGGAATAATTGGAAGAGATGATCAAATGAAATATTAATAGAAAAATAGGAATTCAAATCAATAAAACCCTAAATTTAGATGATCGAATTAGACCTATTACCAATGAAGTGTTTGCACTAATCAAATGAAATTAATCAAAGAGAATGTAAATTAAACTAATCTAACCTACTTTACCTCACCTGAAAAATGTCTATCCTTACTCTATTATCAAAAGTATAAGAATTTTGCTTTTTTGAGTATGTATGTGGATTGATCATAAACTTAGCATAACCTTGTTGTGCAAAAGCAAGATAAAAAAATGAGTAGAGTCTAGCTATTGAATCGAGGATCTTGGATGTGAATTCAAGGAGGGATTGAATGATCAAAGGATGTTTGATTTATAAGTTTTTAGGACATGAGATCAATACTATTAGATGTGAGATGAGATTGATAGATGATGATTGATGAGAGATCACAAGGATCATACATGAGTTTGAATGGAAAGATGACACGAAGTGAAGTGAAGTTTACACTATTTTTAGGAATGACCACTAAATTTATCTTGGTCTCTAAATTTAGGGTTTGGAAGAATAAAGATAGGACATGTTATTATTAGGAAATAAATAAAATAAATATTTTATTATTTTTAGAGGAATGTGCAAATTAATTAAATAAATAAATTTACTTAATTTTGGAGGAATAATTAGCTAATAAAATAATTAAGAAATTATTTAATTATGTGGATGAAAAGAGAATGCATGATTTAATTATGCAGATAAGAGGATTATGAAAGATTTAATTAAATAATAAAAATTATTTAATCATATGGATAAGAAAAATATTTGGAATTAATTAAATAATATAAATTATTTAATTAATGGAGGAAAATTGGTTAGTTTAATCAAATAATTAGAAATTATTTAATTAATAGTGATGAAAGGGGTGATGAGTGATGATGATGGGAAATGATGAATTAGAAGAATGTGTTAGAAATTTTTAGGTGTCTACAATATGTATACATACATACATATCTATATACATATATATACATATATATGCACATACATGCATATACATATATATACATGCATGTATATATATACATAATATATACACACATATACATAATATATATACACATATATAATATATGTATATATACACATAAATACATACATATACATAATATATATGTATATATACACATATATATACATATTATGTATATGTATATAAATATTATATATGTATATCTACATAGTATATATGTATATATGTGTGTGTATACATATATATATATATGTATGCATATGTAATATGGCTAGATAACAAGATCAAATATAGCATAATTGAACTAAACAAACAAGAAAATGATCGAGTTAAGCCATATTCCATGAAATTAAGTATACAAACTCAAAGAAAGGTTCATTCCAAAGCAATTAAACATCAATTTAAGCCAAATGAACTAAACTAAGAGTGCAAACCAATGCAATCCCTTGGTGGATTGAGTGCAATTGAGTGAAGCTATGGTGTGGATTGCTCAAATTTCCTTATCCATGAGTGATTTGATGTTAAAGTTTGATAAATTGATAATGGTGAGGTTGATTCACAAAATACTCAAAGCTCAAGTATGAAATTGGGTAGAGTTTGGTTTCTCAAATGGTTGTGAATGAATTCTCATGTAAAATGAGGAGTATTTATAGATTTTTGGAATGAATTAATGGTTGAGATTGAATTGGCTAATCAATGGATGAAATTAGATGAGAGATGAGGACATGGATCAAAGATCAAATCAAGGGTTGATAATGCATAATGACATGGATTGAGGATTTTAATCAAAAGTCCAAATTGCTTGACACAATAACAAATCCCTTGATTTTAGAAAGCATGTGGAAGATATTTCCATGTGGAGGGAGAAACTTGAATTTGAAAAGGGAATATTCCATGAGAATATTCTTTAAATGGTAGGAGGAAATTAACCAATTAAACAATTTAGAAATTATTTAATTGTTCAAGTGGAGGAAATTAGAAACTTTATTAAAATAATTAGGGATTATTTAATCAAAGTGAGAGTTATGATATTTTATTAAATAATTTGATATTATTTAATCAAAAGAGAGGAAAATTAGGGTGAAGGTGAGGAATTAATCAAAAAAAATTAATTATTCGATTAATAGGGGAAAATAGTGAACTTAATTAAACAATTGACATTACTTAATTAAATAGATGAAATAGGTGAGAAAAGAGAGAGATGGTGTTAATACAAAAAATCTCAGTGTGTGATATGCTTGGGACATCTTTAGGTGTCTACATTTTTCCCCTCTTTGAAGTGAGGTACCTGTTGCATTGCTTCAAAGAATTGATATTACTTAGATCAAAAAATTCTTGAAAATTTGACTTTTCCTAATGCCCTAATGTGCCCCAACGGACAAAGGAATTCCCCACTATGCCCCAACAAATGAAGGAATGCTGGTGTGTTTCCCCCTCAAGAAATCGAGTGAAAAAATTGACTTTCAAGTCAAGATCGCAATAAGATTACGAGAGTGGTTTGACTGCATAGAGTGTTGGTAATTTTTCCAACATAGGATTTGCAATTCTCTAAGAGGTAGTCAACCTCTATATTAAAGAACCACAAAGGATAGTGGACAACTGACAAGATTCAGTCAAAGACTGACATCTCCTACACTTCTGGCTCTGCAGGACCAAGCTAGGTAAACCTAAACAATGCTCAAAACTTAATTCACTCATACACTGACATTGCTTTACAAAGCAGATAATTTCCAATGAAACAACACTAAGGGAAGCATTGAAAACTTTAAACTTGGATAAATTCTCAGTAACTCAACCCTCTCTCAGCCATTGGAAAGCAGGACACACAATAACATAGTAAGATTAAGAATGATTTTGCATTTAATTTTGTTTCTGAGATGCACAAAATTGCATAAAAGATCAGTGCCACTTCTGGGCCATGGAGTCAAACACATAAAACGAATTTCCCAGCAAACAGTCTTCAACCAGTGGATTTAAATTGTTGATGCTTTGCATCAGCTGTTAGTGCCTTGTACCAACAGTCCTTCTCTTGATATCAAGATTCTTCTTATCAAATCCCATCTGCACACCTGAAATCACAATCACCTACTCAAAGCATTTTAACTATTTCCTTGAAACAGAACAATGAACAGACAACACAATCTCATGAAACTTGAGATGATAAACTCAAAGACACTTTTTATTATTGAATTTACATGACTCAAAGTGTACAAGTATGGAGACAATCTGAAGACATTCATGAATGTGGAAACACCTTCATGATGTTAATTGCATAAAATTGGTTGTATTTACTCATGAATTCACAAAATTACAGCTTACAGACTCAAACAATGACTCAGAAATTACAATTCTCTATCTACCCAGCCCAATACAAAAAATTAGAACCTAATCTCATAACCCTTTACAATGAGAGAATAATAGAAGATATAGAAGAAGAGATGCAAGCAAGAGCAGCCCTAAATTCGATCTGGTGATGCCATCTGGAAGCTCCATTCACCGTTGATCAATCTGAAAAGAATATCTTCTCTTCTTCCTTTGCAGCAACAAACTTATTCCCTCAAAAACAACATTTGCTCATCATTGCCCAGCAACAGAAAACATGCCCATGTGGAGAATCTCCAAATTCACTCAGCTGGAAAATATCCTCTTCCCGTGCAAAATTCTATTTTTGCCTTCCATTTCTGTTTACTTCACAATGCTGCACTTTATTTGCAATTTCTAGCCAATATAAAGTATTTAACTTTATAATGGAGCCTTCATTTAACTGCCAGTCGTGCCTCCTCCATGGCAGCTCCATCCCAACTGCATTGGCTAAGAATTTTTCCAAAGCATTTCTTCATCCAAATGTGTTCTGCATGTTCAGTAATTGAGTGGTGCCACTCCTTTGTGTCTTTGAGGAATACTTGTTGTTGCAGTCATTCTAACACATCCATCTTGTTTATTGTTATTCTTCTTATGTGCAGTGGCAGTGGCACTTACTTAGAAGTTTCAAAATCCATTTCAACATATAAAGCATTCCTCTGCTATTGTCGCTTCAAGTCATTTGTCTGCTTGATTCCGTATTGCTGAACAAACATGAGGCATTTAAATCTCCAGTGATGGCTCACACACTTTAAAAGAAAAATGTTCACTCAATTACATATGTATTGAGCAGGGTACGCGCACAATGTCAAATGGAGAAACTCTATCCATTAGGTATTAATGGATATCCACACTTTGCTTGAATACTCCCCACATTTAACATAGTGTCCATTTGTTCCCCTTACTGTAAGAAGATATTGAATAAGTATTTCATCATCTCTGTAAAACATGTTAGCAAATGATTCATTCATCATATGCATACTAACACCTTCCTACTTATCATCCCATGTTCAATATCCTCATCCCTTGATGACATGATTTTTTTCAACTCCACATTTGAAAGGTGAATCTCATTTTTAAAACTAAAACTTGTAAGAAATTATACTTGCATTCTCGTCCACTTGCTGACCAACACTAAACGATTCACTTGATGTGGACCCATACAAAATTCGCGACAATACAAATCATGTCGGGTCCCATTATGGGCTCGGTTAAAAAAAAATTGTTTTCAAACAAATTTTAGCCCCAAATGACTTGACACTACATTTTGAAACATGTGAAGTGAAAACATGAACTGGGTCTTCATCATAATCTGTTTTCTGGCACTTTTGTAGAATGGTCAAAACAGGCCAAGTTGACTCTGGAATCACCTTTGAAACCCAGTCAAACAACCTCGTGAAGCAATGAGAATGTGCAAACATATAGTAATTTGACCCAAAAGTATTGTGCAAAAGATGTCTTGGAGAAACAGATCACGAGGTTAAAAATATTAATCCGCCAATTTGCTCAGTTGAACTTTTTTGAAACAGCAGTTGTTTCGCACCAATTAAAACTCATTCAACTGCCAATTTGTAAAAATAGTGAATCAACTCTTGTCAAGCTGCCATCAGACACGTAAGTTCATTAAGGTACATTGAGTACGTGTGCAAAAGGAATTTCATTGAAACATCGTTGATCAAAAGTTATTAACGATCAAAGTTGACCATTCAGAAAGCAGTCAGGAATGCATATGTGAAATTGAACAAACTGCATTTGGTTTCAATCTGCTAAAAATAGCAAATCAGATCATAAGACCCTAAAAATTGACATGTAAGATCATCTTGATATGGAGAATATGGAACAACATTCGTTCTGACATGACAGTGAACTGGTTACGAAAACCAAGCTCGAACAGGAAGTTGTTTCGCAAAACAAATAGTCTGCAAACAACAAAACAATGTCAAAACCCTTCAGCTTCACTTTTCGAAACTCTTTCAAAAGTTATCATGGAAAGCTAAAATTTGACATGCATGCTCACATAGGTCAATTGAGTATGTCTGCAAATGGGTTTTGCACGACAATCAATAGGCTTTAAATTATAAGCCTCCAAAGTGGGTTACTTGGGACTGATTCTTTAGGTGCACTTCTAAAAGTGCAGAAGCAAAATTTTGAAATGGGCATCTCAAATTTGCAAAATTTGAGAGTGCCATCATAGAGGATGAAAGATAAATCTTAAAAATCTCGGATGTTCAATGTAGATAAATTTTATGATGTATAGACATCCATCGACCATGGGTAGCCTCATGTATATTTTGATGTATATTACACAAATATTTGATACTTGGATAGAAATATTGGTATGGGTAGAAGAATAAGAATGAGATGGATATTGATTAGCACTTACTATTGAGATTGATTTAGTATTCCAACAAATCTATGATTATTTGAGATTTTATTGGATATGTGATGAGATAGGGTAGATGATATTGCTTTTTCTCTTCATATTAGGCTTAATTTTATCATAGCAATCCTTATTTTTGATATAGCAAATAGACATAATGCACCAAGGTATCGAAAACTAGGATGATGTATCTAATGCATGGACATTGACTGTAAAAATAGATAAGAGTATCCTTGTTCATACTTGACATACATAAACCTTGTTTGATCGTGTGAAATAATGAATCCATCAAAGTAAGGAGTCTAATACACAAAATTTATGAAGAACCCGATATGTCCTAACCACTTTTTTACTTGAGACTACCCTCACATGCAAGCCAAGTATTTGCCAAGGTCCTATTACAAGAAATATCCAACAAGCACATAAAACGAAAGCAATGATCAATGCCCCATTCATTTCTCTCTCAATCACTTTGTAGACATCATCGAGAGATCATCAGAATAGACCAACAAGATAAATCATAAGAAAAGATCAAATGAATCAAACAGTCAATGTTATTCATATCTCTTGCCAAAGGATGTGTTTTAGGGTGATTTCCAATGATGATGCCCATTGTAGGAAAGATGTATCCATAGGACATGTTATTGGACGTTGATTAATTCTAATTGTTTGACATGTCATTGATATAAATGTTAACCGATGTGTTTAACCATGATCAAGACTTAAGATTTTGCATTGACAGTTTTGTGTTTCACTAATTGTTATACCCTTTCCATTTGTGTTGCCAAAGGTTGAAGGTGACAATAAATTTATTATGTGTGAAATTTTATTGCGAGTGGAAGGGATATGGGATGAGTGATTTTGTTTTTGGAATATTTCATTTTTTTACTTTTTGAAAAAATGTAAGGTTTTTTGAGGTTATTTGAATGTTTTGAGTTTTATGAAAATATTTGAGGTTGTTTTCGATTTTTCAAAGTTTTCTGAATGTTTTAGGCTTTCAAGGTTAGACCAAGAGAAAAATACCTAAGGGGGGACAAACCCATGCCTCGAAGGCTCATCAGAGATGGCCTTGACTACATACACGTGCAGAGGCAACATAGTTCGACTGACACTGACAAGTGATAGTTTACTAGAGCGGGTTCCTAAAAGACTAACCTAGGTCTGGAGGGCTCATCGATGATGGCCTTGGCTATGTACATGCATAGAGGTAATATAGTTTGACTATTAAACCTAAAACAAAAATTATTTTTGATGTTTTAGACCTTTTATAGGGTTTTGACTTGATTTTGATGTTTTTGAAATTTTGAGATGTTTCAAATATTTCTGGATTTTGAGGATGTTTCGAATATTTTTGGGATTTTGTGATATTTTGAATGTTTTTGAGATTTTGAGATGATTTGGATATTTTTGGATTTTGACATGTTTTGAATGTTTTTGGATTCTCTGAGAATAACCTTAAAGGAATATACAAGAACCCGATTTGACAACCCAGGTATAAGAATATGCTCCCAATATGATGTGATAGAGTACCTCGATATAGGTAGGACAAATTGACCTTAGGATAATGCCAAGTAGTACTAATGAGGATAGATACTCGTTGAATACCAAGTTATGATATAGAATTGGATGGATAGAGGAATGAGAGGATAAATATACGGTACATGGATGTGGTGGATGATTTTATTATGGGTGAAGGACAAGTGAAAAATCCTATGATAGATGGGAGATGGTACTTATTTATGCAAGGTGCCTATTTTCTAGGTTTTCACCAAGGTACTTTCCCAAAGCACCACTGAAGTGGTTTTCACTAGAGGACAATTTTTCTCTTTACTATTTTTTTGGATTTTACTTTTTTGATTGTTTTTGGATTTTTGGATTTTAGAATACCCTCATGGGCTAGGCATAAATTTTTTTGAGATGCATGTTGTTGATGGGTTCCTACAAGGTTTCTCCTTTAATAATTTCTAATTGATAAGCTCATGAACCATAGCTTGTTGTGACAATGAAAGGCCATAACCAATTCAACTCAAATTTTCCCTTGATGTCTTGATCTAACATATTCTTTTGATTTTCCTTCAAGACAAGATCCCCTACTTGGAAGCACCGACCTTTATTCTTTTTGTTGTAAATTATTTTGGGTCTATTTTCATAGGCTTGTAGTTGATGGAGTGCTTCAAGGTGATGTTCATCCAATAGTTCTAGTTTATTCAGCTTGGATACTTTGTGTTTTTCATCTATGATGAGATGTTGAAAGGAAACTCTTAGTGACGGGAGCTCGATCTCAATAGGTAGGATGGTTTTGGTTCCATAGACCAAGGAATAGGGTGTAGCACTTGTAGGCATGCAGATGGTAGTTCGATAAGCCCAAAGGGTGGAATTTAATTGTAGGTTCCAATCCCAACCAACTTCATTGACTATTTTCTTTAGGATCTTAATGATAGTTTTGTTAGAAGCCTCAACTTGAACATTTCCTTGGGGGTAATAGAGGGTAGAAAAGCAATTTTGTATATTGAATTGATGGTATAGCTCACAGATATCCTAGTTTTTAAAAGGTGTTCTATTATATGTGATAATGGCCTATGGAACACCATAGTGACATATGAGGTAATTTAGGATAAACTTGGATATTTGCTTTCCCATTATGTAGGACATGGGTATGACTTTGATCCACTTGGGAAAGTATTATGTGGTTGTGATTATAAACTTATGACCATTGGAAGAGGTAGGGGTGATTCTACCTATGAGGTCGAGTCCCCATTGTAAAAAAGACTAAGGTGTGGTTATGGAAGTTACTACATGGATGAGGTCCCCATGCTACTAACACTGCAAATATTTCTTCATAAACTAATTGGATTCTTTCTCCATGGTGGGCCAATAGTATCCCATTCTCAATAACTTCTTGGCTGGTTACACCACTTGAGTGTGACCTACAAATGACTTCATGTACCTCTTTTAAGGTATTCAAAGCTTCCTCTTGGTTAAGACATCATAATAATGTTCCTTTGATGCTTCTTTGGTAAAGGGTATTACCTAAAAGGACAAATTGATATGCTCTTAAGATAAAGGCTTTTTGCATGTTTGGAGTAAGATTGAATGGGAGGATATGAAGGTAAGTGAAAATATCATGATACCATGGGGAACCAGGACCAACAATTTTACACACAAATTTTGATTCAGGTATATTGAAAGCTGACATGAGAATCCAATCAATGAGAAATTCACATTTCAAGCTATTGTGTGATATGTCTAGCAAGGATCTGATGGTGGCCATGGCATCTGCTTCTTTATTGCTGATCTTGGGTATTTTCTCAAACATGATGTCAATGAAACAGTCCTTGAAGCTATCGACTATTTTCCTATAGGGCATCAACTTGTCATCCTTGATCTCGTGATCATCATTGACCTTGTTCACGATTAGCTAGGAATTTCCATAGACTTTGAGTTCATGGATCTGCCATTAGACTACAATTATTAACCCTATGACGAGGGCCTCATACTCAGCTATGTTATTTTTGCAAGGAAATTATAACTTGTATGACTTGGGGATGGAATCACCATGTGGGGTGATGAATAAAATGACTACTCTAGACCCATGTTGTGTGGAGGAACCATCAAAATATAACTTCCATTGATCTGTCGAGCTAAGGGTGAATGATGATTCTTCAAGAAATTATAATACCAAAGGGTTTTCCACATAGATTGGGGATTCTACTAGCTGATCAACAATGACTTATCCCTTGATAGCTTTCTAATCAATATACTCTATATAAAATTCTATAAGGATCATTACCCACTTTGTCATATGAACTATGAGAATAGCTTTTGATAACAAATATTTGAGTGGATCAACCTTGGAGATGAGTTTAATTTGATGGGAGAGAATGTAGTATCTAAGCTTTTGAGAAGAAAACACCACTGCTAGATAAGATTTTTTGACAGATGTATAGTTAATTTCATATCCTACCAAGGTTCTGCTAATATAGTTTATAGCCCTCTCTTTTCCCATTTCATCATGTTGAGCTAAGAGAGCCCCTATATTTGTTGAGGTTTTTGAGATATATCAACAACTTCTCTGCTATTAGTGGCATTAAGATAAGGTTGTTTTTCTAGATAATCCTTTAGTTTCTAGAATTATTTCTCACAATATTGATCCCATTTGTAGGCCACACCGTTGTGAAGGAGATGGGTAAACAAGTGACCCTTATCTACCAGTTGTGTAATGAACCTTCTGATGGATTGAAGTTTCCCTTATAGGCTATGAAGTTGCTTGAGGGTCTGTGATGGTTGCATTTCCATGATTGCTTTGACTTTGGTCGAGCCCACTTCGATTCCCCTTCATGACACAATGTATCCCATAATTTTACCTATATTGACTCTAAAGATGTACTTCTTAGGGTTAAACCTTACTTGATTCTTCTCAAGTCTATCAAAAAATTTCTAGCACTTCCAGATGTTCCTTGCTTGTTATTGATTTAGCCAAGATGTCATCCACATATTCCTCTAGGGTCTTATGGATCATGTCATGAAATATTAAGGATATCACTCTTTGATAGGTCACTCTCGCATTATTGAGACCAAAAGGCATCACATTCTAGAAATAGATTCCCCATGGACATGTGAACACTGTCTTATGTTGATCTTTCTTATCTATCATTATTTGGTTATACCCCAAGAATCCATCCATGAGAGAGCATTTCATGTCTAGCTATCAAATCCACAAATCTATGTTGGGAAGAGAGAATTAATCCTTGGGACATGCCTTATTTAAATCTCTAAAGCCTATGCATATCCTGATGCCCCCAACGGGTTTGGAAACTGGAACCGGGTTTGAAACCTACTTAGGATAATTGATTGGTCTTATGAACCCTACATCAAGAAGCTTTTGCAACTCCACCTTGACGTATAATACGATTTGTGGATACATTTTTTACAAATTTTACTTCACGGGCTTTGTTTGAGGATGTACTATGGGATGATGGACTACCAATGATGTATCTAGCCTTGCCATGTCTATGTAGGACCAAGAAAAGTTGATTTTTTGATCTCTAAGGAAAGTTTCCATGTTGTTTTATTCCTCGTCATCTAGTGAAGAGGCATAGAATGTGACTTGTGGTAATTCATCTGTTCCCAAATTGACTATATTTGATGCCTCTACAAGTACTACTGATTTCTCCTGATCTATTGTAATACTAGGAGAATTGAATCCCTCATCCTTAAGAACCTTACAGAGGTTTTCACTATTGAACGTGTCCTTTATTTTTAATGTTTTGCAATCAAAAAGTGTCACAATGTGGTTTTTACTTGGAGATCAAGTATTGATTCTCAAATTTTTCAATTTTGCTACTGAGGGATTCAATTGTATCACTGTAGTATGCTTGTGTATCTAGCTCAATGTTGAATCCTTCTTTATGTATGCAATCTTGGAGCCCAATAAATTCAGAGATAGCCCCATCATGTTTTAACGAATCAAGAATTGGTGGTCCTTGTTGGTCGTAGTTGACAATTTTAGGATAGATAAGTCTCAATTTAGTGTTTTGGATAGAAGGTGTGAAGGATATTGTGGTGATCATGAAAATAGAGGTATCTTCAAATAGGTCTATTATGTCAAGGGGGAGGTCATCGATGTCTTCATCATTTGATGTATTTAACCAAGAGGAAGATTCAACTTCCTTAATTGAAGTACCCTTACCAAGAAGGGTCACTTTGCTTGAGGTGTATCCAAGACCAAGATTCTTTGGATGTTTCTTAGGGATGATAGGTGTAGACATATAAAAATTCCTAACGCACATCACGCATCTCGAAATTGCATTTTTATTAGTGTCATCATTTCACTTCATTTGCATCATTAATCCCGTTTTTAATTCATTTCTATCATTTAAACTTATTTCTCTTTATTAATTAAATGATCTTGAATTGTTTAATTAATTCACTATGTTATTACTAATTTCCCCTTTATCACCCTAGTTGAATAATTTTAATTATTTAATCAAGATCATCTAATATTTCTTCTAATCCCATAAAATTAAATAATCTTAATTATTTAACTATCCCACTTTTTAATCTTTTTCCTCCAATGGAATATTCTTTTAAAAAGAATGGTATATCCTTATCCTCCATAATTAAATAGTTCTAATTATTTAATTATCCTACTTTCCCTCAAAATATCTCGACTTAACTTATCTTAGACATCATCCATTAATAAATAAACATTTTATTTATTAATCAGTCTTATCTTGCACGTTCCCCAATAATTAATTAATTATATCATGCATTATTCCCTCAAATTTTACCTAGCACTCTCTCTCAGTCAACTGATATTGATTGAACACTCTTTTGATCAATCAATTCTCTTAACTCCCACTCAAGTTTGAAGTCTCTTGATCAATCAATTGACTTAACACTTAAATCAATATCTCATGCAACCAATTAACTAGATTCATGTAGCCAATTGCAATTAGTTAACTAGGCAATCAATTCCTCTCATTCATTCTTTGATCTCAAAGCAGCAACTCTTAATCCAGATCATTGATATAAATTCCTAAAATCTATAAAATAACCCTTCATCCTTCACATTCATTACCTAGAATTTTCATATATAAGTCATGTCCATTTGAGCATTCATCTTGCCAAATTGAGAGCATTTATCATTTCATCTAGGTCATCACACATCAAGATTTTGCAAGCTATCATGTAGGCTTTGTGTTGAAGCAATCCAACATTTCAACCAACAAGAGTTACTCCATAATGGGATGGTAAGATTATTCAAGTTTTTGGATTCATTTCTTTTAATTTAATTATCTAATCCTTGTGTGAATTCATGGCTCGATTGCAATTATATCTCATTATTATGTGGGTTCTATTTCATGTTTTTGAGTTCTTTGTTTGAATTCATTGTTGATAATTCATTCCACTTTTACCACTTACATTAATGGCATGCCTAGTGGGACCCACGTCCTTGATCTAATGTTTTTATCAAGTTTTTCATAAGTTACAGGTTTTTGGAGCGCAATCATATTTTACAAAATTCATTGTCGTTAACGGGGTTGCTTTTGTTCAAAAATTTGGTCACGGTCGTATTAGAAAAGGGTCATTATTGTATCATAAGAAGTTCACTATTGCATAAATGTCATCTCATAATAGGGCTGCTATTGTATCAAAAAAGGGTCGCTATTGCAGATAATAGAGGCGCATTTGTCTTTTTTTTATGCTTACTATTTTCTCTTTCAAACTTTTGTATTTTGGTTTTCTAAGCCTAACCCTAACCCAGTTATTATTTTGTCATTAAGTGAGATTGATCTAACCTAATTGTGCAACTCTTATAGGGTGAAGGTAAATCATTATAAACTTATAATCCATTAGTTTTGTAGGATGAACGGTCGAAGACAAATTAGTTCCAAAATACTAACACTTTTCTTATAGTCCTTTGTCAAAGAATCAATTTACTCAAGCATTATGTTTTTATCTTGTTAGAATAGAAAAAACTTAGTTTGGTGCTTAATTTTATTTTTTTTGAAGTGTATTCTATTCTTGGCAATTTAAATGTTTATCCTCTCCCCTTGCATCATTTGATGATCCTGGGTGATGAGAAACATCTTGGACTTCAAATTTTTTGAGTTGCCAAATGAATCTTGTAAGCATATCATCTCCCCTTGCATCATTCGATGATCTTGGATGAAAAGAAATATCAATAAACTAAGCTTTCCTTTTTTAAGTAGAGAGGCCTACCTTTGAGACACATCCCGCAATGTAGAACTCAAGGAAACCTCAAAGCACGTGTTCAGGTGGATTATACTAAAGGGTGTGAAAGCGAAAGCAAGTAATACTTATTTGGGTACATTATACCTTACATGTTGATTTTGATGTTGGTATATAGACCACACGTAGGTCGGCTAGAGAATTTAGTGTCTCACTTCTGAAGTATACCTCTAGTATTCACTGACTACTCATTACAAACCTTTGTACATAGAATCCAAAGCCAAGTTTTTAAAAATATTTCTTGAGAAGGTGTAATGGGATAGACGATCATTCCATGTAGATATTCATCATGCACTAATTGCTTGTTGAGGTGACAAACACCTAGTGAGGATCTTTTTTCCTTTCAAGGAAAGAGGTGTATTATGTATGTGAGCATACTCTAGTCATCCATTCAAGCTAGGTATTTTATCATGCAAACCCAACTCAAGAGATGTATCCACTTGACTAAATAGGAATGTGTTTATCAAATCTTTCTTAGTAAGCTTTATGGAAGAAAGCTTATGAAATATCCCCCTTACCTATTGAGCCAGTTATTACATACTTTTTTGTTGTTGTGTGTGTCACTTTCTCCTTCAAACAAAACACCTTAAACATCATACCTAAATTCTCAACTTGCAAAATTGTCAAAATTGACATCAAACTGGAAATCAAGAAATAGAGTCGCACTTGTCAAAAAATTCGTTCAACGTTGTGCATCCTACTACGTCTGTCTTAGAATATAGTTACTATTGTTCAACATCTTCTCACGCTTGTCTAAGTATCTGGTCGCTATTGTATTGCATCTAGTTGCTATTGTACAACTAGTCACTATTGCTTATTTTGCTCATCGTTTATTCATAGTGTCTAAACAAAGTTTCTCTTGTTATTGTTGTTTCTACTGCCTTTGTAAAAGCTCGCTATTGTCTCATATTCTACCATAGTTGTTTGAAATAGACACCTCTTTTGCATTCTTGTTTAGCTCAAACTATTCAAACTTTGTCTCAAACCGAAGGTTTGTCAACATAGACCTCTTGGGAAAAAAACATCAAATCAGATCCACATCAGACTTTATCAGCATACTTGGACATCATTAGTCTTTTATACCAGCCTTTGCATCATCATCATAGATCAAACATCAAACCAGTCTTTGGAAATGCATAAAAACACAACCTATAAAACCTCATCATCTTGTTAGAGTATTTATCCAATCATCTTATCATCTTGTGGTCTTGTCAAATTTAGTGGACATTATCCTCTCCCTAAGTTTCTAGATTACTATCATCCTCCCTTACTTGCACTCACAAGCGTAGTTCAAGTAGAGAAATCAAATTATCCTTCAGCAACACTTTTTAGACTTAGCAAAGATCAATTGAATATTATCTATACTTGTGTCCATAGACTAGCATCATCTCTAAACATCCAAAAAATCCATTCAATCATAGGGTTGAGTATCAAAAACTTAATATCATTCTTAAGCATCCAAAAATCCAAGATCAAACTTTTTTTATCAAACTATCCTAAAATAAACATCAATCAAACAACATCATTTGTCCAAAAGGTTTACCAACATTCCCTTTGTATATAATTTTACAAACCAAAACATCACCACACTTTCACAACTTGCAATCTCTAGTTCTACATAGTTTGGTGTGCATGTTTATGACAACTACTAGTTCTCAACATAGAAAGATTATGGCAGCTAACACAAGTATCTCTAGTGGACCTACCACCATCAATGTTGAAACTCCAATTCCTACACCATGGGGGTATGATCCTAACGAGCCTCCATTTTTATCAACCCCTCAAACAAATACCAACATTACCTCACAACCACAAATGTTCAATGCTCCACCACCACTTGATCACAATCCATCACAACATGATATCGACGTTCATCTTCAACATCAATAAATATGTTTTTGACAACAAAACCAACCCCCTAATCCTTGAGATATGATCATAGAATACGATGAAATTGATGCAAAAATAACCGAAGAGGACATTTTAGAATACACCCAAGATCCTAAAATGCAAAGAATAATAGATAAAATACTTGGAACAAATCCTAATGCACACTTCCTAAAAATTACACAACATGGTTCCAAGTTACCCATGAACTATAATGTGGAATATCTCAAAGACCTATATCTCATTTGCATGGGTGATGATAAGGTTGTGAGATAAATCCTAAAACTAGCTATAGATCCAAAGATACCATCCATCTTTGCCAAGTCAAACACATCAATCAATGAACAACATTATGGAAAACATGTTGACAATCCACTATATAGATGTCCATATCAAGTATAACAAGCAATGGTTTTTCAACATGTTCAAGGGAATCCAAGCACTATGGCAGCTCAAAACATCCCTCAAAAATTTACCAATACATTCTCTACACCACTTGTAACATTGATGCATCAACAAATACATGGAGGCCTAATGTATCAAGAAACCCATATGAAACATCCTTGCAATAAGGAAAAAATGTCAACATGCAAAATATGGAATGGGTAATCTTCCACCTAGACCACTACAACACACACCAAATCAACAACCCAACACTCAACCACAAATTCATGCCAACATCCCACCACAATAACAACACATGGCATCACCCTTTTATACCATACCTAATCAAAACAATCCACCCCTTTATACACAACAACCTCCTCTTCATTAAACAACATATACTCACAACCCTCAAGATCAAAGAATGTATCAAATGAATACTCAAGATCAAACACAAACACAATGCATGCAACAACAACCCCCATACTATGACCCTTCATACAATGCATAATATCAACAAGGGTTACAACAACAAAATCAGGATCCTAATGTCATCCAAAATCAATATGTGTCTTCCTTCATTCAAAACCCCCAACAACAAACAAACACACATCCTCAAAATCAAACTCCAAATCCACAACCATAAAATACACATCCACAACGTCAAACCTTCATCCCACAAAACCAAACCTATAATCCACAACATCAAACATTCATACCTTAGATACAACAACAAGGTGTCCCTTAACAAGGTATTCCTCAATAACAATGGGTTCCTCAATAATAACTTATTCCTCAACAACAAGGCATCCCTCAACAACAAGGTATTCCTCAATAACAATGTGTCCCTCAACAACAAGGTGTTCCTCAATAAAAATATACATATAGCATGCAACAAGGTCGTACACCCATGCAAAACCCATCATATATGGGACAACAAGGCTACAACATGATTAATCCTCAAATGAACACACCTAGTAACTATATAACCTTTAAAATTCAAAACCTTAACCAAAGAATATCAGATATACAACTTGGGAAACCCAAGAATAGCTATGTATTACAAGACATATGTCCTTATCCGTTTGATCGCAACATATCAATGATCCCCTTTTTGAAAAACTTTGAAATTATGAAATTTAATAAATATAAAGGAAGAGGGGACCCAATCGAACATGTGCAAGAGTTTCCAGTAGCTTTCATGGAGGTTTCTAACAATGACTCTTATCTATTGAGACTTTTACCAAGAATTTTAGGAGCTGCAGCTATTGAATGACTCTCTCATTTACCACATGGAATTAAAGCTTTCGATGAGATATCCAAGAAATTTATCAACCATTTTCATATAACATCGAACAAGATGTTATGGTTACTAGTTTTTATAATATAAAACAAAACCAAGGGGATTCATTTTCTTCTTACTTGCAAAGATGGAGACATAAAGTGAGTAAATGCAAATGGTTCATTCTTCAGAAACAACTTGTTGAAATATTTATTGCAAATCTTCAAACTAACATAAGTTATCAATTGATTATGCTCCAACCTAATACCTTTGAAGAGATCATTGAGAAAGGTTTAGTTATTGAAATATCTCTCATCATGAAAGGTGTCATCAGACTTTATAACAACAAAGATCAAGCATCTACTTCAAATGATAAACCTCACATTTGGGCAAATAAAAAAAAATGTCACAAATGATGGAGTGGTTGACGCTAAGTTTTTTTGAAACATACAACCACCTCCTAAAAATCCCAAAAATAATGTCCAAGCCAATCAAATTAATTATCCTCAAAAAAATCAACTTACCTACCCTTAGAACAATCAACAAATGAATCAAACTCAAAACCCTAAAAGAGGACCACCAAGATAAAATAACCAAATGAGAAGAAAGTACACTCCATTGGGATAACCTCTTGAGGTGGTTATGTGAAAGCTAATCCAATAAAATCCCATAAAACTTCTCGATCAAATAAATTATGAAGAGCTACAATTTAAACCCCCATAGTACAATGGCAATGATCAATGTAAATTCCACTGAATCAAGGATCATAAAACAAACAACTACATGAAACTAAAGAATATCATCCAAGACTTAATTGAAAAAGAAGAGGTTGATATCGAGAATCATCTTAGAAGCTCAAAAAAAAATGACATGGGTATTTACAAGGATCCAATCCTTGACCATTCTAAGGGGAACAACAAAGGTAAAGGAAAGGATTGCCAAAAAGCTACTTACACCTATGACACTGTTGTGGGAACCATCAGTTCAAAACTAATAGCAATATCCATATTGTAATAATAGTTGGTAAGAATCTTGAGAGTAATATTACTACATGAACAGGGAAGATTACCATCCAAGGAGCCCCGCTTCAATCAAAGGTTTCCATCAAACCTTTAAATGACTATAATCTTGTTTATCAATTATAGAAAACTCCAGCCCAAATCTCCATCCTTGAGCTTCTCAAGCTATTCCCAACACAAATATATTTTGGATAAAGCTCTCCTTGAATCTTCTATACCTAATGATATCAACATAGATCAGTTTTAGGCTATGGTTGGGAATATTTCCTCTACACATCACCTAGTCTTTTATGAACAAGACCTTACTAGCAAATCATTCCATAACCAAGCTTTGTATCTTGAAGTTTGTATCCACAAACATAAAATAAAAAGATCCTTGATAGATGGTGGTGCAGGCTTAAACATATATACCTTGAAATTGGTAAAATGTCTTAGATATTATAATGACATTATTGAGAAAAGAAAAAGCATCATTATAAGAGCCTATGTTGATAGCGAGATATTTTTTGAAGGTGCCATCAGACTTCATGTTCAGATGGGACCGATGATAGTAGAAACAACCTATCAAGTACTAGATATTGAACTACCCTACAACCTTCTCTTGGGATGCCCTTGGATCCATGCTATGAAATTTGTCCCTTCTACATTCCATCAATGCCTAAAATTCCCTTATAATGAAAGGAAGTTACAATATATGTTGATCTAGAACCCTTTCATTCCTGTAAGAGCTTGGAAGAAAAATATAAGAAAATCTTCAAAAATCCTAGTAATGATATTTATTTCCATTCTTTTTCCTACATTGATTCATCATCCCTCGCATCATCTTCACAACCTTCATTATCCTCCACTCCATCTTCATCATCTAATCCACCTTAGTCTAACGTCAAGATCCAGGTACTTGACAATGGTTGTGGAGACTATCACTTTAATCAATTTCTTGCTTTGGAAAGCTTCCTCCATCACAAAAAACCTATGGGGCACCAAAGGAATAAAAAAAGCTAAGCATGTCACTGTTAAATTCAAATCTATAGTATTCACTAAATGTGGAGACATAAAATATGAAGTGGTGTTTGAAGACGATCTCTTTACGTGGCTCTATAAAAGAAGAAGAAGAAGAAGAAGAAGAGGAAAAAAATAACTACCTCTAATCCCAGTACATCCAGATACTAAAGGTTATCAGCTTGCTAAAGTTATTGGATTCACTAGAAAAGGTGGTCTTGGTTTGAATGAACAAGGTATGAGAGATCCTATCATCATGGAAAAATGCAAGAAAAATCAAGGACTAGGCTATGGTTTGTTAGAAATTGTTACTCCTAACATTAAAAAGGCCTCTTGTGAGGAAGGTTCTTCTTCTATCATGGTTGAGACATCGGATGACTATGATTCTACTGATGATGATCTATTCATCACCGACCTATTTGGATACACTGGCATAAATACCCTTACCTCCCCTTCCTTTATCCATCATCCAAAACACATGAACTCCAACTCATTTACCCATAATTAATCGATTGGGATGAGCAACATCAACCAACTATTGTGGACATATTCCAAAATGATGAAGCTATCATTGAGTTTATGGGACTTCAAAATGGTATACCACTTGAAGACCACAAGATTGGCTTTGATATTGAGTTGGGACAAGAAGAATATTTTGGTAGGGAGATTATATCCTCTAGTCATAAAAAATGAAAATGAAAATATAAACATCAAAATTAGATCCCCTAGTGAAAACCACAATGTAGTGCTATCAGATCGTGAAAAAGAAAAAATAAAGGATCTATCGAAGGGCTAAAACCTCCATGAGGCACCTGAGTATGGAGGATTTAATCTCCCTATCACACAATATTAGGAAATATTAGCAGTTTTGGTTGAATATTATAAACCCATAAATGTGGGAACAACAAAGGCACCAAAGATAACCTATCATGCAGCCACTCTAGATCCTGAGGAAAGAACAAACTTCATAGCTTTCATATAAGAACAAAAGATCAATTTTTCCTAGACTTATGCAAATATTCATGGGTTGGATCAAGCTTTAGTGGTTCATCATCTTACATGTTTTCCTAGAGCTAAAACAATGAGACAAAAGCTTCACAAGATGCACCCTCAAATAGTGCTCCTAGTCAAAGTGGAACTTCAAAAATTGCTTGATGTCGAATTCCTTAGACCTATTGATTATCTTGAGTGGGTGTCAAACCTATTAATAGTGTTGAAACCCAATGGGGGCATAAGGATCTACACTGATTTTAGAGACCTCAATAAAGCATGCCCAAAGGATAATTTGTCCCTCTTGAACATCGACATGTTAGTGGATTTGACAACCATTCATGAAATTATTTCTCTTATGGATGGCTTCTCTGAATATACTCAAATCAAGATAGCCCCTAACGACCAACATAAAAAAACATTCACTTGTCCTTGGGGAAATTTTTGTTGGAATGTCATGCCATTTGGCCTAAAGAATATGTGACTTGCCTACCAAAGGGCAATGGACTACTATATTTCATGATATTTTTCACATAACCATGGAAGACTATGTAGATGATCTTTTGGAAAAATCTATCACAAGACAAAGACATCTACGTAATTTAGCTACAATATTTGATAGATTAGAAGAGTACAACCTACGCCTAAATCCAAAGAAGTGTGTTTTTGGTGTGACATAAAGAAAATTATTGGGATATATTTTATCTTGAAGAGGCATCAAGGTAGATCCCAAAAAATTCAAAGCTATCATGGAAATTCCTCCCTTGAATACATTCAAATAGTTGTATAGCTTATAGGGAAAACTACAATCAATCCAAAGATTCATAGCCCAATTAGTGAATAAATTCCATCCTTTTACACACTTTCTCCATAAGGATGTAACCTTCAAATGGGATGGAAGATGTGAACAAGATTTTCAGTAGGTCAAAGACCATTTGGGAACTCCTCTGGTTTTGATGCCTCCTATATAGGATAAATCTATGATCTTGTATATATCAATGATATCAACAACTTTAGGAGCTTTGTTAGCACAACTTGATGAGAATAATAGAGAAAGAGCAGTGTACTACTACATCAGCAGTACCCTGGTTGGTTATAAGCTAAACTATACACCTATTGAAAGATCTTATTTATTATTTGTCTTCGCATATTAGAAGCTTAGACATTACATGTTGAACTGACAGATCAAGCTAAATCTAAAGTTGATCCCTTAAAATTTCTATTGGCTAAAGAATCTCTCACATGAAGAATGGAAAAGTGGGTCATGCTACTTAGTGAAACTGACATAGAATATGTGAACAAAAAATAAATTAAAGGACAATTAACAGCAAACCAATTAGTCGAAGCACCTATAGAAGATCATCATCCATTGATATCAGAATTTCCTGATGATTTCATCCTTATGAAAACTCAAGTGAGCCATTGGAAGTTATACTTTGACGGATCTCATACTTAGCATAGATCAGGGGCTGATATCCTTTTTCTCACACCTCAAGGAGATAATATACCTAAAGCATACAAAATTGTTTTTCCTTGCACAAATAATACAACTAAATATGAAGCACTAATCACTGGGCTAAAAATGGTTGTTGAATGTAAAATCAAAGAGGGGTTATGGTGATTCATAGTTGGTCATCAGACAAGTGAACGATGAATACCAAACAAAGGACGATAAGTTGATGCCTTATAAGAGAATGGTGGATAGATTTAAGTAGTACTTTTTGGTCATCCTCTTTGAATAGGTTTCGAGAATCAACAACAAATTTGTCAATTCCATGAAAACCATTGGTTCACTTCTTGATATACAACAGAATATTCCTAGGTTTTAATTCCTCATGGAACAATTTTTTATACCAGCATTTGATATCTCAGAATCCAAACTTATGTTCGATGTTGTTGGTCTCAATTACCTTGGTACCAAGACACCTACACCTTATATCCAAAATAGAACCATACCACCTCACCTTAAAAGTAATCAAAATAAAACTTTCATCCACCGAACTACACACTTTACTATCCTCAGAGATAACTGGTATTGAAAAATCCTTGATGGAACATTACTTCAATGTCTCAATGTGGAAGAAGCTCGAACTGCCTTACAAGAGGTACATAAAGGTTTTTGTGGGTCTCATTATAGTGGTCCTAATGTATTAAATAATTTTATAAGAACGGGATACTACTAGTCGTCAATGGAACAAGAACCTATACACTATTCGAAGAAGTGCCTTGAATTTCAACAACACAATGATCTTTTTCATGCACCTACACAAGAGATACATCCAATCACAACACCTTGTCCCTTCTCACAATGGGGATTTGACCTTATAGGAAAGATATCCCCTACTTCATCCAACAAACATAAGTATCATAACTGTCGTAAAGTATTTCACAAAGTGGATAGAACCTATACCCCTAACCTACATCACTAGAAAACAAATAGTGAAGTTTATCCTTAACTATTTGATTTATCATTATAGTATCCCTCAAACTATCATTACCAGCAATGGAACTCCATTTAAAAACCAAGATATTCATTAGCCTTGCACTATATTCTCCATCCAACATGGCTCCTCTACCTTGTACTATCCCAAGGGAAACGATCAGGTGAAAGTGTCTAACAAAATGATCCTCAAGATCCTTAAGATGATTGTTAACGATGTAGGCCATGATTGGCACCTTTTATTGAATCCTACTTTGTGGGCCTATAGAACTAGCATCCACACACCCATGGGTGCAAAACCCTTTTCCCTTGTATACAGATTTGAAGCCATCTTGCCTATAGAGGTTGAGATTCTATCCCTAAGGGTATCCTTGAAATATCTTGTTAGCAATGAAGAATACTGAGTATCCAGATTCAATGAACTTGAACTGCTAGAAAAAATATGTTTGAGTGATCTAAACCATCTCCAAGCATATTCGAACTGTCTCAAGCGAAGTTATAATAAGAGAATCAAGAATAGGATCTTTCAGGTTGGTGACTTAGTCTTAAGAGAAAATTAGAAGATTCAGCTTAATCAAGATGGGAAAGGTAAATTTGAGCCAAAATGGCTAGGTCCCTTTGTCATCACAACAAGTTATGACTTCTAGCATTTATCAGTTGACTACTTGAGAAGGTGAACCCCTAGTATAACCACTTAATAGTATCCATCTCAAAAATTACTATGCCTAACGCATCAGAATATCCTAATAAAAAAATCAAAAAAAGAAAAAGCAAAAAAAATCAATAAAATAGTAAAGAGAAATAAATTGTCCTTTAAGTGAAAACCACCTTGTGGTGCTTCTAGGATAGGTACCGTAGTGAAAACCTAGTAAATAGGCACTTCGTTTGAATAATTCTTGTATCCTCATCTATCTAAAATTTTAATCTTATCATCGTATCTGCTCCATCCTATTATCGCATCCACTTCATCCTATTATCACATCCATTTCATTTCATCCATCACATAATAAATTTGCACCCAACCATGGCTGGATAACTAGTTAAATGTCGAACCTTACTGCAATATCTACCATTTGTGTTATCTCTATCTGCTATTCACTTTATCCACCTATCCATAATAAAAGTAATCCCATTCCAAATTGGAGGAAACCTTCTGAACCTAGTAGACAGATTGGATCCTTGTTCATCACATCATTCACGTAAACATACAAAATCCAAAAAAATCCATATAAACATCAAAATTCAAAAACATCCATATAAACATCAAAAACTAAAAATATTTAGAGAACCATCAAAATCAAAAAAATGGTAAAACATGAAAAACCCAAAAATATCATTGGTCATCTTCATACAAGCCACTTTGAGTCCAATAAATTGAGCTACGATGTCTATACGTGTATAATGTAGGAAATTCCATCAATCTATGAGCCCTTGAGGCACTAGGGTAGTCCCCTTAGGTCCCCCTCTTGGTCTCTAAGTCTTAAAAATACCAAAAAAATATAAATATCTTGAAAACATCAAAAATAGCCTCAAATAGTCTCAAAAACACAAAAACATTCAAAAAATCTCAAAAATCATATTTTCGCTATCGCCCATCCGCAATAAACTATTCATCCATAATAAAAAAATCATCACCTTAACCATTTGATAAAGCAATCAACAAGCAAAGCAACCATTGATATCTCAAAAACATTCAAGCAAAAATCATAAAGACTTGATCACTATTAGATTAAAACAATGCCTAAAGTATTAACTATCTGCCTATTGAAATTGCCATCAACATCCTAACATGTGTCTTAATGGATAAATCATTCCTACATTAGAAATTATTGATAGATAACATCCCTAAACATCAAAACATCTATGGCAAGTGATATAACAACATTGTTTATCTTTTTGTGATCTTATCTTTTGATTTATCTTATTGTCTCATTCCCAAGATCCCTCGAGGATGTCCATAAGGATTTAGAGAGGAAGGAATGGGGCATTGATCATCAATTTTTTATGCTTTGTTTGTTGGATATATTTTGCAATACTACCATGGTGAAAACATGCCTTTTGTGTGTGTGGAAGTCATTTTGAGTAACTCGTTTGACTATTGCATGTTAGGTTCCTAATACCTCTCTATGCATTGGTCTAAAATGCTCTGAAATTCTCACCCATACACTCTAGCAAGGTTTATGTATGTCTGGTATGAGCAATAATACTCCTTATTTTCAGATTCAAAGTGTACGCAATAGATACAAATCTTCCTTGGTCACTAAAACCTTGGTGCATCATGTCTATTTGCTACATTAATAAGGATTGCTAAGAATTACTTAGTCTCTCCATGAAGCAAAATCCAACTCATCATGTTTTACAAATTATCAAATCACTATCCTTAATTCATTATCATCAATGCATTCATATCAACAATCAATCATAATCTATGGATTTTTTAGCAATTAGATCAAAACCATCATATTTCTTCTATCCTCTTATCCTACTAACATTTCTTCTGACTAACATCTTCATCATGCATCACAACATCATTAGTACTGCCTGCATCCTGCATCCATAAACTCATCAATTCATATCATATCCATCATATCATAGAGCATTATATAGCATAAAAACATCATCCATTGCATACATGTATCATCATAGATCATCCACATCATGTATATCATATAAAAAATGATCATATCATCATAACATCATCATTGCATAGCATAGTATAAATCCATCATCATGAACATAATGCACATCATAAGAATCTCATAAACACATCATATGCCACATAAAAAATGGTATATCTCATATATCATCAAAAATAGAAATGTCAGTACAATGTCATCATCAATAAAATGTGTGATACAATATCATCTAGATAAAAAAATATACATATATACGAGGCTCAATGACCTATGAATGTATATAAAAAAATCATGTCTATAATAGGTCCATGTAAAGAAATGAATAGATCATGTAAAATATCAGCCCCATTGCCCATCTCTACGAGGTGACCGATGATGCTTGTCTCTCTATGGACTATGGGTATGTTGACTAAAGATAGGAGACCATCGTGGCTGCAAGATGTGATGAGGTGTATGACAAGAAGACCCATGCACTGATCCCCTTCCTGATATGCTCGATTCTACACCTATATCTATACTCGAAACTCCAAACCTAGGCCATCTCTAGGCCCTAGGAACCCGAGCCTCGTAGAGGGTCCTATAGTAGGTCATCTCCTCTATCAACGGATCCCTCTCAAGCTAGTATTGCAATTGAGGGATGGATTCTATTTTTAGTTGCATCCTCTGGCTCCACTCTGTGTCGTGATCTTATATGGCTACATCCCTCCCCTACAGGCATGATCTCGTTGAACAATAAGGATGACTATCTACGCATCTGTAGCCTATCTTTGGTGATCTCAACATCTCTCCTACTCTTGTATCCCTATCCTAGATCACCTAATCACACTCTATGCAAGCTTGATCCCACTCTATAGTAACCTATGCTAACCGCACATCCATGTCTCCTTGAGGAGGAGGTGTATGTGGTACATGTACCTATACCCTCTACTATTGATCATCATAAACCTGATCTTTCTTCCCATCATCCTGAACCTGGTCATGTTGGTCATCATCTTGATCCTGATATTGTGTCCTTTGTTGTTTCTCATGGGAAATCCTATACCTTTGACAGGCCTCCCTACAACTAATTGCTCTGGATCTCCTCCTCCATCACCTCCCAAAGGAATGGTAAATCTAACTAGCCTCCTCCTGGCCCACCATGCATCAAAATCCTATATCATCCCTACATCTCAGGGTCTGACTACCTAACCTCATCTAAAATGTGTCAATGCTTTGAAGTTTGACACCACCCTTTGTGAATTTTCTCAAGGTCCCCATGCATTTACCTCTCTGGTTGTGCGAGCATATCTAGTGTGATAATCATAAGCGGTCCCGGTATCTCTCCTCAAATTGGTGGAGGACTCTATCTAGAAGATACCTCTCAAAAATGGTATCTACTCCCTAATCAGGTATCAAGTCTATCTATAATAAATGAGTTGCTCATGGTCATCTATCTAGGCCTCACAGTCTAGATATGGTCTCCATATGAACTTTGTCATATCATCAAATACAACCATCCAATACTGTAATCGCCCAGATTGTTTGTAGTGGAGCCAATCATGGTACCTACATGAATAAGGATCATCTAGATCCCTTCGATCAATCCACTTTGGTATAGTATCCACAATGCACTCCCATGACCAAACATGGAGTAAGTTGACACATGTTGATATGTTGCTACCGACATGATAAACCACCTTGTGCATGTCATGATATAAGTGATCCAAAATGTAGGGTCCCCATGTGTAGCAAGTACCCTCCTCCATCATCATCTCAATGATAATGCCCCAACCGACAAGAAATATATGTGATCTCCTAGCCAACATCAAAGTTCCAATGGTCAATCCTACTAGAACTATAACCATGTCATCCGCAATATCCAAAAATGGATTCATATCAATCTTTGAATCTACAACCATGAGATGTTGAACACCCAGTAATCTCTATATAGCCAATATACCTCTCCTCACATCATAAGTAACCAGCTCTCTATGAATAGGGATACGTAGTATCCTCCAAACGTCCTCAATCATGATGGTACACTCCCTTGTGGGAAGATGGAAGTTGGTTGTCTCTAATCTCCAATGTTCTACAAGAGTTGTCATCATGGCTCTATGAGATCAAATCTCAGGCATATATGCAAAGTGTCTTAATCCAAAGGCATTTAGAAAATCTCTCTCCAACTCCTGAAACTTGGCTATTTGATCTAAGATCCATGGTCTACTCTCCCTAGACTATAGAGGATGTAATGTGGCCTACAAGCGTTTAATCCACAAAGTCATTTTTTGCTAAATAAAATCTAGTCAAAAACCTAAAGTTATAGTTAAACTAGCTAAATCAGTGCTTTTGAGCAAAAGTGTGCATCTTTTGGAGCAATGACAGATGTTTTCACAATAGCGAGCCTATTATTTTATAATAGCAGTCACCTTTTACAATAGCAATCCTATTATTTTACAATAGTGGTTTCCTTTTACAATAGCGAATCTATTAATCTTACAATAGTGTCACTCATTGACATTAGCGAAAACAACCTAAAAAGCTACAATGTGCAATTGGATTTCACAATCGTGAACCTACAATATCACTATTGTTCAAACACTAGTGATTCTATTTAACAATAGTGTTTATCTTTCATAATAGAAATCATTCTAAAACTACACTAGTGCTAAAATCGCATCAATAGCGGCATTCCTAAAACCTATCACTATTGTTCATCCTAACTTTGAACAATAATTATAAAAGTGAAATAAATCAAAAGAGAAGTTAGAAGCTTATATACTGCAACCCTCGTGCCAGCTAGCCATTAGTACTGATGGACAATGTCTGGTCAATGTGGTGCGCTCAAAACCCTCGCCATCGACGAGCTCTACTAGGGTTTTCTTGTGTCCACGATAACTCTTGGCCCCTCTTGCGTCATACTACACTCTTTGTGCAAGAATTTCCTCTTTTCTTGTGTGTACGACCACATTTACTATGGTTTTTTGTTTTAATATGCCTTCAATCAATTCTAACCCAATAGTTCTTTCTAGTGTTGGTGGTTTTGTGGCTCTACTAAATGGCTCCTCCTCTGAACAAATGACCCCAAAAATTTATTTCGAAAGTGTTCCATGAGGTAAGTCTTTTGACTCCCCAGCTGATGTGGTTTTACCATTGCTCGAGTTTGATTCTACTTGTAAATGGCTTGAGAAACATACCCTTGTTGGGTATTTTGTGGGGAGGACTCCACCTGAAAGTGTGCTTAAAGAATGGTTCCACAAGGCCTAGGTCCCTCATGGGGTCTACCTTGATATGGTCCAAAATTTAACCAAGGGTTTTATTTCTTTTCCATTTTGCGGAGGTCAACCATGTTCAAGCAATCCTGAACCATGGTCCCTAGTATGTCAGGTCTTCTCTGTTAGTTTTCCAATCATGGACTTGGGACTTCTCTATCTCAAATGAAAGCAAGTTGCGGGTCCTGATCTAGATTGAGTTTCTAGGGCTACCCCTACCTTGTGTTGCATTTTTTGAGTCATATTGATTCCTCTTTGGGGAAGGTCATTTGTATTGAGCCAAATAGGTTTTTCCAAGCCCGACCCCAGAAAAGGGTCTGTGTGGAGGTTGACCTCTCACAAGATTTGAAAGAATCAATTAACATTAAAATTGGAGATTTCTAGAATACCCATAAGGTTACTTATTTTAATCTATCAAACACATTCTATAGATGTCAGTCTATAGACCACAAGATCAAGGACTACCCTTTGGCAATGCCTCATACTCCTTCTCTACCGCGGGAATCTGAAAAGCCCCGTCAGGTGGATAATTTTGCTACTAAACTTGATGAGAAATGGACCATGGTTATGAACTGTAAACACAAGTCCAATGGCTCTAGGATAGTTTCCAAATTCCCTAAGCCTACTAAATATGTTTCAAACCCTTCAACGAAGGGGAAAGAAGAACAGGTCGAAGCTGACAATATTCTAGCATGGCCCAGGCCGAAGGCTATGCATCAACATGCTACCATTATGATGGCACAACTGAAAGCTGTGATGGGAGCCCAATGACGGTCTTGCAGTCCTTCTCCACCATTAGAAGAAGGAGAATATATTTAGGAGAAATGAAGAATTTCTTCTCTGAATATTCAAATTGGGTCAATTTCGCCACAATTTTTGCAAAATCACTTCTCCACTTTGGATGAGGAGGATCCGAACTCCAATGATATGGAGGAGTTCCGCTCATGAATTTCCTCTCAT
Organism: Sequoiadendron giganteum; assembly: GCA_007115665.2. Classification (NCBI taxonomy): domain Eukaryota; kingdom Viridiplantae; phylum Streptophyta; class Pinopsida; order Cupressales; family Cupressaceae; genus Sequoiadendron; species Sequoiadendron giganteum. The sequence continues at coordinate 396,927,353 of CM021103.1, forward strand.
GGAATGTTCGAGGTCTGATAGAACTCTCCAAGAAGTATTATGTTAGGGATACTTTGTAGAAGTATACTGGCATTGAAGTTCTTTGTCTCCAAGAAGTTAAATTTTTTGGTTTTTTGTTTGCTTTGGCTTGTCATTCTATTTGGCTAGCCAGTCGTATGTATTGTATTGCTCATGATTTTGGATGTGGCAGAGCTATCACCCTTTTGGCCCCATGGTGGCATGCTTGTGTGGTTGACCATGGGTCTGACCCCACACATAAGCTCATCTGGATCCTCCTTAGTATTGATAATCACTCTTTTGGGATTATTAATGTTTATGCCTCTAATGATGTTGTGGAATGCTCTTTCCTTTGGCATTGGATTGTAAACTCATTGTCAGTTGCTACCTGGCTATTGTGTGGGGACTTCAATATGGTTGAAATGGTGTATGATAAAGATGGTACTGTACCATTCAAATAGGCAATTGGCGAACAAGAGGTGTGGTTTTACATGCATAATAAATTGGGGCTCTTTGATCCCAATATTGGTTGTCACCATTCTCATTCCCTCTAGCACACTTGGTGTAATTACAGAATTGGCTCTAACAGGATATTTAAATGCCCTGATCATGCCATGATCTTAGCTCAATATTTCTTCTCTTTTGATATCTATTCACTCTCGATTAAGCCATTAGTGGATGTGACCTTGTCAAATAATTTCCCCATTTCTTTTTGCATTGAACGGGAGACAAGATAGCCTCAAGCTTGCAAAACGTAGTTATTTTTAAACATGTCTTTTCTTTGTAATCATCCCACATTGGCCCATATTCAGAGAGTCTGGAATTTGGAGTACAGGCCAACTCATGATACAGGCTAGATTAATTGGTGGAATGATGTTATCAATCATACAATAATATTTTTGCATATTTATGGGCGTCAACTAGCCATTTCTTCTAGTAGTCTTATGAGACTACCATAGCTAACCTTCACTCAGCTACTGAGGCTCTGGCGGTCATCCCTTTTTCCCCATCATTGCAATCTGAGTGGTGGAATTAAGACACAAAAATCAAGTTGCTGAAAATTATGTTACCAGATGTGCACAAACCAAAGCTAGGTTACATTGGTTAAAGATTGGTGACCGTGCCTCCAAGGAGTTTTTTTGGCCCTGTGTGCTAGGCACTCTTCTCTTGGCATAAAATAAAATAAAAATGGATCACAGGGACTCTCTGAGCTACTTGACATTCTTAGGCATTTTTTCGACATTATGAGCAAGTTTTCACTACTCAAGATTACACGCCAGTGCAACAACAAGCCCTTCAGGATTGTCTTGTTGTTGTACCACATAGGCTATCTTCAGCCTAGAGAACTTTTTATGAGCAATTTATCATAGTTGAAGATTTGAAGAAATTCATTCAGTCCATAGCTGATGACAAGGCCCTTTGGATTGATGGTTTCCCTTATGAGTTCTACAAGGCCCTTTGGGACTGTGTTGGTAATGATCTACATAAGGTCTATCTTGAGGCTTTTCATTCCAAATCCCTGGGTAATATAATTAACAAATAAAATATTAAATTCATACCTAAGACTAGATATCCTAAGGATATTTGCAACTAGAGGCCTATCATGCTCCTCAATGTCTCTTATAAAATCATATCCAAAGCGTTGGCTTTGAAAGTCTCCCATCTTCTACCTCAGATTGTGCACCCAGAGCAAAATGATTCATCAAGTCCAGATTTATTCTGGATAATGGGGTAAATCCATAATAGTGGTGTACAATTTTGATGAGGAAGGAAATTTGTAAAAACTCTCACACATTCAAAATTTCATGTTTTAAAGGGTTCGTTTGAACTAGGGGGTTCGCAAGAACCCAAAAGAGGGGTTCGGTCGAACCCCTAGTTCGAGCGAAACCCCTTTTTCATGGTGGGTTTGTTCAAACCCTATGATGTCACGTTTCTTCATAGAAACAAATGGAAAATTCAAAAAAATTGGGGGTTCGATTCAAACGAACCCCCCTTCACCCTTTCGAGCAAAGGGGGGTTCGCTCGAACCCCCCTTTTTTGCCCTTCTCCCACTCTTCCACCAAATTTTAGTAGATTTCTACCCTTTGAAGCTCAGGTTGAGGATGAAAATGGAGGAGACTTCAAAAACCCAACTAGAAAATGGTAGTCCTCAAAACGAGCTATCCAACGAATAAAATTTTAATATGTTTTGGTTTTATTATGTATGTGTTTTTTTAGTTTTATTAAACATAGGTTTTTCACTGAAAATCAAGCTCTCTATTTTGTACATGTGGAAAAATAATAGATTATCAAAATAAAAAATTTAAAAATATTTTTGTGCTGAGTATTGATGTCCTTGATCAATTAAAAAAAATGAAATTGAATTTCGATACATACAGAAAAAGTTATGTTGTATACAGTCCACCTATGTCTGAATTGCAATTGGTTTGACTTCGAAACTTGATTAAGGAAAAACTATTCAATAAAAAACTATGAGACCAAATGGAAGTGCTAGATATCATAGTTATAAATATAAATTATAAAAAATTAGAATTTTATCCTTCATAAAAAAAATGTTATGTTGTATACGGTGAGCGTCACTTTTTAAAAATGTTGTTTTCTGAAGAAAAAAAAAAAACCGATTTTCATGGGAGATGGAAAAAGAAGAGCAATCTGATTCCAAAAATTTTGAAAAAAATATTTTTAAAATCTACAGACAAAATGTGATGAGACTCTAGTTTGTATCATCTTCAAATTCCTCATGGTTTAACTGCTATAGGTGCCCAAATGTGAAGATTTAGTTAAAAATAATAATTTCAGTGTCCAGTTTGGCCAAAAATTGTAAACCACTATTATGGGATCACCCAATGGGAAGGTATGGAGTGGGCCAGATGTTTGAACCAGAAAGTTATTTTTCTTAAGATAGACTTTGCTAAAGCATATGACCGCATTGAGTGGCCCTTTATTCTGGCCATGTTGAAATCCTTAGGGTTCGGGCCTAACTTCATTCAGGTTGTGTAAATGCTTTTTTTAGATGCCTCTGCTTGTATCTCCATTAATGGCCACCAATCTCTTTCTTTTGGTCTTTTTTGCTCCATTCGGCAAGGATTCCTGCTTGCTCCTTCCCTTTATGTGCTTACTACTAAAGGATTTGGCTATTTTTTGGCCAATGCGGTCTCTTAACGATGTGTCAAAGGCATCACTCTCCCTAACTCCCAGGATCAACTTGTGAATGGTCATTTTGTTGACGACTCCTTTCTCACCCTTCTGGAGGAAAAAAACAATATTATGGTGGCCCTGGATTGTCTCAACACTTTTTGTGTTATGTCTGGCTCTGCTATCCAATGGCATAAAACTTTATGCTACACACAATCTATTCTTCTCACTCCTCAATGGCTCCAGTAGTACGGTTGGAAATGGATTGGGCCAAGGGAAATCTTTAGGTTTTTGGGCATTCCCTTTGCCTTCCAAGCTTCTCGAACTGAGTTGTGGTAAGTTGTTCTCTCCATGATTGAGAAAAATTTGGCCTAATGGATTACCAAGCCTCTCCCTCTGGTAGTAAAATTCCAAGTGTGCTTGAAGATTTTGGCGGCTACTCATGTTTATTACTCCTCTTGTTGGGCTCCTTCGAAAGCTGCCTATGCCAAGCTTGAAAATTTGCTTTGATAATTTCTTTAGGCATCTACAGAGTCCCATAGAGGGTTTCACCATGTTTCCTGGGAGTTATGTTGCCTTCCCAGAGACTCTTGAGGAATTGGTCTACTCTCCACTCAATGATAAGGGACTTCCTTGTGTGTGAAATGGATAATTAGAAAACTTACTAGAGATGAAGCTTGGAAATTCTCCTCAAGCATTGTATTCAATCTGGTTTTCCTATTCATAGACATTCCTGGAAGGGGATTGGCTTTCAAACCATTTTGGTCATGAAGGAGCCAGTCCAAATCATGGGTACTTTCATGGCTAACAGAATTGGGAAAGCCTAGGAGGTGGTTAAGCCTTGGCTCCGTTGGAATGGATCTGGTTTCCATGATGGGCTTTCGCTCAATCAAAATAATGTTTTGTGGTCACCTCTATTTGATAGTAATGGTCAGCCTCTCACCAAGTCGCCTTGGCTTAAGGTGCTAAGGTTCCACAAGAAAGGCATTCAAACCTTGCAGCATGTGTTTCATAGACCCACAATACACATTATGCCATGGGAGGATTTTCGTGTGCTTTACAGACTTCAAAACCAAGACCATGATACTTATGATGGTCTGGTGAATTTTATTCCTACAAATTATATTCATAAAGTGGGAATTCATGGGTCCAAGCCCTGGTGGAAGGACTGGAAGTGGTACCAAACACCCCTTTCAAGAATTACAAGCCTCAGCTTGGTTATATCTAGCTATCGCCGCATTTTCCAATGATTGATAGTCTTAACCAAAGATGGCTTCTCCAATCCTTTGCTCATGTTTGGTGAAAAAGATTCTCCACCATTTGGTCTGCAAGTGTTGAGCCAAAGCTCACCCACTTTTCTTGGTGTATTATTTTTCAAGGCTTACATGTGGGGTCTCAACTTGTTCACTTGGGGGTCTAGGACCCTTGATGCCTTTTTTGTGGGCAAGCTGAGTCTTTTAAACATCTCTTCTAGTTTTTTACTAGAGATCAACAGTTTTGGACTTGGATTCATGACCTCTTTCAGCCTTTCAGACTAGAGCCCTTCTCCTAGCATATGGATTTATTGGGAGACTCACCCAAACTTCCTACTAAGTATACCCAGCTTTGGCACACTTTCAAAGTGGAAATCGTCTTCAGTATCTAGAAAGATAGAAATGCCTACATATTTGCTAAAACCCAAATGGATCAAAATGTTTCTTTGTATTCTAAAGTGATTATTTATTATAATGTGCTCTTGCAGATTCAAGTTCAAGCAAACAAGGTTGCATTGAGGTGGGTAACCTTCAAGTGCTTTTGGACCATTGGGGCAATGCCTCGTGCATTGTGGCTCACATGCCCACTTCGCCTACCCCTTCCCGTGGTCGGTCACCCTCTCAAGGCCAACAACGGAGTGGCTCTTCTCGCCCCCGCTCTCAACCTCCTCTTTGGTGTGGTTCCCACCTTCCTCAGCGGTCTCATTCTCCTCCTCCATGTGCTAGCTAGGGTGGCCCTCTAGAGGAGTGGTAGGGAGCAACAATGGCGGTTCCAAGTGGCCCTCTTATGATACTCCTGCTTCTGGCTCTGGTTGGCCAAATACTACAATTTTTTTCCGCGTCTAGTGCTTGCAATCTCGCCTCAATGCAAGGATAAAGAAGATAAAGATAAAGATGTTGATGATGGTTGGGGTCCTCCTCTTGATCTCACTCCAAACCCCACTAATGTATGGGGAAAAAATTGGATGACAGAGACCCTCCTGTCTCTGCTAGTACTACTTTTTCCGCTTAATGGTCTTTTATTTTATGATTGTAATGATGAACTTCTGGGTTGTGACAATTGGTTTTTTTAATTTTCTGGGCACTGCCCATGTGACTCTCGGGGTGTTCCTTCTTACCACCCACCCTTTTTTTGTGGATATGTATTTTAATGTTTAATATTAATATAGATTAATGCCTATTCATCAAAAAAAAAACCTCACCATCATCAATGCACGTTTGTAATAGAAAATCACCAAAGAGAAAAAATCTCCTAAAGTTGAGTGTGCAAATGAGATGCAAATAAACCCTAATTTCCTATTTAACCCCCCTAAACCCTAGGTTTTTACCCTTGACCACCCTCCTAGCTTATATTTTGAGCACCCTGGATCATCCTAAGCCTTAACCATGACCCCCTAGGGCCTAATTTTGTGTTCTCTATGCAGCTAAACTACTCCTGAACCTTGTCACGAGACTGACTTGAAAAAGTTATTTTTTGACCAACCTCTCGAGGGGGCAACCCAACATCTTTTCATTCTTCCACTAAGTGTCGAGGTACAGTGGGGCATTTCAATCTTGATCTAAGCATCGAATTATTTGAAACAATGCAGCAACTACATTGTGTCAAAGAGGGGCAAAATGTAGACATGTAAAAATGCCTAACGCACATCAAACATCCTAAAATTGCATTTTTTCATTAATGGCATCATTTCACTTCATTTGCATCATTAATCCCTTTTAACATCATTTCTATCATTTAAACTTATTTCCCTCTATTAATTAAATAATCTTGAATTGTTTAATTTATTCACTATTTTATCAATAGTTTCCCCTTTATCACCCTAGCTGAATAATTTTAATTATTTAATTAGGATCATCTAATATTTCTTCTAATCCCATAAAATTAAATAATCTTAATTATTTAACTATCCCACTTTTTAATCTTTTTCCTTCAATGGAATATTCTTTTAAAAAGAATGTCATATCATTATCCTCCATAATTAAATAATTATTTAATTATCCTAATTTCCCTCAAAATATATCAACTTAACTTATCTCAGATATCATCCATTAATAAATAAATATTTTATTTATTAATCAATCTTATCTTGCACATTCCTCCAATAATTAATTAATTATATCATGCATTATTCCCTCAAATCTTAATTGACACTCTCTCTCAGTTAACTGATATTGATTGACCACTCTTCTGATCAATCAATTCTCTTAACTCCCACTCACTCGAAGTCTTTTGATCAATCAATTGACTTAACACTTCTATCAATATCTCATGCAACCAATTAACTAGAATCCTCTAGCCAGTTGCAGACAGTTAACTGGTCAATCAATTCCTCTCATTCATTCTTAGCCTTTGATCTCAAATCAACACCTCTTAATCTAGATCATTGATCTAATTTTCTAAAATCTATCAAATAACCCTTCGTCCTTCACATTCATTACCTAGAATTTACATAGTTAAGTCGTGTCCATTTGAGCATTCATCTTGAGCAATTGAGAGAATTTATCATTGCATCTAGGTCATCACACATCAAGATTTTGCAAGCTATCATGGAGGCTTTATGTTGAAGCAATCCAACATTTCAACCAACACAAGTTACTCCACAATGGGATGGTAAGATTGTTCAATTTTTTGGATTCATTTGTTTTAATTTAATTATCTAATCCATGTGTAAATTCATGGCTTTATTGCAATTATATCTCATTAGTATGTGGGTTCTATTTCATGTTTTTGAGTTATTTGTTTGAATTTATTGTTGATAATCCATTCCACTTTTTCCCCTTACAATAGGTTCACGCAAGCCATGTTGATTCAGACCAAGTTTTTTCGTCTTTAGTATATCCCATGCCTTTCATTAGCTGGAGCCCTTTTTTGGTGTTATCCATGGGGAGAGGGGGTTCTTCCTTTTCATCTTGATATATACATTCTGATGTGTTTTCTTCATCTATTACTTCCTTGTTTCGATCTCCCCACTTTGTGAAAGTGGTCGGTGCTATTTTGATTGTCTTAGTCACTTTTTTAATATGTTTAGGTTTAACATAAGATCTAGGATAAAGTGGGAGTTCTACAACAAAATATTCCTTCAAGTTGTAATCCCCACAACCATTCTCCTTGATAAGCACCTTGATCTTTGGTATATTTTACAATGTTGATGACTTAGATTCAGTTATGGATGCTAAAATGGATAGATCAACATAGGATGAGGGTATTAAAACTTTATCGTTCTTGGGTACCAATACCACCTTGTAATACTTCTCCTCCATATTTTTTCAATAGTAAGAAGGCTCTAGATCACCATGAATGGTTACCTCTTTGTTATCATATGGAAATTTGATACACTGGTGACATGTTGATGCTACGGCTTGAATGGCATGAATCCATGGTCGGCCAAGAAGGATGTTATAAGGTAAGTCAAGATCTAGGGCTTGGCATGTGGTATCTACAATGGTTGGTCCCACTTGTATAGGCATCTTTATTGTTCCCTCTGAACTTTGGTCATTGTCATCATAGGCACGAATAGTGACACCTTTTTTTTTTCAATTAAATCTTCAAAATAACCCAAGTTCTTTATCAGTTGAAGGGTACAAATATTTAGGCTTGCACCTCCATCTACCAAGACTCTTTTGACCTTTTTCTTGTGGACATAGACCTCAAGGTGTAATGTGTGGTTATGAGATGATTGTGATGGGAGGTCATTTTGAGAAAATGTTAGTTGATGGGTAGATGTGATGTGTCCAACCATAGCTTGGAATTTCTCAATATTGATATCAATGGGTACAGATGATGATGAAAGAGCCTTTTCTAGGATGGCGTTATGGGCTAGATTTTTAATAACTCCAATATGGAGATCTGAGTGGGGGTTTCCTTAAGTTGATCTAGGAGAATGTAATCTATGGGATTTGACCTTGATGGAGTTCTAGGTTATGAAGGGGCTCCTTGAATGTTTACTTTCCCTCTTCATGTGGTGACTCCACACTTAGTAGTAGGTCCTTTTATCATGATTACAAATATTTGATGGTCACATGCTCCTGAAACATTGTCGTGGATATAATTGACTTTATTATAGACTTTTCCCTTTCTGGAACCATTACCTTTGTTGTGATCAGGCATCAGTGTCTTGTATATCCCAAGATTACTATTTCTAGGTTGTTGATCAATACTCACCTCACCTTGATCGATAAGGTCTTGAATAAATTTCTTTAGTCTCATATAATTTGATGTCTTATGTACTTTGGTTCGATAAAACACACAATTATCTTTGTCTTTATACCACAAAGGTTTGATTTGAGGTTCATCATAGTGTCTAAAATTTAGGAGTGTGATTAGGTTTGATTGAATTATATTTCATAGGACCATTTCAATAGGATCCCCCAAGGGTGTATACTTGCGTCGTGGTGGGTAATTGTTTTTCTTAAGTGGTGGTCCTCTTGTGGGATTGGCATTGTTACAATTTTTTGATTGTTTTATTGTTGTGTATTTTCTTTTGGTGGAGCATTTATCACAAATTTCACATCAACTAGACCATCATTAGTAATGTTCTTATTTTTGGCCCATATATGGGGTTTGTTACTAGAACTAGATGATGGTTGATTATCTTTATAAATTTATATTGCTCCTTTTGTGATGAGGACCCTCTCAATGTTGAGCCCTTTGTTCAAATGTTGACACACATTGCATTCTCAGTTGGAAGGCTAAATTGGTTCTACATTTCCTGCAATGATTTCTACTTGTTTCGTCTTAGGTATGGGCCATTTATACGTGATTGGCTTACATCTCCATCATTGTAAAAATGATACAAATGCTTCTCCCTTGTTCTGTTTAAGGGTATAAAGTTCCTCCAAGGTTACTTATGCATCAATGTTGTAGGAGAAATGAGCTACAAATTGATCTATAATCTCTTGAAACATTTTGATTCCTAGAGGTAGATGTGAAAACCACTCTATAGATTTCCCTCTCAAACTTCTTGGGAAGAGACACATAAGGTATGAATCATTTTATGATACTTCCATGCATGCAAAATAGAACTCCCTAATATACTCTTCTAGATTACCACATCCCTTATATTTGTCAAATTTATGTATCTCAAAATTCGAGGGAAATGGTATCATTATGATACTACAATCAAATGGATAAGGACATAGATCCTGGGCCACATATGACTTTTTAGTCTTTCCCATTTGAATGTCCTAGATTTTTTGTGTTAATGTCTAAATTTGAAAAGATGTCATCTTGAGGATTTTTCAATGGTGGAGCATACATGGTATGTTGCGGGATGGTAGATGAATTATAGGTTGGATTTTGATATGGCAGTGTGTTGGTGTTATATGTGGTGTATGGGGTACATTGGGGGATGGCTTGATATTGAGGATTTATGGGTAATGAAGGTGGTGGTGTGTTGTATGCTCCATATTGAGTTTAAGATGTGTCATTTGGTTGAGAACTTGCATAATGTTATTATTGAGGGTTGTATTACAAATTTTTTTGGTGTTGTTGAACAAGCAGCTATTTTTTAGCATATTATTATTGTTGGTCTTGTAAAGATTGTTGTGGTTGTAATGCTTGTTATGCTTGTAATGCTTATTGTGTGTGTAATGGTTGTTTTTGTGCAATAGATTGTTGTTGAGCAATAGCTTGTTTTCTTTGAGGAGATGGGATGAGGTGTTGTAAAGGTGGAGGTATGCTTTGATGTTGACCTTGATAAGATTAATATTGTTGATATTGTGGGATTTAGTTTTTAGACATTTGATGTTGTAAATTTTGATTTGAATTTTTTTTATTTTGATGTGGTGAAGCTTGAATTTGATATTGGGGTACTTGTTTTTGAGGTATTTGATGTTGCAAAATTTGATGTTGTGGAGGGACACGATGTTGTTTGGGATTTATTTGATGTTGAGACCCTTGATATTTTTGAGGATTCGCTTGATTTTGAGATACTTGATTTTGTTGTAGTACTTGTTGTTTGGACACTTGATTTTGTTGTGTTACTTCATGTTGGGATATTTTATTTTGTTGTGGTACTTTATGTTGAGACCATTGATATTGTTGTGACACTTGTTGAGGACCTTGAATTTGTTGAGGATTCACTTGATGTTGAGACACTTGATTTTGAGACCCTTGATATTGTTGTGACACTTATTGAGGACCTTGATTTTGTTGAGTATTCACTTGATATTGGGACACTTGATTTTGAGACCCTTGGTATTGTTGTGACACTTTTTGAGGACCTTGATTTTGTTGAGGATTCACTTGATGTTGGGACACTTTATTTTGAGACCCTTGATATTGTTGTAACACTTTTTGAGGATGTTGATTTTGTTGAGGATTCTCTTGATGTTGGCACACTTTATTTTGAGACCCTTGATGTTGATAAATTTGTTGAGGACCTTGACTTTGTTGGGATATTTGTTGAGGACGTTAGTCTTGTTGGATTTGGCTTTGATGACCTTGGGGTTGTTGAGTACTATGGATATTAGTGTGAACATTTTAAGAGTGAAATGTAGTTCTATTGTTTTTAATGACCAAATTTATGTAGCTCCCTAAACTTTGGTGATTTCCATGTTGACTTGTAAGGTTGGTTGACTTGGTATATTTGATGAGGATGGTTTTGGTATTTGTTGTATAACATTATGTACCAAGGGGTCACTTTGAGAAGGATGATTCATGGATACTATGTTTGAAAAGGATTGTTCCTTTAGTGTGTTTACATCAAAATGTGTAGTAATTTTTTCACCTGCTTGTGCGAGTTTGAGCATGTACTTATTTTGATATAAATTTTAGCATTGTATTTATAACATGAGTAAATAATGGATCTTGTTCCATTTCTAAAAACTCTTCAATGATAAACTCTTGAGGCTTGTTGGTGATATCCTCTATGTGAACCCTTTCTTCTTGGGATGGTTGAGGTGGTGCTTGAGTGTTCCTTGGAGTTATTAAACCTCTAGGGTAAAAATTGGGCATCCCTAAGATTGATTCACTAGAACTAGCACTTGTTGTAGGAATGTTTGGAACACTAGGATTTACTTCCATTTTCCTTTTTCTCTTATGTTGTGACCATAAAATTTGTATCAACCCTAGGAGATGTTTGACGTGAATAATTTTTTTGAAATTCCTTGGTTTCTTAAAAAAATTCTAACAAAGACCTTTTAATAGGTTTAGGACCAATGATGGATGATTTTGTGAATGGGTATAAGATATGAAACTCCCAATTTTGACAAGATTCTAGACTCAAGTGTTTAGATGTGTTTGATGTTGATTATGATGAACGTACAAACCTTGGGAGTAGACTTGTGACTCTAAGGTGAGTTTGTCCAAAATGTTGTTTACCAAGTCAACTAAATGCTTAGAAATATATTGTTTCCAAACATGAACCTAAACTAGTTGATAGGATGAAAAACCTAAGCCTAAGAGATTTGTGTCAAAATTTCAAGTTGTTGTTTGTAGTGAGTTTATTTGATTGTTTGATTTTTTATCATAATTGAGAACCTAAAAGGTGTTTTTGATAATCAAGATAATAAAGAACATGGACTTTGTTTGTTTTTTTGACTAATATCAGTGAACCAAATTTGATTTTGCATTAATTTGAACCAATTTAGTGTTTGAGAACCAAAAGGTAGAATCGGATAATTTGTTGAAGGTTGTTGTTTTCCAATTTTGGTAAAGAGATTACTCTATTGGTTTTGAAAAGGCATCAATGTTTGACAAAAGCATCAGACTGTCCAAGCAAAGGTTTCGCTAAACAAATTTATGTTTACCCTGGGAAATGTTTTGCTATGTGCAAAGGTGTTAATGTGAAAAAAAACACTATTTTGATAAAAATAGAAGCGTCAATTTGTGCAAAGGCACCACACTATCAGATAAATGCGTCGATCTACCAAAGGATCTTTAAAATGTGAGTTGACCTAGTTGTTATATGTTTTAATTTTTAAAAACATAGTATACAACATGTAAACTGACTCAATTAGGTGTTGATGTCTGTCACAAGGTCTTCACATGAAAACATGCCACAAAGTACAAAATTTTAGTGGTAGAGAGAGTGTGTAATCTTTAAGTAGACCCACCTCCCATTTAAGGGGTAAATACTCAAAAATATTGGGTAGTAAAACAATTGTTTCAAGACCTTTTCTATATGAAGGTGGAGTAGATGTCTAATTACATAGGGTCATCGACAGATGTATCGGGCCAACCTTCTTTCTTTTCTTGAGAGGCTATTGCTAGCAACCCAAAAATATTTTATCTCGACCTAAGAGAGTACATGGTGAGCAGCTTCAAGGTATGATTCACATCCCTTACACCACTTTATAAGATTATGTTTGAATGTACTTTAAGGCCTCTACAACAAGGGTTCTTATTGGGTGGAACATTTGTGAACACCGTCAGCTATATAGACATCTCCTCAAGGTCTGAAAAATCGTAGTCCCCTCGTGAAATTCTAGTATGCTACATGCATGGATCAAACTACAACTTTCACTCTCATTTAATTTCTATAGTGCATCATAAAATGTCGCTTGAGGTTGATCCCTTGGCTTCTCTATAATTATGTGTCTCAAAGCAGGCCTCCTACTTAAAAAAAAGGAAAGAATTCATGTTGCTATTTCTCTTCACCCAAGGTCACACTAGGCACGAGGGGAGAGGATACATAGACAACTTCCTTTGGCTAACATGAAACATGAAATGTAAGTTAAATATGTTTCTTTCATCCAAGATCACACTAGTTGTAAGGGGAGAGGATACACATCTAGAACCTACCAAACACGAAATACATGACAAACACTCGTTCTTTTTAGGTGCACCAAAATGTAAGTGTTTGATTCATTTTAAGCCCAAAGGAAATGTGTAGATTGCATTCTTATTTTAAGCCCAAAATGAAGATGAAGATTGTTTGATTATTTTAAGCCCAAAATAAAGATGAAGATTGTTTGTTCAATTTAAGCCCAAAGAAAAATGTAGGTTCATTTTAACAACACCAAAGTTAAATGTTTCTAAAATAAATATCATAGTGATCAAAATCACTAATTAGATTCCAAGAGTCATGATTAAAATCACTTTAAATTATAATTCCTCCAATTCAAGCTTCCTGTAAGGAATTAGCCTCAAGAAATAAAGAACAAGCAACAGCAAACATCTAGGGTTAGATAAGAAATCAAGTTAAAATAAAACCCTAAAACCAAGTTGATTGTTATACCTACAAAGGGGGTGCTCTGTCAGATAGAAGCATATCTCTATTAGACATAAGCGTCGCTCTATCTAATAAAGGCGTCAATCTGGCTGACAAAGAAATCAATATTCTGTAGAAGCATTTGTATAAGCAGAGGCATTGACCTATAAAAAAAGAAAATATTTAAAATATAGGTGTTGGGATTTGCAAATGCATCACTATTTACAAAATCATTGCTTTGGTAAGTTCTGAAGGCACCACTCTACTTTTGGAACCTATAATGGTTGACAAATTCAAACCAAATTGATTATTTCAGGGATGTGGTCCCACTGAGCATGCCAAAATGTAACATGGTTAGATAACAAGATCAAATACAACATAATTGAACTAAAAAAACAAGCAAGTGATTGAGTTAAGCCATATTCCATGAAATTAAGTCTACAAACACAAAGAAAGGTTCATTTCAAAGCAATTAAACTGTTGGAAAAATAAGGATAGACAGCTGAGAGGGGGGGGTGAATCAGTTGTTACCAAAATCAAATTTATACAACATTAATCAACCTTAAATCTCACATCTAATAAATAACAGTGCAAGCATAAATTAATAACACATCAGAGACACATGAACACCAAGATTTTATGTGGAAACCTTATTAGGGAAAAAACCATGGTGGATGTTAGTCCACAAGATTATACCCTGTTAGAAGTATAATGAAGAATGAAAAAGGAATGCACTTTCATTCAGGCACACTGCCTAGAGAAAACTGCTCAAAGGGAAGGCTCACTACCTTACATAAAATAATCAGATTAAATCCATCTGATGGAGTTGAACTGAGAAAATAGCTTCTATAAAATCCTGATTACAATTCCAGTTAGGCGCATAAAAACTTCTACACACTCTTCCACACTCTGCTCTACTCTTGAATGATTTGAACCTTATTCACACATGTACACCTCTTGAACACACTGAGAATTTCCTCTAAATGAGGAAAACAAACACATATATATCCGCTACACAGATTTACATCCACTATTCAGTCGGCCTCAAATAAAGAATAAATTACAACTGTTGGCCTCAATACATGAATAAATTTCAATGTGCACCAACACCAGTCGGTCACAACATAGTGAGGACCCAAAAAAACACCTTCAAACATGCCAAACAATAAAATATTAATCTTCATGGATCCGCAACACACTAACACCATCATGTCAGCCAAGAACATGAAAACTTGAGCACACATCAGAAAAATATTCGATCACGAACAGTTCGATCAATGCGGACGTACAACAAGGATAGAGTATGATCTAGACTCATCTATGAACATCATAGGTACATGCACAACACATGAAATTACCAGAATTTCATCTGCTTCATCCAAGAACACCATCTATAGAAACTGAATAACTATAGGAACACAAATATTCATAACTTCCACAAATCTTGATGCGAACCTCTAAAAATTTTGAACAACATACTAGAAATCTTCAGCAAAAAACCCTTTGAAGTGCACCTTCAGATCTTCAATGTATGAAACATTTTGACATTCTGACCTTCTCAGCCTCACTGGCTACCAGCTATATTATTTTGACAATGTTCTCAATATCCTCGACATATAAAGCCTTAAGCATCATCAATGCTAATAGTTTTGACATCAATGACAACCACATATCAGCAATGTAGCCACAACATCCAACAATCTCCCCCTTTGGCATTGATGGTAACACATGATGTGAAAAATAATGCCACCAACCCAACTAGCTCTTCTCCAACAATCTCCCCCCCATATTGTGTACTCTTTCATGTTTCCTTCTTCTCCCATATTTTTCACATTGCTCTTCTCTCCCCCTTTGAAATCAATGGAAAATTTACACATCCTCTTATCACAATTTTGAATCATCTGACTACTCCCCCTGAGTAGTAGCCACCACAAAATCAATTTAGAATAAGATATGGCTATGAATTCATGGACTGATGCAAAGACCTGCATCTTAGTTCTGATCAGGATGGGAAATCACCCCTAAATTTCCTCTGAGGTATTCAAAAGTATCCTTAGGAAATGACTTAGTAAATATGTCTGCAATTTTCTCCTTGGTAGGTATATACTCCACTCTAACTTCTTTGTCACTCACTTTATCTCTCAAAAAGTGATATTTGATGGATATATGCTTTGTCTTTGAATACAACACTGGATTCTTGGAAATATTAATGGCACTTCAATTGTCACAAAATATGGAAATTGGTTCTTCATACTCAATTCTGACATCTCTCAACATTTGCTTCATCCACAATACTTGAGTACAACTATTTTCAACAGCAATATATTTTTCCTCAGTAGTAGATAATGAAACGGAATTTTGCTTTTTGCTTAGCCAAGATACCAATTTCTTCCCTAAGAAGAATGCACCACCACTAGTACTCTTCCTATCATCCACATCTCCTTCCCAACCAGCATCAGTGAAATCATTCAAGATAAGATCATCATCCCTAGGATAACAAAGACCAAGATCAATTGTCCCTTTCAGGTATCTGAAAATTCTTTTCACAACAGTTACATGAGACTCTTTAGGATCAACTTGAAATCTAGCAACCATGCATACAACATTCATTATATCTGGCCTGGTCTGAGTCAAATAGAGTAATCCACCAATCATTGACCTATATCTTGTCTGATTTTCTTTAGGAGAATCATCATTCTATGTAAGTTTGCATCCGGTTATCATAGGTGTACCAACTGGCTTTGAATCTTCCATGCCAAACTTTTTTAGTAGCTCTTTCACATACTTAGACTGAGATATGAAAATTCCATCATCTAACTGAGTGATTTGCAATCCTAAAAAGAATTTCAACTCTCCTATCATTGAAATTTCAAAATCACTTTTCATTTCATCAGCAAACTTCATACACAAATCATCATCACCTTCAAAAATAATGTCATCAACAAAGAATTCAATGATCAATTCTTTATTCTGATCCAACTTGAAATACAGATTGATGTCAGCAGTACCTTTATTGAATCCAAGATTTAATAAGTATTTATCCAATCTATAATACCAAGCTCTAGGAGCTTTCTTAAGTCCATATAGAGCTTTCTTGAATTGGCATACCATATATTTTTCATCAATCAATTGAAATCTAGTTGGTTGTTCAACATAGACTTCTTCTTCTAGCTCACCATTCAGAAATGTTGACTTTACATCCATCTGATAGACTTTATAATTCTTGAAAGTAGCATAAGCAATAAATAATCTTATCGCTTCAATTCTAGCAACAAGGGAAAAAATTTCTTCAAAATCAATACCTTCCATCTGTGAGTACCCTTTGCAAACCATTCTTGCTTTGTTTCTGACCACTTCACCTTGCTCATTTAGCTTATTCTGGAACACCCAGTTGGTTCCAATCACATTTTTGTTCTGAGGTCTAGGAACAAGATCCCATGTATCATTCTTCTTTATCTGCATTAGTTCTTATTTCATGGCTTCCATCCAATTTTCATCTTTGCATGCTTCATTGATATTGCTAGGCTCAGCTTTGGAAATTAGACAACACTCTTCCAAAATTCTTCTTCTAGTTTTCACACCTTTGCTCTTGTCTCCTATGATCTAACTGTCAAAGTGATTTCTCCTTACATATTTGGGATTTTTAGGATTTTCTCTGAATTCTTGTTGTTGTGTTCTTTCTTCTGCACTTCTGCTAGTCTTTGCCTCTTGATTCCCTTTGTTCACTGAAATAATCTGAAGTTGATTCAATGTCTGATCATCATTGCTAGTATTATCATTTTGGTCATCTAAATCATATCCACTATATCTAGATGGTCTAACAATAACTTCATCAACTTTGACATTTGCACTTTCAACCATTTTATTTAACCTATTATTAAAGCAACGGTAAGCTTTACTTTTAGTAGAGTAACCCAAAAATATTCCTTCATCACTTCTAGCATCAAACTTTCCTATATCATCATCTCTCTTGATGTAACATTTTCTTCCAAATATTTTGAAATACTTGGCAGTAGGCTTATAACCAAACCATAGCTCAAAAGGTGTCTTACCAAAATTATTGTTGACATACACCCTATTAATGGTACATACACATCAGTACTTATAGGTTCTCTCCAGTAGAAATGAGGAACATTTTCTTCCAGCATCATGGTTCTAGTGTTTGGAATGGTTTTGCTCTTTCTTTCAACAACTCCATTTTGTTGAGGGGTCCGGGGAGTAGATAACTATCTTTGGATTCCATTCTCTTCATAGAAATAATTGAATTCCCGAGAAGTGAATTCACCACCTCTGTCAGATCTTAGACATTTGATCTTCTGACCTATCTCATTCTCTGTCATAGCTTTGAAACTTTTGAACTTTTATAATGCTTCATGTTTTTCTCTTAAGAAAGCAACCCATATCATTCTAGAATAATCATCAATGAGCAACACAAAATACCTTTCACCTTGTAGACTTCTGATTTTGGATGGACCGCATAGATCAGTATGTATCAAATCCAGTACTCCATTAGAGCTAAACTGTTTTCTCCAAAAAGAATTTCTCGTTTGCTTACCCATCTGACATTCCTTGCACATAGTGTTAGTAGGCTTCACTAACTTAGGAAGATCTTTGACTTCTTGAGTAGTGCTTATCTTGACAATGTTATCAAAGTTCACTTGACACAACCTGCTATGCCATAACCAACTTACATCAATCTGAGCAATTAAGCAACTTTCACTAGCAGCACTCAAATGAAAGATATTACCTTTTGTCTTTGTACCTGAAGCAATCATATTTCTAGAACTTCCCCTTATTCTTCACTTACCATCCTTGAATTGAAGATTGTAACCCTTGTCTACCATCTGTCCAACACTTAAC
This sequence comes from Sequoiadendron giganteum, assembly GCA_007115665.2. Classification (NCBI taxonomy): domain Eukaryota; kingdom Viridiplantae; phylum Streptophyta; class Pinopsida; order Cupressales; family Cupressaceae; genus Sequoiadendron; species Sequoiadendron giganteum. Next base: position 396,945,750 of record CM021103.1, read on the forward strand.
AAGTTATGCTTTAAGCCTTCTAAATAAAGAACATCATCAGTATTATGCTTACCACCAAAAGAAATAGTGCCTTTGCCACGAATCATACCAAAAGTGTTGTCTCCAAATCTTACAACACCACCATCATAGTCTTCCAAGCTTACAAACTTGCTTTTGTCACCAAACATATGATGTGAGCATCCGCTATCAATTACCCACTCATCTTTTTCTTCAATTTTTGCTACAAGAGATTTCTCAACATTCACATTACTAGTAGATTCAGTGGACACCTGACCATTTTCTTTGATAGCAATAAATACCCATTCATCTTCATTTCTGGTTTCTTTATCAAATTCTTCATCAGTTACACCTTCTTCAACATAATAACATTTCCTTTGAAATCTAGTATTCTCAGGTTTGTACTTAGAAACTCTTTCAGGACATCTAGATGTAAAATGACCTATTTTACTGCAAGAAAAACATTTAATAGGTAACCTTCCTTTGTACTTACCATGACCTTTGGCTTCTCTTTTCACAATCAATGATTCCAATTCTTCTAATTCTCTTTCTTCATCTTCAATATTTTTCATTTCATCTTCATATTTGAATGTCCTTTTGGAACTCTCACCTGGATTGTATCTCTGTTGGATTTTTCTGGATACTGTAGCTTTGAATGCAGATTCAGTCTTAGGAGCATATTCACCAAATTCACTCAACTCAAATGCAACAAGTTTTCCAATCAACATGTCTCTTGTAATATTTGTCACTGTCCTGAGTTCATCAATAGCATGAGCTCTTATTTTGTAGGAGGAAGGCACTGATCTAAGTATCTTAGCCACAACTTCTTCATCATCCAAGGTTCCACTGACACATCTAATGTTTATCACCAAATCATTTATCTTTTGAGAAAAAGAGAGGATATTCTCATCTTCACTCATCTTCAAGTCTTCCCACTTTCCTTTTAGACTTTGTAGCTTAGCACTTTTCACTAGCGCATCTCCTTCATACAATGTTTCCAACTTTTTCTAGATCTGGTATGCAATCTTCAATCCTAACACATTTTTCATCTCTGAATTTGTCAAAGCACTCAATAATGCTTCAATAGCCCTAGTATTAGCTTCTTCTTTCTTGATCTCATCTTCAGAGGATAGACCATTCTGAGGAATAGTATATGCACTTTGTGTCATCTTCTAGAAAGGTTCTCCAATGCACTTCAAATGAAACTCCATTCTGACTTTCCATAAGGATTAGTTTGTACCATCGAATCTAGGACTATCCTTCTTGTATGATGTTGGATCTCAGATCACCTCAAGTTGTTAGGCTTCTTTAGAGGAACTAGCTCTGATACCAATTGTTGGAAAAATAAGGATAGACAACTGAGAGGGGGGGTGAATCAATTGTTACCAAAATTAAATTTATACAACATTAATCAACCTTAAATCTCACATCTGATAAATAACAGTGCAAGCATAAATTAATAACACATTAGAGAAACATGAACACCAATATTTTATACGTGGAAACCTTGTTAGGGGAAAAACCATGATGGATGTTAGTCCACAAGATTTTGCCCTGTTAGAAGTATAATGAAGAATGAAAAATGAATGCACTTGCATTCAGGCACACTACCTAGAGAACGCTGCTCAAAGGGAAGGATCACTACGTTACATAAAATAATCAGATTAAATCCATCGGATGAAGTTGAACTGAGAAAATAGCTTCTACAAAAGCCTGATTACAGTTCCAGTTAGGTGCACAAAAACTTCTACACGCTCTGCTCAAACTTCTTCACACTTTGCTCTGCTCTTGAATGATTTGACCTTTATTCACACATGTACACCTCTTGCACACACTTAGAATTGCCTCTAAATGAGGAAAAAAAACACATATATATCCGCTACACGGATTTACATCCACTATTCAGTCGGCCTCAAATAAAGAATAAATTATAACTGTCGGCCTCAATACATGAATAAATTTCAATATGCACCAACACAAGCTAGTCACAACATAGTGAGGACCCAAAAAAACACCTTCAAACATGCCAAACAATAAAATATTAATCTTCATGGATCCGTAACATGCTAACACCATCATGTCGGCCAAGAACATGAAAACTCAAGCACGCATCAAAAAAATCTCTGATCACGAACACTCTGATCAATGCAGACGTACATCAAGGATAGAGTATGATCTAGACTCATCCATGAACATCACAGGTACATACGTAACACATGAAATTACCAGAATTTCATCTGCTTCATCCAAGAACACCATCTACGGAAACTAAATAACTATAGGACCACATATCTTCATAAATTCCACAAATCTTGATGCGAACCTCTAAAACTTTCAGACAACATACTAGAAAGCTTCAGCAACAAACCCTTTGAATCGCACCTTCAGATCTTCAATGTATAAAACTTTCCAACATTCTATCCTTCTCAACTTCATTGGCTGCCAGCAATATTATTTTTATAATTTTCTCAATATCCTCGACATATACAGCCTTAAGCATCATCAATGCTAATAGTGTTGACATCAATGACAACCACATATCAGAAATGCAACTACAACATCCAACATAAACATCACTTTAAGCTAAATGAACTAAACTAAGAGTGAAAACCAGTGTAATCCCATGATAGATTGAGTGAAATTGAGTGAAGCTAAAGTGTGGATTGCTCAAATTTCCTTATCAATGAGTGATTTGATGCAAAATATTGATGGATTAATAATGGTGAGGTTGATTCACAAAATTCTCAAAGCTTAGGTATGAAATTGGGTAGATTTTGGTTGCTCAAATGGTTGTGAATGAATTCTCATGTAAAATGAGGAGTATTTATAGATTTTTGGAATGAAATAATGGTTGAGATTGAATTGTCTAATCAATGGATGAAATTAGATGAGAGATGAGGACATGGATCAAAGATCAAATCAAGGGTTGATAATGCATAATGAAATGGATCAAGGATTTTAATCAAAGGTCCAAATTGCTTGAGACAATAACAAATCCATCGATTTTAGGAAGCATGTGGGAGAAATTTGAATTTGAAAAGGGAATATTCTATGAGAATATTCTTTAAATGATTGGAGGAAATTAACCAATTAAACAATTTAGAAATTATTGAATTGTGCAAGTGGAGGAAATTAGAAACTTTAATTAAACAATTAGGAATTATTTAATCAAAGTGGGATTTATGACATTTAATTAAATAATTTGACATTCTTTAATCAAAAGAGAGGAAAATTAATGTGAAGGTGATGAATTAATCAAATAAAATTATTTATTCGATTAATAGGGGAAAATAGTGAATTTAATTAAATAATTGACATTACTTAATTAAATAAATGAAATAGGTGAGAAAGGAGAGAAATGGTGTTAATACACAAAGTCTTAGTGTGTGATATGCTCGAGAAATTTTAGGTGTCTTCAATATATATATGTAAATATGTATATGTACACACATATATACATATATATGTTTATATGTATGTATGTACACACATATATACATATACATACATACATGCATATGTACTTATGTACGTACATCTACATAAATACATACATATATGTATGTATGTATCTTCTATTCAATTTCAATACAAAAATAGTCTATTTGAGATAAATACTAACTTAACTTCATAGTCCATGAAATAAATGTTACATTACACTCTATTTTTTATCATCATCAAAATGAAGAGGTCTCTTAGTTCGATGTGAAGTAGATGGTGATTCATGTTGTAAAAGAAAAATAACTTCAAATTAGTTAAAATATAAAAATTGGATACATATTACTAAAATAAAATTAATTAAAACAAAACCATGAAATTAAATATTTAAATATAGACTTGTGTGCCTGCATACCACATGGTGCTCATAAGCTCCCACATCCTAATACCCTGGTATAGCTATCAATTGTGTACCAAAATCTTAGTTGTTAATTCCTATATTTAAATAAAACATAAATTAGGTCTAGATATCTATAAATTGTAACCATATAAAAGACATAGAAATTACATAGAAAATTTACTTGTATAACCTAAAATACTATGGATGACTCATGAATGTATCTCGATCATTAGAGGTAGGGCCTACTACTAAAGTGATAGTGTTATTGTCCTACATATATGTACATGTATTTTTCAACAATAATTTTAAAAGTATAAAATTATACTTCAAGTGAATTCAAAGTAAAAATGTAATTTTCAACTACACACCAAGGATGACTCGGGCATAACAGTTGATCTAAAATTGAAGTGGAATGACCTCCTAGTTTCTATAAAAATGTTTCACATTGAATTAAGTTATATAATTATTAAATTGTATCTAATTTTAAGAGACCGATTTTTTTTTATTTAATGAAATCTAAAGATGGTTAAGAGAAATTTATTGGTCTACAATATATAGTGTGTCAAGTTATATGACTTGACATAAAATATTGATCTAATTGAGATGATGTGGTTGAGCTAATCATTTACATTATATATATATATAAGAATCATATAGTGTAGCTAAGAAATATTGATCCTCTATTGTAGACCCTAAAGTAGATGCATGAGTAGGACTTGTAGACACCTAAGATTTGACTATACTTAACCAAAATTGACTTTACCCTATCCTAGCCATTAATTAAATGAATGTTTATTATTTATGTAATTAATTTATCCTTCACCTTTTATCCCCCACTTTAATTAAATAAATATTTATTATTTATATAATTAATTTATCCTTCACTTTTATCCCCCACTTTACTTAAATAAATATCTATTATTTATTTAATTAATTTATCTATCACGTTTATCCCACCTTGTTCTAAGTCATAATCAAATAAATATTGATTATTTTTTAATCAAATTAACCTTCACCTTTAGCTCCAGTTTTAATTAAATATTTATTGTTTAATTAATTAATTTATCCTTCACCTTTATCCCCATTTTAATTAAATAAATATTTATTATTTAATTAATTAATTTATCCTTCACTTTTATCTCTTAATTTGATAAATAAATATTTATTATTTAATTAAGTAATTTAACCATCACATTTATCCCACCATGTCCTAGCCAATTAATTAAATATTTTTTTTATATGGCACGCACTACTCTAGGGATTCCTATGTTTGCTTTATCTAAAGATGGTTTCAAGCATGTGTTGAAGGTTTCAACCAAACTCTGTGATAGCGGTATGAACGGATCTTCAAATCTAGACACAACAATGGATGAAGACGCAACCTCTAAAGGTCATTTCAATAGAAAATACAATGTTAATTAGGCATCTCTCTCAAGCGAAAGGGATCAAGGTATATTTTTTTCTATGGAAGTTAGGGCCTCGTATTTGTAGAATGGGTGTGTGAGTAACCTAAGCCCATGATTTGGGTTAGGGCATGGCTCGTTTGATGCGTCCAGTGATGAGGGTCCCCATTTGGATTCACAACATGCTATCACCATTGCAAATGACACCCCTGTAAATCTTTTCCCACATTTCCCTATTTATATCTCATCAACAATATTGGAAGTTTGTTTGGATAGTTTGGCTTTGGAAAGGGAGGTATTTTTGTTCGATCATGCACTGATATGCCATTTCACAAATACCTGGCCAAAACTATGTGACCTTCACGCTTAGGTTTTGAAAAAATGGAAGGAATTCATGGAAGGTGAAATCAATATTTACCCTTGTGCAAAGGGGTTTTTCATTTTAGAGTTTGATTCAAAGGAAGACAAAGAGTTGGTGCTAGAAAATGGCCTCTAGTTCTTCCAAGGAGATTTTTTATGCATGAAACCATAGTTTCCCAATTTTGATCTGCGTATAGAAATATTCACTACTACTTTTTTGTGGGTAAGACTTCCTTATCTTCTTATTCAATTTCGGAAACTAGATTGCTTAAGGGCTATTGGAAATAGCCTTGGAAGGTATCACTGCTCTTCTAAGGAAACCATCAACTATCAAAATTCTACATGTGCTTGAATCTATGTTTAAATGGATTTTGCTAATGTTCTTTCTATCAATATTTTAGTGAAGGTGGGAAATAGATGCAAGAGGCAATTGATTAATTGTGAAAAAAATTCTTTTTGATGCAGGAAATGTTTCTCAACATAACACTTCTTCAAATTTCAAAAGTGTCATGTTGTGGGGAACTTAAAACCATCATGGTGGATTGCGGTTGAATCTCAACACTATATCATTCCCCCCAATCCACCCAAGGACTCCGTAAATCCTTTAGTCTCTCCAAAGAAAAGAAATCCTTCCTCCCCTTCACCTCCCAGGGATTGTATTTCAGACTCACCTGCAAATTCCACAACCTCTATAGTTCTCTCTAAAGGTAGTGAAGGATCCACAATAACAAATACAATTTCTTCAGGTGCAGGTGGTGACATTCTTTTTGGCCAATATGTGGAAAATAGCAATGTTCCCCCTGAAATAGAACAAGAATGGATAGAGGTGAAAAAGAAGAAAACACCTTCAACAAAACATAAGAACTCAATGACATTAAGATCCTCTAAGAAGGTATAAATTATGGATAAGTAATAATTTCTGTAATTTGGGATCAAAATAACTATCTGAAACATGTAATTAGATGCTTTAAATTAATAGAAAGAGTGTTATCCTCTCTGATAGCAATTTTCCTATAAAAAATTAAGTAATTTTTTATTATTTATTTAATTAATTTATCCATTACCCTTATCACAAAACCCTCCAACTAAATGAATTAATTAATTTAGGCTAATGAATCTCCATTACCTTTTCTTCCAATATTTAATTCCACTTTATCCTTCAATCCTTGCCCATTTAATCCTAGCCATTAGATGCATTCATATGGATCATGATCTAAACTTTTCATCATGTGACAAGTGTCTCTCTTGCATGACTAACTATGACCTTGTATAGATTCATTAAATCTAGACACTTAGCAAAAATTGAAACTAAATTTTCATCCCATCTATCTATTTCATACTACATCTCCAAATATTAGTCATTCATATAAGGATGTTTCCCTAATCAAATCTTAAACCTAGTCCTTATCTCTCATGTAACACTTGGAACATGACTATAATTTTTTATCCAAGACCTAATACTTATTTAATCCTAATAATCCATCTTAACCCTTAATTTCTCTCATGAAAATTTTATAAATTAGAGGCATCTCATCCCATTCATATATCTCTTCTCATCCTACTATTATGATGTTGCATTTTCTATCTACTTCTTCTATAGCTTAGCTAATCTTCCATCACCATATCTTTATCTATCCATTTGAACTCTTATAATATTAATCCCACTATCATGTTAATTGTATGAGTAACCAAATTCCTCCATTAAAACATCAAAGAGAAAATCAAGTGGAGTTAGGGTGCACTCTACTTCAAGCTCTATTTGAGGTTAAAGAAGGGTTTTAGGTGAAGGTATTTTGTGTGTATTGTATTATATTCTATGTTATTTACCTTTAATATTTTCTCATCTTCATTTTGGCACGCCTGTTGGGACTCCCATCCTTGTTTAATTCTTATTTTTTAAGTTTTTTCTAATCCCGTCTCATTGATTTTTAGCTCTTTGCAAAAAAAATAGAGCTAACTTTTACAGGTTGAAGGAAAAAACCTTAGGATTTCACATATTTCATCATATATTTCAAATGACTACGATTTTTATTTTTTTAAAATATTGAAGGTTTTGGATGATGCTAGGATGCTCCACTAAAAGTTAGATTTTGTTGGAATATGAAGTTAATTTTATTGTTATTCCAATAGTGATAAATAGTCAAGATTAATAACTAGTTAGTGCTTCATGTATGTGCTTGGCACGGTCAAAGGACTACTATTCAATAAAAGGTTGAAATGACAAGGTGCCCTAGGGGGTTGTTGTATACCCCTATACGCCAAAGACCTTTCCAGTGAAGCCAAATTTTTTTGGGACTCCCTATTCATGGTAATTTTGACAAATATTCAACATGGAGTTGCATGAGTCACACTTGCTAGTTTTAGAAATTTTTGTTTGACAAGGAATTTGCAACTCATATTTCTTATCTCTTTCAAAGTCATGTTTTCGATAAATTTTGAAGGTTGTTGTAATTGTGAATTTTTTGAGAAATAGAAATACGAAAGATCTTTTCCCATGATATTTTCTTGGTATAATTTTACTAGGTTTTCCACGTAAATATTGTGTTAAATTTGTGCTTATTGTTTTTCTCTATTTATTTTGCACTGTAAATTTTCTTATAGGTTTAGATCTTCATTATTTGGCGAGTTATTGTCATTTTATGGTTTTTTATGTCTGGTTTTCATGTCACAAATCAGTGAATTGTTCAAAAAAATTATAATTTAGAAAATAATTTTAATAGGAGTCTATTCTTTATATTTTTATTTTTGAGGCTGAAAATTTGACTAAATTATCATATCTATGTCAATTAAGGTTTTTTCATAAATATGCTTTTTAGGGCACAAATCAAGGAATTTTTCACATATTTTACATTTTTGAAAATATCTTAGAATCTTAGCAAGGTTTTTTTTTATAATTTTTAATTTTGGGGTCCAAAATATTGTAAAATAATTGAATCTAGGTAACTGTGTGAAAAATATTTTTTTTGAAATTGCAATCTTGTGAAAAGCATACATGTTATTTTGTTGTATTATACCATTTTTTTTAATCTTTGTAGGACTTTTATTATCAGTTCTAATATAATTTATTGTAACCATAATTGTAGTCCAAGAACTTCTTTGTGAAACTACTAAGACATTTGTGTTGCAACTACGTTTGTCCAAGGCATTATCATTTGACTAGTCTTAGTTGCACACTTCTTTTCTAAGAGTTAATGAGCATTGTTTGTTGTGTCTTTGAGTGAGTGTTGTGTAGTTGTCTATTATCTCCTCTTGCACCTTTATGTGATCATAAGGATAAAAAACATCACTTGTACTCTTCTTTTATTTATTGTTATCCCAAGGAACCCAATATGTGTATGCTATCCCTTTCCACTTTGTGTGATCTTGGGTGACAAAAAACACTTGGATAATTCATTTTATGAGGCATCAATAGGATTTCATCACCCTAGGAGATAAAATTAACTACCATATTTTGATAGAGTATAAAGTGTAGGAGGTGAATCAAAAGATAACTCTCTTGGAAGTGAAATCTTATCAATCTGAGTCAAGCCTCCAAGAACTTTATACCTTGGATAAGTAAAGGTGGAGATTGGGTTACTCTATCCTCTCTTTTGTTAAGCATTATTCTCTTTCAGTTATGGATTGGGCCTCGCGTATGTTTGAGGCATTTAGAGGACTCCCTATAAACCTTGTTCATCCTAGTTTAAGACCTTTCAATCATTTCTTAGTGTGGTGCAAGGTACAATATCATGCCTAGAGTTTCTCACCATGTATCTCCCCAAGTAGAGATAAAATATCTTTTAGGAATGTATTACAACCTCCAAATAAAGGTAAAAGGTGAGCCCTTGTGCCATTAGATCCCTCTTTATTGATTCTTCAAAGATAAGTGCCTTACACTAATCTTGAGATATTAGCCTTTTTTTGGTGGGCCCACATTAGTTAACTCTCCCACTTGAATAATAATAGGTTTGTGCAAGTTCTTGATGTGTCTTATTGTACTAAACCAATGTATACCTATCAATTCCAATTCCTCCTATCCACTTTGTTTGTTTGTTTTCTTTTAAATATACCTCCTATTCAAGCAATAAATAACTTCATCTGAATCCAAACACTACTAATATTTTCATTTAAATCCATTTATCCAATCCCTTATCTCATCCTAATCATTCCTATTCATCATAATCATTCTAATTATCCACTTAATAATCTTAATTATCCATCTTGTCCTAATCATCCCCAATCATCTAATCCACCTCATCCCAACTATCCTAATCATCCAAATCTCTCTTATTCATCCCTAAACACATCATTAGGACCCTAATCCTAATATTTTTCCTATTCCTTATCCTAATCATCCTATATCTATTTATCCTTCATAATCCATTTCAAACACCATTACTCTTAATTCAATTTCATCATTCATCTTTTTCCTTAATATCCTTTATCCATTATCATCCTTCATCGTCATCTTAATCCAATCCCCTTATCAAAATAATCCTATTTCAACCAAATCCTAATTTAATCCATCTACCCCTCATCCAAAACCAATAATCTATTGTCCATCTATCTATCTCAACTAAGCATCCAATCCTTAATCCTTAATCAAAAATTATCATTTGAACATCAAAATTTGGTTAGGGATTTAATCTCCTTTATACCCCATATCCCTTCATAATCATCAAAATATTTCACCCAAGGATCCTATCCCTAATCCTTTATCATCCATTTCAAATCCAACCTCCTAATCAAAAATCAAGACCTTAAGTTTATCCCATCCTTAATCTAAAATTTCTTAAGAATGATAGTCTATCTTAAGTATAGTCATCAAATCCCATCAATTCCAACTTAATAACTTTTCCTATCCTAAGTAGAAATCAAATCCAATCAACTCTTACAAGTAAGAACATTAGTATATCTTAAGTATAGAGAATCATCCTCCATCAAATTAAATCATTTTAAGGTCTTGAAATTTGATCCCCAAATCTAATTTCACCCTCCATCTTCATCCTTAGGACCTATTCTTCCAAGCCCCAATCTATTTTTTTAATCCATCATCCTAATTTCTATCCTCATCAAAAGTTATTCTCAAACTTTCCTTTTCTAATCAATCCTCTACCGTGTGCAACCATCTAATCTATTCTCTATATAAAAATTTCAAGGATTGGTTTGACAATATGGTTATGAAAGTTAAAGCATCTACAAACACCCCTATTCCCAAACATTCCACATATCAAAACATTAACCCATAATCATTACACCAAAACATCCTAAACACCATCAAAATACCCACTTACCAATTCAATCCCATAACCTCATACCCACCTACCATTTCTTTATCCATGCCACCACAACAAAATATATCTAATCATAATCAATCTCCTACTTCTTATCCTTCTTCTACCTTTCACAAGAGAAACTAATTCCATATTGAAAATTCCCCTCCAACACCATCCACATCTCCCTCTTATCCATCACCTATATATACTCCTCATCCAACATCTATATCTTTGTCTTCTTCCCTATAGATATCTCCATATCCAAGCTTGTACAACACCCCCATCACCTCCAATCCTCCAAGTTATCATTCTAGTCCCCAAATTCATAATTATATTCCTCCATTCAATCCCAATCCTCCAAGCCATAATCATAACCACACTATCTATAATCATAATGTCCCTATCAATAATCCTAATCTTTAAATGCATACTTCTAACCCTTCACATATTCTTAACCCTTCACCAGATCCTAATCTTCCAACAAAATGCCTAACCATCCTATCCATAATCCTAATGTCCCTATCTATGATCATAATCCTCCATTTAAGCCTAAAACATTTGCATATATCACTCCTCAACCCCTCCAATTACTCTAAGAAAAGAAAACATTACAAAGTCCCCATCACAATGTTGTGGAGCCATGACACCCCACACCCATCATTCCCCTCAAATCCTAACACCATCTAACCAATAAAAAATATTCAACCCCAATCCTATAATCCCCATGTATATGATATCCCTCCATCCACCCAATTAGAAGAGTCTACACACCATTCCTTAGTCTAAAACATGCTAGTATGGATTATCCTCCATGTCAAGATTTAAACATTCCTTCTATCCCATCCAATGATCTTATTTCATTTGATGATTCCCTCATTTCCACTTCATCTCATGATTAACCCCCATCTCATGATCATAACACATGTCAAAATATCATCCTATATCAAGAGCCAAGTATCCCTCCCATTCCATCTCATGATACCTCTCCAAATCAAAATCAAATCATGTCTTTTATCCCATCCAATGATCCTCTCCCCTCCCTTTTTCTCCATGTCATGATCTTGATCCATCTCAAGATTCCAACATCCTTCCTAATCCCCCTCATGATCCCTCCCCAAGTCAAGGTCAAAGCATCCTTTCATCTCCATTTCATGATCTGAATACTCCAAGATCCCATCACCCCTATCCAAGCTATCCATGAACCCCCCACTCATCTAATGGGTTAGTATACCTTCATACAACTTTTTTTACTCCAAGAACCTACCATTCCTTCCATATCACATCTCCCTCCAAATAGTCTTGTGTATTTCTTCTAAAGCAACAAGTATCCCATTGGAAAAAGGATTCATCAAACTATGCATTATCAAGGAAAGGGGTTAGGAATTCATGAGCAAGGAATATTAGAATACATCCAAATCAAATAAAATCCAAATTATCAGGGCCTTGGATATGAAGCTCAAAATTTTGGTACATCTTCCACACATCCCAAGTCCCAAATTCCTCCATCTAAATACAAATATCCACATTCCCATCCTCCAAATCCATATTGAGCCCTTATGTTCCAAAGCCCAATCCTTCATTCTTTCCATCCATTTTGGGTCCCTATGTCCCAAAACCAAGTTCTTCATCCCTTCCATCCATCTTGGGTTCTTACATTCCACCACCTATCGTTCTTATTTAAAAATCCCTTCATCGTATATATCTATCACCTTCAATATCCAATCAATATCAATAAAGGAACACATCCTTGAATTCCTTCCAACGTCCTACATACATCAACCCATCCATATAATATCCATATCATTCATCCTCATATACCAATATAATTTCTCTTAGAAGAAATTTGGATGCCAAATATCAAATACATAAATCCAAAAATCCACATAAATCCAAGGATCAACATGTCCTTTCAAAAAGACACACTAAAACAAATCAAAAAATGATCCAAAAGAAAAAGTTAGATCTATAAAGGCCCATGAATAAAAAATCAAAAACCATGTGGATCCAAAAGAAACTAATAAAAGAAATGTATATCAAAGAACAATCTAAATTAGCATCCAAACTTGCTAATCCAAAATTTTCTACCACTCCATCTAAAAATCCCCCAAATTTTAAATCCATTTTCATCCCCCATGTCCCAAAATACACTATCCTAAGTCCTCTACCATATCCTCCATACATTTTAGGTCCCTATTTCCCATAATTCACATCCACTCCTCCATCTAAACCTCAAAATCCAAAATACACTTCTCTTCCACAATTCTACCACCCCTCAAGGTGTGTGCCAATGTTGGTCTTGACAAAATTCTCATCCATCCATCCACAAGTCTTCCAAAATCCCATCCATTATCCAACATATACAATCCATCATTTCATCCCTCATCACACTTCTTTAATCCAATCCTTTGCATAAATCCATATCCCTCTCCATCTTCCCATCTATTTCATCCTCCTTATATCATTCTACCACCAAATTTTATGAGCATACCTTCAATTTTCATGGTCTAATGGAGCAAAACTTCAAGGGATACCATCCATCCAAAACTAGACACTTGATTCCTTCCTCCATATCCATATCATACATCCAATATCTTCTAAATCCACCTATCCACATTATTATCCTCATCCTTATCCATCCATACTATTCCAAATATATAAGAAGAGAAAACAACAAAAATAAAAAATGAAAAAAGTAAAGAGAAATCATTTGTCCAATGGTGAAAACCACTTCTTGTGGCACCTTGGGAAAGTACCATGATGAAAAACTTGCAAACAAGCATCATGTGTAATCTCTCCATCCTCTTGCACTCTACACTTCTCCATCCATTTTATCCTACCTATTGTATCCTATCCACATCCTCCACTATCCCTCATCTCCAACCTATCATCCTATCTAATTCCATCCTACCTTTTCCACCTTTGATCTTGATAAGGCTAAGGATATTTATAAGCAATAAATATCCTACCTACCTTATTATATCCATATCATTCATCTTATATCCCTCATCCTATCCAACTCCATCCTCCCTTCCTGTCTTTGATCTTTATAAGGATCCTAGGGGTAAAATATGTATGCATACATCCATACCTTATTCATATCCTTTTATTATCCTCTATCCCATATCTTCCATCATATCTCCTTCCATCCCATCCAAATCCACCCTCCCCTCTCTCCCTTGATCTTGATAGAGAACTAGGGGAAAAATATTTGTGTATTCTTTGGAAAATGAAAGTTACTTCCTCTACCATCCATATACCATATGCATTATCCTTCATATAATGTATCTTTATCGTCTTTCATCCATGATTACATTGTCTTTAGTGTGGGGAATTTTTCTCTTTTTCAATATAATACTTGGATCTCCATCCTCTTATCTCCTATGACCGTCCATCCACTCAATCCAATCCCCTATCTTCCATCCAATAATATTCCTCCATCCTTCCGTCCTTTTTACCAAATCCTGGTTCTCCCTTGTCATTGGTTTCCATCCATTCCTATTTCCTAATCATCATATCTTCCACCCAATCCTATCCTATCCTAATCCATTTATCATATATCTATTCTACCAATCCAACCATCCCAAACCAATCCACCCAATGCAATTGATCCTAATCCATGTGATCCAATCTTACAATCTAGCTCATCATCCAAAATCAACATCATTTTGATCCAAGTAAACTAAAATCTATTGATCCATTATCTAATTATCATCATAGGGATGTATCCTTCCCAATCCTAGTATTGTTCTTAGCATTAGCAGCACAATCATTTGGGTACGCATTATTCTTATCATTAACTTTGGTATCAACATCATCATTTAATCAATCAATTTTCAACGTGACTAGGGGCATAATCCTAGTTTTATTTTAGCTCGTTGTGCATGTTTTCTTGGTGCTTGTATATTTTATCATTATTTGTATCTATCATGGTCTTTGTATCCTATTTCCACAAGGGCATCATGGTTTTTGGTATCATGGTGTTATAAGGCATATGTTTGTATTTAACCTTTTTGATCATGTACTTTACATATTGTCACCTTGGTTCCTTATACCTTGGTATTTAACGTCAAGTATAATATCAAATATCGGTTGCTTATATCATTGTAACATTATCATCTATCCTCCCTCTCCCATCCATATCTTTGTCAACCTTATCTTATCCCATCTAATTTTATCTAGTTCCTCCTTTCATCTTCATCCTCTAACTCTCCCATCCATTTCAAGAACACACCTGTGTTCTTTGACTCACATATCCTTCTCGAGGGGAAAACCTAACTCCCATCCTTCTAGTAACTTGGTCAACATTCTATTAGTCCTTATCCCTTTTCTACCCACTATGTTTTATTCTTCTTTGAAATGATGTTACTTCACGTAATCACAACATCATCTCAAAGAGGAACAAACTGTAGACACCTAAAATTTGACTATACCTAACCACAATTGACTTTACCCTATCCTAACCATTAACTAAATAAATACTTATTATTTATTTATTTTATTTATCCTCCACTTTAATTAAATAAATATTTATTATTTAATTAATTAATGTATCCTTCACCTTTATCCACAGTTTAGTTAAACAAATATCTATTATTTAATTAATTAATTTATCCATCACCTTTATCCCACCTTGTTCTAATACATTAATTAAAAAATATTTATTAATTATTTAATTAATTTTGCCTTCACCTTTATCCCCCATTTTAATTAAATAAATATGTATTTTTTAAAATTAATTTATCCATCACTTGTATCCCACCTTGTTCTAAGTCATTAATTAATTAAATATTTATTTTTCTTTAATTAATTTATCCTTCACTTTTATCCCCCATTTTAATTAAATAAATATTTATTATTTATTTAATTAATCTATCTATCACACTTTTGTTTGGCTAGGTAAGTTCTACCATGGGCTAGGGGTAGATCCCAGTGGTCACCTTGATTTACTTGAAAATTAATATTTTAATTTGCCTAATGTTAGGCTTTTTTATTGACTGACTCTGCATTTAATTTCCTGACATGTTTATGCATCATGTCATCGCTCACGATGGGCTTGCATTTTAATTAATATTGTCATTTTCAAAGTGATTTTGCATCCATTTGAGAGGGGAATGACCAGAGGCGCATTGAGAGTTTAATTGAACAAAATGACTCAACCCTAGTTTATTTATTTTGTGGAGTTGAAGGCCAGGATTCATCAAAGGACTAAGTTTGATCCTTGTAGTGCAATCATTTTTTGTCAAGCATTTTCTTGGGTTGTTTATGCATATCACTCTTATGATGAAATGGAATTTATCTATCACACTTATCCCACCTTGTCCTAGCCAATTAATTAAATAAATATTCATTATTTATTTAATTAATTTATCTATTACCCTTATCCTAAAACCCTCGAACTAAATTAATTAATTTAAGCTAATGAATCCCATTACCTTTTTTCCAATATTTATTCCACTTTATCCTCCAATCCTTGTCTATTTAATCCTAGCCTTTAGATTCATTCACATGGATCACAATCTAAAATTTTCATCATATGACAAGTGTCCCTATCACAGGACTAACTAAGAACTTGTCTATATTTATTGACTCTAGACAGTTAGCAAAAGGTAAAACTAACTTTCCATCTCATCCATCCATTTCATACATCTCCAAATCATAGTCATGCATTAAAAAAATCTTAAACCTAACCCTTATCTCTCATGTGACACTTGTCACATTACTACATTTTGATCCAAGACCTAATCCTCATTCAATCCTAACCATCTATTAACCAATCCATCTTGACCCTTGATTTTTCTCATGAAAATTCTATTAAATTAGAGGTATCTCATCCCACACACACTCACAATATTTGTGCTTTTTAAAGGGGTAAACACTTTTGACCTGGAGCTATGAACCAGTGAGGTCACAAATCAGAGACCCCATCCCCAATATAATTATTCAATAATACCAACCCAAAGGGTTTGAACCTTGGTGGCAAAATAACAACACTAGCTTTAAACCATCACACTATGTCAATATCGACACATAATATTTGTGTCTTGTTGCATGTTTTGATCATATATTTTCTTGTGCCATACGTATTGTAGTACTTCACATCATAACATCATCTTTGTTATGTCGTTATGGTTTTTATTTTCCTCAATAAGTTGTCATTATACCTTTAGTACTTGACTTTGACTCCTTGTCTTGCATTCTTCCTTATCAATGTTTTCGTATATTTAAAAATATCTTTGTCATCGATAGAGGGTATGACTATCATATATTTGCATAAGAAATTAAATAAAAATATGTGAATAAATACATCTATTTATATATACATATGTATATATAAATAAATTAAAATTTGTATATATATTTATAAAGGTTTCCTCTCCAAGAAGAGTGTTTGGTTTTTATATTAGCAAAAAAAAAAAAAATATGAGAATCTAAATGTATATATATAGATAGATATACACATTAATATACAATCATATTGTGATAAAAGTGAATTATATATATGTGTGTGTGTGTGTGTGTGTGTGTGTGTATGTACATCTATACATGTGTGCATGTGTGTATAAATATATGTGTGTGAAAATATGTATATATGTATATATGATACAACTCAAGGACAGGGTACCTTTCTAAGTAGCCCACTCTTGCAACCAAACACTTCAAAATTCAACTCACACACATTCATTCTTTTACCAAGAAATTTAATTCTTACTCCAATTATGAATTCAATTGGAAAATTCAAATTGACATACATAAGTCTATTTCAAATTAGTTTTGTTGATTGTGATCAACTTAAAGGCATACATATTTACATTTGAATTACAATTTTTCTTCCCTGCAACTTATTCCTGTAGCTCCACCTCTATACTTCAATCCCTTCTTATTTACAATTCCTTCTTTCTTCTAACCTCTGCGCAATCCCCTCTTGCTATATCAAATCTGAATTTTTATTTATTTTTGTTTGAAATTTCTCCTTATATAGTTGAGGCATCCAACTTCACTTTTCCCCTTCTTCACAACTTTACCTGCAAAGTTTGCTCCAAAATAAATTTGTATTTCACATTCCTCCTTTTCCTTTTGTCTCTTTTTCCCCTTATCTCTCTATCTTCCTCTCCCCGGTTTGGTGTGTGTCCAACAACTCAACCTAAGAAATCTAGAAAAAAAATAAAAAATAATTTTGCATTGTATTTTCTCTAGCACAAACACCCCTTGTCATTCTTCCACAAAGCTCAACAAAATAATTAAAATAAGGGAAATGCATTTGCAATTCACTCTGCCTTTTATAATTTGGCAAATGAATTCACCAATTAATGAAATTGATCCCACAATAATTATATATTAGCATTTCATATTTTAATGGAAATAATGACTTCTAAACAATTCCTTGTAAATCATCAAAATCACACCTTGAGACAAAAATTGAAATAAAAAACCAAACTATATTTATTTTGGTTGATGTCAATTTCTTGTGGACTCGCATGCTCCTCCATCAATGTGTGTGTGTGTGTATACATATATATACATAATATATATACATATATGTACATATATATGTATATATATACATATATGTACATATATATGTATATGTATATATATATGTACATATATGTATACATGTATGTATATATGTATATATAATATATATGTGTATATAATATATATGTGTATATAAATGTGTATATATATTTTATATATAGATGTACACATATATTGATATAATGTTGTTTTGATTTGATAGAATAAAATTTCAAATAATTGTGTAAACTCAACGTAGTGGAGATAAATGCATTGAATGCATTAAATTGAGTAGTACTATTTAGTTATTATGGAGTTAAACTCCAACAAATAGAACATGACATGATTTTAGTTAGAGAGATTATGGATTAAGCCATGAAGAATCTAGAATTTTTGCAAGGAAATTTAGGGGGTTTTATTTTCCATAAAGAAGGAAAGAAAGAGGAGAAAGGGGGAGTAGGTGGTAAGGGAAAAGAGAACTCTACAACTTTTGAAGTTTATTGTCTATGCAATTGGTATGTTATATTGGTTATTGCTGAAGTGTTGCTAAGTAATTTTTCCTATGCAATATGTAGAGCCTAGTTTCATGAATTTGATCATTGTTATAAGGAATGCCAAAATATTTTTGAGTAGTTCTATCTCTATTTTGTGTTGAAATGTATTGGTTTTCTTAAAAATTATTTATCTTTTGAGAACATAATAGGTTTATGAGCAATTTATTTTGGGTTTGTACAAAGAACTCACATTTGAGATTTTTGTCATATGTTCATTTTAGGTCTAGTTATTATTGCTTTATATGTATATATTTCATCTATTTTAGGCCTATCACCACCACATATTGACAATTATCTCCTTTTATTGGATTATATAAATATGTAGAGTAGGGATTATTTTTTCTTTCTAGATTGTTTCATGACTTTTGACCTTTTTTTGATCTATAAACATTGGGAATATTTACTAAGTGTTTCTTGAGGACTTAAAATGTAAATTTTTCATTGTGTCGCTTCCTATAAATGCACAAAATAGGGTAATTATTTTTTACTTATTATGACCTATTTGGATGATTACTCGACCTCATCAAGGTGTGTGATAAAAGGAGAATTCTATTAGCATAGTTTGACCTTATACAGGTCTTCAAACACAAGGGCCTTATGTTAGTGATCAATGTGAATATGTGTTAGTGTTGTTTTTATTGTATTAAGGACTGTATATTATTTGGGATTTAATTATGATGCCTTGACTATATGTAGGTCGATACTTTGAACAATGAATAAGAGTTTGGATTATCCTTGATACTTTTTTATACATTAGATTGCCTATTTAGTGTCACTACATTTTTATTAAGGATAAAAATACCTATTCTATATGTATTATATTATCACTATCTATAACTATTGATATATGATAATAAATATAAATATATCTATATATGTATATACGAGGGGCGGTGGGCCTAGCTCGATTGGCTAAAGCATCCTGTTGCAGGCAAGAGGTCACAAGGTCTAGTCTCCCCACCATCCCCATGGTATCGGAGGGCGTGTTGCGCCAGCGTTACTGATCACGTGAAAAATGTTTACCAGGCACATTGCAGTTTATAGGGGGATGGATACCCGACCGATTCCTACAGTCTTATATGTATGTATGTATGTATGTATGTATGTATATACGAGATACAAATATATATATATATGTATTTATATTTATATAAATTCTCATTGCCTATACTTGTTATATTATTAAGTATATGAATATATATGTATATATGTGTGCATATATGTATGTATACATGCATACACACACATATGTATGTTTGTATGTATGTATGTATGCATGTATGCATGCATGTATATATGTGTGTATACATATATGTATGTATGTATGTATGTATGT
The DNA here is from genome assembly GCA_007115665.2 of Sequoiadendron giganteum. Lineage (NCBI taxonomy): Eukaryota > Viridiplantae > Streptophyta > Pinopsida > Cupressales > Cupressaceae > Sequoiadendron > Sequoiadendron giganteum. Next base: position 396,966,008 of record CM021103.1, read on the forward strand.
ATGTATGTATATACGAGATACAAATATATATATATATGCATTTATATTTATATAAATTCTCATTGCCTATACTTGTTATATTATTAAGTATATGAATATATATGTATATGTGTGTGCATATATGTATGTATACATGCATACACACACATATGTATGTTTGTATGTATGTATGTATGCATGTATGCATGCATGTATATATGTGTGTATACATGTATACATGTATATATGTATGTATGTATGTATGTAAATATGTATGTATGTATGTATGTATGTATGTATGTATGTATGTATGTATGTATGTATGTATGTATGTATGTATGTATGTGTGTGTATTATGTGTATATAGATGTATTATGTATATATGCATATATATGTATTTTTATACATGTATAAGGAATATACCTAAATGCAGAGATAAATATGAATCCTTTTTGAAAGAAAAGACTAACATCAATATCAAACTTGTTCCATTTGAATAAAAAATAATCTTGTAAATATATTAGTCTTTTGATTATATAAGGATTCTTCTTAAGGATTGATTTAAGGAAATTGACACTACTCAACCATCTTTAGATCTGTAAGTTGCATATAAACATCTACATTTTCCTGAATGAGAGTTTTCATATTTTTATTTAAAACAATTTGTATTATACTTAGGGTAGAGAAAATTAAGAGTATTGGGTTTACCTATCTTATTTATATTCTTATAAAAACATTTATCATAAATTATTGGTAGAGAACTATAATTTTTGTTAGAGTTTACAAATTTAACCTAATAGGTCCCTTTCCACTCTAGTGCTTAAGCTTACTTAGGTCATGTTCTTTTTTGTGTCTCAAGTCCTAATATGAGGACACATGTCACAATCCCCTTTCATCCTCACCTAGGGTTTATCTAGGGTTTCTTTTTTACTATAGGCATTGAAAATCATATGCTAAAAATCAAAAGAACTTAAATGCAAATAAACTAAAATTAAAATACTTCTAACCTACGAAACCCATTGCAAACCTCAAAAATAACTTGATGATGTTGATTTTCCTTGAAGGTATGTGGATGCAATCTCAAGTATCATAACACTAAAAAGAAAATGAGTGATATATTTGATAGAATAAACTTGCTTAGATGCATGATGGATTCCAATGATGAAGAAAATGATTGAATTTAGTTAACTACCTGTAGACACTCAAAAATTTCTTGGTCTTCGAGTATCATTTTCTTGCTTTATCTTTGTCTTCTTTCCTGAGTAATTAAATAATTCTAATTATTTAATTATTGGTCACATTCCTCTATTAATTAAATAATTTTAATTAATTCATGTCTTTATTCTCCTTTGATCAATTAAATAAATTTAATTGCGTCGCTAACACCCTTTTCTTCAATATTAATAGATTATTATTTATTTAATTATTTTCCTTTCATTATTCGTCTATAGTCAAATAATTATTATTATTTATTTATCTATTCATGAACCTTTTAATTCTTCTATAGTTAAATAATTCTCTAAAATTATTTAATTATCTCAACATTTCTCACCTATTAAATAATTAATCTAAATTAATTATTTAATTCTCTTTCTCTATTTTTTTTATTTAATTAAAATGGTTCCATAGATCATTTTAATTAAATGCCCACTTTCCTTTTCGTTAAATAAATTATTTATGCCTCCACTTGTCTAGAGATTCCTTCTCAAGAATTAATTATTTTCAATTTGTAATTCCTCCATATTCTTCCTCCACTATCTCATTTTTGAATCTCAGTCGCCGATCATCTTTAGGCTCTTTCTAATCTTGACCGTTCGTTCTGTAACCTCCCCTTTTTTGGGTTGCATGTCTTCTCATTCGTCGATCTTGGCATCTTTCTAAAATCTCGATCTCTCAACCATTCATTTGAATGGTTGTCTATAAAAGAAGCCATTCTCCTCCATTTTTTCCTGAACAACCACTTATCTCCAACTTTATTACTTACAATTTGCAGGTGTTTACACAACTCCAACTACAAATCTAACGACATATTTGCAAAATAAGGAGAGACAAGGGAAGTGATTCAGGTTCAAGCATGGGGAGTGTTTTGATTTGATGTTTTATTTTCCTTATGCTTTGATTGAATTTTCTTATTTTGGATTGGATTTTGGCTTAGTAGTGTTGTGGTTGTCACTAGGATCTAAGCTAACATATTTTTAACCAGTCCTACATTGGTGAACCCAACGTGAACACAAGATTTTATAGGATCCATACAACTATTTTTTATTTTGTAGGTTTTTCGTATGAAACGATGCATTTGAGACACGCAAAGATGTAAGTGATAAGGAGAGATGCATCTATTGAAAAGAATGACACAACTGTTTGGAGGGTAATCAAATTCAAAATAATGACACATTTGTGGAAAACAATGACGTAATCATGGGCGAGAAATTTGAATTCAAAAGTGCAACATAATTGTTCTGGTACGATGAAACACAGTGGCGTGTCTGCAATCCCGAATGACGCAACTGCCTGTCTGGTATTAAAAATTTGTTTTCTGTTTATTTTTAATTTTCCTTTTGGGTTTTTGAGTAGAATAGGGTTTTTGTGTTCTAATGGTTTTTTTTTAGCATGTGGCGATCTAAGGAGTTCCCAAAAAATTGTTTCTTTAGAAACAACAACAAAAAATTGAGCTCTTTTATTAGTTTAAATTTAAGCATTTTCTTTTTGTTTGTTTTCCACAACTACAACTTGCATTAAGATCATAAGGTTAAAATGAACTTGTGTATTTCACTCATAAGGATTTAAAAAAAACAACAAAATGCATTCTTTTATTCATGGGTATTAAAATGAACTTGTATCAAATGTCATCGGTATAAAAAGAATCCAGGTGTCTTCAAATCATAAGCAAAAGGTTAAAATTTACAACTATCTTTCATGTTTGGTGATTTACAAACTATCATAGAGTGTGTATGGTCTCCTCTCGTGCCATCTGGTGATCTTGAGGATCAAAATCACTTCTTTGGAATTTGTATAATCACACCCTATATTTGGATTTTGGGCTTAAAATGAACCCCCTATGAGTGTGAGGAAAAGGCATTAAGTATTCTCTCTCCTTGCACTTCATACGATCTAGGAGATCAAAAATAAGTGTACTTCCTCGCTATTGTGTACCTTTATTTTATAGGGCCTTCCACCCCACTTCGAAAGGTGGTAACAACCCAAGCGATAACAAGCTACTTCTAAACCACTATATAAGAAAAGTGTTTCTTGATGAAAGTCATTTAGCAATGAGTGTGGATGTGTCATACCAACAAGTGCCACCCTCAATAGCCCCATGAGCTACATCAAAATTCCTTTCTTAAGAAGGTATTGGGAGGTCTCTTGACTGACCATAGTCTTGAGATAATCTTGCTGCATGTATGGCCACCTCGAATAGATGCCCTTACTAAGAACCAATTTGTGTTAGTGGCCAAAAAACCCTTTTTATACGCTCATTGATCATAAGAGGTTGAACCTCTGAAGCCGCCCCACATCTTCACTAAGCATGTGTAGAGACAGGAATTCCTCCTTGGGGGAATGAGACTTGGTGAGCCCAAGAAGAGAGTGTCATGGAGGGGAGCCAGTGCCACCAAGTCTCTAGTTTTCTACCTTGCTTAAGTGGTTGGAGAAATCCTAGTGGGGATATCAACCAGTGGTTTCCTTTCCAACCATAAGAATTGTGCATTGTTGTCTATGTGTGTTTCATTTTGAAATCAAACATTTTCACATCCAAAACCAGACCAAAAAAAAGTGCTTGTGACTATATTCTGTGTTCTCCAATTAAATTTCATCAAAAACAGTCAAAATTCACTTAGAAACCAGGTCAAAAACAACATTTTGTGAACTACAACTATCAAAATAGAGCTGCAATTGATATTTTGCATCACAACTGATCACTAGAAAATTGCAATTGTCTACTTGAACCTCATTTGTAGAAAACAGAGTTGCAACTATCATCCTGAACCACAACTACACTCTGGAAACCCATAATCAAAAATGACTCATTTATAGAAAATAGTGTCGCAACTACTTGATAATCAGAAACTATCAAAATCCTTGTTCAAATTCAATCAAAGCATTTTTACAATGACCCTGACTATCAATCCATTCCAGCATTTCCATTTAGAATTCCATCATATTTTAGGTTGCATCCTTACCTTTGCATAATTAATCTTATACCTTAGGTTGCATATACCTTTTTAATTTCAAACTTAGGAAGACCATTAAGCTTTTGGACAGTCCTTGGTTGCTTATCCATTTTGTCATTAACCTTAATCCCTCATTTTATCAACCTTGATCAAACTTGAGTCTTAAGCTTGTGTCCTAACCTTAACTCGGCCTTGTCAAAATTATCCCCTTGATTATCACAAAGGTCAATGGCATTTGGGTTTGTTATCTTGGACCTACATTAGCTTGGTTTCCATCCTTTGTTTCAAATTTTAGAATTCATATCCTTAGCATTACCATTAGTTTCATTTAGATTCATATCATACCTTTAACCATAGCCTTAATTATCATCCTTCCAATTCCTAGCCTTGTATTTAGCTTGCACTATCACTTTGCACCCTTTTTTCCCAAAAAAAATTTAAAAAATAGCTTAATTTCGTCTTAAACCTAGTTGCACCATTATCATTAAACTTAGCATCATTTTAGTCTCCTTATCATTATCCTTGGTCATTATTTAATCAACCTTTAGCATTATTTAGTATATGTTGGCTTCATTTAGCTTCATCCTTTGGTCATTATTATACTTGCATAATCGCATTGCATACTTATATACAAAAAAAATCCAAAAAGATAGTTTAGCCTCATCACCACCTTGCATTACTTTCCAACTTCCAAGTATCACATGGTTGAAACAAGGTCATGAACCAAAAGAAAGGACATGGATTTCTCAATTGATCCCTTTCATGACACCACCCTTGAGACAAATTCAAATCAATCCACACCTCAAAGAGATACACCACAAAAATAATTTACATTGGACAACCTAAGTCTAGAATAATTCAACAAGAAAATGACTCTTGAAGAGATTGAAAGAGCTTACCAACCCAACGATTTTAAGCATGGTTGATCAACTTGTTAGTGTTGATCCTAATAGATTTTTCTATGCACTAGCCAAAAATGGTGCCAAACTCCCTCAAGGCTTTTATGTCTCAACCTTTGTGGAAAAAGATACACAAAAACCATTTGCATTAGGGATGTCCTCTTCACAAAATATTTCAACCATACCACTTGGAACAACAACACACATGGAAACCACTACCACACATATCCCTAGCATCTCCACATTTGGAAACAAGGTAACCCATGTCACTACAACAAAATAGGAAATTAGCACCTAAAATAACACCTAAATTTAGTGCATTTGAGTTCATGAATTGAACACTTCTGTCGGCGCAAAACTCGGTGCCAAACTGCATGTTCACTTCGGCGTCATTTTTTACATCAGATTTTGCGTTGGATTTTGTGGCTTCTAGTTTGGATTCCAATTTTGCTTTTTGGTTTTACTTCTTGTGTTGCTTCCATTTTTTCTTTTCGTTTTGCTTCCAGGTTTTCTTCTAATTTTGCTTCCAATTTTGCTTCCATTTTCGCTTCCAATTTTGCTTCCAGTTTTGATTACAACTTTGCTTCTGATATAACATCGCTTGTTGCATCTATCTTTTCTTCCATTTTTTCATCTTTTGTTGCTTCTAATATAGCTTCTATTATTGCATCTTGTGTTGCTTCTAAAATTGCTTCTATTATTACTTCTTTGTTTGCTACCTGAATTGCTTATATTTTTGCTTCCTAGATAACGCCAAGTTTTGCTTCCAAGATTGCTTTTGCTTTGCTTCTAGTTTGGCTTCCATTGTTGCTTCCTTTATTTCTTCTAAAAGTGCTTTTTTTTTTGTTCCATTTATTAATTTAATATTTTTTATTTCAATTTAATTAGTTAAATATATCATGCCTCTTAAATAACTCATATGATTATAGAGTAATAAATTTAATTATTTAACTCATATAATTAAATAACAAGATAATTATTATAACATGATCATCATCTATAATTAAAACAATTGAATCAAATATCTATAATTTAATTGAATTTGACAACATCCATCTTGAGGAGTAAATTAAAATCATCATACGTAATAAATATCCATCCAAAAATCATCGACCACTTTCAATATATATAAATTGACAAGTCAATATTGATAAGATCATCATCATATATAACTAAAACAAGTGAAATTCAAATATACCAGTAGATCAATAACATGTCAAAATGATACATGTCCAACAGTCGACATAAGTCAAAATGATACATGTACAAATGATATAAGTAAAAATGATAAATTATGTAACTCAAAATGATACAAGTCAAGATGATACATGTCCAAATGATATAAGTCAAAATGATACAACTCAGTAATATGGTACTGCAAGCCATAAAAATGATACATATGATAGTAACCATGAAAAGAGGCATCATAATGATATATCAACAATGATCCATGATACAGTCTATATAATCATGAATGTCACTGGCTACTACCAGCAACTTCCTCATCATCATCATCATCACCATCGTGATCATCATCATCATCGTCATCATCGTCATCATCATCATCATCATCGTCATCGTCATCATCATCATCGGCCTCGGTGTCTTCTATATCTGCATCATCATCATCATCATCATCCTCTGCCATGTGATCTATACCTGAACCAACATATTCTGGATCTATATCATGATGATCATCTTGATCTTCTGGAAGACCAGTATCCTACAAAAAAAATATTTAAAATGAAAAATTATTTATTTCATGCAATAATATATTTTTCTATTATATATCTAATATTACAACATATGAAATGAAACCATAATAAAATTTCAAAAAATTTACAGCTAAAATGTCATTCCAATGATGTAAAACATGCAACAATTATAATAAATGTTAGTAAAATATGTCAGCATTTTGTGGAAGAGGAAGAAATGTGACTGGAACTCTGGAGGCCCACCATAATGGATTTTGGTATTCAACCATGAGAGCAAAAGAGAGAGTTGATATCATGTATCAAAACATTAAGAATGCATTCTTCCAGCTAGCAGAGAAGGAGATGATTACTTTGCTTCATTTTCATTTGCATAACCATATCATGGTGTGAACCAAGAAGACCAAGGATGTCTAGTTTTATGTGGAGGTAATGGATGTGGTCCAAACTTTAGGAGGGGCAAGAAGATCTACCTAAGTGTGCTAAGAAATCTTGGCAAAAGACCACCCATGACAAATATCTCAAGTCGGTTATAAAATTGCACAAATATGACTTAGGCAGAAAGTGAAACACAAAATTTTGGGGTACCAACATAATTAACACAGTTATCTTTGATAATCAATAAACAGTAAATGTCTTTTGGAACCATCATAAATAAATAATTTAATGGATAAAAAAGAATCCCATAATCATAATTATAGGTAATCAATGAATATGATGCCTCAAGAAGGTTTCTATTATATTGAAATTTAGGTTCTTTTCCTTTTCTTTTTCTTTCTTCTAGGCAATGCATCATACCATTAGGTTGATAACCAATACTGAGATGCCATTTATTTTCTTGTGGTTCTATGACACTACATTGACCTTGTTCATGCTTCCTAGTGCTCTATCCTTATATCCAATATTTTGCATAAGTTTATATCTAGGACCATAAATTTGTTTAAATTTTGGAGGGGAAGAAAATGATTTAATTGTAGAAACATGACCTTTATAGTCACTATCACACATATGTGCCACCTTCTCATTGTTAAATTATTTAAGTGGGTTTCCATAAATAGATGGATCCATGTAAAGATATGGGATGCTATAAGCCTATTGGTCAACACTATATTCATTGACAGCACAAGGCCTACAATATAATGGTCTCCAATCATCATTGGATAACACACCTTTGTTAGGATATCTTCTTGTACAATGCTCTTATTGAGTGGAATATTATGTCTAATGGAGTTCTTGGAACTATCCACCATTTGACACACGTTAAATGGTTAAGGATCAATGGATGGAAAATTTTGGCACATCTATGCAAAGTTGATGGCATAAATCTCATAGCATGTAAATGGACATCCTAAGAGGATATTATAGGATAATTTTGTAGGCATTGCATGGAATGACACATCTAATATTCAAGGTTCAACTATGATTGGAAAAGTAATAGTAATCATAGAATATCTATCCACATTGTTGAGTCCTCTAATGGTAAGGTTAACTAGTTGTAGCTTTGCCATGTTTACATTTAATTGCTTTAAGCAATCCTTAGTGGATATGTTTAGACTAGGTACATTGTCAACTAAATAATTTTAATATGCCTCACAACAATATGTAAAGGTAAAGCTTCATTAGCAATTGATTCATGTGGAAACTTTTTGTCATCAAATGAAATAGTATGGTATTCGTTAAGCCAATGGATTCTATCAAATATGTCACCAATTTTGTAGTATCCAAGTATATTTGAATCTTCCCTAAGGATTTTTACGTGATATGCTTATATATATGTGATGTGCACACTACCTCACAAAATTATATCTTAGCTTGTATTTCCTAATTTTTTCAATGGTGGCATAGTCCTTTGAATTTTTATTTGTAAATGTAGGCTTAGGAAGAATATTGAGTGCACAAGGAGGTAACACAAGTTGTTGGGAAGGAACATTTTGGCCTCTAGCTAGTCATTGATGTCTATGACCAACTATGTTATAATCTTATGAAGGACAAAATGGAAAGAAATTTTATGCCCATGAAAATATGCATATGTCATGGTAGGTAAGGAAGATTCAAAGGGTAAATCAGGCCTCTAGTATCTTCATAGCATCGGTTTTATAAAAGAAAGTAATGAATGCATGTGCTAAATTCATGAAAGTGATGTGAAGCAAACAAGTTGATTTAGTCCATTACAAAACTTTACCATTTATACGAATTCTAAACTCACTAATCCATAAGATGTCATCATCTACATACTCATAATTAGCAAGCAAGAATTATTTAACATGTAATGCACTATTTGTAACATCACCATAATCATTGTGTAATAGATCTTCACTAAGGATCATATTGTCACCATGTAAGGCAATGTTTTCTCTTCTTCTCTTCTTTTAGTTCATGTGATGTGATGTTTTATCTACAAATAGGATTGGTTAAGTTTTAATTTATGATGATTCACCTCCCTCTCAGCACTTCTTTTTGTTCAACACACACTAATGCTCATCCATTTCTTTATTGTTTGGGATGGTTGCAACAAGACAAGGAGCTATAAGTCACCAATGCATATTTAATTATGCATGTTGCACCCTATAAAATTTTGATATGTTTCTTGGTATAAATTTTTCTATTATTGTGAGGGTACTTACCACATGAACACAAATGTTGGATAATTCATTTTGCTAATCGATACTTCAAAACTCAAGCAATTTCAGCATAATTTAGATTCATGTTGGTATCAACTAAACAATGTAGAAAAAATATTACACATATAAGTTTGTAATTTTTATGGTTTGCACAAATTAACATGCATAGATGAAAAAAATTGCCCTTAGAACATGTCCCATGACCATTGTGTCACAATATTATTAGTTAGACACTATTTTGTGACAATACAATGAATTCTTCATTGATTCTCTTCCTATGCATTATTTAGTACAACATAAAATTGAATTGATTCTCAAATCTCCTCTTCCAAATGGTTCTTTGTACTTTATGTCAATTTGGGAGAATGAAAAAATTTGACACCAAGTTTAAGAGATGGTCAATCAAGGAAAGATTAGGCCATTTTTCCCCCTTTATGTTATTCTCATTACAATCACACCTAAAAAGGATAACACATAGCAATTTTATATTGAATACTATGCATTAAAAATATCTTGGTAAAGAATATGGACCCCTTCCATGCATCAATGATCTTTGGGATCAACTTCATGGAGTGTCTTTTTCATCAAAATTGACTTTAAATTAGGATATCATCAAGTTCTAGTCCACTTAGAACACATCTAGAAATATGCCTTCAAAACATAAAAAAAGGGATTTATGAATGAAATCAAATGGAGTTTATATCTTTTGCAGCCATGTGAGATTATGAATAAGAGATGCAGATGAAGAGTACCCAGTATGTGCTTGGAAAAACAAACTCCTATTAGAACAAAACTACATTTCTGAGAACAGAGAGAATGGAGCTACAGTGCATACATTATAGAAAACGAAGCCATGTTGTTTCTTCTAAAAATAAAGCAATATCTTATTAAGAATTCAAACATGTATTCCTCAATAGTAAATAGAATGGCATGATGATATTAGGGTTTTGAAAGAATGAACAAAATTTTCAAGACAAATGAAACCTAGTTTTATGTTGAGTACCAAAAACCTTACAAAGAATAAAGGGGTTCGTGTTCGGTTTTGTGGCCAAAACAAGGATTATATGCAAAGGAATATGTGTTTAGGGAGCTAATGGAAATACCCAAATCAAGCAAAGATTCATCCAGTGGATAAATGAAGCATGCGGCCTGTACAAGTTCATGAGGACACAATGATGAAGAGGCTTGAGCCACAGAAGGATTTTCCTCTTTATTTAAGTCAAAAGGAGAGCAAAAAAAATTATATTATATTCTTTAGAGAATGGAAGAAACATATCATAGAGGCCATGGCAAGGGTTTTAGAACCATTTTGAGAATTTGAATATAAGTATCGAACACAAGCTATGCAGAATGAAATCCATAAGAATGGCGGCATCTCATATTCAGCCATACCCATAATGAACAGGAAAATCAAGATAAAGAGCTTGAATGGTGTGAAAACTTACCAAAATTTTGAAGTTGATAAGATGCAATTGAAACCATATTCAAGCCTTTCAAAAATCCCTCGAGTTCAGCCATGAAGCATAAGAAAAGCATCGACAAAAAGAGGAGATCAAAATACATCAAAAAAATATGACAATGGCCATGGCTAAAGCCTTTGCAAATGCATTTGAGATAAAGAAAATAAAGGGGTTTGTATGTTTTGAAAAGATAAATACTCATAGTGTTGGTTTTCCGAAGATAGAAGCTTCAAAAATTGAAGCTCGAAACCCTTCCAGGGCAGCTGCTTGTGCAGAGCATTTTTCTCAAAGTTGGGAGTGTGAAATGAGGAGAAAAATTACGGCTTGGCAATTTTGATTCTCTATTTTCACGCGGGATTTTTTTTTTTATTCATTAGTCGGCGTAGTTAACGTCGACTTTAGCGACGAATTTCAGCCCTAAATGTAATCTCTTTGGGGCACCAAAGGTGGAGTAAAGTGTGCCTAATTTAGCGCCTAGTTGTGCCAAGTTGGATAAATTGTTGTCATATAGTTATTAGAAGCACTAAATTAATAGTTTAAAATAAATTTTAGTAATTTAGTATTGTTATGGACCATGTGTCTCTTTGATGAGGTAATTAGTTCTTAGTTTCCCATGATTTAATTCCCCAATTTTGTGGTTAATTTTCATTTTTAATAATTTTTTGAAGGTTGTGTATCGATTACCTATCATTTATTTAAAAAATGTAATGAAATTAAAAATAGAGAAATAATTTTAGAAAATATGGTATAGGCTATTAAAACTCGTTGATAATTTTTTTTGAACTTCAAAAGCTACATAATTCTATTTAGCAAATATGACATAAGATTCATAAGGAATACAATTTGATGTATAAAGATTATGCATTTATTTTATGAATCTCATTTCATAACAATTTTTTTATATTTGGACTATGGATTGGGATTTGAGTTTTCATTACATTTGTATTATATTTCACTCTATAGTATGCCAATATCTTGAACATAAAAATAAATATAACATAAAATTATTTATTTAGTAATAGAAATTATTTCAATTCATTGAAGGCATGTATGTTCTGTAACGCCCCGCCACGCAACCCTAGAGGAAGTTGCAACAACTACTTAAACAAGCCAATTTTTTTTTTGTTTAAGTATCATTAAGTAGTAAGTTCACTAACTAATGCCAACAACCTCTAAGTTTATGAGACAGGGGTTATATAGAACCTCAACACAAACATAAATAAAACCCATGACAATTATTTAAATAATGAATTAACACATTCATTCCAAGTAAGATAATTTTACAACAAGCATAATAAATAACTTTCAAATGTATTACTCCATTCATTAAACAATAAGGTTACAACACTCATTCTCCGAATGAGGCAAGTCCAATAAATAGGATTACAATTACAAATTCTACCTTGATAACAAAGAGGGGTAATAATTACAAGAGTAACAGAAATGATAACAAGTAAGAACTGCAATTGAAGCCACGAGCCCTCCAACTGGAAGTCTCATCCACACGTACAAGGAGAAAAACCCAACAAAGAAAGGTGCACGTTCCACCCAACCAAGTGGAACCCAAAGGTCCACCCCCCGTGCTAGGAGATAGTAACGAGAATTTCTATCCAAGGATGTCTACCTCTAGACATAGGCTAACATAACCATATTGAAATAAATACAGTGACATCACTAACACAAGGTTACAATGCTTCCAGAAATTACATAATCAATTACATCACTGATGCGAACATACTGTCGACCTAGGAGAAGTGTCATCACAATGTTACATGGGTTATCCTGGTGAGTCTTCCTAGGCCTTGGCCCCCATCTCGGGTTATCCTGGTAACCTCTAACGACTTCTGACCCCTCATGTAAACCAATGCGGGATCAGTTATCTTTCATAGAAACAAGATAACTATCTTGCAATTCCAAGCCTTCCTGTCTCAACCCAAGTCTTTACAAGCCCTTGTGATCTTGAGCGAGGCATAATTATCTTATTAAGTGTTTGATACTACATGATACTCTAATCAGTTAATTAAGTTATCACTGGATTAACTAACTTACAACGAGTTATCTTGGCACCACTTCGTGTGTCAACCCGCGTTATAAGCCACTCCTCTAAGACGACACATGGAACAACTCCACAACCCAAGGGTACACAAGTGCTACGCAAGGATATCACATCCCTAACCATGACATACAGTCAACACACTCTCGTTCGTGATAAATGAAGAACATACTGGTTAAACGCACTACCCAAGGCCATCTACGGTTGACTACACAGTACGACAACCCACAAGTTGAAAACCCAATTGGAAGACTTGATTAAATGCTACAACCCACAATTCCCAAATGACCATACGAACAGATTAAAATGAGACAAGAATCAAATCTACTTTGGGTTCACTAAACCCATTTCTTCACTAGCATTCAGTAATCAATATGTTAAATGAACTAAATTAAATACGCCAATTAAAAATCATTTTATTTCCACGTGGCATTTAAATACATGAAACATTAACCCATATCTCAATAATTTACATAAAACAAAATCCCATTTTTAAATAAAATATTTATCCCATATTCAATAAAACTCAATTTCAAAACAAAACATCCCCATTTAAATAATGTAATAATTAAAATGAAATACTCATTTCCAAAATATTAATATTAAAACATTAATATGATTATAATTTTTTAAATCCCACATAACATTATATAATATTATATAAGTCATAATATTAATCTATTAAAAGCATTTTAATATTATATTAAATCATAATATTAAAATGTGATATTATAATGGACTAAAGAAATATTATAAAATTTATAATATTAAAATATAATAAAAAAACATAATATAAATATTTTTAAATTTTTTTAAACAAAGTCCAAGCATGAGCCTCGGTTCACACGCCAACCTAAGGTTGGGCCGCGCGACCTCGGGTTGCATGCTTAAGGTGGTTGGGGTCGAGGTCGGTCACGGCTTTCATGGTCGGCAGCGGCGATTTGACAGTGGGCGGCCGCAGGAGGCAGCACCACCAGGGAAAGGGAGGCATGGCGGGGAGGGAGGCGTCGTGGCTGAAGAAGCTGTCGTGGTTAACACGCGGGCGGCGCCGACAGCGCTGCCACAAACAGTGGTGGCCGCTGCGTGCGCAGTCCACGCGGGCCGTGGACGGAGGGGACTGGGCGTGGCTCCCCCACTCTGCCCCCATGGGAGCGACGGTGGGGTGAGCCCCCAGCGCCCCCAACAACATTTGTTTTTTTTTTTTCTTTTTTACTATCACTGCCATTTTTTCTTTTTCTTTTTCTTTTTAAAAAAAACCAGAACCCTAAAGAAATATACAGGCTTCATTAAAATTTCCAACCTGGCCAAAATTAATAAAATTTTGCCAACATAACATTACCAAATGGAAATTTAAACAAATATGCAAATATATGAAGTATATGCACATATATATATAAGGCTATATATGTGCATATACACATAATTTTCATTCAAACAAGAATGAAACTCAACAATTGAGGAATAAAAATTGAGAACAAACAAAATGAAACTAACAAATTTGCAAACAAGAAATTATTTCCAACTTTGAACAATCCTATTCCAATTTTGAAAGCAAGATACCAAACAGATTTGTTTTGCACACAAACAACATGCTGCAATTGTTTTCCCTACAACACATGAGCCTTTGAAACAAGCAAAATTCAATTAAAATAAGATGAGAACCTGATTTTTCTTGAAGTGTGATGAAGAACCTGATGGTGCTATGAAACCCTCTTAAGCTCTGCAGATTCTTTGAGCTTTTTCTCTAAACCCACAAAATTTAGCAATCCTTCCCCTTCTCTTCTCAATTTTTCTCCAAAAACTCCATTTCTTATTTTGTGAAGAAATTCAAAGATATGCAAAATTCTTCCCAAAATCCTACAACTACCCTCATAAATTCCAAAAAACAAAATAAGAAATATCTCTTTTTTTGAATTTTTGAATTTTCAAATTTCTAAATTGACTTTTAATTCATTTTCTCAATTTTCAATTCCAACTCAAATATGCATGCATTTCCAAAATAGATAATGTAAATCATTTCAACATAAATAACTTAATCAATTAATAAAATAAATCTACCATAGGATTAAAATATTTATTAATTAAATTAAATTACTCAATAATTTAATCATATTTCTCACATTATTCTAACTTCCAAAATAAACTGAAACCAGACAAAAAGAACAAAATAGAACCACTGGACCATACTAGGACCGACGATGCACTACGACCAGGGTGACGACTTGGCACGAAAATCCTAGCTACTATCTCCCAATCAAATGTTGTTGGGCAATGGATACGCTCGAACCTGTGAAACCAGGTGGAGTCGATGTCTTGTACCTGTCAACCTGCGAACAAAGAATATATCCACATGCAATAATGTGTCATAAATAAGGCACACCGTGAAGAGGAAATCATGAGATCGCAGGGCACTCGCAAGCGAGTAATGTGATACCATCCTCTTCACCAATACAGTAGTTTTAACTGACGCATCTAACATAGCAGCATAATCGAAAGCATGAAACATCATAAATTTAAATATACACTTATGCTAATTCCAAACATGCCATAATAATCACATCAAAATATAGTATCATCACATCAAGATACATCAGGATAAAATGGTGATCAACTGTAACCAAGTACATATTCAAAGTACAACATAATACTAAAGCATAAAAGAGGAAACAACATAGTTCGCACAATAGAGCAAAATGGAGGGGTATTACATGTTCTATAGAGGACATTATATGGTTGAATCTCAAGGGACTAAAGTTGTATACTTTGTTGAATTATAAATAAGATTTTGTTTTAACTTTCAAAAATTTGCATAGAATAAATTAGTGCTTTTCTTAGCTACATCCCAAAAAATGACCTTTACTTAATTTATATAATAGATTCAATTCATAATAAAAATATTTATAGGTTGCATAAAGTACAACACATGTCTTAAAAATATTGCCTACTATTTATATACTTGTAATGGTGACAAATTCATACCTTTCACTTTTCCCCTTCATTTTGGGCTTGCTTTGACTTGTTTGTCCCTAAAGCAATGACTAGTGTGAAAAATGATGTATTTTGCATGGAAGTCAATAAATAAATTGATCCTAAATTGACTTCATCTTCATATGTTCCAAGGGAGCAATCATGGTTCCCTATTTTATCTATTCCTTATCCCATGTCAATTTTGTGGGTGCAAAACTAATAGAGGTTAGATTTGTCAACTTAGAAATGACCCCTAAACTTTTAAATTTAAATTTAAATGAGCCTGTGTTCACCCTATACAACTAGATGAGTCATCTAAAGTGTGAAATATTTCAAATTTCATGTTACAAATTTGTATAAAAGGACAAACCCTAATTCATTACTATCATCTTAGATATAGGGCTTATTGGGGAATTATGAAAAATCATCTATGAGAACTAAATCATTATCATGTGACATTGACATTGCATCAACATCCTGTGTGTATTGCATACTTCCCTGTTGTCTTCAATCATTTATTTGTATCATTAAATTAGTAATAGGATTTTAACTAAAGGAGAAATATCCTAGCCTAACAAAATCCTCAATAATGTCTATCAACACGACCCCTCTTAGACATAGGTTGTAGAAATCAAGATAATAAATTATAGACATCCAATTAAGTGAAGATTAGATCTATAGTTAAGTTTACTTCTACATGTAGGTTCATATTTTTATGCAATGAGATCAATTCCATATCCATGAAAGTGTATTGAAATGAAGCATCATGAATTTTATAGTTTTGAGATAGTTTTTTATAGTCCTAGTTATTGTTGCACTAATAAATCACTTTGCAATGTCTAGCATAGTCATATCTTCATTGAACCTAGAGCTAAATACCATTATTTTTATTATTTAATTTTGAGCATTTATTTTAGTGGTGTTATTACTCTCAACTCTTTATCCTGGGTATGTTATATTATTTATTCATTTTGATTTAATTAATTTACTTGAGATATTTATGTGATGCATGTTATTTTTCCTTACATAAATTCATGAACAAAACATTCTTAAACACACTCAGGTTTCATCCTTAGAGTTTATCCTTCTACATTAAGATTATAAATCTAACATTTTTAAGTAGATATGATTCATTTTATACTTTGTTAGGGCTTGGATACACCCCTTATCTATGTTTCATTGCTATTATCTTGATTAGGTTTTGGGATTTTTTTGTGTAATCTCTTTGATCCCACTAACCCACCCTTATTTAATGTATTATTGATAGATCATTCATCATGTATTATCATATATATTTGTCTATTGCCTTTATCCATGCATATATCACATATTTAGACATATTTTTACACTTTGTTAGATCTCATCATTCCATCCTAAAGTAGGTTTCAATCAAGAATAAGGAATCCAATCTCTAGTTTTCAAAGAGAAAATATCTATGGTTTTAATGAATTTGTGGAAGAAGTGTAAGGTACATAACAAACTAAAATATTAGTAATAAGTTTTCTTTCATCTAGGATAACAAGGGACCATGGAAGGGATGTTCAACTAAAATTATTAGTAATAGGTTTTATTTGTAGTCAGCTTGTAAATAAATGTCTTTTTGATGTGAATTTGTAGTCATCTTGTAATTATAAGATTTAAGCTCTAGTTTTCAAGATTCTACGTGTAAACTTTTTCTGAAGAGAAAAAATTTACAATGTCCTATTTTGTTTTTCATAGTGCGTCTTAATGAAAAGCGAGTGTATTAACAAGATACTTTCAACAATATTCTCTTGGGGCACAGTTGTTATGTGACTATTGTCATTGTTCTGTATTACAAGATCCAAAGGAGGCCATGGAGAGAGGACGTGGATGGCATAGAACTACTAAATCGTAGAGAGGACAGTGTGTGGAAATAGATATGACAACGGAATCTACAGATACAATAGAGATAAGAAGAGAAAGCAACCTCAACCAAAGGAGGAAGGTGTTTATGAATTCACAAATGCTACAACATAGAGGAGATAAACTCATTTTTTTGTCCATGTGGCCTCTGAGGTCAAACTTATTGGTTAAAAATGCACAGGAATGGTGATTAAATGTGATTCTATGATCAAGGGAAAATTTTGAAAATTAGGATGGCCAAAACATGATATTAATATGTCAAATATATGACTAAAGTGAGTTTTTGTGTTGGATAGCATATTTGTTGAAATGATATAATTGGTGTACTAAACATTATTTACTATGTTTTGTATTATAGGGGCCAAACGAGACCATGGCAATAGATCATGTCATATCAAATGAGGACAAAACGGATGAAGCAAGACATCAGGTACTCAAATTTTGACTGAACTAAGTAAAAAATAATTTGATGGCATTTTGTGATACGTCCATCTTTTTTCACATTATTATTGAAATTTATAATGTATTATCCAATCTTGACATAAATTAATGCATGTTGTTGATTATTTTAGATGGAGATTGGAGAAATTGCAGAGTCTGAGCATTCAACTAGCAAAAGAACAAGATATGTACGTGGACATGGACCTAAAACTATTAAATCACGTAGAGGACAGTGGGTGGAAGAGGATATGACAATGGAACTTGCAAACACAAAAAATGATTACACTGAACTATTATGACAGGGATTTGCACCCACATGCAAGGCTGAAAAGCTTTGCAATCCCGTGTAACATTGGACTAATTTCAGGTTGTGGATATCCTATTATGAAATTAGACCTTTGAATTCTAGGTCGGCTTCCTATTTGGTCTTCTAGTTATAAATGAAATTATTCGGGAAAAGGGAAGAAGATGTTGAAATGTATGCTAAACTAAAAATTAAATTGTGGTGATGCACCTAAGTCCTGATGAAATTGCAGCTTGATTCAAAATAAACTCTCAATACCTCTAATCGTGCAACAAAATCTTAACAGTTCAAACTCACATAAATGTTTCATACAAAGGCTCTTATAAAACTATCTTCTTTCAGAGGAAAGAATAGTGTTTTCACAATTAAGAAGATACTCCTAAATCACGTGCTCAGTGTATAACCTATGAATTAAACTTACATGCATACATACACTTATGATTGAGATAGAAAGATAAAGGTTTCAATGTTGAAACATTATAAAATTTGATCAAAATCAAACATAAGAACAATGCCTAAAATTTTGAAGGCAAAACCTGATTCTATTGAAAAGATGAAAGGAAATACTACAATAGACCATAATAATCTTGTAAAACCTGCTCAAATAAAATAAACTATGAATGTTGAGTTATAAAATCGTCCTCTTTTGCAAAAAAATGCAAAAGGCAAATGATCAAGAACTAGAGGAAAAAGAATAACTTTTTCCAATATATATAGTATGAAAAATCCAATGTCGAAGAGGTGGAAGAAACAGTCAACTGAAAGTGTGAAAATATCTCCCACAAACCTCTCTCATGAGAAAAAGAGAAAATGCATGAAAACGGGGCCCACCAAAGTTGTAAACTGAGTTTTAATAACTCAAAACTATATCTCATACTGTACGTAACTGAAGTGTAACTTCAAATGGCTCCTAAGTTGACCAGAATTTAACCAAACTGCATGAAATTAGGATAAAATTCTTCAGTTTGACTCTGAATGCATGAAAAAATTGTTAAGTTCCACCTCCTCGCATGATCAGTTGACTCGATCAGGTCTTGAGTTCCAATCCTCTTTAGATATCTCGCATGATTTAAAGTGGAGATAAGAAATTTAAATAATATTAAAGTAATCAGTTATGAGTTACTTTAATATGTATTATATTGCTTTCTTTTTTGCTTATACATGATATTTATTAAAGCAATTTATAATTCATTGCTTTAATATTGTTTACATTATTATCTCCAACTTTAAAACCATGCAAAAAATTATTATGAAATAGGGGCAACATTGAGTTTGAAATCAAGACATTATAAAGGTATTTTGAAGGAGTTTATTTGGAGTTTGGCTTACAAATTTGCAAAATTTGCATGAAAAAACTAAAGGTATTTATGTATACCTAATGCATGGAATTTTAACAATGCAAAGTCTTATTTTTTAAAACAGAAGGCAGAATGCCTTAAGTAAATGGTCGACCAAAAATTAGGTCAAAATGAATCCCTAATCCCAAAACCCGTGTCCACTCAATTTCATTTATTTTCTTTCTTTGCATTTCTCTTAAGTGTCGCCATGATACTGCCAATGGAGCTAGGGTTTGAGAAAATGTCGAGAGTTTGAAGATGCATCGGTCCTTCAGGTTGATTTGATCTCTGCTATAGGTATACCATTCATTTGAAAGAAAAATGATGACGAATGTGTGTTCTCTTGTGAAATAAAGCATTTTTATGCTCTAATCGTCACACCAATCAGATATCTTCATTTTTATCAAACCCTATGCGAGAATAAGCTCGAACAAGGTTCATCTTTTATTATGTATATGCAAGCTTTTCTAT
Organism: Sequoiadendron giganteum; assembly: GCA_007115665.2. Classification (NCBI taxonomy): domain Eukaryota; kingdom Viridiplantae; phylum Streptophyta; class Pinopsida; order Cupressales; family Cupressaceae; genus Sequoiadendron; species Sequoiadendron giganteum. Next base: position 396,986,305 of record CM021103.1, read on the forward strand.
AAACCCTTAATGTGGTGTGCCACCTTCAAAAACAAAAGAAATAGAACTCCAGGCCATCGCTTTTCCTTCTTTATGTCAAGGGTTTCATTTTTGTAGGTCGTGGCTTTGATCCTCTTTGCATGCCCAAGGGTTATCTATGTTTCTCCTTATGTAATAGGGGTCACTAGTGTAATAATCACTTTTTCTATGATAATATCTTTCCAGATAATAATATGAATGATAATTTATGAGAGGGTGGACTATTGAAACTAGAGCAATCTCAATCAACTGCTCCACAAGATAATGTTGCCCCACGAAAAAAAATGATTTGTAAAATGATTCAATACCATTGCACAGTATGAGTATAATGGAAACCCTACATATCTTATATTCCTTCATGAACTATACCTTCTAAACCTAGGTGGTTGTCATAACTTGAACAGTCCTTGCTTTTCCTTTTTATATGAACAATCTTGCATTTGATAGAACTGTTATGCTCTATATTTATATGCTCAATTGTGATTTCTCTTTTCACATAATCTCCTTCACTATCTCCAGATTTCTATTTGATGGACACTCTCTCCTTAATAGACAGCACAGACATTATGATCTTTCACTTTTCTCATGTCATGTCCCTCATTCATTGCTTTATGTCCTGTATACCTGAGAACTCATGCATTATGGTTATTGACAATGGACTATCACTGTGTTCTTGTCTTATGAAAAAACATTCATTATGCAAACTCCCTCTGAAAGTTCATGGATCAGTCTGTTAATGAATAACAATATAATATAAAGGGATTCACTGTATGAATATATTATGGTATTTTGTGTGAATAGCTTTGTCCTCTATACCTTCTCTTCACAAGTTTATAAAAATGATGCAAATTTAACACCTGATGGAGTCCTTCTTTGAAAAAAATTTCTAAAGCACCAAGCAGTTTCTAATGTTTCATTGATCAATAAGAGATACCTAAACCTGCTTGAATGCCTTTGTCTTTCCTTTTTGGTTTACATGATGTAGCTCATGTAGATGGACTGTTTGATTTAATAACTTTCAATATACCCCCATAGCTTCATAATGCATACTTGTAGCTTTTCATGAGGGTTTTGGAGACCTTATTTTGAAACCAGTGGTGTCTTTATTGCAAAAACAAAGTCACATTATGGTTGTGACCTGTAGCATTTTATCATTTTGTTCTTGCCTGTAGCAATCTTGTTATGAAGCTGAGTTATCATTTTTATCTAGCATTATAAATTAAAATTCTAGAAAAACAAACATACACTGTATTCCTATATTTTACTTGGTAAAAATGATAACATATTGCTGATTATTTTGATCTATGGTCATTTTATGTTGTTGTTGGAAACCTTCAGTTTGACCATTTTCCTGTAGCAATATATACCAATTTCTTGTAGCATTAATGTCGACATGCTTAACAATTGAATGATGTTGATGAAAGGACAATCTTTTTTGTTTCACCTATTCTCGTTTCATTTTCTTTAAAAACCATATTGGATCTGCATAGGTAATTTCCCCTTCTAATTATTTCTCATTTATGATGCAAAAATACACTGACTTCCAGGTGTATGCATTTTGGAACTCTGACAATGCCTCATGTCGATGTGTTATTTCTCTTGACATTTCTCTCAATTTTTGGAGTGTCTGATTATGAAATTCATATTATGAAACTCATAAAAGTTAACGGAGGCAATGTCAAGGGAAGTAGAATGTTGACGTGGTAAAAACACATTGGTGATAAGAATTATTCCCTTTGAAACAACATGTTGGGCTCAACCCTTGTGGGAGCCACATTTCACTCCACATGTTGATATAAAAAAGCTACAACAAATAGATGAAACCTGTGACCTGCACATGAAGCAAACAAGTTAGCAAAATAATTGAAGTTGAAAGCTTCCATTGAACTTTGTGCTCTTTGAATGTGTGTCTCTCTGATGACTTGTTTTTTATCATCTGATGCATGCCTAATTGAATGTGTATTACATATTTGTTGGTAATGTATGCATGAGGTAGAATTTGATTCATCATTGCTCTAACACCACCTTTTTGCAATCTTGCAGATGTATTCGGAGCTCGAAGCTACTGCAACTTGGAGACACGACAACTAAAGACTTTGAATGTGATAATGATTCGTCATTCTAGGCAATGAAGAATCACCTTCTCTCTTATACCTATACTATCTTCAGTTGTGTTGTGCACATTTTTTTTTGTATTCATTATTTGATTATAAAAAATCAAATTAAGCTACTCCCACAGCTTGTGTGGGACTTTGGTTTGTACAATATGAATGAAAAAGCAAACATTATGCAATTTTATGATTTTTTTGTTACAATTACTCGTATAATAATACTGAAAATTCAAAAGTAATAAGATTTCTTTCAGCAATGAATACTTAGTAGAAAATTTTGTAACCACTTGTGTACCTTTAATCATGAATGCAATTCAACTCTACCTGTTTTGAGTTGTAGCTAAAAATAGGTAACAATTTGGCGAGCTCTACGGAGTATTTTCCTTCTAAACACCATAGACCAGTTGCCTTCTATATCCATTGGGCATGGAGTCCGTTTTTGTCCTGTTTTGACTCAGAGAAACTTGTAACTCAGCTACAAACCACACAAACTGAAAGAAACTACTAAAACTTTGCTTAAGACATAGTTAGATTACCCCATGCAACAACTGCACTTTATTGAAAGAAAAAAAATACTGAAACGAAACGTGCCATGGGGCACTTATTGAAAGAAAAACTAAAACTGAAACTACTCTACTATGTATAACTACAAACTTTGATGCTTAATAGCACTATTTGAGGTGAGTCTCGTTGATAGGGATTAGCAACACCTCTCCATCCAGCCTTGAGAGCTAGAATGCGTTATGTTGTTTGCATTCAGTGATAACATATGGGCCATCCCATGTGGCATTGAACTTTGTGTGTTTACCAGGCCTGCTCTTGAGCTCATCCCATTTGAAAACCAGATCTCCCTCTTTGAATATCCTTGGGACTGCCTTTCTGTCAAAAGTAATTTTCATCTGAGCCTGATGCACCTCCAAATTCCTTAATGCTTCTTTTCTAATTTCCTCCAGCTCCATTAGTTGTGCTAGCCTAATCTGCATAGGTTCTTCATCAAGCAATTCCAATTCTTTGATCATATTCAATGTAGGGAGCTCAACTGAGATAGGTATTTTGGCCTCTTTACCATAAGTTAGAACGTGTGGCAAATTACCTGTTGCTCTCTTAGGTGTTACCCTATCAGCCCAAAGGGATATCTTTAGCTTATCATGCCAAGTCCTCTGATTATCCTGGATTGTCTTCTTTATGATCCTAATCAAGTTCTTATTAGTGGACTCTACTTGTCCATTACCCTGAGGGTAATAATTCAAAGAAGTATTCAGAAAAATGTTATGTTTTACAGACTATTCTGAAACTTTCAAACCTATAAATGCTAAAGCATTATCAGAAATAATTGAATCTGGTGTACCAAACCTAGAAACCACGTCTTGATAAAAGTTCAAGACAGATGTCTCGTTTGCCTCCTTCAGTACAACTGCTTCAGTCCACTTCATAAAGTAGTTTGTGGTTGTAAGTATCCACTTATGTCCAACACTCAAAGGTGGATTGATGGGACCAATGAAATCTAATCCCCACTTGCCAAAAGGTTTTTCCACTTGAATTGGATGTAATGGCAGAGCTACAAGCTTCTGTTTTCCTCCAAACATTATATATTTGTTGCATTTTTTGACCCACGTGTGGGCATCCTTAAACAAATTAGGCCAGTAGTAACCAGCTATCATTATCTTCAAGGTCATTGTTCTCAGTGCAAAGTGGCCTCCAGTTGGCCCATCATGAAACTCTTCCAAAACTTTTTGAATATGTTATGGCTCCACACACCTAAGCAAGACACCACTATAATCCTTTTTGTATAAAATACCATCACTCACTGCATAAGAGATTGCTTGAAGTCTATAATATCTGCATTATGACCTATCCAAACCTTCTAGAAAGTCACCTATATGCAAGTAATAAATCATCTATTGTATCCAATTTGCTGCAATGATTGGAGTAGCAACTTCATCTTCATTATTAAAGGTTGTTTCAACTTGTTGTTCAACTCTTGTGACATTTTTTGAATTTCCAGCAAGTTGCTCACAAAGACCTTTGCCTCTAATGAGCTTGGTAACCTTTATTTTGATGTTGTATTCCATCACCTTCGTGATCTAGCCTGCTCTCTTTTCATTAATATCTTTATTGAGTAGAAATTCTTTGATAGTTGGATGAGCTACCAACAGATGTATCTTATTATTAGACAGCATATGTATAAACTTCTTGAGACTTCTCACTATACCAAGCACATTCTTTTCAACAAATTAATACCTTGTTTCATAATCATGCAAGACTTGACTAAAAAATGCTATGGGTTGTTCAAGTCCTTCATCATTTTGTTGAAATAACATAGCAGAAATTGTATTAACACTACCAAACGCATACAATATAAAATCTATCAAAGTTTGGATTAATGAGTGTTGGGGCTACTGCAAGTGCCTCTTTGATTTTCTCAAAACTATTCTTACCCTCTTTTGTCCAGTTGAACTGCATGTTCTTCTTTAGAATAGTTGTCAGAGGTTGCAGCAATGTTGCAATGTTAGGAATAAATCTCCTAACGAAGTTTATTCTGCCTAAAAAACTCTATAAACCTTTTTTGTGAGCAGGAAGTGGTAATGCCAAAATGGTACAATACATTCTAGGTCAATAGAAATTCCATGTTTAGAAACAATGTAACCTAGAATTTTGCCTTCATGAACAGAAAAAATGCTCTTTTTTGGATTCAAAGAAACTCCATACTCTCTAAATCTCTCAAAAATCTGTCTAAGATAACAAAAATGTTCATTAGCATTTCATGAGAAAACAGTGATGTCATCCAAATAAACAAGAACAAACTTGTTTATCAAACCTTGGAGAGCCATATACATTGCTCTCTGAAAGGTTGCTCCCGCATTTGACAATCCAAATGGCATCTTTTTGTAAGCCATAGTACCCCACTTGGTGGTAAAGGTTATCTTATACTGGTCTTCCTCTTTAACCTGGATCTGATTATAACCTGAATATCCATCTAGCAATGAGAACCTCTCTGATCCTGAAACAACTTATAGTATTTGCTCCATTGAAGGCAATGAATAGTGATCTTTGAGTGAAGCTATGTTTAGATCATGAAAATCAATGCACAACCTTATCTCTATGTTCTTCTTTCTGATGGGGACCAAGTTTGAAACCCAAGAAGTGTGCTTGATTGGAAAAATAATACTACCTTCAATCAGCTTGTTCAATTATGTCTTCATCAGATGTTCTAACTTTGGATTCAAGAACCTTTGTTTCTGTCTTACTGGTTTTGCGTTGGGTTTCAACTCAATGGTATGTTGAGCTAACTCAAGGTTGAAACCCTTTAGATCTCCATATTCCCAAGCGAAAATGTCACTAAATTCTTGGCAAAGCAAGACAAAGGCTTGTTGTTCCTCCTTTGTTCAGATTTTTCCAAGCTTGAGGAGCTTGTCTTTGAATATCTCTATTGGTTTGTAGTGCTCCTACTTCACCATAATGTTGGATTTATCTCTTTTGAACCTGATCATCAGTGTTAAATATTGATTCAAGGGTTACCAAACCCTTTGGCAGCTTGTTAGAGTTTAGTTGCATGATCTGATCACCATATTGTTGATCAAAATTTTGCTGGTTTCCAGTAGAAAACTCTACTTCTTCCATTAGAAAGTGGATTATCTACTCATCACTGTCAAAAATCTACCAACTCACATTATTATCAAGTACTAATGGTCTAACAATTATTTTCACATATTTTTGCACCTCCACATTGTGGATTTCAGTTGGAATGTCAAACTGTGATCCTAAGGCAATAAGTTTTTCAGCTTGCTTGTTTTGATTTCTTGGTACTAATAAAAGATTAAATGCATCAAACTCCTCAATTAAGTTCCAAACCCGGTGATTATATAATTTCAGCAAATCATTCTTTGTTAAATTCAGATTTCTAACCTAATTTTCTATTAATTTAGAATCACCAAACACCTATAAATACTTAATTTTTCTTTTTCTAGCCCATTCTAAACCATGTATTAATGCTTCATACTCAGCAACATTATTAGAACAACTGAAAGAAAATCTAAATGCTTAGTAGTATCTGTCTCCTTCAGGTGAAACAAGCATTGCTCCTCCACCAGCACCTATCTTACTCCTCGAACCATCAAAAAATAGCTTCCAAAGTTGGTTATATTGTTGATCATGTTGCACTCCATCTTTAACCAAGTTTGGAATGGTTACATCGGACTTTTGAATCATGTAAACACCCAAACCTAATTCATCCATGAGAGTGAATGGATCAATCTCATGATTCTCAGTAGCCCACTCATCTAAATTTATGTTAGGTATGCCCTCTATACGTACAATGCGGTCGGGGGTCATGGTTTGATCCTCCTGATCATGGAAAACTAAGTTTGCATTTATGGGATTGGAAACATAAGGCTCAATATGGTCGTTAGCCTGTGGTTCTTATTTAACAGTGACTCTAGTACCATATCTTGTTTTGAAGAACATGTGTGACCAGTCTGATGATAGATAACCACCTAATTTTGCAGTGAAATATCTAGATAGGCAAATGGAAAAATAAGGTGGAAGATCAATAATATAGATGTCTTGTGGAATTGAAAAGTTTGAACAAGCATGTAGAGTGAGAGGTAGACTCTTAATAACTCCTTCAGACTTAATTGATGTGCCATCTAATTGAACTACCCCTTTTGACAATGGTTCATACGTAAGTCCTAACTTATCTACCAGTTGTTTAGGCATAATTGAGTTGCTTGCTCCTGAATCTATCATTCAATTATGCACTATACTATCACCAATAATCAAGCTGACATAAAAGGGTGGTGGTTTTACCTCTTGAGTTGGTTGTTCCTTCTTGCGGTCTGAACTGTTTGCAAGAACTCTTGGTTGGTTTTTAATAGAGATTAGAAATTGATATCTTAGCTAGAGTCTCTTGCAAGCTTTCTTTCTATCTAGGAAGGTGTAATGCATCCAGCATGGTGATTCTAACCGTAGCCTTTTTCATGTGATCTACAATATTAAAAGAAGAACCACTAACCTTTTGTTGTATTTTAGGAACATCGGCCTCCTTCTGTACTAGAACTGACTGAGTTCTCGGTTGTTCGTTAGCAGGTTCTGCTTGTTTCTGCTACTCTTTAGGGGGCTCAAGTTGTCCTCTTGGTAAAATCTAGACATTTTGTGAAGAAGAGGGTTGTGGTTGCTCTTTCTGAGTTGCAGAATTCTGATTTTTTTGTTGAACAACTTGTTGTTTGTCTTTTTTTGCTTGTTGTTGGTCAGAAGCAGCTTGTTGTCTCAGGTCAATTGGTCTTTTCTTGGACCTTGTATTTTCTGCAATAGAAGTGGTTGACTAATTTTTTCCTTGTATCTAATTTATTCCACAAAACTCATTCCCTTGCCAGTTCATCATGGCAACATCCTCATCATTCTGCTGCATTTAATCACCCTGTTGATCTTTGTTTTCTTTTGTTGTATTTTTTGGAACAGCATAATTGCTTTGTACCATTAGGGCCTGATTAATTACTCTATTCATGCATGTAGCCTGATTATGAGGTTGATTGCATGGATAGCACCATACGTAATCCTACGCCAAGTTGTTCTGAACAGGTACAAGCTCCTTAGAAGAGTTGGCAACATTTTGATTGTATGGTGGCCTGGGATTGAAATTCCTTCACTATCCTTGATTGTTTTCCTGATAAGGTGGCTTGTTAGGCTAGAAAGGTGCTTGGTAAGGCCTGAAATTCTGACCTTGTTGCCTCTTAAGACTCACTAAGTCATTACTGATTGTCTGCAATAACTTTTCCATCTCCTATTGAGTACCCCTAAGCTCTTGTAAATCTGATTGTGCTAGAAAATCATTATTCTTAACAACTGGTTGATACCGTAAGGTTGGTTCAACTGGAAGTGGGGCAATAGGAGGTATATGAATGGGCATCAAAGGATGAATATCTGGAAAAATTGGCATAGGAGGCCTTGGTGCAATTTTACCAGCCTGCATAAGGTTTTTTTCATCTCTAATAGCAATGTCATATATTGTTGGTAATGTTAATCCACCCATTGATTGTATCATTAAAGCAATATCACTATTTAAGGCTATGAGATAATAAAGAAAAGCATGATCAGGTGTCAGCCTTACTGTTGCTTGAATTCTATTCTAGGTCTTTTGAAACCTAAAATTAAAGTTAGACATATGTTCTTGCGGGGCTCTTTTGATAGTCGTCATTTTCTCCACCAAAGAAAGATTATCTGCTTTGTCTGAAAATTGCTTGCTTAACTTATCTCCCATATCATCCCATGTTACACCTAAATTCACTGGTAAGCCTTGGAACTACTAAAGTGATTTTCCTTTGAATGAAGCCGCTAATAGCCTCAACACCACATTCTCTTGGGTCACGTGATGAACTCCACATAGTGAAGCTACATCTCTGATATGTTTGATTGGCGTAGTCTGGTCCTCACGAGTAAAAATAGGCAGAATTTTGAGTGAAACAACTGGTATATTGTCATGCTGAGCAAAATTCAATGGGTTTCCCCCATTAAATGGTACAAATGTGTGCGCTCTGGCCATTAGAGCTGTTGGGACTCTAAGATTAACAGCCTGTAGTATTGGTATAGGACGTACTACTGGAAATATCTGCACAAAAGCTGTAATTGCTCGGATTGGGCTCCTTGAAGGTGATATTGATGTTCTAAAACAAGGAGAAGTTGAATGAGATCATGGTTGTCTCCTGGTTGGTCTGCCTCTTCTTCTAGGTGATGAAAGCAATATTTTTGGTCTAAAACCAAGAGATATCGATTGATTTCTAGAAGGTCGACTGGGTGTTCTCTTTTTTGTTCTTCCTCTTCTCTTTGGAGATGAAAGCTACAAATATTCAAAAGGTGAAGAACTTCTTCTCATCTGAATGTTTCTCATAGGATGTCTGCACTTATCCGCTTGAAAAACTTGAGCTTGGAGTCGCCAGGTATTTTTGTAACCTTCTGTAAGGCAGAAAACACTATTGTGTATACCAGAACAACAACTTTATCAATGAAATTATTGCTCTGAAGTGAACTTCAGAGTCCCTCCGGGCATGCCAAAAATTGTTCACATGGATTTGCACCTGCATGCAAGGTTGAAAAGCTCTGCAATCCCGTGTAACATTGGATTAATTTTAGGTTGTGGGTATCCTATTATGAAATTAGACCTATGGATTCTAGGTTGACATCCTATTTGATCCTCTGGTTATAAATGAAACTATTGGGGAAAAGGGAAGAAGATGATGAAATGTATGCTAAACTAAAAATTAAACTGCGGTGATGCACCTAAGTCCTGATGAAATTTCAGCTTGATTCACAATAAACTCTAAACACCTCTAATCGTGCAACAAAATCAGAACAGTTCAAACTCACATAAATGTTTCATACAGAGGCTCTTATAAAACTATCTTCTTTCAGAGGAAAAAGATAGTGTTTTCACAATTAAGAAGATACTCCTAAATCGTGTGGTCAATGTATAACCTATGAATTAAACATAAATGAATACATACACTTATGATTGAGACATAAAGAAAAAGGATTCAATGTTGAAACATTATAAAATTTGATCAAAATCAAACATAAGAACGATGCCTAAAATTTTGAAGGCAAAACCTGATTCTATTGAAAAGATGAAAGGATATACTGCAATAGACCATAATAATCTTGTAAAACCTGCTCAAATAAAATAACCTGTGAATGTTGAGTTACAAAATCATCCTCTTTTGCAAAAAAAGCAAAAGGAAAATGATCAAGAACTAGAGGAAAAAGAATAAATTTTTCCAATATATACAAAGTATGAAAACTCCAATGTCGAAGAGGTGGAAGAAACAGTCAACTGAAAGTGTGAAAATATCTCCCACAAACCTCTCTCACGAGAAAAAGAGAAAATGCATGAAAACGGGGCCCACCAAAGCTATAAACTGAGTTTAAATAACTCAAAACTCTATCTCATACTATATGTAACTAAAGTGTAACTTCAAATGGCTCCTAAGTTGACGAAAGGTTAACTAAACTGCATGAAATCAGGATAAAATTCTTCAGTTTGACTCCAAATGTATAAAAAATCCTTCAATTCCACCTCCTCGCATGATCAATTGACTCGATCAGGTCTTGAGTTCCAATCCTCTTCAGATATCTTGCATGATTTAAAGTGGAGATAAGAAATTTAAATAATATTAAAGTAATCAGTTATGAGTTACTTTAATATGTATAATATTGCTTTCTTTTTTGCTTATACATGATATTTATTAAAGAAATTTATAATTCATTTTTGTAATATTGTTTACATTATTATCTCCAACTTTAAAACCATGCAAAAAATCGTTAGGAAATAGGGGCAACATTGAGTTTAAAATCAAGACATTACAAAGGTATTTTGAAGGAGTTTATTTGGAGTTTGGCTTACAAATTTGCAAAATTTGCATGAAAAAACTAAAGGTATTTATGTATACCTAATGCATGGAATTTTAACAATGCAAAGTCTTATTTTTTAAAATAGAAGGCAGAATTCTTGACGTAAATGGTCAACCAAAAATTAGGTCAAACTGAATCCCTAAACCCAAAACCCTCGTCCACTCAATTTCATTTATTTTCTTACTTTGCATTTCTCTTAAGCGTCGCCATGCTTATGCCAATGGAGCTAGGGTTTAAGAAAATGTCGAGAGTTTGAAGATGCATCGGTCCTTCAGGTTGATTCAATCTCTATTATAGGTATACCATTCATTTGAAAGAAAAATGATGAGGAATTTGTGTTCTCTTGTGAAATAAAGCATTTTTATGCTCTAATCGTCACACCAATCAGCCATCTTCATTTTTATCAAACCCTATGCGAGAATAAGCTCGAACAGGGTTCATCTTTTACTATGTATATGCAAGCTTTTCTATAAACCCTTAATGTGGTGTGCCACCTTCAGAAACAAAAGAAATAGAACTCCAGGCCATCGCTTTTCCTTCTTTATGTCAAGGGTTTCATTTGTGTAGGTCATGGCTTTAATCCTCTTTGCATACCCAAGGGTTATCTATGTTTCTCCTTATGTAATAGGGGTCACTAGTGTGATAATCACTTTTTCTATGATAAGATCTTTCCAGATAATAATATGAATGATAATTTATGAGAGGGTGGACTATTGAAACTAGAGCAATCTCAATCAACTATTCCACAAGATAATGTTGCCCCGCGAAGAAAAAATGATTTGCAAAATGATTCAATACCATTGCATAGTACAGGTATAATGGAAACCCTACATATCTTATATTCCTTCATGAACCATACCTTCTAACCCTAGGTGGTTGTCATAACTTGAACAGTCCTTGATTTTCCTTTTTCTTTGAACAATCTTGCATTTGATAGAATTGTTATGTTCTATATTTATACGCTCAATTGTGATTTCTCTTTTCTCGCAATCTCCTTCATTATCTCTAGATTTCTATTTGATGGACACTCTCTCCTTAATAGATAGCATAGACATTATGATCTTTCACTTTTCTCATGTCATTTCCCTCATTCATTACTTTATGTCCTTTATACCTGAGAACTCATGCATTATGGTTATTGACAATGGACTATCACTGTGTTCTTGGCTTATGAAAAACCATTTATTATGCAAACTCCCTTTGAAAGTTCATGGATCAGCCTATTAATAAAAAATAATATAATATAAAGGGATTCACTGTATGAATATATTTTGGTATTATGTGTGAATATTTATGTTCTTTATACCTTTTATTCACAAGTTTATCAAAATGATGCAAAATTAACACCTGATGGAGTCCTTCTTTGAATAAAAGTTCTAAAGCACCAAGCAGTTTCTAATGGTCTCATTGATCAATAAGAGATACCTAAACCTGCTTGAATGCCTCTGTCTTTCCTTTTTGGTTTACATGATGTAGCTCCTGTAGATGGACTATTTAATTTAATAACTTGCAATATACCCCCATAGCTTTATAATGCATACCTATAGCTTTTCATGAGGGTTTTGGAGACCTTATTTTGAAACCAATGGTGTCTTTATTGCAAAAACAAAGTCACATTATGGTTGTGACCTGTAGCATTTTATCATTTTGTTCTTGCCTGTAGCAATCTTGTTATGAAGCTGAGTTATCATTTTTATCCAGCATTATAAATGAAAATTCCAAAAAAAAAAAACATATACACTGTATTCTTGTATTTTACTTGGTAAAAATGACAACCTATTGTTGATTATTTTGATCTATGGTCATTTTATGTTGTTGTTGTAAACCTTCAGTTTGACCATTTTCTTGTAGCAATATATACCAATTTCTTGTAGCATTAATGTCTACATGCTTTAAAATTGAATGATGTTGATGAAAGGACAATCTTTGTTGTTTCACATATGCTCATTTCATTTTCTTTAAAAATTCTATTGGATCTGCATAGGTAATTTCCCCTTATAATTATTTCTCATTTCTGATGCAAAAATACATTGACTTCCAGGTGTATGCATTTTGGAACTCTATCAATGCCCTCATGTCAATGTTCTATTTCTCTTGACATTGCTCTCCTTAACTTTTAGAGTGTCTGATTATGAAATTTAGATTATGAAACTCATAAAAGTTAACGGAGGCAATGTCAAGGGAAGTAGAATGTTGAGGTGATCAAAACACATTGGTGACAAGGATTGGCCCCTTTGAAACATGTTGGGCTCAACCCTTGTGGGAGCCACATTTTACTCCACATGTTGATATAAAAAAGTTACAACAAATAGATGAAACTTGTGACATGCACATGAAGCAAACAAGTTAGCAAAATAATTGAAGTTGAAAGCTTCCATTGAACTTTGTGCTCTTTGAATACTTGTCCCTCTGATGACTTGTTTTTTATCATCTAATGCATGCCTAATTGAATGTGTATTACATCTTTGTTGGTAATGTAGGCATGAGGTGGAACATGATTCATCATTTCTCTAACACCACCTTTTTACAATCTTGTAGATGTATTCGGAGCTCGGAGTTGTTGCAACTTGGAGAGATGACAACTGAAGACTTTGAATGTGACAACGATTCGTCATTCCAAGAAATGATGAATCACCTTATCTCTTATACCTATACTATCTTCAGTTATGTTGTGCAGATTTCTTTTTTGTATTCATTATTTGATTATAAAAATTGAATTAAGCTACTCCCATGGCTTGTGTGGGACTTTGGTTTGTACAATATGAATAAAATAGCAAACATTATGCAATTTTATGATTTTTCTGTTACAATTACTTGTATAATAATACTGAAAAATTCAAAAGTAATCAGATTTGTTTCAGCAATGAATACTTAGTCAAAAATTTTGTAACCAATTGTGTACCTTTAATGATGAATGCAATTCAAATCTACCTGTTTTGAGTTGTAGCTAAAAATAGGTAACATGAACAAGAGGTTGGTTAGGACTATAGTACATGGGATGAATACTTTGAGAAAAAAATTGTTTGTGGATGTTATGTATGTTGTGGAAAGAAACAATTCAAACAAGTGATTATACAAAGACATTACATATATGATGAGCTTCCAGTCAATAGTATGCCTCCTACAATCGATTCAAATCCAATAGGAATTGTGGTAAGGAATTTTCTAATTTGATATAAATAATATGTATACTTCGTTTAAACATTGTTTTATATTATTTGAATAACTCATTTTTTTCTTAATGGATACTTGCAAGATAAAATTCTTGGTTTAAAGTTTCCTGGATCACTAACTTCTAGCCTAGAGGGAAATGATAATTTATCAGATGATACATCTAACAAAAATATGTGCCAATATACCAACTTGAAAGATGAGGAATTGATGAAAACAAGTAACAAAACAAGAACCAGTTTAAAGATGCATAATTTGCTTAAACACAAGGGGAAGGTGGACTACATACCCTATGAGAATGAATGTGATGGAGATGATGACTTGCCCCTAAGTTTGAGATCAATTTACAAAGATACATTTGATCGTCAACTATATTGTGCTTGGCCTAGTGATCAACAACTACGTAGAGTGTACGAGGTGTTTCAATTTTGGAGATACATCTACATGATATGACCCTCCAATATTCATGGAGAGAATATAGTCCTCTTTATTGTCCAAAATGTACATGTGGGATCTAAACATGGAAATAATTCAGAACAAACCACTAGGAGATTAATGCCATATTATGTTCCATCATATTACAGTGGTGAATGGAGAAGGATAGCAGAATATAAGCTTAGCATGTCAACATATGGTCTAAATTTTAATATGTATACACATCATCTCCAATTGGAAAGTGGAAAAAAAATTAATAGAAGTCATCTTATGTATATAGATGGATGTGCATACACACAAAAATATATTGCAGGATTTATAAATAGTAGTAAGGGAAGGGACCCTACTGTAAGACCGAATTGTCAATTTGTTGAGGTTATAAATGATAAGATGGAGATATGGAAAGAGAGGTTGATAGATTGATAATGGTTGAGGCTATTATGGACCTTACCATTGGGAATGAGTTATTGATTGATTAACCCTTCTTAAAACTCACTCCTTCGCGAAAGAAAAGGGAAGAACAAGGTCTCCCTAAGGATGTTCTCAAGGGCAGAAAACCAAAGAATAATAAATGAGTGTGGACTGATGTTTTATAAACTATGTTGCCAAAATTGTGTTTTATTTAAATTATTGTATAAAAAAGGTAGTCTATAAAATAATGTTCCATTATTCAATTGATGTATATATGTTCATACAATTTATAATTTTATTTTTTAAGCCATATTTGATTATACGTCTTTGAAATTGATACATTTATGATTTATCCAATTGTTGCCAAACATTAAATAATGCTTGCATTTGTTGATAGGTAGAAGATGTTGATGAAACACATACTAATACCCAAGATCCAACTAGGTTATTAAGATTTGGATGGGATGATCCAAACCATCCTTTAAACAATACCAAGGTGAAAAGAGCAACATTGAATAGAATACTACTAGCTGAGAAATTTGAAGATCTGATGAGATCCGCATGCACTAATGACATGCCACCTAGCCTTAATAATGATGATCATGATAGTGAAAATGCAGTGCATGAAGAAGGATTGAATGAAACTCTTACAGGTTTCTTTGGGGATGGAAAAATGATGAAAATAATGATCATATGGTCGACAGTAATGTTGATAGTAGGGGTAATTACCACCAACGTAATGTTGATGATAACAACCTAAAAGACTCCATCAAGCAAGCAGCGAAGACACTCGTGTTCAAATCGGGTGCAAGTAGAACCTCAAAATTGGCATGCACATTAATATTATTAGAAATCAAGTCACTATTTGGTTGGTCGGACAAAGGATTCACTACCCTACTGAAGTGAGTTGAAATCTATTTCTTACTTTACATTTTCAATTGGTGTACATAATTCGTAAACATTCATCAACTTCATTTATATTTCTTTAAGGGGATTTTAAAACCATATATTGTATATAAACATTCCTAGTATAGATTGACGTATCAAACATGTTCATCATAAGTCAAACATTCAATTGATTTAATCTCTAGCAATCTCATAGGGCACTAAAAACTAAAACATTCCCTAAAGAGAATGTGTTGCCATCAACTTGCAAAGAGGCACGTCTATTGTTGGTTGAGTTGGGGATTGAATATAAGAAAATTCATTCATGTAAAAATGATTGCATTTTATACAGAGATGAAAATCAAAACAAGGTAGAATGCCTTGTATGCAAAGAGAAGAGATATCATACAGATGTACAAGGTCCTACAGTTCCAAAGAAGGTTTTACATCACGTGCCAATTATACCTAGACTTCAACAAGTGTTTTGTTGCAAGTCACTTGCACAATTGATGGACTAGCATGCAAAGAACTGGAGTAAAGATGGATTCATGTGAATTTTGACCGACTCCAAAGCAATGAAACATATAGAGGAAAAATGACCAAGAAAATTCAAAGATCAACCCCGTAGTATCAGGTTTGTTCTTGCAATTGATGGAGTGTTCCCATTCTCTTTCTTGAGCTCAAATTATAGTGTTTGGCCAATCGGATTGATAGTATAAAATATTCCCCCATGGATGAGTGTTAGAAAGGAGCACCTTATGTTGACTCTCATTGTTCCAGGAAAACATCAAGTTAAAAATATGGATGTTTATCTTGTGCCTTTTATTATATATCATCATTTAACACTTACAGGTAACATTGATTAAGTATTAAATATATTTGATATTTTGTTGTGTGAGAAAAAATTACTAATGACCTTTTCATAAATGTGTTTGATAGCATATCATGCCATTGGTAATTAGGGGGGATTCTTGTCTTACAGTTGACTTAAGGAATGCCATAAGTCGATTGTTAGCATTTATCAGCAAAACAATGATGGCCAACAATATGAGAGAGAGGGATTAGAGAATATCGAATAAATTGACATCCATGATGATTTTGAAGATGGTTATGTTTAGGCACAAGAAAACAACAATCCAGAGTTAGATGATGCTATGGAAGACAACAATATGGATGGTATAGAAAATGATGATCCAAATATATCTGGTAACAATATAGATGGTTTATAGTCAAATTTCAATGATGATGAAGATGATGTAGGTCAAGATGAGGATGATGATAATATTAAATACTTGAAAGAACATATGAACATTGAAAATGATACACTGGATGACATTGTAGCAGACAATAATGTTAATGACCAAGACTTCTAAATTTTCAAAATTATTTGCAATCCATGTTTAAAAAAGGATGATTCTTATGGCCTAAACTTTGAAATGCTTCAGTAATATTATTTGTTTCGATACAAATTACCTATTCAAATATCCTTAAATTATTCAATCTTTGGTATGAGTTGTTGGCAGAAAAAATTAGGATTACTTGGATGCCTCTTCCATTCATTTTATATCAACATATGTTTGTGAAGACAGAAAAGTTAATAAAATATTAATGCATGTAACTCACAATTATTTAAATAAGAAACTTTGTTAACTTTATTATTTTTAAATATTTTCAATTTTTATGTTGAACATAATTTTGAACATATAACCGAAAACATTCACAGTAAATGCTTTATTGTATCAGAATATTCATTCACATAAGCAAAGTATTGAGGCTCAATAGCTGATATTCATTCAAATATAAGAAGAAATAAGTATGGAAAATATAAGAAAAATACATAATTATAACACAGCCATGGAGAATCTCTGATAATAAGATGTTCTATTCCATTCATAAGCTCAAAATTTACACCAGCAGAGTTTTGGTACACCCTTCCACTCATACCTTTATTATTTTTTATCAAAGTTTATATAGAGATTACATAATATCAACCATAATCCCTAAGCCATTAACCATTAAACTACCTAACCCCTAAGCCCCAAATCCCTTATCTTTTGACCCTTAATCCCTTAAACCCTAACCCCTAATCCCTTAACCCTTAAGATCCTTGCTAGATCAAAACAATTAGGTGCTCAATTAGGCACTAGATTAGGTGCTAAATTACGCACTAAATTAGGTGCTAAAGCAGGCTCTAAATTAGGCGTTGAATTAGGTGCTAATCTGGGTGCTAATTTGGGTACTAATTTAGGCATTGATTTGCGCCTAATTTAGTGCCTACTTATTCTGATTGGCACAAAAAATGCCAAAAATAGCACCATCCCGATAAATAGTGCCGACATTTTGAAAATTTGGAGAAAAATAAATTAAAATAGTGGGTGGGAGCAAAAAAGGGAGCTAATCATAGGGATTTGTTATAGTGCTACTACACAAAGACGAAACTTCACATTTGGAAGCTAGTCAAATTCCATGAGTAAGACCTTCACCAACCCTCTTTTTTAAAATACAAACCAAGTTCTTCAAAATAAAAATCAAGGTACTATACCTACACTTCAAAACACAAACCAAGGACCTTCATTTCAATTTCAAAGCACACCATCATCCAATCAACATCAATCAAATAAATCAAGGAAGGTTCACATTGTCCCACGAAGGATCCCAAATCAAAACACCAACCAAGGGCCCACTCCTACATTGCAAGTACCTACATTTTCAAATGCTAATCAGGGACCTACACCATCATTTCAAAATGATAATCAAGGACCTACCCCATCATTTCAAAATGATAATCAAGGACCTACACCATCCTTCCAAAATTCAAATCAAGGACCAACTTTTCAAATTCAAGGAACAAATCAAGGACCTACACCTCAATTCTAAAACACTATACCAAACACAAACATGACATTTGTGGAAAATCTAAATGCAAGTTTCACTCGAAATCAAAACAACATACATCAATATGGTAACCAAGGTCCCATGCCTCAAAATATCAATTCCAATCTAAATGTGACATGTGACCTCAATACCAACACCATGACACCAAATCAAACCAATGCAACACCATCTATTGTAGATACTTTGATGCAAAAAATTTAGGCCCTCCAACAACAGATGACAAATATGCAATTGGGGACCAACAAGAAGACCTATTCCATGGAGGAATTGTGCCCCTTTCCATTTGAGAGGAATCTATACATGCCACCTTTTCCCCCTCATTTCATAATACCACCTTTGCCTAAGTATAAGGGGACAAGGGATCCAATAGAATACATTCGATAATTTAACACATCATGTATGAAAGTCTCATATGATCCTACCTATTTGATGAGGCTATTCCCGCAAAGTCTTACAGATCCAGCCCTAGATTGGTTTGCACATATCCCTCCAAGGATTAGAACATGGGGTGAACTAGCTGATAAGTTCATTAATCACTTTTCCTTCAACATTAAAAATGATGTCACCCTTACAACATTAAGCACAACCAAACAAGAAGAAGGGGAATCAATACCTCATTTTACCATAGATGGTGAGGTTTGGTTAGCAAGTTCCCTTGTCACATTCCTGAGAAACAATTCGTCATCATGTTTGTTGAGAACCTTCACAAAGAAATGATGAGTAGTATACAAATCCAATGTTGCACAACTTTTAATAAGATACTTGAGAAATGTGTCCTTATATAAAAAGGTCTTGTCACAAAAGGACTAATCAAAGTACACAAAGAAAATCCAAAACCCAATAATGACAAAATCAAATATTGGTCCCAAAACAAGAATGTTACAAATGATGGAATTGTCAATGCCAAAATGATAACCAAAGGACCTACCATTCACCTCCAAGGTTCATCCTCATCAGACACATCGAACATATCAAATGCTCAAACACAAGGTCAAAATCAAACATTAAATACAGTCCAAAATAATCAACAATGTAGACGTCCTCCCCGCGCCAAGAGAATATACATCCCATTGGGTGAACCCATTGAATCAGTTCTAAAATAGCTTTTGCAATATAATGTCATCACATGACTAGACATAAAAAATTATGAACCCTCTTTAATTAAACCCTACTAGTGGAAAGAGGATGAATATTGTGAATATCACCATGGAAAAGGACACAAAACATCTAGATGTTGGACTCTCAAAAATATCATTCAAGACCTTTTTGAAAATGGAACCATTTCAATAGGAGATTCACAAGGAAAAACCAATGTTGATCATACCATATTTAAAACTCCCTTGCATGACCATGACAAATGAAAAGCCTCTAGTTCAGGGAATGACAACAAAGACAATTATGTAGTCGTCAAACATGATTACAGCACTATTATCCTTAACATAAGGCCCTTTGATGAACACATTGCCACCATCACCATAAACAAGGTAAATTTAGAATGTGTTGTCACCACTCGCAGAACCAAAATAACTCTTCCAGGACCACCTTCTAATCCATAACCAAAAAGCCAGTATAATCTCCTAGATCAGCTAGGGAAGACTCTCGCATAAATTTACATTTTGGAGCTCCTTCGTATATCACCATAGTATAGAGCTATCCTTGATAAAGCATTGCAAGAAACAACTGTACCTACTAACATAGATGTCAATGAATTTCAAACCATGGTTGGATACCTAGCTATGCCACACCATGTCACCTTCTTTGAACAAGACTTTTCCACACAAAAGTTTAAACATAACGATGCCCTACACCTTGAAGTATGCATTAATAAACACAAGATCAGATGAGTCCTAGTAGACGG
Source organism: Sequoiadendron giganteum (assembly GCA_007115665.2). Classification (NCBI taxonomy): domain Eukaryota; kingdom Viridiplantae; phylum Streptophyta; class Pinopsida; order Cupressales; family Cupressaceae; genus Sequoiadendron; species Sequoiadendron giganteum. Next base: position 397,006,489 of record CM021103.1, read on the forward strand.
TCGAGTAGATCTAAACATTTACTCACTAAAATTGGTGAAAGCATTGGGATACTCTGAGAATTACATAGATCAAACCAAGAAAATTACTATCAAAACTTATGATGATGTTGAACGTTCATTCAAAGGCATAATTTCACTTCCTATAAGAGTTGGTTCAGCAATACATAACACAATGTTTCATGTCTTGGATATGGATTTACACTACAACCTTCTCCTTGTCCTCCCATGGATTCATGCCATGAAGGCTAGCCCATCCACATACCATTAATTCCTCAAATTCCCATATAACAACACTGAATTATTATTCCTAGCGACCCCGACCCTTTTCAATATTCCACAAACCTAAAAGGAATTGTTTAATGTCAAGTTCCCATCAATCAAGAGGAATCATCTTCCACTTCATCCACCACTCCATCTCACTACATTGATCCATGTTCCCTTGTCAAACCATCCACTCCATTCACCATACCTTCCAAGCCCAAAATCCAGATTCAAGACAAAGGATGTGGAGAATACAACATGAAGAGTCTCTTTTTCATTAGAAAGTTACTGAAATCACTGAAATCTTATGGAAAACCGCATCCCATGCAACCTAAAGTCATCATTTTCAATCCCCCTACCACCTTCACTAAATGGAGTGTGCTACCCAAAGAGTCTTTGGATGACCACATTCTCACATGGTTATCCAAAGAAGAGGAGGATATTGAGCCTAAGAAAATTCTATTTGAGCAGTATCCAAAAGGGTTCCTAATAATGAAATGATAAGGATATGATGGACACAACGGCCTTGGCCTAAAAAAACAAGGAATGTTGGAACCCTTGCACCCTCCTAAATTACTAAAACACCAGGGGTTGTGGTTTGTACTAGTAAAAGTGACTATCCAGGGTATTGGGTTACCTTCGAGTGAGGATGTTAATGCTTCAGATGAGATCAAGACATCCAAAGACTCCTGGGACTTTTATGTCGATTCCAATGAATATGAATGTGATTCCCTATCCTCCACTACTTACATGGACCTGTATAGGAGAAAATTTGCACCCCTTACACAAATTCCCCTTTTACACATCCTCACTGTAGAAAACCAAATCTAAAGTCGAAATTCCACATCACCCAAATTCCTTCCTTCCACTTGGCATCTACCTATTATGTCGATGGGAGAATATTTTTTGGGGATGCACACTTGGTGCGCAGACGTCTGCACAACGCACTATCATCCTTGACAGATTCCTATGTCTGAAGTTGGCAGAGGCGTTACACTTTCTATTGGGGTCAATTTGTAACATCCCTCTTCGACCAACCGACCCCGAAAATGGAAGATTCTTCCTCATTCTCCTTCAAATTCATTCATTCTGATCCCATTTCATCTCTTCACAAGTTCGAGCAATCTCTTCAAGCTCTATTCGCAATCTGCTTTTCAATCTATTACAATTTCTCAAGCACTTCCAACACTTCAACACTCCATTGCAGCAACAACACTATGTCAACTCTGCAAAGCAAGTGTGAAGCAAGCCATAGCAGCGTGGGCTTGGAGTCTTGCGAGACCTCCCTTCATCACAGTTGAGGCTATGGTGACCTTGCCAAGTCCGCTTTCTCCACCATTGGCTAGTGAGATTTTGGGTGGAGGTGGTAATGTTTTTCTCCTCTCTGTAGTGATTTGGTTGAGTAGCTATTTACTATTTTGTAGTATTTATTGCATCTCTACTTTCTTTACTTCTTTATCCTATATTTCTCTATCATTGCTATTTGGTTGTTTGTGGAGGTGGAAACACAAAAATGAAGGTCTGACTAAGGTAGACCCCTATACAGCCCCAACAATTTTTCTCTCTTTCTTGTGTGTAGGTGAACATGCATTTGGAGCTAGCTAGCAGGTAACACCACACAAAGGAACCCCAAAGGACAACACTAACTATGACACAATAATGGTACAATTTTTTTTAAGGAAATATCAAAGGAATGTATAACACAACATATAAACTAAACCTAGGTCCTCTAAGGTTCCATGACTGTGCTACTCACATAACTATTAACCAAGAAACTAGCATCATCTCATTAACTATAAAGATATCATGATTCATCTAACAAGAAAGTTCATTTTAAACTACCACATTAAATGATTCTACATTTCTATAACATGTCATCTGATAAACAATATTAAAGATCATTTCTAACAAATATATATACAAAATTCATTACATGAGAGTACATCAAAATTTGTTTCATCGTCACATTATTTACAATAATGCTTCCCTGAGTACATGTGGGAAGAATACATCAGATTACAATAAATGGTACAACTGGTATAGAGTCCAATACAAATACATGAAAGGTTGTCTTCTTGAACTGGAATAGTAACTGGAATCTACTTCACAAGGAACAACCTCCACACACACAAACATGCAGCAAGGATACCCAATGGAAGAAAAAGCACCAACCTCTCGACCATGTGGAACCCTAGGGTCCACCCCCTGTGCTAGGAGATAACACAAGGTCCCACTACAAACAAACAGTCAAGAACACAATAGGAAACATAAACAAGGGCTATACATGACTCCAACACAACATTGTTAACAACATTAACAACACATACATCGTTTCCAAAGGAATTAACACAACAAAAGGGGAAAACATAACTAGGGAATGCTAGACTGCAATAGGGAAGAGTGTCATCATGTGGTCCTGACATGAGTTGTCCTAGCAGTCTCTCATTAGACCCTGGCCCCCATCTACATATGGTTATCCTAGTAAACCTCTCACTAGGTCCTAGACCCATAGGGTGACACATGCGGAACCAACATTCCTTTCATGAGGACAAGGAAGTTGATCTTTCCAACTAGACCCTCTCAACCCATCCTTAGCCTAAATGAGCATTGTAGGTATGGGTGAGGCATCCATTATCTTGTTTAATGTGAAATCTACCCATTCCCCCTAATTCATTTTTAGGTTATCACTGGATTAAGAAACTCTCCAATGGGTTGTCTTGGACACCACTTTGGGTTTCGGCCCCCATTGAGTGCCACACCCCCTACTTGCAACTAGTAAACCCTACACAACAAGAAAGACACTTACCATCTTGCACACTTAACCAATCACATGAATCCAAACACAGTGCAATGCATTTACCCTCTTGCACACATATCACAATCACAAGGATCTACACATAGTGCAAGGCATTGATCCTCTTGCACACAACTCAAACATTACCAAACCACTTCCAAAATGAAACAATCATAAAAAGCATTCACACAAATATATCCCTCCTAGGCCTCTAGAAACCAACATGCTAACACACTTCCCAAGGCACAGAGACTTAACCAAACTTGCACAGAAGATATCCATCATTAACAATAACATAAACACTCAAACCAATAGTCATGACACAATCCATTACTCATAACCATAAAACATTGACAAATCATGCAATGAAACATAACAATTTAAAATCTAATTACACAATATTTAAATTATTATTAATTAGTCCACAATTCACTCAATCAACAATACTCGCAATATTAACTCTTAAATTATCGTCACGAGAGACAAATATAATTCAAGTCAATTTTCCTATGGTAAGGACATAACAATTAATTGAGATATCTTTACATTATCTCTAGCCCAATTTATCCCAATTACTTATCATTTAACTTTTAAGTAATCAAACTATGTAAATATAGATTTATTTATCTCCTTTAACGAACCCTAACTTTCAACTAGTTAAAACAAAGTAAATCAATTCACTCTAAGTTTAAATACACAATCCAGTTATCTACAATACAAAAATACTCAGTTTAATAATAATTACCCAATTCTCTTATCCATAACTATTTAAATGCTTAATTTAACTGTAACTATCCAATTAGAGTCTTCTTTATTACATAATGTTCTTATTTTTTCGCTTACATTCATAGAATCATAAATGAATTTACTATTATTTCTAATAGTCCAAGCAATTATAACTTTACCATTTACTAGTACAATTGAAATATTACACTTGAAATCAAAGTTACTCAACTACTAATTTAATTATCATATTCAACTTCTTAAAATAAGATTATTTAGAGATATTAATCTCCTCTGCTACAATATACAAGAGTTCAACAAATAAGTTCCCTAATTAAATACCTAAAACTTATATTTAATTCTCTTATACCATATAGTTAATTCGACATAGGTCCCTTCATTATGTTCACAACTATTCCATTACCTACTTAGTAATATTCATTAAGTTAATTATAGGTTAGTACATTAAGTGTCACAACTAATGGTAACTCCATAATTAAAAAAATAAATAGAAATACAACTAAAGCCTCTAATAGATAATGTTGAATCAATATAAAATTTGTATGTATGTTGGGTAAGTGCTCTTATGGTGCATGTTATCAAATGGTAGAAGAGTCAATTCTATCAATCCTATAATTATTGATAAAACATATGAATAACAATAATAACTAAATTAAACTACCAAAATTATTACATTAGTGCAAGGTGATAACCACTCAACCAAATTACAGTAACCAATCATTATCAAGTATGGAGATGACTATAATATTGATGATAACAACTTATATAAATGGATTTATAGCCATAGACATATAGATCATGTATGGTGAATGTTATATAGATGGATAAAACCTATTAATTAAATAAAAAGATAAGTATACAAACCCACAAACAAAATTATTGAAATAATACAAATCAAATCAATTCCCTCTTAACATTTGTTGCTAATGAATAGTATCTTGAACTTGTAAACACTAATGGATAGGGAGTAAATCAACTCATATCTAATGCAATTATATTTTAAAGTCAAGAGTTATAGAACTTAATACTAACCAAATCAATGTAATCTTGTAACATGATGAAAAACCAAAAGACTTAAAACAGATTGTAATTATGAGAAATCAAAAAATAATTTTTTTAATAGATAATACTATAAATCAAAAGACAACATGATTAAAGAGAACAAGAAAAGATACTTTATTGGACCACCACGATTATGATAAATAAGGTGATTTGCATCTTAATGACACTAAAACCAGATATGAAGAAATTAGTTCTAAATGTAAGATACCGATAATGATGAAGCAATGAAAAGCCAACCAATCTAGGAAACTAATTATATTACTATAATTAAATTTAAACAATGAATCGGCTATAAGCTATTTTAAGAAGAAAGAAAATTAACAAGAGGTCACACAACGATCTCATCTCATGAAATGACATGGTAGCAGCGTGCACACAAGTTGGATTAGTTGAAAAGGCTTAAGAAACTTTCAAGAAAAGGCGATTGGTTGCCAGATATCCATAAAACATATTTATTACAAAGGCTAAGAAACTTTTTGGCAAATGCAGTCAGCTGGTGTAGGAAGACATTATCTGATGGAATGCAATTATTGCAGGATATGCATAATAGATTTTGCAAGGGAGATCTCGAAATCTTTGATCTAAAGAAGCACTCTGGAACGTATCCTAACATTGTGAGCTTTGCCTATGTTCTAGTCGCATGCAGGTCTAGTGGTTGAGGGTTGTGCATACCTTACACAGTAGTAACCCTTATTGCAATATATATACAGTTGATCATTAGGTGTGCATGTTTGACCTACATACCTATGTTGGCTATCTTGGGGACGCCCAAAACCTCAATCTAAGATGATGGTTAAACATGTGGCACCTATAGCTCACACATGAATATAGGTTGAGTATTTCCAGCGATGTTGCTTTATTTGTATTTATTGGATCCTAAAAATGCTACGACTTAAGCTCTTCTCTAAAACATCTATGCAGAAGCGGCAGGTGTGTTGAGGTTCAACATATTTCAAAGAAAATTCATTAAAGATGCAAAGTCCATTTGAATTAATGAATACAATTAATTTGTGTATGAAGGATTTTGATGGATTAAGTCCCCAAACTAACTTTTCGCATACAATGGCGCACCTAGTTTTCTAACTATTTCGACATCTTTCTCCCTCTGCGCATGGTTTTACATAGATTATTAAATAAAATCCTATTACGTTTTATATTTTTTTTTAATTCAGCAACATTATGGTAAAACTATTTTAATAAATTTACAGGTAGAATGTAAACCGCAAAGAAAGAAGGGTTTGAAGTTTAATTTCCGATCTGTCCACAAAGATTCAAGATCCCATAAACTCAACAAACCACAGATGATTCCATGCAAACCTTATACAGATAAAAATATAACAAAAGATGAAATTTTCGTTTTACAAAGAACCAGCGTACTATTTTTCTGAGAAGGACAATGTCGATCTGAGTAACATTGGAAGTTACCCAAGTCCCTGTTTCTTCTTTAATCTTCACACCTTATCTATGACTATGTGGGGATCCTATGATCTACGTGTCTAACTATCTATGTAGATAATTAAAAAAAATTCCTATATGAAAGAGACACACACGGATATATACTACATGATGATCGATTCAGTGGTCTGGCACACGAGTTCACATCGCTTGTTTTCCATCTCCGGAGAAAAGTGAAAACCTCCCAAGAAATCACCTTTCCCTCATTTAAATCAGAATGTTTCTATTGATTTATCACAAAGGCAATGAGGAAAATTCTATAAACTATTAACTAAATTTAACTACAACTTTTCCTTAGCTTTTTAATTCTTTTTATTAATTCCTTTTCGTTTTATTTTAATTCATATTTTCAGAATAAAGCACAGGAAAGATAGAATTATTATCTCGAGTTCGCATGCAAATGGATAACCTTGCCGAATTTTTCTGCAATGCCAACCAAGATTTTTACCATTTATAATTAACTTTTGATTTGTTAAATTAATCTTTCTATTACTTTTTAAGTTAATTAAAAACATTCCATTTAAAAATCATAACAATAAAATCTGATAGATTTCCAATTTATACAAACAGGTGAAATTATTTGTGCACATTTACTTAGAAATTATAATTAATTATTTACTCTAATCTTATAACATTTATTTATTTATCATATTATTATTTATTTATTTTAGCATCTATTTTACTATTGACTATTACTTAATTATATTTATATATTTATTTGTCAAAATATACCTTTTTCTTAATGATTTATTTTAATGCATAAACAACCAACAACATTTATCAAATAATTTAAATTAAATAGAATTGAATGCCAAAATGATTACCTCACCACTATCCAAGGGTCAACACACAAAATCTCAAGCAACATTGACTGACCAAACTGACAACCTGACACAACTGACGAGGTACCAAACCGGATACTCATCCTCTTTGAAGATGATGGTTAGAGTAGGGGACCAAGTGCTATTTTCAATCAACGGTTCCATTGGGTTTAAGACACACTCATACCTGCCAATTCAAGTGGAGTTGATGCCTAGTACCTACAACCTGCAACACACAAAACAGTGGTGTATATATGTATACATATAATCAAGCACATCGTGAAAAAGATTCACAATATCATAAGGTACTCACAAATGAGTAATGCGACACTGTCCCTTTCACTCAATCACATCAGAAGACAACACCTAGTGAACAAATCAACTTGTAAACAATCAGCTACATAGCAATCAGAATGATGATCACATAATGATCATGATAAAATAATCACATACTAATCAAAATAATGCATCTAACATCATATATTGTATCATACAACAAATCAACTGCTTAACATCATTAGTACATACATTTAAATATCCCTATTATTTTACCTTCATCTTCGAGTTCCAAAGCCAACTACCTGCACATCCATGGTGAGAACACAGGGGCATTACATGGTGAATTGGCGCCTTGGTGAGATCATCTTTGTCACTTTAGCTCTCATCTATTTATTTTATCTCCATTTGTACCTTTCACACTTCATAGTTCTATTTTGTTCATTTAGGAGTACTTAGCTAGGTCGTCAGCTCGTTTTTTGGTGGTTCATATTGTACTTTATGTCGTCTTTCTGTACATATGCTAGCACACCTGTGAGACGCTAGTGCACCGTGTTGTCATCTCAGAACCACGCTTACATCCTTGGACAAAGAGTTGTTTGAGGTACAGTATTGACTCTAAAAACCATCTTGTCTAACCTAAACCTAGATTTTGGGTCTGATGAGTGATCTAAGTACTTTATAGTCCTCATCATTCTCGGCCTCTATCTGAAACACCCCTTTAGAGTGAGGTAAGCTAGGGAAGCCCTCCACTCTCAGCTCTTTGTGACCTGGAGCCTTGATGTGGTTGGTCCCCCTCTCTTATATTTTTGGTGAACCCGACGTGAACCATTTTGGTTTTATTTTATGATATTGAAAGTTTCTTTCCTTGTATTCTAGGAGTGTTGTAGGTGTGAGCATTGCGGGGATTTTTTGCCTTGCAACCCAACCTGCAACCCCTAGTAGGCATAGTTAGAAGGTTTCGTAAGTGTTGCACAATGAAAAATTAAGTGGTTCACTATTCTATTTTACAACCTTTGGGGGGATTTGTGAGAATATCCTTTAGTGTGTGTGATGGCCTCTTTTCTGCATCAACCTATCCCCTCTGAGAATCCTATGAGTGGTGGTCCGAGTATAACCTTCACCTCGTAGGACCTACCGATGGGCTTCAACAAAGAACCATCTCCTCTTTATATCCTTACAAAGATCAATGGGAACATTGTAGCAGGTGTTCTTATTGACTCGACATCTCAAGTGAATATCATAACTGAGGAGATTATGTTAATTAACTTCCTGCACAAAGATGGGTGCAATGCACCTGTGAGCACCATCTGTATGCACAACGGAATTTTTGTACCTCCCTTAGGTAGTATCATGTTGTCAGTCCTTATCAGACCTAAGTCTTTAAACCTACTATTTGACATAATCTTGAGATTTGAACTCTTCAAAGTGAAGTTGAGAATCCCTTGGCTAGTAGCTATGAACATGGTTCCCTCGGTTGTGCATAAATATCTTAAAATCATTCATGGGGGTTCAGTGCATGTGATTCATGACACTGGTTACAAACCACCAGTTGTGTGTGATAGCTACTCCCTAGACTACTTTTGGCCTGTACCTCTAGGTCCTCTTCCACCTAGGAAGGACCTCTTGTATTGGACATATTAGAAGTAAAAGAAAGGTTGCTTAACATCGAAAGTGAGAAACCCTCCATCACCTTATGTTGTTTCACATAGGGCTTACCTAAAATTTTACAGTGATGTCACCAAGGCCCATAGGAGAAAAGAAGAAAATCCCTCCCAAGGCCCCTCTTCTTCCTCTTCCATTGTTTAGCCTGACGCTCCCTCTCGCCCTATTGTGGCACCAACTGATTTTGTTCCACGTTTGCAAGAGAATCCTATGGTGCCCGCTTGGTGAAAGCCTAAGCATCTTGTGTTCAAGCTTCTTATTCTACCCATAGATCCTACACCCATTCAATATGGTAGAAAGAAAGGTCCTCGTGGGGAATCTTCTATGTCCCAGCCTCCATGGCCTCCCATCGCTCTTTCTCCAAAAGCAGTAAATAAGAAGAGGCCCACTACCGAGGCACTAGAGTCGACTCCCCCCATTGTCTATGAAGTTGCTCCTCCTGCTCCCATTCAGTATCCTATCCCTCTATCGAAAACAGTTGTTGTGGACATGTTGATGGTTGAGCAAGATTCTTTTGCTCCTTCGCAACCTATGGCCTCTAGCTCGAAGAGTCGCAGAAACCACCTTGCAAGTGAGTGCAAGCGTTGATGAAAGGATTTGGTGGTTGAGCAGGCCTCTTTGCAAAGAAAGGATAAGGAGTCAACCGCACCTATATTAGGGCATCTTGTTGTGTCCTCCTTTCTATTTTTTTTTAATCTAGCTCAGTCACCCTCTCGACTTCCATTATGAGTGTGAATGTACCTGACCCCAAAAAGGTGCACGTGTTCATCGCTCCTTTGGTTGAGCCACCCTTGTTGGTGTCTCTTCTAGACATCCCACCTTTCCCCAAACCCGTGGACATGCTGAATACTTTGGTGGTGTTCACCATGATTTTCTCCTCCTCTTCCTATGTGCCTCTCGCCTCGTCTATGGGGAGTTCCCAACCCCCAACAAATCCAAGGGTAGAGGTTATCCCTAATATTAATGGAGGGTGTAAGAGGATCCCACCTTCTTCAAAAGGTGGTCCCGCACTAGATTTTTCATTCTAGTGACAGAGCTAGCTTTGGCCTCCCCTAAGTTTGTCACCGCTCTCGAATCACTCAATGAGCCAAGCGGTGAATCTTGGGTGCAGTCTTCTCCATCTATTGAGGTACGAAATGGAACTATAGTAAAGTGAATATTTAACTCTTTGGATGAAGCTCTGGCCTTGTCAGCAATCTTCACAAAAAATTTGACCATAGCTCCATAAGAGCCGAACGGAGAAGACCTTGAGGGGCCTCCTTCCTTGGCCCTTATTATCAGAGGGTTGGAAGCTCCTCCCCTTAATATTACACCACTTTAGGCTCATCCTCCTTCCCCTTATGATGATTTAGAATGGGAATCAGATTACCTCTTGGTCGATCAATGTTAGGGGGAGGCCTCTTCTTTACCTTTATATTAGACATGTGTGTGTTGTAATGTGTTCCCCTGCACTTGTGCTACATATTCTTGGATGACCCTTGTCACCCTTGTTAGTGCTTGGATACAGGAGTGATTTTTGTGTCATAAACCTTCTTTTATATGTATCATCACTCTTCCATGTTTGTGTTTGATTTCAGCAAATTGAGGATGATGCAAAGTGTTGGGGGCATTAAGGCTTCCCTTCCATGTTGACCCATTTTTTTTATTTTTACTGTCTTTCGTGCATTCTTCCTGATTTGGTTAGGGATTGATGATCTTTCACCTTACACCACAGTTACCTATTATTTATATGAGCACGAGTAGATCTGACCCCATGAAACTAGATCCCCCTATGTCATTTGTTTGTGATTACTTCTATTTCGCTCTTCTCTTATATTTTTCTCTTCCTTGCTTGAGTTATCCCTCTTATGTGTGACAACGTTCTATGATACTCTGATTTTCAAAAAATGCATTGGTTGTCAATGAATATTTTCTCGAGAATATTTGCAAACTTTTTCAAGGATCACATTCTTGACTTGGACCCCTAATGGAACATGTTTCCTTCATCATGGGTTCGCAAAGAAAGAACTTGACAACTTTCCTCCAAGGTGGGAGCATCTTTGACCTTCCCCTCATGAGGGGGCATTTTCTTCCTTTCAAATTCCTTGATGAAGTGAACATCTTTTGAAAGGATTCCTTGATGATGAATTGATCTCTTTTATACTTTCAAACAACATCCCTTGAGTGGACCCCCTCTTCACGTCGGGTTCTCGAGGAACCCCTTCGAAAACTTTCCAATTTTTTGATGATCTGTGTGACTGTCTGCTTGACTACCTGTGTGGCTGCTTTATTTTTAGACATGCTTTATCTATGAGTAAACATGTCACTTTGCAGATGCACCTATAAATTCGATGTTCAATTCAACTCTATGGAGTCCTCTCCTTTGGGTTTCCTCCTTGAAAGATATCTTGAGGGATGCCTCCTTGTAGGTCTGCAGGCCTATAAGACACTTTCATCTAGGTTTCCTTCATGTGAGAGATCTTGGGGGATACTGTCTTACAGGTCTGCGGGCCTGTAAGGCGTATACTTCACGGGGCTTCCTTCATGTGAGATATCTTAGAGGTTGCCTCCTTGCAAGTCTATGGGCCTCTAAGATTCTTTCATCCTGTGGGATTTGTCCATCATTGGTCTAAGGGTCTTCGATGTACCTTGTGCAACTTCATAATATTGCAAGGCTATGGAGTCCTTTCTTATATCCTGCACTCTCGAGCTCACCAGATCTTGGTATGCTTCCTTGATGGTTCTGGTATACATTTTTAACCCTACTAATTCTTTGATCTACTTTATCAAAGCACTCATTAGTATTCGTGCTTGCTAAAGTAGGGGCAAAATATATAGGAGCGAATTTGCACCACTTACACAAATTCCCCTTTTACACATCCTCACATTAGAAAACCAAATTCAAAGTCAAAATTCAATATCACCCAACTTCTTTCCTTCCACTTAGCATCTACATGTTGTGTCGATGGGATAATATTTGTCGGGGACATGCGCATGGCGTGTAGATGTCTGTGCAGCACACTTTTGTCCTTGACGGATTCCTACATCTGAAGTTGGCATAAGCATTACACTTTTGATTGGGGTTGATTTGTAACATCCCTCTTCGACCAACCAACCCCGAAAATGGTATATTCTTCCTCATTCTCTTTCAAATTCATTCATTCTCATTCCATTTCATCTCTTCACAAGTTCGAGCAATCTCTTCAAGCTCTATTCACAATTTTCTTTTCATTCTCTTACAATTTCTCAAGCACTTCTAACACTTCAACACTCCATTGCAGCAACAACACTTTGTCAACTCCACAAAGAAAGTGTAAATTAATCCATAGCAGTGTGGGCTTGGATTCTTGCGAGACCTCCCTTCATCACAGTCAAGGTTGTGGTGACCTTGCCAAGTCTGCTTTCTCCACCATTGTCTAGTGAGATTTTGGGTGGAGGTGGTAACATTTTTCTCCTCTCATTTGTGATTTGGTTGAGTAGCTATTTACTATTTTGTAGTGTTTATTGCATTTCTACATTATTTACTTCTTTATCACATATTTCTCTATCATTTCTATTTGGTTGTTCATGGAAGTGGAAACACCAAAATGGGGGTCTGACTGAGGTAGACCCCTATACATCCCCAACAATTTTCCCCTTTCTTGTGTAGGTGAACATGCATTTGGAGCTAGCTAGCAAACTAGCACCTTGGTGAGATCATTTTTGTCACTTTAGCTCTCATCTATCTATTTTATCATCTTCGTTTGTACATTTCACACTTCATAGTTCTATTTTGTTTATTTAGGAGTACTTAGCTACTGTAACGCCCCACCACACAAACCCCATAGGACAACTAAAACAAATACAACAATTTTTTTTTTTGAAAGTAACAATAACACGTCACAACATTAAACATTAATAAAACATAATATAACATAAATCATTATCCTAATCCTATGGGGTACATGGTGTGTTACTTAAACAAACCCAACAAAAGATGATAAGCAATTCTAACTAAAGAAGAATAAAGAAAATATGATAAAAGTACATCAAGAGAAAGATATAATCTCATAAATATAAATCATATAATATTACAACTAACTTCAAAGTTCAAATTACAAAGATGGAATATATTTCCACAGATACAACACAATATAGAATTTCCAAGTTACAATACAAGGCCACTTCCCTTATAACATTAGGAAGGGTAAAATCAAATTACAAAAGTACATAAATGAAAGAGAATTCATCAAGGAACAGTCTTTTTCATGAACTTCGAGATCACTGCTACTACATCCATGCCTCAATCGCAATTGGGGACCCAATGGGTGCATTGCACGTTTCCACCCGATCATGTGAACCTGAAGGAACACCCCCCATGCAAGGAGTCGACAAGAAAGAACCCTCGACCACAGACTCAAACATAAAGGACACATGTCACAAGACTCAAGCCCACAAAGTAGCATAAACATCAATAGTAAAATAAATGACTAACCCAACTGTAGAGGTACAAGAAAACAAGGAGAACAAATGGCACAAATGGGAGAGTGTCATCACATGGCCTTCATGGATTCACCAGACTACCTATAATCCAAGAGCCACCTCCATCTACGATTAACTAGACATTATGTTTCAAGGTTTCACCCCGTAGGGTGACTCATGCGGAGCCAGCTATCTTTTGTGAAGACAAGGTAGCGACCTTACCAACCAGGTCTTCCCACCCATCCTTAGCCTTAGGGAGCGCTAACGGCAGGGGTGAGGTGTCAATTTTTATCTTGTTATATGATAACTAATCCCAACCCACTAAGTAAATTAAATTATGTTTTCACTTGATTAAGGGAACTCTACCACGGGTGACTACTAGAACACTGGCCCTGAGGAGAGCCATTCTTCTTTATGGTTTCCCTATAACCAAAACCAAACCAGGAGAAGGGTACCACAATGCCCAAACCAAAGAAACAGAACCACAACAGGGTACCTCCCACTAACTCCCACATGGTACCAACATGAACTATATAAATGCAACCATAGAAACACTCAAATATTCCCTAACCTCTGGAGAAACACTAAGTCCACACCAGACATACTAAAAATACCACATTTAATTTAAAAATACACTTAACAACAATTATCAAACATTTAATTCAAAAATCATCTAAGTCTCCATTAAAACATCATTAATATCAATTCTAAATAAGTTAAGGAATTTCCCTAATATTTCCATTTAAACAAAACCCCAATTTTTGAATTTAAATATATATTCCTACAATTAATTTATTCACAAATTAAATAACTACATATATAAACTTTGCTAGAAACTAATTTGAAGACCAATAATGATAAATTTCATGATTAATAACCATAATAAAATATTATTTTAAAATTAACTTACTAACTTAATTTATCAAACCCAAGGTATAAATATTATTTACTAAATCCAAATTTTCAATTCTATTATATTTCTGATTTTAATTCATTTCCACAACAGTATCTAAGTTATGATTTTCCTAATTAAATGAAATCTAAATTATAACTTAAGAAAATCAGTTGCAACACAAAAAGCAGATTAAGTCTTTATTTGACTAAGTACAAGAAAATCAGTTTTGAATTATATAATTAAATTTACAAATAAATCTGATTTTTCCAGAATATAGTCAAACTAAAAAGATAAAGAAACCAATTTCCAAATCACTATCAAAATGCAATTATTTCTCTGCTATTTAAACAGAATAAAAGGGAAATCGTTTCCAGATAGAATATTAAATCCATTACATTTCCCTCTTTAAATTTTTCCTTAACAATTTAACTAGATAATATTTACATTAATTCATCTTTCCTTTCGAAAATACATAGGCCTATACATCATATGCATAAATATATGTATAATCATATATATATTTTAAATATATATACATATGTGTATATATATCCATACTGAAATAAATACATATTTTAAATTCAACTGATGCAACTGAGACTGAAATCGTAACAGTAATCCAATATTTTATTTCTCAACAAATATATATATATATATATATATATTTACACATATATATATAATTTATCATTAGTAACCACTTCAAATTTAAATTTGCCATGTAAATGAAAACATAACATATATATATATATATATATATATATATATATATATATATATATATATAATTAAAACATTTGCATTTAAAAATAATCCACATCACATTATAACCAGCAACAAAAATCAAATGTTCAAGCTTTAACAGAGGTGAGAAGCATGCGAATGGAGAGGGGGAAGGGGCAGTTGTATACAACCGACCCCCTCACCATTGCCTCGCATAAGGGAGAAATGGGGAGGCGATGGAGGCTTTGCCTCCACATCGCCATCCCCAATATGGGGGCGGCGAAGGGAGGCAACGCCTCCCCCAACCATCCACCTAACCACAAACAGGGCACAACCAATAAAAACCGCAAATCTGCCCTCAGGAAAGAAATACGGGTATCTCCATTACGTCATACGATGTATGAAGCACAGGCTCAAGAAAATATATATATATGTAAATATGTATGTAAATATTTGTTTTTTCCATCTAGATTTAGAGAAAGACATTGCAGAAAAATAGAGAATAAATTAAACAACAGAGGATTAAAATAATATCCTCAATAATATATATATATATATATATTTATCCACCAAAACCTTCAGGCAATTAATTTACAATGAAATCGCAGGGAAGACACACAAATTTTCTAGAAAACAACTTGGCGAAAATGATCAAAAGATTTCCAAACAAGAGGGGTTTCTAGAATTTTTTACAAACTGAGAAGGGAATCAACAATTTTCGAAGGGATACAGAGAGAGAAAGAAAATAAGGAAATCCCTGAACAAGTAAAACGAATTTACAGAGGAAGAGGAATTTCATTATGCCATTTTCTTTTTCATGAAAATAAAATAAAATTACAGAGATCTAATGAAAATACTGGAATTACTCGGAGTCCAATGCAAGCTCGATTCGAGGACGAGTTGCACAAATCCAGCCAAAGAGAATCCTTCAAAACAGTCATACGAACACCCGCAACAATGGATTCATTCAAAATCCCAATGCAAAAATAACTAACTTTCAATTTCAATGATCGAATCGACAAAACATTTTCAAAAATCCATGAACCCACTGTAAATTTTTCATCAAAATTTCAGTTGCAGACAATTTTCTATTTTTCCCCAATTTCTTCCCACTTGCTTTTTCAAAAAAGAAAAAAATGGGAAATATATCTTTTTCTCATAAAATCCAGTCAGAAATTGTCATATCATTTCTGTAAATTTCCCATGCAAGAAAATCCATTAACTCAGCATTATTGTCTCTTCCTAAATTTGGAAGATAATCTTCCCAATTTGAATTTGCACAATTAATTACTTTTTTAAATATTTTGAATTGAAATTAAATGAATTTATTCTCAACAAATAAAAACTTACGTTACAATAATTTTGCCAAGTCCCCACTCCATTAATATTTTTAACTTAAAATTTATTTAATAAGAAAAAATCACTTTTATTTTAAACATGGGTAATTATGATAATATTTCTCTAACTTAAATTTCTTTTCGAAATAAAATTAAACTATAATGATTTATTCAACCATATTATTTAATTTTATTAATTTAATTAAAGAATCACTTAACATTATAACATAACAATACTTTTACTAATGTACTTATTATTTTCTAAGGCATAATTATCATATGCAATTTAGGACATCTCATAGCTTAATATTTTGCATCACAAGACAACATTTAATTAAAGCATAAAACCCTAGATCAAGTCATTAATATACTTGTAAAATTCATAAAATAAAATGATTAATTAACAACCATACCCACATGAACGTAGAATAGACACGACAAGGACAATCCCTGAACCACTACTGACATAGGCGGGGGTACTTTCTTACCAACTCCCTAACCACATCAAGCCATTAGGTAAATAGGATGTGCTCAAACTGAACAATGCGAGTGGAGTCGGCATCTGGTACCTACATTCCTGCATAACACAAAACATTGAACAACATATATACATATAGCTCATAATCAAACACATTGTGAAGGAGAGTTACGGTGAGGCAGGGCGCTCACGAATGAGCGATGACACCCCGTCTCCTTCACCCAATCAAAACAGTAAAGCAATATCTAAGCATCACGTCATCAAAATATACCCACAAAGTAATAACATCATAACATGAGTATCTCACACATAAGTCCATCTATCATAATCAAATGAGCATAAATTTTTGCCACGCCCAACACATGGCAGAAAAGATAACAAACAGAGTATCACGAATGCATCAGAACATAGTCATAAAATCAACTGAAGCAAACACACACACCAAAGCAATAACAGAGTATCAGAACATGAGAGGCACTACATCCTCCCCCCTAGAACTCGACTTACTCTTGGAAGTCACAAGATCAAGTAAACATACACAATTATGAACCACATCATAAGGCAATAGCTACTCCTCAGCATAACAAGCATAATCATGAACCGTGAAATACACATAATCAAAATTATCCCACACAATACTAATTCCATAAATCCAACGTAACATAAATATCAATACATAATGTCACGATCGCCAAAAACAAATGAAAATTCATCCAACACCATCAAGAATGGTGAAATAGCCAACTATAAGGTCTAAAAGCATAAAATAGATTATAATAAGTATCAAATACAGAAAAGAAAACAACACAGAAGACAATGCAACAACACCAGGATTCTACTGAACCCTCACGAGTTCACCCACGAGCTCTCGAGTCAGCTGCTTGACCTCTACCGGTACCCCCAGCCACAACATCCTAGTGCCCAGCCGGACGGTTATCAATCGCAACATATGCCTGGTGTGACCTGCCCATGTCGCCCACTATCAACTTAGAAACAGTTGGTCCCTAACTAAACCCCGCAATGCTCCTCTGTGGACACTGTTTGGCAATATGTCCCTACTACCCACAACTAAAGCACCCAGAACCATGGGCAAAACCTTTGACACCCAACAGAACATTAGACTGCTGATAGCTACCATGGCTAGGTGCAGGCGATGAAGACTGTGCTAGTTGCTCAACATGGTTACGCTGCGATCTCTGTGAATGGCAGTCTTTCTTTGATTGGAATTTGTTGTCCTGCTAAGAATGAGAGGACTTATTCCTCTACTAGAACTATTTTTGCTACTATTCACCTTTAGCGGGTGAGGATTAACCCCCGAAAGGGCCTGCATCTAGAGACTTCCCACCTCAAGAATCACAACCTACAGCAAGAGTTCTACCAATCTGAACTTCAACATGACCTCCTAATGCCAAGGTCAAATACTCCTCCACAAGGAGAGCTTTCTCGACAGCAACCTCCATCATCTTCGGCTCGAAGACTCAAACACCACCACTAATCCTGGCATTCAGACCTCTGAAAAAATTTTGTACTAGCATAGCCTCATCATTAGCAATTTTGTCATATTGCTTAAACTCAAAGAAGCAGCGCTCATACTGCTCTACGAACATTGCCATCTATCTCAAGTCATGAAATTCATATACCCAACGCTGCCTCTAGTGATCAGATAAGAAACGGGCCCTAAACCATTCTAAGAACAATTCCCATGTTACTGAACCGATGTCAAGGTGTAATTTATGTTCTTCAAGTCACCACCATGTGGATGCAAATCCTCTAAGGTGCATGATGGTGCACCTTTCCCTAGTATTACTATTGTAGAGATTAATGGAAAAGCATTGATCCAGATCAATGAGCCAAGTTTTAGCTTCCAAACCTCCACCAGAGCCATTATAAATAGGACGTTCCCTAAGGAGATCTCTCATGTGCCCAACGACCACTAAATCCTGGTTTTTCAGTACCTCATTCCTCCTTGGTGATCACTCTCTCTTTGATCACATGTTGCTCATCCTTCCTAGGACCCAGATGACCAATAGCATTCTCCAACAATTGACGCAACTGCTCACCACCCTGAAATTGATGTTCTCAATTAGGACCTCCACCCGGTGGGTTGTTTTGAGAACCCTGATTTTCCCCCTGCTCTAATTCATGGGAGCCCTGAGGTGGAGAATTATGATAGCCAAATTTGTGACCACCATGGCCATGGTTGCGACCACGTCCATGTCTTCAACCCCTATGCATCCTACACACACCACCCAAGAAAAGAGTCACCAACAATAAGGCAAGGATGACAAAAAGGAAAATACATATCAACTCAAAAGTCAAGCACAATACTTATTATTTTAAACACATCCTTTACATACACAAAATTCACATTACCCGAAAACACACAAGGCAACCCAGATTCCATGATGTGTTTCCCATCAGAAGGGATATCGGTGCATTGCACACTACACTAAGGGTCCTATCCCTTCCACCATTTTTTGCACCATTGAACCGCACGCCAACTACGAACTCGTTTAAGGTCGTCAAACACTAATGGTCAACAAAGGATAACATAACTACATGAGTACATGCACCAGGTTGACATAATGGGCTCATTGTATCCAGAGTTCCTAGTGTAAGAACCCAATGCATACCAAGTTGTAATACCCTGCCACACAAACCCCATAGGACAACTAAAACAAATACAACAATTTTTTTTGAAAGTAACAATAACACATCGCAACATTAAACATTAATACAACATAATATAACATAAATCATTATCATAATCCTATGGGGTACATGGTGCGTTACTTAAACGAACCCAAAAAAAGACGATAAGTGATTCTAACTAAAGCAGAATAAAGAAAGCATGATAAAAGTACATCAAGTGAAATATATAATCTCATAAATATAAATCATATAATATTACAACTAACTTCAAAGTTCAAATTACAAAGGTAAAATATATTTCCACAGATACAACACAATATAGAATTTCCAAGTTACAATACAAGGCCACTTCCCTTATAACATTGGGAAGGGTAAAAATCAAATTACAAAAGTACATAAATGAAAGAGAATTCATCAAGGAACGGTCTTATTTGCAAACTTCAAGATCATTGCTACTACATCCATGCCTCGATCACAACTGGGGACCCAATGGGTACATTGCACATTTCCACCCGACCGTGTGAACCCAAAGGAACACCCCTCATGCAAGGAGTCGACAAGAAAGAACCCTCGGCCACAAACTCAAACATAAAGGGCACATGTCACAAGACTCAAGTCCATGAAGTAGCATAAACATCAACAATAAAATAAATGACTAACACAACTCCAAAGGTACAAGAAAATAAGGAGAACAAAGGGCGCAAATGGGAGAGTGTCATCGCATGGCCTTCATGGATTCACCAAACTACCTATAATCTAGGAGCCGCCTCCATCTACGATTAACCAGACATCATGTTTCAAGGTGTCACCCTGTAGGGTGACTCATGCAAAGCAAACTACCTTTCATGAAGACAAGATAGTGACCTTACCGACTAGGTCTGCCCACCCATCCTTAGCCTTAGGGAGCGCTAAAGGTAGCGGTGAGGTGTCAATTTTTATCTTGTTACATGATAACTAATCCCAACCCACTAATTAAATTAAATTAGGTTTTCACTTGATTAAGGGAACTCTACCATGGGTGACCACTAGAACATTAGCCCCGAGGAGAGCCACTCTCCCCTATGGTTTCCCTAAAACCAAAACTAAACCAGGAGACGAGTACCACAATGCCCAAACCAAAGAAGCAGAACCATAACAAGGTACCTCCCACTAACTCTCACCTGGTACCAACATGAACTATATAAATGCAACCATAGAAACACTCACATATTCCCTAACCTCTGGAGAAATGCTAAGTCCACACCAGACATAATAAAAATACCACATTTAATTTAAAAATACACTTGACAACAATTATCAGACATTTAATTCAAAAATCATCTAAGTCTCCATTAAAACATCAATAATATCAATTCTAAATAAGATAAGGAATTTCCCTAATATTTCCATATAAACAAAACCCCAAATTTTGAATTTAAATATATCTTCCTACAATTAATTTATTCACAAATTAAATAACTAAATCTATAACTTTGCTAGAAACTAATTTGAAGAGCAATAATGATAAATTTCATGATTATAACCATAATAAAATATTATTTTAAAATTAACTTACTATTTTAATTTATCAAACCCAAGTTATAAATATTATTTACTAAATCCAAATTTTCAATTCTATTCTATTTTTTATTTTTAATTCATTCCCACTAGAGTATCTAAGTTTTGATTTTCCTAATTAAATGAAATCTAAATTATAACTTAAGAAAATCAGTTGCAACAGAGAAAGTAGATTAAGTCTTTATTTGACTAAGTACAAGAAAATCAGCTTTGAATTATATAATTAAATTTACAAATAAATCTGATTTTTCCAGAATACAGTCAAACTAAAAAGATAAAGAAACCAATTTCCAAATCACTCTCAAAATGCAAATATTTCTCTGCTATTTAAACAGAATAAAAGGGAAATCATTTCCAAATAGAATATTATATCCATTACTTTTCCCGCTTTAAATTTTTCCTTAACAATTTAACCAAATAATATTTACATTAATTCATCTTTCCTTTAGAAAATACACAGACATTGTCCAACCTATACATCATATGCATAAATATATATATAGTTTTATTTTTTAAAATATAAATATATACATATATATGTACATATACATATATACATATGTGTATATATATCTATATTGAAATAAATACATATTTCAAATTCAACTGATGCAATTGAGATTGAAATCGTAACAATAATCCAATATTTTATTTCTCAACAAATATATATATATATAATACATATATACATATATATATACATTTACACATATATACATATATATATATAATTTATCATTAGTAACTGTGATCCCCTGAAATGTTATGTCCTAATGTGAGATGCTAAACAACTAATGATGCAATAAGAGGAAATAACACAAAAGAGGACACCTCAATGATAAGCCTAAGGAAAGATAAAATGAAAGCAAGATGAAATAAATTTGAGATTGATTATACCTTCATGGTGATTCTTCTTTGGTTGGCCCTTGATTTTTCGATGTCTTGTGTGCTCCTTGGATGGCTATGGAGTTAAATGGATGCAAGATGCAAAATGAATTGATGAAAAATGTTATGAAGAGGCTAAAATGCTGCAAATGACATTTTGGCAAGAATTTGGTAGCAAAAGACTTCCTTTTTTTCTTGAGAGAAATGAGGGGGAATTTATAGGATAATTTGAATTCTCTAGAGAATTCAACAGTTGAGATTGATCCAACAAAGTCAAGATGGAGGGCTATGGTGAGTTGAGGACTCACAAGCCCGCACATCTTGACATGTGGAATGTGAGATGGCCTAGGGTGGGATGATGTGGAAATGAGGTGGAAGAGAAGTACATGAAGTGGATGAAGGACAAGTACCTTGTAGGTACCTTGGGGGATGAGAAGATTCCTTGGAGAAATAAAAGTGAATTAAAAATTCACAATGATTGGAAGAATCTAGTGGATAAGAGAGGGTTTCCAAAAAGGTGGGGATTTTCCACATGTGAATGATGTGAAAAGTCCAAGGTTCTAGAAGTCCTTGGCACATGTAAAGTTACAAGTCAAGCCTTCTAGAACTTGCATGGGGAAGAGAAGAGCCTTGGGTGAATAAAAAGGAATTAAAAATTCCTTGGGGATGGGGAGATTTGACCAAGGTACTGATTAGGCTAATGACCCTGATTAAGGCTGTGTAAACACAAGATTAGGATAATTAATGAGAGATTAGAGGCAAGTGGGAGATTATGGAGGATGTGAAACTAACCTTGATTAAGTGGTGCACATCCTAATCACATATTAATTAATTTAATCTAGATTAAAAGAGGATTATGGAGAATGTGAAAAGGAGAGAGAAAAAGATGAATTAAAAATTAGTTTTAATCCAAATAGGTCAAACGACTAAATTAAACAAATTGTCTTATTTATTTAATTTAGAGAAGAAAAGGTGTAAGGTAAAGTATTTAATTATTCAATTACATACTTTAGGAACCTTAGGTAGAAAATGAAATAATAATTAAATAAATTATTTAATCACTATTAATGACATAGATGGATAGAGTAGACTATTTTGATCATATGGAAGTAATCAAATTTAGATGTCTACATTTTGCCCCTCTTCGAAGTACCATTAGAATAATCGTGCTTCGAAGAAAATAACATGTAGATGACTCTACAGAGGAAGTAACCAGAAGATGATGCCCCAACATGGAGAGGAGGACCTGAGTTGTCCAATTAGAGGAGAAATGGATGAATATGACCCAATCCTCCAAGGGAATGACTATGGAAGGGAAAATAGAGAAATGGGAAGGGTATGTCCCCTCGATAAGGTGACGGGGGAAAAGAGAGGGGTCCCAAGCGACCTCTCAATAGGAAGAAATAGAGAGTATGGTTGGAAAGAGCATGAAAAATTAGGCAAGTTTTTCTTTTGAACGAATTCAAATGGATAGACGGTTTGCAAATGGCGGCCCCGAGAAGGGAAGGGATTAGTTCGAGGAAAAAAAGGTAAATAAGAAATTAAAAAATACCCCTTAAAAAGGGAAGGAAAAGAGAGGGGTCCCGGATGACTTCTCGATAGAAAGAAATGAAAGGTATGGTTGGAAAGAGAATGAAAAAATAAGCAAGTTTTCCTTTTGAACAAATTCAATCCGACGCACGGTTTGCAAATGGTGGCCCCAGGAAGGTAAATAAAAATGGGTTGTTTTCCTGCAGAAGGGCAGATTTGCCCCACTGCAGAAGGGCGGGTCCACCCCGAAAAAGGGCAGGTCACCCCCGGCGTAGGGTGGGAGATGGATGAAGGAGGAAGGGATGGGGGAAATGATGAGAGATGAGATGATGAAAGGGGATATGAAGATGACGATGTAAAGTGATGGATAAGAAATGATGATAGATGATGAGAGTTAAAGGTGAGCACAAATGGATTCCAGGATAAATATGATCTTGCCCCAGTCTAGCTACAAGACAAGTTGGGCGGATGGTTGATGGAGTGTTGTGGATGAGGGAATGATATATCCCAGACCAACACAAGGATAGGGAAGCATACATCCTGATGAGGGTGAGGATGAGTGTTGTTGACGAGGGAAGGATACATCCCAAAACAACACCGAAGGATAGGGAAGGATTCATCCCGATGAGAGTGTTGTTGATGAGGGAAAGATACATCCCATAACAACATAGGGATAGGGAAGGATACATCCTGTTGCTGATGATGATGATAGTATTGTTGATGAGGGAATGATACATCCCAAAGCAACACAAAAGGATAGGGAAAGATACATCCTGAGGATCAATAATGATGAGGAGGATGATTGGATCAAGGCTTGTAGCAAGGCTAAGACCAAGAGGATGATTAGATTATTTGAATGGATGAGGATGGGGGAGATATGCAAGATGATGGAATGGAAAATGAAATGCAATCCTAATGCAATTTGCCATCCTTAGAGCACTGATTTTTTCTATAGCATAAAACACTGAGAGCCATGGTATGTGGATCCAAGGCGGATTAGTGTCTAATGCATAAACAAACACAACAAACAAGAAGGCTATCACAATAACCCAAATTCACGAAGACATTGTTCGGGCCAGGTATTGGGATAACCACAAGCACAAAAGGATTCCCCAGCATAATACAAGACCACAAGGGTCTTGGTGGGTACTACATGGGACAACCAAGAAGACAGAAACATAAAAAAAGATCAATATACGCCCCTATGTTTACTAGTCAAAGCACACCATGATATGATGGATCAAGGTGACCATGACAAGTGATGATAGGGAGCTCAAATGATAAACAAAATTCAAAATCATCAAAAGATCAAAATCAATTTCAAACGTCCTTTGCCATAGGATCAAGAGGATGGATGAGGTTGATGTGGTCTGTTAGGAAGGATACATCTTGTTGAGACCAAAGATGGAGGATATATGGGTTGATCAACATGACGCAAGATACCGGAAACCATTGGATCTCATGACACAAATGACTTTATTCTATAAGCACCAGCTAGGATAGGGACATACTTGATGACACGAAAAGACGATAGGATGACAGGACGAGAAGGCACAAGACAGCAAAACCCTAAAGACCTAGGGGCTTGAGGGTTGATCAAAGATCAACCTTGCCTACGTGAAAGCACAGAGCCCTCGTAGTTCAATAAAAGCGGAAAGAGGACAATGAAGACCAATGGTGGATGGTGAAAGACATGAAATATACCCTAGGGGAAGACAAAATGATTTAGCCTTGCCTACATGAAAGCGCAGGGGAAACGTAGTTCAATATAGGGCCAAAGACAGACGATGGAAGATGACAAGACAGACAAAAGATAGAACCCCGAGGGCAGATCAAATGATCAACCTTGCCTACGTGAAAGCACAGGGGCAACGTATTTCGACACAAGACCAAAGACAAATAATGAGATGACCATGATGAGAAGACACATGAAGGATGGTGCTATGATGAGCCAAGATAGGCCATTCGGATGGGATGGTGGATATGTGTAGGATGTGGGTTATGTGAAGCTCAGGAATGGGATAGTGATCTAGATTAGTAGAAGATGAATTGGGAAGGTGAGACGATGGATAGATGAGCAATGAAGATATGAGAAAGATGTGGAAAATAGATAGGAATGATGAGAGGGATGGCATTGGATTGCATGGGGGTATCCTATAGCTAGATACCAATGATAAGGGATTATGAGAGCAAAGGAAAATAGAGAGAAATGGATGGATTGATAAAGATGGGGAAATAGAAAGATGTTAGGACAGGTAGATAGAAGGATAAGGATTGGGGAATTTGGATAGGAAGATTAGGCTAGGGATATGGGTAGGATGTTTAGATAGAGGGATGGGTAGATAATGATGGGAGGACGAAAAAGGGATAGTGGATGAGAGTATAGGAAGATAAGGATTTGGTAGATGGAGGATATAAGGATGGGAGGGATGGGGAGATAGAAAGGATTACCTGGAGGGATGGATAGACGATGTTGCCAAGGACTCTATCGTAAATAAGGAGATGCCCCCACTCTAGATGTGTCATGCGTGACGAGGCAAGAGGGGTAGCAAGATGGGTGGCATGATGGATGGATGATGAAGGTAGATGGATGTAGATAATAAGTATGGATCAGAAAAGTAGATGGGGAGGATAAGGAAAATGATAGTGGATGAGGGGAAAATATGCCAAGAGATGTCCAAAGCATGTATAAAAATGCCCATATCTTTATCAAGATCACAAGGAAGATGGAGGGACTGGGATGTGAATGGGAGATGAGGGTAAGATGTTGAAGATAAGCAGATGTAGGCGATGGAGGAAAGGAATGCGTAGGTGGAAGTTACCCCCAATCGCGGAAGGAGACTAGATGGGGAATTTACGCATGATGCCTGTTTTCCAAGTTTTCATCATGGTACTTATCCAAGGCGCTTGTTTGCCAAGTTTTCACCATTGGACGAATGATTTTCTCTTTACTATTTATTTTTTTGTATTTTTTTTATTTTTTCTCTTTTTTTTATTTTGATTTTTTGATTTTTTTGATTTTTTGGACTAGGATGTGGAGGAAGATGGACAAAGATATGGATATGGATATGTGGATTTGGAGGATAGTTGAGAAGGAGATGGATGAAGGACTCAAGCATCAAGTTCCATATGAGGTAATAAGAGCCCATGTGTAAAGTGACCAATGGATGTTGGTACAACCTTAGTAGAAGAAATGGATTATGCAAGAGGATGAATCAAAGGGATTGGACGGGGGAGATAGGGGGGATAGTGGATGGGGTGTTGAAAAGTGTATAGATGGAATGATGGAGTGGATGTGTGATAGGGGAAGGTGTTCAGGACCAACATTGGCACATGTGGTGGATGTGAAAAGATAGGTGGAGGAATGGATGGAGAGGGTAGCGATAATGGAGGAGTTGGGATAGTGATTTTTGGGATGTAGGGACCCAAAATAGATTTAGGAGATGGAGGAGGTGAATGATTTTGTGGGGGAATAGCAACTTTGGATGTCGTTATGGACTTTTCAATTGAAGGTATGGCACCTTTTTTCTTTGGGATCCACATGGTTTTTATTTTTTATTTGGTGGGCCTTTGTGGCCTTTTGGATTGATTTGGATTTTGGACTTGATTTTTCTTTTCTTCAACATGTCTTTTGAAGGGGACATGAGGAGATTTAGATTCATGTGGATGTTTGGATTTATACATTTTTGCTTTGGCATCCAAAGTGCGTTTAGCAGCAAGGGGATAGGTGCAAGGAGATGGATGATGTGGAGTGATGGAGGAAGGGTTATAGGGATTATGTGTAGATGGAGAATGTGTAGGTATATGCCTTTGTTGATCCTGATTAGGAGTTATGAAGTTAGGATTTTTATGCTGTGTACGACGGAGAGGGGGTGGATGAATGAAAGGATGAATAGGATAAGATGGAGGGGGTGATTTTGGGATATAAGGACTCAAAATGGACTTTGTATATGGAAGATGTGTGGGGTTTGATGGAGGGCTATAAGAATCCATAGTAGATGGAGGATGAGCAATGATGGATGGAGGGACATAAGGACCCAAAATGGATTGAGAGGATGAGGGAGGAAGATGGATGGTTGTTTTTAGGTAATATGATGGAGGAGGGGGGATGGCGGAAAATGACTTGGTAGAATGATGGAAAGTACCTCTCGTGCCTTTAGAAGAGGATCGTTTAGGATGTACGCAGGTTGTACCAACATCTTTAGAGTGTGGGTTTTGGGAGATATATCCAAGACCATGTGTGCCTGGATGTTCTTTGACTTCGATGGGCTCTAAAGTACCTTGCTCATGAAGGCCTAAACCTTTTCCTTGATAGTTCATGTTTTGTAGCATGTGATTTATTGTAGGATGCTTATTCTCTTGGAAGCATGATGTAAGCACATTAGTAGGTGGAAGAGGTAGGGTGGTGCATACGCGTTGTTTTTCTTCGATAAGAAGGCCACCACGGATAAGTGTAATGTGACCAAGGTGGTAAAAAAGTGGCGTTGGGATGGTAGGACTAGATGGCGATGAAGGATCATGCGATGGAGATGAGGGGATAGCAGCATCAGGAGGAATGAGTGATAAGGGATCAGGAGAGGAATTAGGGAGTATGATGGGATCTGGATTTATGGCAGTGGATGATAAGGGATCATAAGATGGAGTGATTGGATCTTGAATGCAAAAGGGATCATGGGATGGAGTGGATGAGCTAGTGTGATCTTGAGATGGGGTGGATGGGAGGATAGGATCATGACTTGGTTGAGGATAGGAATCATGAGATGGGATGGATGGGGATTATGATCTTGGGATGTAGTGGATGGGGTGGTAGGATCTTGATTTGGAGGAGGGGATATGCTTGTATCCTTTGGATCAACCTCTTGGCATGAATCCTCATTTGGGGGAGATAGGAGGATGGAGGATTCATGAAGGTCATTGGATTGAAGTTTGTGAATATTAGGACTAGGAGGAGGGGATTGGATGCCTTTAATGGATTGGGTGGATCTACTAGTAGAAGATGGGTATTTAATGGATTCGATGGGTTTGACCGGCTCAACCATTTGGATGGTGTCAGGAATGGTGATGGGAGTGATAGGTATAGGATGGAGGAGGGCCTCATCATTAGTGACACTACATGATAGAGTGGAAGGGCATGGTGTTTCTTCTATCATGAGTCCTTAGGTGACATTTGGAAGGGATGTAGGATTAGGTGGAGTGATGGGAATGGATGGAGGATCAAGGATGGATGGAGGATTAGGATTAGATGTGGGGATGGGATTGGATGGAGGACTAGATGGAGGATTAGGATTAGGGATTGGAGGATTAGATGAGTGGATGGGTGGATGAGGATTAGATTTAGAACTAGGAGGAGATGGAGGATTATGATTAGATGAGTGGATGGGATTGGATGGAGGAATAGGAGGAGATGGAGGATTATGATTAGATGAGTGGATGGGACTAGATGGAGGACTAGGAGTGGTTGGAGGATTAGGATTAGATGAGGGGATGGAAATGGATGGAGGACTAGGGATTGGTGGATTAGGGTTGGATGAGTGGATGAGTGGATGGGAATGGATGGAGGATTAGGGATTGGTGGATTAGGGTTGGATGAGTGGATGGGAATGGATGGATGACTAGGAGGAGATGGAGGATTAGGATTATGAATTGGCGGATTAGAGTTAGATGAGGTGATTTGAATGGATGGAGGACTAGGAGGAGATGGAAGATTAGGGTTAGGGATTGGTGGATTAGATGAGTGGATGGGTGGATGAGGATTAGATGTAGAACTATGAGGAGATGGATGATTATGATTAGATGAGTGCATGGGACTAGATGGTGGAATAGGAGTGGTTGGAGGTGGGTTATGTTTAGATGGAGGATTAAGATATAATGCGGTGAAAGGGGGAGTGATGTACAAGAATGTGGATGTTGGATTAGATGGTAAGATTGGGATGGTGAGTGATAGTAGGAAGATGAAGATGAAGGATTAGAATGGGGAGATGTGGAATTAAGTTAAGGGTATTGGTATGGGGGATTGTGATAGGAAGGTGTGGGTGTTGGATTAGAATAATAAGATTGAGGTGGTGAACCCCATAGGAAGAAATGTATGGTGAGTTGGCATAGAAGGATAGGGATGATGGATTAGGACAAGCGGATTGATATGGTGGATTAGGATAGGAGGAATATTGGGATGGGGGATTGTGATAGGAAGGTGTGGGTGCTAGATTAGGATGGGAAGATTGGGATGTGGGATTAAGGTAGAGGTATTGGGATTGTTGATGATGATAAGGAGGGGAGGATATGGATGTTGGGTAGGATAGAGGTTGAAAGGGAGGACATGATGAATATGTCGATGATGAGGATGGATATCCCTTGTCAAGGGTAGCATAAGGACTGTTATTAGATGTGGATGAAGGCATGGTGGGATAGTTCAAAGAAGTAGTGGGATTTTGGGAGGCGATTGGAGAGAGCTTGCTAGAAATGATAGCATCAAGGGGATCTATATAACAATCTTCAAGATCAAAAATATTTTCATTATCATCGTCAACAGAGTTAGGATTCCCCTTGACTACTATTATTGGTCGTGTGAGAGGGGGATAAAAATTCATGATGGATACAGATTAGAAAGAAAGAATAGATGATGGATAGAGAACTAAGATGTATTGGAAGCTCATATGGGGATTGGATGAAAGCTCATATTGGGATTGAATAAAAGCTTAGATTAGGATGATGGGATTAACACTCAGATTAGAATTGGATTGGAGCTTAGATTGGGATTGGATCAGAGGATATGATAGGATAAGTTTGTTTTGGATTGGATGATGAATTAGGATTGGTTGATGGAAAGGGTCTTAAACCCAATTCAAAAATCACCCTAGATGACTTAATACGTGGTTAATTGGATTAAACTAGCTAAACCAATGATCACGGAACTGAATCTGCCTTGAGATAGAAGGGGATTGATTTGGGCCAATGATGTTGACTTACAACACAAATCTGCCTCAAGATAGAAGTAGATTGATTAGGTTGAAGATAATGATTGATATGTAGGATAACGATCAAATTTAATGCCTTGGTCAATTCGGGAGATAACTCCTAAAACAAGGTTTAAGGGATTTTGTGTTGAGAGATGATGATGAATGTAAATGGAAGATGCGTTGTCGAAGTGATCTTTTTGGAAAGTGCAAATGTTTAGGTCACACGATAAGATGGTAGAATGGGTTTCCCAAATTGTGAAATGATCAATGTGAATGTGGTAAATGGTCGTTTAGAAAGGTTAAATGGAGGCTTGGAATGGTCAAATGGATGTTTGGATTGGTCAAATGAGTCTTTAGGATGATCAAAAGGTCAAATGGAGACTCGGAGTAGTTAAACGGAGGTTTGGAATGGTCAAATGGATGAAACTGTCCGTTCAGGAGGGCGTATTTGCCCTTCTATAGTCAAATAGTGGATCAGGAGGGCGTATCCGCACTTCTGCAATGAAAAATGTTGAAACAGGGGGGCGTATCTGCACTTCTGCAATGAAAAATACTGAAATAGGGGGTGTATTCGCACTTCTGTAATTAAAAATGCTAAAACAGGCAAGTTCGCCCCTCTACAACAAGGGGGCGTATCCGCACTTCTATAGTGAAAAATGCTGAAATAAGGGGGCGTATCCACACTTCTGCAATAAAACAGTGACTTGGTTTGGATGATGAGATTATGGCAAGGACTTGAAATGACTCAATGAGGCTGACTTATCAAAATTTATTGGTTTTTCATTGAAAGACACTTTGAACAAGCACAATCCTATGATTAGTGTTAAGGGGTATGGCCAGCAAAGGTCTTACTCCAGGATGAACAAGGTTTCTAGGGAGTCCTTGATATATGCTCGGTACGTGAGACACAACTATGAACACCAGTCTGTCACAAGCGTGAGTCAGGAACCCCAGCGAGATACTGAAAGGCTCAGACCAACTCTTCACGTTTATCTAGGTATCACCCTAGCTTCGACGTTCTGCCAATTACGATGCAACTGGATTGGGGTACAGCTTTGGCTCTCCCCCCTTTGTATACCCCGCCAGTACACATGGTTGGGATCGTCCCTTGGGGTGATAAAATCCCCAAGCAGGTCCCTCTAAGAAGAAGACACTAATTGTTTCCAACTATCCCCCCCTCCCCGGTCCACACAAAGTGCAAGGGGAAGATGAAAACAAACTTATGCCCCCTTAGGGTAACATAAAGAAAAAAAGACACAACAAACAACAAGTATTACTTCCCTCTAATTATACTAAGTGAATAGATAAAACAGTAAGGAAAACTTTAAAATTTGAATAAAATAAAGGCCCTGCACGCAAATGTTAGTTGTTTTATCTTTTTTCCCCTTGTGAATTTAAGCAAGAATACTACAAAGTATCAGCAAGAAATCTAACTTCACCCACCAACAAACAGGGTTAGAGGGTTAGAACTCCAAACAACAAAAAATAGAGGAAAAAATAAGCTAAAATGCAATTTTTTTACCTTTTCGAACGTGTTGTTTAGGGAAAATCCGCCCCTCTGGAGTGAAAAATGCTAGAATAGGAGGGCGTATCCGCCCCTCTGTAGAAAACTGTCAAAAACATCCTAACAGGAGGGAAAATCTGCCCCTCTACAGAAAAATGTTAGAAAACGTCGAAACAGGAGGGCGTATCCGCCCCTCTGTAGAAAATAGTTAGAAAACGTCAGAACAGGAGGGCAAATCCGCCCCTCTGCAGAAAACAGTTAGAAAACGTCAAAACCGGAGGGCGTATCCGCAAAACTGTTAGAAAAAAATGTCGAAATAGGAGGGCGTAGCCACACTTCTATAGAAAATAGTTAGAAAATGTCAGAACATGAGGGCATATCCACACTTCTGCAGAAAACTGTTAGAAAACGTCAGAACAGGAGGGAAAATCCACCCCTCTGCAGAAAACTGTTAAAAAAAATGTCAGAACAGGAGAGCGTATCCGCACTTCTGCAGAAAACTGTTAGAAAAAACATCGAAACAGGAGGGCGTATCCACACTTCTGCAGTGAAAACTATCACAAAACGTCGGAACAAGAGGGCGCATCCACACTTCTGCAAAAAACTGTTAGAAAAAACATCGGAACAGGAGGACGTATTTGCACTTCTACTGTGAAAACGTCGAAACAGGAGGGCATATCTGCCTCTCTATAGAAAACAGTTAGAAAACATCGAAACAAGAGAGCATGTCTACCCCTCTGTAGAAAATAGTTAGAAAACGTCGGAACAAGAGGGAAAATCCGCCCCTTTGCCAAAAATAGTTAGAAACGTCAGAACAGAAGGGCATATCCACACTTCTACAGAAAATTGTTAGAAAACGTCAGAACAGGAGGGAAAATCCGCCCCTCTGCAAAAAACTGTTAAAAAAAAACGTTGAAACGGGAGGGCGTATCCGCATTTCTTCAGAAAACTATTAGAAAAAATGTCGAAATAGAAGGGCGTATCTGTACTTTTGCAGTGAAAACTATCAGAAAACATCGAAACAAGAGGGCGTATCCGCACTTCTGTAGAAAACTATTAGAAAAAAACGTTGAAACAAGAGGGCGTATCTGCACTTCTGTAGTGAAAACTGTCAGAAAACGTCAAAACAGGAGGGCGTATCCTCCCCTTTGCAACGCCTAGGAGGGCAAGTCCGCCCTTCTGCGACCTGAACCTGCAAACAACTTAAACAACAGCAAATGTAAAGCAAAGAGATCCATTTGTGGGTCCCACCAAGCGTGCCAAAAATGTGATCCCCTGAAATGTTATGTCCTGATGTGAGATGCTAAACAACTAATGATGCAATAAGAAGAAATAACACAAAAGAGGACACCTCAATGATTAGCCTAAGGAAATATAAAATGAAAGCAAGATGAAATAAATTTGAGATTGATTATACCTTCATGCTGCTTCTTCCTTGGTTGGCCCTTGATCTTTTAATGTCTTGTGTGCTCCTTGGATGGTTATGGAGTTAAATGGATGCAAGATGAAAAATGGATTGATGAAAAATGTTATGAAGAGGCTAAAATATTGCAAATGATAATTTGGCAAGAGTTTGGTAGCAAAAGACTTCCTTTTTTTTTTGAGAGAAATGATGGGGTATTTATAGGATAATTTGAATTCTCTAGAGAATTCAACGGTTGAGATTGATCCAACAAAGTCAAGATGGAGGGCTATGGTGAGTTGAGGACTCACAAGCCCTCACATTTTGACATGTGGAATGTGAGATGGCCTAGGGTGGGATGATGTGGAAATGAGGTGGAAGAGAAGTACATGAAGTGGATGAAGGACAAGTACCTTGTAGGTACCTTGGGGGATGAGAAGATTCCTTGGAGGAATAAAAGTGAATTAAAAATTCACAATGATTGGAAGAATCTAGTGGATAAGAGAGGGTTTCCAAAAAGGTGGGGATTTTTCACATGTGAATGATGTGAAAAGTCCAAGGTTCTAGAAGTCCTTGGCACATGTAAAGTGACAAGTCAAGCCTTCTAGAACTTGCATGGGGAAGAGAAGAGCCTTGGGTGAATAAAAAGGAATTAAAAATTCTTTGGGGGATGGGGAGAGTTGACCAAGGTACTAATTAGGCTAATGACCTATATTAAGGTTGTGCAAACACATAATTAGGATAATTAATGAGAGATTAAAAGCAAGTGGGAGATTATGGAGGATGTGACACCTACCTTGATTAAGTGGTGCACATCCTAATCACAGATTAATTAATTTAATCCGGATTAAAAGAGGATTATGGAGAATGTGATAAGGAGAGAGAAAAAGAGGGATTAAAAATTGGTTTTAATACAAATAGGTCAAATGACTAAATTAAACAAATTGCTTTATTTAATTTAGAGAAGAAAAGGTGTAAGGTAAAGTATTTAATTTATTCAATTACATACTTTAGGAACTTTAGGCAGAAAATGAAATAATGATTAAATAAATTATTTAATCACTATTAATGACATGGATGGATAGAGTAGATGATTTTGATCATATGGAAGTGATCAAATTTAGATGTCTAGAGTAACCACTGCAAATTTAAATCTGCCATGTAAATGAAAACATAACATATATATATTATTATTAAAATATTTGCATTTAAAAATAAACCACATCACATTATAACCAGCGGTAAAAACCAAATGCGCAGGCTTTAATAGAGGTGAGAAGCATGTGAATGGGGAGAGGGAAGGGGCAGTTGTATAGAGCCGACACCCCCACCATTGCCTATGCATAAGGGAGAAATCGGGAGGCGGTGGAGGCTCTACCTCCACATCGCCATCCCTAATATGGGGGTAGCAGTGGGAGGTAGCGCCTCCCCCAACCACAAATAGGGCACAACCAATAAAAACCATGAATCTGCCCTTAGGAAAGAAATACGGGTATCTCCATTACGTCATACGTCGTACGAAGCACAGGCTCAACAAAATAAATTATATATATATATATATGTAAAAAAAAAAATCCATCCAGATTTAGAGAAAGACATCGCAGAAAAATAGAGAATAAATTAAACAACAGAGGATTAAAATACTATCCTCAATAATATATATATATTTATCCACCAAAACCTTCAGGCAATTAATTTACAATGAAATCACAGGGAAGCTGCATGAATTTTCCAGAAAACAACTTGGGGAAAACGAACAAAAGATTTCCAGATAAGAGGGGTTTCCAGAATTTTTTATAAACTGAGAAGGGAATCAACAATTTTCGAAGGAATATAGAGAGGGAAAGAAAATAAGGAAATCCCTGAACAAGTAAAACGAATTTATAGATGAAGAGGAATTTCATTATGCCATTTTCTTTTTCATGAAAATAAAATAAAATTACAGAGATCTAATGAAAATACTAGAATTACCCGGAGTCCAACGCAAGCTCGATTTGAGGACGAATTGCACAAATCCAGCCAAAGAGAATCCTTCAAAACAGTGATACGAACACCCGCAACAGTGGATTCATTCAAAATCCCAATGCAAAAATAACTAACTTTCAATTTCAATGATCGAATCGACAAAACATTTTCAAAAATCCATGATCCCACTATAAATTTTTCATCAAAATTTCAGTTGCAGACAATTTTCCATTTGTCCCCAATTTCTTCCCACTTGCTTTTTCGAAAAAGCAACAAATGGGAAATATATCTTTTTCTCATAAAAGCCAGTCAGAAATTGTCATATCATTTCTGTAAATTTCCCATGCAAGAAAATCCATTAACTCAGCATTATTGTCTCTTCCTAAATTTGGAAGAGAATCTTCCCAATTTGAATTTGCACAATTAATTACTTTTTTAAATATTTTGAATTGATATTAAATGAATTTATTCTCAACAAATAAAAACTTACATTCCAATAATTTTGCCAAGTCCCCACTCCATTAATATTTTTAACTTAAAATTTATTTAATAAGAAAAAATCACTTTTATTTTAAACATTGGTAATTATGATAATATTTCTCTAACTTAAATTTCTTTTTGAAATAAAATTAAACTATAATGATTTATTCAACCATATTATTTAATTTTATTAATTTAATTAAAGAATCACTTAACATTATAACATAACAATACTTTTACTAATGTACTTATTATTTTCCAAGGCATAATTATCATATGCAATTTAGGACATCTCATAGCTTAATATTTTGCATCACAAGAGAACATTTAATTAAAGCATAAAACCCTAGATCAAGTCATTAATATACTTGTAAAATTCATAAAATAAAATGATTAATTAACAACCATACCCACATGAACGCAAAATAGACATGACAAGGACGATACTTGAACCACTACTAACATAGGCGGGGATACTTTCTTACCAACTCCCTAACCACATCAAGCCATTGGGTAAATAGGATGCGCTCAAACCTGACAATGCGGGTGGAGTCGGCATCCGATACCTGCATTTTTGCATAACACAAAATGTCAAACAACATATATACATATAGCTGATAATCAAACACATTGTGAAGGAGAGTTATGGTGAGGCTGGGCGCTCACGAATGAGTGATGCCACCCCATCTCCTTCACCCAATCAAAATAGTAAAGCAATATCTAAGCATCACATCATCAAAATATACCCACAAAATAATAACATCATAACATGAGTATCTCACACATAATTCCATCTATCATAATCAAATGAGCATAAATTTCTACCACACCCAACACATGGTGGAAAAGATAACAAACAGAGTATCATGAATGCATCAGAACATAGTCAGAAAATTAACTAAAGCAAACACACACACGCCAAAGCAATAATAGAGTATCAGAACATGAGAGGCACACATCTTGACTGTGAAAATAAAAATAAAGGATGTATCTGAAGGTGAAAACCTCTCTAAGGCACCCAAGGATGGAGGACTAGACAGTCTCCTTATAGAGCGGGAGAGATCACCATTGCTTATAGAAGAAAAAGAAGAATTGAACATTGGAACATAAGACAATTCTAGAATCATACAATTGGTAGCATCTTTGACCACCAAGGAAAATCCTGAGTTCACAACATTCTTTTCAAAAAGATAAGTTAATTTTGCATGGTCATTTGTTGATATGCCTAGATTGGATCTTGAATTGTTTCTACATCACCTACCACTATTACCAAATGCTAAGCCATGCAAACAAAAGCTAAGGAAAATACACCCATAGATTGCACTCTTGGTCAAGGTGGAACTGAAGAAACTCTTGGATGTCGGATTCATATGCTCTATTGATTATGCAGATTGGATATCAAACCTTGCTCCTATCACCAAGCCAAATGGTCAAATCAGAGTGTTCACATATTTAGGATATCTCAACAAAGCTTGTCCTAAAGATGATTTCTCTCTACCAAATATTGACATTATCGTAGACCTTACTTTTGGATATGAAAGTCTATCACTTATGGACAGATTCTCATGTTATAACTAGATAAGAATTGCTCCTGAAGATCAACTGAAAATACCTTTCACATGCACTTGGGGAACTTTCTGTTAGAATGTCATGCCATTTGGACTTAAAAATGTTGGAGCAACATATTAGAGAGTCATGGATACCATTTTTCATGATTATATCCACGTACTTATGGAGGATTATGTTGATGACCTTCTCTCAAAATCTCTAGAATGAAGTGGTCACCTAGCAATCCTGGACAAGATTTTAATAAGACTTGAAAAATGTCAACTTAGGTTATATCCAAAGAAATATGTTTTCGGGGTCCAATTAGGCAAACTTTTGGGGTATATAGTCTCTCACGGAGGAATAGAAGTTGATCCCACCAAAGTAAAAGCTATCTTGGACATGCACCACCACCAACCAACATCAGTTAGTTAAGTACATTACAAGGAAGATTGCAATCCATTCATAGGTCCATTGCTCAACTTTTAGACAAGATTCATCCATTTCAACATCTGTTGCACAAAGGAATTCCCTTCAATTTTACAGAGAAGTTACAAGAAGTATTTGATCAGATCAAGAATTATCTATTGACTCCAACAGTTCTTATGCCTCCAATTGATGGAAGACATTTGATATTGTATGTGATAGTGACTACATTAGCACTGGGTGCATTGTTAGCACAAAATGACAATGATGGCAAAGAATAGGAATCTACTACATCAGTCTCACCTTAGTCAGATATTAGTTGAATTATAGCCCTATTGAATGAGCATTTATAGTAGTTGTATTTGTAGCACAAAAATTGAGACATTACATGTTGAATCATAAGATGAAACTGATTGCTAAAATTGATCCTCTGAAATATCTTCTCAGCAAAGCAACTCTAATAGGAAGACTAGCTAAGTGGGTTATGGTCTTAAGTGAGTACAACATTGAGTGTGTTGACTGAAAAGAAAAAAAAGGACAAGTGATAGATGATCAACTCGTCGATACACCAGGAAAGGTAAATCATCCTTTGATATCTGATTTTCTAGATGAATTAATCTTTGTCATAGACACACCAACATGGAAACTATACTTTGATGGGTCTTACACTAGTCATGGTTTAGGAGCCAAAATTTTATTCATCACACCTCAAGAATATTCCATTCCTAAGTCATTTTGAATAGCATTTCCATGCACTAATAATGTAGCAGAGTACGAAGCATTATTGACAAGACTCTGGATAGCAATAAAATGTAAAATCAAGGATCTTCAAGTTTATGGTGATTCAAAGTTAGTGATCAAGAAAGTCAATGATGATTATGATACCAGAGATGAAAAATGGATGCCCTACAAGCATATGGTGGATAGTTTCATATTATACTTTGATTCCATCACCTTTGAGAAGATACCAAGAATCCAGAATAAAGCAGCTAACACAATGGCTACAATTGGATCTCTCTTGGATATTCCTAACAATGCATCATAATATGAGTTCTTGGTAGAACAATTGTTGGTCCTTGCATTCGATGTCCTCGAAACTAAACTTGTGTGTGAACTTGTTGGACTCGACTCTCCTTGGTACAAAGACATATATGATTATTTATATGACCAAATTATCCCTCCCAACTTGTCCTCCAACCAACACAAAACCTTTATCTGACAAGCCTTTAAATATGCCAACATCAAAGATACACTTTACCACCGTAGCCTAGATAGCACCCTCCTTTGATGTCTCGACTCAAATGAAGCACAAGTAGCCTTACAACAAGTATATCATGGTATATGTGGAGCTCACTCTACTAGCCCTACCTTAGCTAAAAATCTCATGAGGATGAAATATTATTGGCCTACAATGGAACGTGATGCCTATCACTTTGTGAAGAAATGTCACCATGGAGATCTTATACATGCACCGGCTCAGGAACTATAACCGCTCACATCACCATAGAAATTTTCCCAATTAGGAATTGACCTTGTAGAAAAGATCCATCCCACTTTTTTCAATGGACATAATTTCATCCTTGTTGCTACTGAATAGTTTACAAAATGGATCAAAGCCATCCCAATGACCTACATTACTAGAAAGAAGATATCCAAGTTCATCCTGAATTGCATCATATGTCACTATGGTACCCCGTAGTCCATCATTACAATAATGGTATCCCTTTTAAGAATCAGGATGTCCATGAGCTTTATGACAAATTTCATATCCAACACCACTTTTCTACCTCGTATTACCCCAAAGGTAATGGCCAAGTTGAGGCATTAATAAGACTATCCTAAAAAACTTAAAGAAGATTGTCAATGATGTTGGCCATGACTGGCACCTACAACTTAATCCTTATTTATAGGTCTATCATACCAGTGTTTGCACCCCTGTAGGATCCACCCCCTACTCCCTTGTCTTTGGGTCTGAAGAAATACTTCCTATTGAGGTCGAGTTACCCTCCTTACGAGTCTCTATGAAAGGATTGATTGATCAAGAAGAATATCGTGTATCCCATCTACATGAGCTAGAGTTACTGGATGAGAAGAGATAGAATAATTTGACATACTTGCAAGCATATCAGAATCACCTTCGATGCAGCTACAATAAGAAGGTCTGACCTAGAAGTTTTGACATTGGTGACTTGGTCTTGAAAGAGAATTTGAAGAATCAAGCAAATCGAGAAAAACTTGGAAATTTGAACCTAATTGGTTGGGCTTGTATATCATCACAACAACATATGGATCTGGTGCTTACCATCTC
Source organism: Sequoiadendron giganteum (assembly GCA_007115665.2). Taxonomy (NCBI): domain Eukaryota; kingdom Viridiplantae; phylum Streptophyta; class Pinopsida; order Cupressales; family Cupressaceae; genus Sequoiadendron; species Sequoiadendron giganteum. Next base: position 397,046,650 of record CM021103.1, read on the forward strand.
TCTACTCTTGAAGGTGAACCATTGTCTAAACCTATCAACAGCATGCACCTTTGCAAGTACTACACTTAATTCTCAGAGCATCCCTTTAAAAAGGTCAAAAATACAAAAAAAAAAGTCACCTTGATGAAAACCTAACAAAATGCATCTTGGTAATACAAAAATCAAAAATCAAAAAAAAAAATAGTAAAGAGAAATAGTTCGCCCACAAGTGAAAACCACTTTGGTGGCACTTTGGATAAGTACCATGGTGAAAACTTAGCAAACAGGAACCATGTGTAGTTAGTCTATGCTCCTTCATCTACTATCACTCTACCTAGACTTCCATCCCTCACTCATCCATTCACTCATATCACCCATAATAAATCTTTGACATCCTTCTCATGACCTGAGAACCACCAACATTTAGTCTCCTTTGCTTCCATAATCATCCTTTGCATTCATCTGCTTCCCCTCACGCATAGTAAATTGGTCCTATACGTGACTAGGGTAAACTCTTTGACTTATGTCTTCTTGGGAAATAATGCATGGTATCAGTGTTTTACAACCATCAAAATCCAAAAAAATCATAAAATCATCAAAATCCAAAAAAAATCATAAAATATTCAAAAAAAACTAAAAACACTGGAAAACTTCCAAAAACAAAGTTTGAGTCTAAGTCAATTTGTGTTAGTAGGGTCGAACTGCGTTGTCTCTATGCATTTTCTATGTAGGCAAGTCTCATCTTAAATGAGCCCCTAAGACATTAGGTCAGTCCTTTAGGTTTGCCCAAATAAAATCATGACTTAGTCTTTTGTCAAATAAAGCAAAGTCAAAGCATGTCCAACTATGAGGTCTCTGCATGTATAATGTAGGCAAGACCATCAATCGATGAGCCCCTAAGGCCCTAGGTCGGTTTTTCCTTAGTTTTTGTCAATTCTCATCGTGTTCTTTATCTATGAGTAATCATAATTCAAACCAAATCATGAATCAACAAGGAAAACTTATCTAACAATTCTTCAATCTTCAATCAATCATCTTATCCTCAATCAGTTGATCAGGTCATTGGTCTTATATCGGAATGGGGCATTATTTCATCTATCTCATTTGATCTTATCACTTCTCTTTTATCAAGATGCATCCTTCCTGAAATTAGACTTTGTGTTTGGTCAATCTACTTCTCTTTTATCAAGATGCATCCTTCCTGAAATTAGACTTTGTGTTTGGTCAATCTTGTCATTCACCTTAAGCAAGATGTGTCTTTCTTGCATCTAGGTACTTTATCAACAATGGTCAATTAGTCAACTTTATCATATGTGTTCCTTGCCTTAAATAGGATATGTCTTTCCTGAAACCAGGCATCATCACATCGGTCAAGAAAATCAATCAAGCTTTATCACTTGGTCAATCAATCTTGTCATCTTGGTCAATTAATCTTGCCTTATACAGGATGTGTCTCTCCTTAAACTAGGTGTAATCAATCAAATCAATCAATCAAAATTGTTAATCTATCAATCAAATTTAGTCATCTCGGTCATCTGCATTTATCAAGATGTTTATTTCTTGAAATCCACCTAATCAATCGTATCAATCAATCTTGTCAATCCTATCAGCAAACATTATCTATTTGGCAAACACTTTTGTTGGTTTGAGTTTGTCTTATCTTTTTCATTGGTTTTTCAGTCATGTTACTAGCTACCTCGAGGATGTCCTATTAAGGATTTAGAGGGGTGATGATGGATCATGATCTCTTTTTTTGCTTTTTTTTGTGCTTTGTCTTGGAAAAATACTAGGATAATTGGGTCCTTAGTATGAGTCGGGCATTCCTTGTCTTTTGACTGCTTGTCTCTGACAAATGGTCACCTTGCACACCTTGGTCTATGTCAACCATGGTGTTTATGCTCCATTTGTGACACTTTTGATGCCTGATGATGATAAACATTATGTACACATAAAAATGGTCTAGAGCACAATTAATTAAATACTTGATATTTAATTAATCCTAATTCTTCTACTTATATAAATAAATTGATAAATTTATTTATATGGTTCATCCCTTAATTCTTCTATTCAAAAATGGTTTTCCTCTTAAATTAATTAAATGCACAAATTAAATAATTTGTCATTTAGTTAATTTCCCTCCTTCATTTAAATTTGAATTTTTAATTCAAATTTGGCACATGTCTCCATACTTCTGTAACTTCCTCCAACTCATCTTCCATCTCATCACATGTCACACAATTTCATTTATTCCTAATTTTTAAATTTGGAATATCTATTCCAACCTCCTAACCTCTTTGGAGACACATGGCTCCTTCTTTCAATTGATGCTCTTTGACACTTGGAGGATTTGTTCTTCCAAGTGGAGTAGCCTCCATGAATTCCTCCAACCTCTTTGTTCTCCACCATTGATATCCCAGGATCATGATCTGAATCGTTCATCTCTGCCACCTCATCCAAAGCTTGGAAAAATCTATAAATAGAAGGCAATTGTACAGCTTTTCAACAAGTATTGATCATAAACTTATGTTGCAAAAATCATCTTAGTAATTGAGATAATTTTAGTGTATCATTTAGCATTTTAGTTCATGTTAGTGTTATCATGGAAATTTTGGTTTTAGCATCTTAGTTGTTGTGTTTTATAAATCATTTCACTTAGATTTGCATCTTCATCACAGTAATCATCTTAGCATCATTGTGAATATAGCACCATCACATCCTGTTATCTAGCATTGCAATCAAAAATACCAAAAACATGTAGATGTAGGCATTTAGCTTCACATTTCATATAGCACCTTGTTTCTTAGGTTGTCATCTTGTAGATTCATGTGCACCGAATAAATATGAGAGCATGAATTGAGAGATCACTGAGAATAGAGGACAATGAGATGATTTGAGAGGATAGTGATAGTATTTTAGTTTTGTTATTTCAGATCCTTTTATGTAATACATTTCATTGATGTGTTTTTAGTTTTATTTTATTGATACGCATATTTTTCCACCACACATAAATTGGCACCCACCGTGGGGCCCCAACCCCATTTTTAATCTTTCTCTGTTGAGTTTTTCTCCGCAAGTTTCGTCAAAAGTCTCAAAATAGTGCATCGAAATTTTCCTCTAGTGCATCTAGTAGATTTGTCAACCCATCGAGTCATTATTTTGGTGTATCTGGTTGTTCTTCTAGCGCATACAGTCACTATTCTGGTGCATCTATGAGATCACTCGGCTTATCCGATTGTTCTTTCGACACATAAGGGAGTTTAATTTTCATTTCTCTATATTTCTAGTTTAGCTCTTTTGCTCTATATTTTAGCACATTTGGTCTCTCTTTTAGTGCATTTGGTCTGTGTTTTAGCACATTCGATTACTATAATGGAGCATCTAGTTTTTGTTGTAAATTTTCCAAATTCCAAAAACTAATATGTGTTTCTCTTATTTGCAAGAATTTTATGAGCGAATAGAGACTCTACTAAAACAATAAAGGACATTGTCAAACAAAAATGGACTGAAACTACTAACAATTGGTTGTATGGTTGGATTTGTTGTTCTTTATTTTGATTAAGTTAGGAACATAGCTTAATTAGAAGAAGAATTGAACACCATGCTTGTTGTGTTTATGGAGTGGTAGACATGTATGCTCTCCCCTTAACTGGGTGATCAGAAAGCCAAACCCATTATTTTTATTGCATTTAATCCTTAGAGGGCCTGCCTTGGTGGGATAAGAGGTAATCACCCCAAGGGAATGACCCAACCGGGAACACGCTAAAGCCAAGTGACTTCCACCTAGGATATAAATGTGGTGCTTGAGGAAAGTTCAAGTATCACAAGGATTGTTCCAACAAGAATGGTAGAAATGGTCTCTTTCCGCATGGATGATCCCCCACGAACGGAATGCCCCTACTAAATCCCTTTGTTGCAGTAAGCCAAAAATTCCTTTACTATTTATTGGTGCAAGAACGATCATTCTGAAGTCATCCCGTATTCTTGTGGCTTTTGGTGGAAATGAGAAGTTTGTCATGGGATATTCATGAGGACTGGGGCTTGGTTGACCCGAGAAGTGAGTGCAATACAAGGGGGAGCAAGTGTGGTCAAACCTCTAATCATTCGCCAAAAGTAAGCACAGTTGGAGCAATCCAAATGGGAATCCAATAGATATTGTCTTACACACCCTAGGATAGTGCTTGTTTGATGTGTTTTATCTATGTTTTCAAACCAATATATAAACAAACATCACACAAAAGTATTCAACCATTGATTCAGAAGACAATCTAAATCAAACAATCAGCTTTCACTACCGGAAAACTAGAGAAATCAATCAAACTGTCAAAAACCAAAAAAAAATCTCCAGATTAGTGCATCTATTTACTATTTTGGCACATCTCGGCCACATTCTAGCACATCCATCTATTGTTTTGGTGCATCCCTGTCATATTCTAGCACATACATTTACTATTATGGCGCATTCATTTACCTCTTTTAGCGCATCTGTGTAATCTTACAACACATCCATTCATTGTCCCGGTGCATCCATTCACTATTATGGCACATACCTGTAATATTTTAGCACATACATCTGCTTTATTGGTGCATCTATCTTTTAGTGCATCTGGGCACTGTTCTAGCGCATCCAGAAAAGTTTAAACCAAAAAGCTAAAATCCTTGACTGTTCAAATTTTAACCGCTCAATTCAGCATCATTCTTAGTCTGGAACCCTTCTTTAGTCATACCAGAGTCTCAAACTTGTTGAAACCAACATTTTCAAGTGAAAATTCCTCATATAAACTTTGATCAAATACCCAAAAGTGCCTCATCATCATCACACCTTTTTCTGATTAGTAGTTGTGTTTGGCCATCAGGATTCATCATCCTTTATCAGGATCCATCCTCCTTTATAGTGAAACGAATTTGCTTAATCAACTTTAAACTAGTCCTTTTGGCACTCCCCAAACTTTGATCAAAAGCTTAGAGCATTTTTTCATCACTTTGTATGCCCGTTTTAACAAGATTGCAAAAGCAAAAAACTTGAGCAAAAAGAAATCGAAGACCAAAATACTATGGTTGAAAGAGAGGAGAACCCCTTTTTCAGAGTTCCTAGAGATGAGATAGAGGAAATAACAGATGAAGCCATAGAACAAGCCCAACAAGATCCTAATTTTCATAAATTCATGGAGAGGATCTTTGAAAAGGAGGGTGAAAAATACCTTTTGATGCTAGCAAACAAAGGGATCCAGCTACCCGAAGACTTTGATATCACAAAATTAAAAAGAATTTCTAAGAAGAAAGAAACTGAAACACCAAATGAAACAAGAAATGAAGAAAAAACCAATGACCCCATGGATACTTTGAAACAACAAATCCAAACCCTCCAACAACAAATGCAAAACATACAAACTAGAACCACCAAGAGATACTCTATACAAGATATATGTCCCTACCCCTTCGATCAAAGTGTCAACATGATACCATTTCCCAAACATTGTGAATTCCCCAAATACGATAAATACAATGGCAAAATTGATCCAATAGATCACATAAGGGAATTTTGAACAATGAGTCTTGAATTTTCCCATGAGGAAACATATTTCATGAGACTATTTCCACGTAGTTTGAGAGGGAAATGCATCCAATGGTTCTCACAATTACCTACAAGGATTAAATCTTTTGAGGAATTAGTCAACAAATTTATCACTCAATATTCATATAACATCCAACATGAAATCATAATGAAGGACATTTACAATGTCAAATAAAAGAAGGGAGAATCATTCCTAGTATTTCTACAAAGGTGGAGAAGATTATTCACAAGGTATCCTTGACCCATACCAGAAAAAGAGAAGATGGAAGTATTCATTGATAACTTAAATGATGATATGAGCTATAGGCTTGAATTACAATGTCCTCCAACTTTTGAGAAATTGATCAAAAATAGGATCAAGATTGAGGAAGCTTTGGTCAAACGTGGAATTTTGAAAATCTATAACGAAAATAATTCAGCCAATTCCTCCAACAATGACAAACTAAAGTTTTGGAAAAAGTACAAGAATAATGTCAATGATACTTCAGCTGAAATGCACAATGCTAAACTGGTCTTCAATTTATCAGGAATCACACCCAAGACCAACCAAACCCCAAATTAAAATAATACCAACCAGAACACAAATCAGAACAACAACCAGAATAATAACCAAAATAATCCTCCACCTAGACTACCATACCAAACATCGAACAACCACATAAAGTTTACACCTTTGGGTCAATCCTATGAATACACACTAAAAGAGCTTCTTGTAGAAAATCTTATCACTCTACTCAACACCCAAGGGTTTGAACCAAAAATAAAATCATCATGGTGGAACGAGGCCCACTATTATGAATTTCATCGATGCAAAGGTCACCTAACCAATAGTTGCATGCAATTAAAACACAAGATACAAGACTTTATTGACAATAAGATCATACGAATAGAAGAACCCCAAAAAAACACTGATCATGGGGTATTCAAAAACCCCTTACCCAATTATGACAAAGGGGAATCTTCTACCATGAACAGCAAAGGAAAAAGTGTGAACTATGTTCATGACACCACCATCTATCATGTTTTAGCTATTGAAGATCATACGAATGATATTGAGGTAAATAACACACCCCACCTTGTTACAGCCAATCATCCAATCAATGACATCACCATCCTCTCTAATCAAGTCCATAATATCCAACAAGATATGGTTGCAATAGATAATCAAATTAATGTCATAAAGATCAATGGAAAATAAGACAATGTACCCGTAAACATGACCACAAGGGCACAAACCAAATACGTTTTAAAAGGCAACACTTCCAAAACACTCGTTGCTCCATTTCATCAATATAATATTGTCAATCAACTCCAAAATATTCCTATGCAAATATCAATATTGGAGCTCCTTAAAATCTCACCCGCCCGCAAAGAGATCTTGGAAAAATCCCTAATTGATACAACAGTAACGAATAATTTGGAAGTTTGCACTTTCCAAGCCATGGTGGGACATTTAGTGGCACCTCATTGCTTATCCTTCCTAGAAAATGATGATGTATCTCTCACCCACCCTCATAACATGACACTCCACATTGAGGTCCTAATTAATAAAATTTGTGTCAAGCGCGTCCTCATAGATAGGGGAGTTGGTCTTAATATATGTACTTTGAAGCTTGTTTGTGCACTAGGGTTCTCTAGAAATGCAATAGATGCAAGGAAAAATATCATCATCAAAGCATATGATGATGAGGAAAGGGCTTCAAAAGGCTTAATTGTACTACCAATTTAGGTCAGGCCAATTCAAAAGGAGGTAGTTTGCCATGTTTTGGATAAAGATTTGATATATAATATACTCTTGGGTCATCCTTGGATCCATGAAATGCAAGTTGTCCCTTCCACATACCATTAGTGTCTGAAATATCCTTGTAATGGGCAAGAGATTACCATCCCTATTGATTCTAATAGTCCTCAACATTGCAATACCCTTAAGGTTGTCTAAGATGTATTTGTGCCTCACAACCGAGAAGCTCTTGATTCCACCTCTGATATCCCCAATAATTTAAGTCAATCCAATCCATTGTCAAATCTACTAGCCACATACTCCAATGAAGGAATCCAACCAAGTTCCTCATCCAAAAAGTAAGAGAAAAAGGAAGAATCCACTCCTTCTGCCTCTGTCAACCTTGAATTCCAGCTTAACACCTTGGCCAAACAATTTCAGAAGAAATTCCAAGTCAAAGACAAAGATGTGGGTGAATATTCCATTGAATAATCCCTCTGCCTCTCATAGTTAACTTCACCAAGATCCTATGGTCAACCATCAATCTCATCACAACCATCCTCACAATTGGTCACACTTTTTGATGGTCAATTCATAAAATCAAGCACTCAAGCAGAGGAATTTGATGACAAGTATATTCTAAATTGGCTCTACAAGGATTAAACTGATTCTCAAGCAGCAATGGCTAATGTCCAAACCACACAGTACGGTAAAGGATTCTCAATCTTGGAAAAAATGGGAAATGAGGGACAAGAACCTATTGGCAAAAGGAAAGAAGGAATTTTAGAACCCATCCAACCCATCATAACAAATCCAAAATACAAGACAGGGTTGGGATACAAAGAGCATCAAAAGGACGAAGAAACAAAGGAGGACCTAAAATAGAAGTTTGTTGAATAGATCCTGCAACTACAAGCAAGTGATCACTATGAAATGGATTCCAATGAATATGAGTGGGATTCGCTATCAAAAGAGTCATGTCATGATAAGGACATTGATGTAGTACATAAGTATACACCCACACTCGAGGAGTGGCAAAGCTTCAGGTTAAGACAATTTTAATTTAGATCACATCCTATCGATGGCTCAAGCAAAGACGGTCAAACTCCTAGTGAGATAGATCATTCAAAGGAGAGTGACATCATAGACCTTGACCTTTCCATAGTATTTTTTGAGAATGATGTTTCCATTAGCACCCTCATCGCTTCCGATCTTAATCGATCTAATGATTCCCTACCATTGGTATATCCTGAACTCATAGATTGGGACCAAACTGAGCCTATCGATATCCCCACCTTTTCAAACGATGATGCTATCGTGAACTTCCTTTGTGCCAATAATGAAATGGAATCCACCATTGAATGTCGTAACGAAGATTCTAAACAGGGGAGTTCCAAATTTCCCAGCTGCAAAATGATTAAAATAAAAGAAAGGTCTGATGGTGAAAACCATTCCATGGCAGTATCAGATCAAGAAAGAAGAAAAATAAAGAGCACATCCAACGGTGAAAACCTCTTCGAGGCACCGAAGGATGGGAAATTTGACACTCTCCCAGAGCACTTCCAGGAGAGATCCTAAGTTTTGATCGAGCCAACACAGTCCATCAATATCAACAATGCAGAAAAAGTGAAAACTCTCCATCTAGCAGAATCCTTGATAGAACAAGAGAATCCTAACTTTATCAAGTTATTTGAAGAACGTAAAATCAATTTTGCTTGGTCATATGTCGACATGCCAGAGATAGACCCAAATCTTATCATGCACCATTTATCTCTCCCTACAAGAGTCAAACTAGTCAAGCAGAAGTTGAGAAAAATTCATCCCCATATTGCCTTGTTGGTGAAGGCGGAACTAAAGAAATTATTGGATGTGGGATTCATTAGACCCATTGATTATACTGAATGGATATCCAACATTGTACCTATTTCAAATCCCGATGGTAGCATACAGATTTTTACAGACTTCAGAGACCTTAACAAAGCTTGTCTGAAAGATGATTTCCCCTTGCCAAACATTGATATCATTGTAGACTTAATAACAGGTCATGGAATGTTGTCACTCATGGATGGATTTTTTGGTTATAATCAGATCAAGATAGCACATAAAGATCAAGATAAAATAGCTTTTACCTGTCCATGGGGTACCTTTTGTTGGAACATCATGCACTACGAATTGAAGAATGCAGGAGCCACATATCAGAGAGCCATGACAACCATCTTTCATGACATGATGCATACCTTTATGGAAGATTATGTAGATGACTTGTTGTCCAAATCTTGCACTAGAGAAAGACACTTGGAGATACTAGACAAAATCTTCACTTGACTAGAGAAATTCAACATTCTCCTGAATCTAAAGAAATGTGTGTTTGGGGTAACATCAACAAAGCTATTGGGATACATAATGTCAGAAAAAGGCATTGAGGTGGATCCTACAAAATTAAAATCTATCATGGAAATGTTTCCTTCAAAGAATATCAGTCAGTTAAGGTCCCTTCAAGGTAGATTTCAGTCGATCAAAAGATTCATATCATAACTTACCGATAAGACCCATCCCTTTACATATTTGTTGCACAAGAATGTTTCCTTTCAATGGGACGAGAAATGTGAGGCACCTTTCAATCAATTGAAGTAATACCCAATGAGTCTGCCTATCCTAGCAGCACCAGCAAAAGGAAAACCTCTCTTGTTGTACATAGCCACAATTGATCGATCATTAGGAGCTTTGTTAGCACAAGAAGATTCAACAAGAAAGGAGAGAGCAATATATTATATCAGTAAAACCCTAAATGGCTATGAAATCAATTATACCTCCATTGAGAAAGCTTATCTAGCAGTAGTGTTTTCCACACAATAATTGTGACACTATATGCTAACTCATACAATCAAACTCATAGCTAAGATCGATCTTCTAAAATATCTCCTTAGCAAAGCAAATCTGACAGGAAGATTGGCCAAGTGAGTGATAATACTCAATGAATTTGACATCCAATATGCTGACAAAAAATAAATCAAAGGCTAAGCCATCATCGACTAGCTAGCTGAAGTGTTGATACATGATGACCATCCTCTTCACATTGAATTTCCAGATTCTGATGTCTTAACTGTAACAATAAAACAGTGGGTATTGTATTTTTATGGCTCATATACTCAACACAGATCAGGAGCAAGAATTATATTCATCACTCCCCTAGGGCACACTATTCCAAAATCCTATAGACTAATGTTCCATTGCACCAAAAACATGGCAGAATATGAGGTCCTCATCATCGACATCAAGATAGCAGTAGAATGGAAAATAACAAAGCTGCAAGTCTATGGGGATTCACAACTACTCATTAATCAGGTCAACGATGATTACCAAACAAAGGATGATAAACTGATGCCCTATAAAAGAATGATTGATGAATTCAAGAAATATTTTGTTGATATTAAATTTGGTCAAATCCCTCAGATTGAAAAAAAAAACTCCAATGCTATGGCTACCATTGCTTCTTTGCTACAAATTCTAGAAAAATGGAACCGTTACAAGTTCATGGTGGAGCAAATATTTACCCCTGCTTATGAAAACCCTCAGTCCTAGGTTATATACCACCTAACTAATGTCGATACCTTGATCTATGGGAAGATCTAAACTTACCTAAAAGATAATACCCTTCCTCTCAATCTCTCCCAAAACAAAAAATGAAACTTTATCCACCAAGCCGCCCGACATACCCTTATAGCGGATGTACTTTATCAATGAGGTCTTGATGGAACTCTCCTTCGGTGTCTCGAATTTGATGAGTCTGAAATGTCCTTACAAGAAGTCCATGAAGGTATTTATGGAGCACATTCAAGTAGTCTTACCCTAGTGAAGAAACTCCTCTGTTTGGGGTATTATTGGCCGACTATGGAGGAGTCCTTCCAGTTTGTTAAGAAATGTCAGAAATGTCAAATCCACGGTAATCTTATCCATGCACTAGCACAAGAGTTTCAGCCCTTCACATCAACATGGTCATTTTGTCAGTGGGGATTAGATCTTGTCGATAAAATTCACCCACCATCATCCAATGGACACAAGTTTATCATCACAACCACAGAGTACTTTACAAAGTGGGTCAAAGTCATGCCTTTAACTACCATCATAGGAAAGCAGATCTCATCATTCATCCTAAACTACATCATCTGTAGGTATGGTATCCCTCAGTCCATTGTCACTAATAATGGCAGACCTTTCAAGAATCAGGACATACAAGAACTCTATGAAAGGTTCCATATCTAGCATCAATTTTCAATGCCATATTACCCTCAAGGAAATGGCCAAGCAAAGGCCTCAAACAAAACTATCCTGAAGATACTAAAGAAAATCATCAACGATGTTGGACGTGACTAGCACATTCAATTGAACCCTACTTTGATGGCATATCGTACCAATGTTTGCACCCCCACAGGAGCCACACCCTATGCTTTGGTATATGGATCCAAGGTTGTTTTCCCATTGAGGTTGAGATACCATCACCTTTTGTGTCCTTGAAAGGCATCATTCCTAATGAAGATTACCGAGTGTCTAGACTGCAAGAACTGGAATTGTTGGATGAACATCATCAATTTGCTGTAGATCACCTGAAGGCCTATCAGCAAAGAATATCTAGGAACTACAATCACAAATTAAAACCAAGGAAATTTCAGGTAGGTGACCTAGTACTGAAGGAAAATCCCCATAATCAGCAGGATCAAGAGAAGAAAGGAAAATTTGAACCCAATTGGTTAGGCCCTTTTGTTATTGTGTTAGTCTTTGGATCGGGGGAATCATCATTTGTCCACACAAGAAGGGGATCTATTTGAAGAACCGATGAACAACCTTCACTTGAAGAAATTCTACACATAATGTAGCCAGTGCATGCCTAAAAGTCCTAAAAAAAAGAGAAAAAAGAGAAAAAAAAAAATCAAAAAATCAAAAAAATCGTTACCTTGGTGAAAACCTGGCAAACAGGCATCTTGGTAATAGCAAAAAAATCTAAAAATCTGAAAAGGGTGCAATAAAAGCAAGTGGTGAAAACTTGGTAAACATACACTATTTGTGATAAGTCGCCTTCTCCATCTATTGGAATGTGTGTTGACCATTTGCTTTTTCCATCCTGACGCCTATATACCTATCATAAAATGAGCTTCATGTCCATATCCTAGCATCGTAGTCGTGTCCCACCTTGACTTGGTTATCATTGTACATATCCATAATAAATCTGGTTTGTTTCTCACTAGGGGAAAAATCCTGAACTCACTGAGGGAAAATAACCGGTGAGCTTAAAACAACAGACAAACAACAACAAAACAAATATGGTAAACACAACAATCTCACAAAAACATTACCAAGCAAGCATCAATCATAATCAATCAAACAAATCAACCACCAAATCAAATCGACCATCCAAATCAACATCAAATATCATTGGATGATCATCTTTTGAATCATGGTCGGATCATTTTAGCATGAATGTTCAATTGTTATATCTTGGTTGTTGTTATCATTTCTCTAGAGTACCTCGATGATGTCGCGAACTAGAGGGGCTATGATTAAGAATGATATTTTTCTTTGTTTGTTGTCTATGAGTCGATCATTACTACTGTGCAAATTGTCGTGGGACATGCTCTACAAAGTATCATTGATGACATTCTAAATTTGCATGGGAACGTGATTAACTCTTGTCTGTTTACACAAGTGATGCTCAGGTCATCTTGGTCCAATTATACCTAGATGCTTGTGTTATCTTGTACTATCAAATCTCAATGGAAGTTGTATGGAAGTTGTACTCAGGTCATCATGGTCTAATTATACCATCGATTTTTGTACTAACATTCAACATAATAAAACGCTCAATGATGATACCTAGCACAATAAATCAGATGGTAACATTGCATAGTTAGGTTTGCATTCATATTAGTAATGCATTTTTGCATTATAGATGTTTCTCCAAGATTGGCGACTCTCAACATGATGTTATCTCTCACTACAAGATTGATTACACTTGACATAACAAAAAAATCATTCATTTGTATTATCATTTCCATATCATATCATTAGAAAGTGCCTTGCATTATCATATCATATCATTAGAAACCATCACCATACGTCCATCTATACATTTATCATTATCATATTCTACATTTATCATATACTTTCATTCACATAATCCAAAATCATAAACCATTTATGCATTCATTCATCATAATATTTGCATCACGAAAAAATCCAAAAACACGACATTATCATAAGCCATTACAACCATCATGCATTCGAATTTTGCAAAATACAAAAATAGAGCATCATCCATAATAGCATCATAATTCATATCATACATCGATATCATAATAAATTCATTCTTTTGTTCATATCATAAATCATCCATATATGCATTCATCATCACAATCATCAATGATAGCATCGTAATCCACACATCATCATAATCTATCCACATTCATTCATTTAGGTCATATATGTGCATTAGAAAAACACCAAAAATAAAAGAAAAGTGCATTGCATTCCATTGACATAATGACATTTCATCGCATATAAAAGCATAATCTATGTCACATCGAGGCATAACATAACTTAATCCATACATTTTCATTATCAAATATCTAGCATATCCAAAGTCAATTCATTCATTTATCATGCATTAGAAATCATAAATCATTTGTCCATGCATTAAATCATACATTTGGATTCCATAATAAATCATTTCACATTTATTCATCCATATCATCAATATATACATGTGAAAAAATACAAAAATACAACACATATCATATCATTTGCATAACTTTGTCCATCTCATACATCAAAAATAAATGCATCATCCATAAATGCATAAAATCATACATCATCATCACATTAATGCATCCATACATAAAACATGGCATAATCATATGGAACGTAGCATAACGCATAACATATAAAATAAATTGCATCCATCTCATCCATCATAATAAAACATCATGTAAAAATATCATGGATCATAAATCATCGATGCATATCATATATAACCTCAAACTAATAGTGTCAAGTGTACAAATGATATGAAATGAGAGATGATACAATATATAAAATGTGGCAATGTTAGGACTCTAAATCAGTATACAATGTCAACCGTGACCTTGGGACTCTATGGTGTTGCCCCTAGGTGTCGCAGAGCTCTCTGACCCTCCAACACCTCCTACCCCTGATGGCCCTACCCCTAGACCTCCGCCCGGTGGAACTCTGCCTGGTGGGCCCACCAAAAGTGGCTGTGTGACACCCTTTCTAGTGGTCCTCGACTGAGTCCAACCAGATCTTGACTAAGTATAGCTCACTCTCCTCTCAGTAGGCACTGCCTCATAATATCTTCCCCTATAATACTATGCCTCCTTGGTAGACTCACGAACCTCTCTCACAAGATCCCTTGTCCTGACTCCCTCAGCCGCTATCTAAAGCCTATCGGCTACAGCCACTCCTTGCTCCCCCTACCATCTGGAAACATCCCTCTTTGTTGTCAAGATGGAAACCTATGCCTGTGCCTGAGCCTGTGCCAATGCTAGTGTATGTGCCTACAATTGTCCTTGGGTATGGGCTAGTTGTGCCTAGAGTGCCTCAATCTGACCCTGCAATGTCTGGACCTATACCTCCAATCCAACAATTTGCATCCGTTGTCATTGTGAAGGCATACGGAGTACAACCGACCATTATCCACTAGGTGATGACCTCCTCCTCGTCAATACTGCCCCAAAATTTGGCACCACTCTCCCTCCACCATCTCCCTCGTCATCACCACCATCATCACCCTCCTCCTCCTCTGCTCCTCCTCCTCATCCCCTCCATATCTCCTCCTGGGAACTACCTGCCCTACCCTCCTATCAACCTCCAAGATAGGTGTTGGCTCATCTCGGTTGGATATTTGTGGAAAAGGATGTGTGTGGAAGTACTTTGCATAATCGGTCATCATCAACGCATCTACAATCTTAAGATGATAAACCCATATGATAGGCTATAAACCATAATACTCGAAACAAGCTACATCAAAATCCAATGTCGTCCCCCACTATGGAATATCCACTCTCTTTCGTGCATAGTGTGCTACTCCCTGTAGCATGCCCTGCACCCTGCCAAACTGTCAGAGCACTCTCAAGGCTAAGAATCTCTCGATAACAAAATGAGTCCTACCAATCAAATATCCAGTGATGCATAAATACGACATCTCAATCTGATGCTCTGGCCACGCCTCACAATCCAAATAAGGTCACCACATAACTGAGTCCCAATCATCTAGAACTCTCCGCCAGTACTCTAACTTGCCCAACTTATGTTGGACAAGTGGACCTATTTATCCAAAAATATAGGGTCTCCCTGTTGGTTGAGCCCTCCCTGCCACTGGTCATGTCACTGCAATATGCTCCCAGGCCCAGAGCTGTAACAATGTGCACCCCACTGCGAGACTGTTGGCACCCAGATACACAACCTAATGTAGATCATGATACAAGTGTGTGAGCATGTATGAACCCCAGGCATATCTGGTCCCATGTGCAATCATGCCCTCCAATACTCAACCCCAGCCAACTAAAAATCCCTTTGACCTATGGTCAAGGCAGAGAAAACCACCAATAAACCTTGCTAGGACACATGGCAATGGTTGATGGGTAGCAATCAACTCCCGCCAGGAAATCTCATATCCACCTAGCTAATCATTGTGAAAGATCTGTCAGATAGAATTAGTCCCCCCTGCTCCTCATGGTCATAAATCACCAGGTCACCCATGATTGGTATCCGCAAAATCTAGTAAACAACCTCTGGCATCACTATGATCTCATTGATCGCCAAGTGGAAGGTGTTGTGGTTGCTATGCCACCGCTCTGCAAGTGTCGTCAATAGCCCCCGGTTAATCCGATACTGGGGCATATTAATAAGTGAAGTCAATCTGCACTGGTCAATGATGGCTAAATTCATCAGGGTCAACTGTGGGATCATGTCCCATGTTCGAGGAAAGTGCTCTCGAACCTGTAACACTCCTAAGCCAGCCTCCTATGGTCATAACACATTTCAAGTTAGCAAATCAATCAAATCAACCTATCAATCAGCATATTAATCAATCACATCATCTCATATGAGATTTTGATCAAATCTCGAGGAGTGTTTATCCTATCATCAACTTTCATTTGTCATGAGATCAATCATCATCAATCAACCTATCTCTGACTCTCATTTGTCATGAGGTCAATCAATCATCATTATCTATCCTATTATCGATCCTCGCCTATCATGAGGACGATCATCAATCTATCAATCAACATCATCATAACATTAACTAAAGTGATCATCAACCATCAAAAACTAGGAGGAATCATTCAAAAATCATCATTTTGGCTCAATGCGCTAAAATAGAGTTTCTATACGCAAATTTACTAGATGCGCTGGAAAATTTGACATATGTGCTATAACAGTCTTTATATGTGCCAATTCCTGGATGCGTTGGAAAATACACTAAGCATCGGAACAAGGTCATGATGCACTATTTCTCACACACGCTAAAAGACCTATCATATGTGTTATCTTATCTTCTCTATGCGCTAGAACTCCTATGCGCTAAAACAATTGTCTTATGCGCTATATCGGGACTCGCATGCGCTAAACCTATTTCAGCCATTTCTTACAACCCTATGCGCTAAATCGCCTATTATATGCATTGTATCAGGTGTTGTATGTGCTAAAACACAAGTCCTGTGCGCTAAAACGTGTCTAAATCTAAATTTTTAAAATGAAAAAAAGCGGGAAAATTCAAATTCAAAATTGAAAAGTAGGGTTTATCGAGGTACATACTAGAGGTCTATATGCAGCTGGACATTGGTGGCGATGAACTCGCTCGAATCTATGGGTGTAGTGCATAATTCTATCCATCTTGGCTCTCCTTGGTCTCTCAAATTTTCACAATGCAAGGTTACAAATGAGCTTCTTTTCACTCATTTTAACCTTTTAAAGGGTAATTAGAGGGGTAATTTGGTGACATTTATTTAATTTTTCAAAAAGGGGCCTTTAATCAACTAATCAACAATGTGGCAAGACTATTCTCATTTTTTGGGAGATAAATCAAGTTACCATCATCAAATTTGAAAATCATCAGAATATCATTGAAAAATCATTTAATCATCAAAATTTCCAAAAAATTCAAAATCATTAAAAATTCAAAAATCCCTTATTTATCTCCTGAGGGGGCATCCATTCATCATCACTGAAAAATCATTTAATCATCAAAATTTCCAAAAAATTCAAAATCATTAAAAAATCAAAAATCCCTTATTTATCTCCTAAGGGGGCATCCATTCATCATCATTGAAAAATCAACGTCTGGGGAATGTCAAATTTTTTATCATCACGGTCTCACAAATTTTTCTTTGAAGCAATGCATCTACGCACATCACTTCAAAGAGGGGCAAAATGTGTACACATAAAAATGGTCTAGAGCACAATTAATTAAATACTTGATATTTAATTAATCCTAATTCTTCTACTTATATAAATAAATTGATAATTTTATTTATATGGTTCGTCCCTTAATTCTTCTATTCAAAAATTGTTTTCCTCTTAAATTAATTAAATGCACAAATTGAATAATTTTATCATTTAGTTAATTTCCCTCCTTCATTTAAATTTGAAATTTTATTTCAAATTTGACACATGTCTCCATACTTCTCTAGATTCTTCCAACTCATCTTCCATCTCATCACATGTCACACAATTTTATTTATTCCTAATTTTTAAATTTGGAATATCCATTCCAACCTCTCAACCTCCTAACCTCTTTGGAGACACATGGCTCTTTTCAATTGATGCTCTTTGACACTTGGAGGATTTGTTCTTCCAAGTGGAGCAGCCTCCATGAATTCCTCCAACCTCTTTGTGCTCCACCGTTGATATCTCAGGATCACAATTTGAACCGTTCATCTTTGCCACCTCATCCAAAGCTTGGAAAAATCTATAAATAGAAGGCAATTGTACAACTTTTCAACAAGTATTGATCATAAACTTATGCTGCAAAAATCATCTTAGTAATTGAGAGAATTTTAGTGTAGCATTTAGCATTTTAGTTCATGTTAGTGTTATCATGGAAATTTAGTTTTAGCATCTTAGTTGTTGTGTTCTATACATCATTTCACTTAGATTTGCATCTTCATCACAGCAATCATCTTAGCATCATTGTGAATATAGCAGCATCACATCATGTCATCTAGCATTGCAATCAAAAATACCAAAAACATGTAGATGTAGGCATTTATCTTTGCATTTCATATAGCACCTCATTTCTTAGGTTGCCATCTTCTAGATTCATGTGCACCAAATAAATCTGAGAGCATGAATTGAGAGATCACTTAATAGAGGACAATGAGAGGATTTGAGAGGATAGTGATAGCATTTTAGTTTTTTTATTTCAATTCCTTTTATGTAATACATTTCATTATGTGTGTTTAGTTTTATCTTATTGATATGCATATTTTTCCACCACACAAATATAAAAGCGTGAAAGTTCATCCTTTATCATTTCCCGTCTGACTTCACTCTTTCTTTTCCATTCTCCATGCTCACCTTTCATCTTCTTTCTGCACTATCACTTTCTCTCACTAACATTTCTCGACATCAATCCTTGCATCCATTTCTTCTATAATATTTACTTATTGAAACTTTTTTTCCCTTCATTTATCTGACATCCACATTCTTCACACTACCATTCCTTCTATTCCACATCTTCATTGTCCTTATCTACTTTCTTCAGTCCTTATATTTGTCATCGTTTAGTCCTATCATCCATTTTCAAGAGCACACTTTTGTTCTTTGAACTCGCATGTCCTCTCGAGGGGGAATACCACAACCCTCCTCGTCATCCTTCTTATCCATTTTACATTGGGGCATCTTTTGACTAAATTTTTTTGACACAACGTGATGAACTGCATTATGTCAAAGAGGGGCAAAATGTAGACACTCAAAAATGTCTTGGTCTTCGAGTATCATTTTCTTGCTTTATCTTAGTCTTCTTTCCTGCATAATTAAATAACTCCAATTATTTAATTATTGGTCACATTCCTCTATTAGTTAAATAATTTTAATTATTTAATTAATTTGTGTCTTTATTTTCCTTTGATCAATTAAATAAATTTAATTATGTCGCTAACACCCTTTTCTTCAATAATTAAATAGATTATTATTTATTTAATTATTTGCCTTTCATTGTTCGTCTATAGTCAAATAATTATTATTATTTGTTTGTCTATTCGTGAATCTTTTAATTCTTCTATAGTTAAATAATTATCCAAAATTACTTAATTATCTCTCAACATTTCTCCGCTATTAAATAATTAATCTAAATTAATTATTTAATTTCATTTCTCTATTTTTTTCTATTTAATTAAAATGGTTCTATAAATCATTTTAATTAAATGCACACTTGCCTTTTCCTCAAATAAATAATTTATGTCTCCACTTGTCCAGAGATTCCTTCTCATAAATTAATTATTTTCAATTTTTAATTCCTCCATATTCTTCCTCCACTATCTCATTTTAAATCTCAATCGTCGATCGTCTCTGGGCTCTTTCTAATCTCGGCTATTTGTTCTGTAACCTCCCCTTTTTTGGGTTGCATTTCTTCTCATCCGTCGATGTTGGAATCTTTCTAGAAGCTCGATCTCAACCATCCATTTGAATAGTTGTCTATAAAAGAAGCCCTTCTCCTCCATTTTTGCCTGAACAACCACTTATCTCCAACTTTCTTACTTACAATTTGCAAGTGTTTGCACAACTCCAACTACAAATATGAAGGAATATTTTAAAAAGAAGAAGAAGGAGAGACAAGGGAAGTGATTCAAGTTCAAGCATGGGGAGTTTTTTGATTTGATGTTTTATTTTTCTTATGTTGTGATTGTATTCTCTTGTTTTGGATTGGATTTTGGCTTAGTAGTGTTGTGGTTGTCACTAGGATCTAGGCTAACAGATTTTTACCAGTCCTACACTACCTAGGATATGTGGACGAGGATTAAAGCTTGAGTTAACTACAAAATTAGTGGAGTCAACTTAACTGAAATTAAAAATATTCTAATTCAAGTCATGAGAGGATAATATTGAATTTTACAATTAAAATGATGCATAAATATGCACATGAAGTTTCCAATTGCATTCTTATTTAACTAAATAATGAAGAGGAAGTTTCTAAAATATAGAAGAGTTAACTTGTGAGAGAAGACTGAGTTTTAATATGAAGAAGATTTAACTTGAGGATAAGGACGAGGATTAGAAATTGAGTTAGCTAGAAAATTAGTGGAGACAACTTAATTGAAATTAGAAAATTTCTAATTCAATTCATGAGAGGATAATATTAAATTTTATAATTAAAAGATGGATAAATGTGCACATGAAGTTTCCAATTGCATGCTTGGTTAACTGAGTAATGAAGAGGAAGTTTCTAAAATGTAGAAGAGTTAACCTATAAGAGAAGATTGAGTTTCCAATATGGAGTTAACTTGTGAGAGAAGATTGAGTTTATAATATGAAGAAGAGTTAACGGATGATGGAAGGAAAAGTTAACTAAAGAGGAAAGAGGAGTTAAGTGATGAGTGAAAGTAGAAATTAGATTGCATTTAATTAAATAATAAAATATTATTTAATTAAATGGATAATGGGATTAAATGGGAAATAATTATTATTTAATAAATAATAATATGTGATGTGATAAATGATTATTAATAAATGATTATTAATGTTCCAAATAACTAATGTGATTAATGATAAGTGCATTATATGATGATGATTAGGGTTATGTGGAATAATTTAGGTATCTACATTTACCTTTTTATTTTTCCTTTATAAGGATTCTTTGTATCATTATTCATATATTATGAGGTTTACACATTAATGACAATTCCTATTTTTGGATCAATCAACCTTATGGCCTCTATAGTCTAGCTATCTCTTTGTGTGTGAGAGGTATTTGATTGCAGGTGATCCTTGATCAACTCCAACATGGTATCATAGCTCCAAATCTATAATTCCATGTCCAGTTTTTTAGGGATCTAGCCTTATGAGTTAGGAGAACTTTTGGTGCATTGTGGAACCAAGCAAACCTCACTATTGTATTTGAAAGAGGCAAATACATAAGGATTGACTATCCAAAAGTCAAAATTGGAGCAATCAAAAAATTGCAAATTTTTGTGGAGCACATAATTGAGGCATATAAATTTGTACTATCGTACCAATTCATAATGGTATGGAAATCTATGCACACCCTTACATCACTACACGTACTATTTTTAGTGTTTTTTTTAATGGGTCTAAGTTTTTGGTGGTTTATTTATAGAAGTTGGTATATCTAGGCATTTTTCATTTTTTTGACATCTAGGTTTGCAATTGGATCTAGCTTTTATGGTACTTTTTTTGGCAAATTTTGATGAGATTTTAGAGTTTTTGGCATGTTTTCTTTCATTGGAAAAGTTGACTTGGGTGATTTTTTAATTTTTGTAGCCAATTTTTTGGCTTTTTAGCCTCTATGTTTAAGTTTTGATGGCACTTAAATTTACCAATGGTGACATTACTAGTTTTTTCACTGATTCTTGGTTGGCTTCTATAGTGAGTTTTTCATTACAATGTTGACCATTTAAACACTCCAACATTTTTTTACTTTGGGAACTTGCTCTTTTTTACCAATCTACAATTTTTGCTTTCTTTTTAACCCTTGCGAAACATTATTTTATTTCAAGTGGTGTCTTTTACTACCATTGGCAAGTTTTTGTACATTCAGACTCGTTTTTCGAATACCTTCCAAAAGTTCAACCTATAATTTCTAGACCACTTCTAGGTTTTTTGGAATTCAATGATGATTGTTATTCCATCAAGCAACATTTGAAATTTCAAGTTTTTTCACTAAAAATGGCAGAGATTTTCTTGGTGGAAATTTTTTTAGCAATTTGAATTTTTTTTACAAGCCACATCAATATTTTATCCCACACTAGCTTTTTACCCATTGCATCGATCTTTTACCTTGTCTAACATTTCTCTTAGTGCCAACAACACTCTTCAACTCCTTGTTGGTAGTATTTTATTCGTTAGCTACCTCTCATTCCTAACACCTTTGTTTTCTTTTAGGCAAATGATTTTTCCTTAGCCAACAATAAACTTTCTATTTGGGGCTACCTTTTATTTGGTGTTTGACATTATAGTTTTTGGTGGATTTCATTCAAGCATGGGTTTTTTTAAATTAACATGAGTTTATTTTCAAAGTTCATGGCAACATTTCACTTGTGACTTTTTTTGTCCCAAGGCACTTTTGGGGAGGCTTTGACTTAAACTAACATTTTTTCTTTTGACAACCACATATTTTTCTAGCAATTTATCAATTTCTCAATGACTTTCGTCACTTTTCCAACAAACTGGGGTTTTTTGTTAGAGTAATAGGTTAATCACCTGATTAATTAATTCATATTGATTTATTAATTAGGTCCCCTTTGCTTTACTCACTTAAACTAAACTTAGTATTTTCTTTTTTACATTGTTAAATTAGCTTATGGTATCTCATTGCATCTAATTGTGACACTTGTCACATGTTGATTTAATCTTCTACTAGGGTTTCACTTCTAGGGCTTTTATTTCCTTTTCATAATGATTGATGTATCATTGTAATTACTCATTTAGGATTGTGCATCAATTTATTCTCAAGTTTTTGAGCACTTCTTTTTCCTTTGATTTCCTCTTATGTGATAGGATATTTGCTTGTAGGTGCTTTATGGGTTTTACGGAGTTGGTTTTACACCTTCAATATGGTATCAAAGCTCCATATTTGCAAATTCTTGTTTAAAACTTAAGAGATCTGACCTTGAGAAAATTCCCAATGTATCCTAGAGTGAAATGGACCTTACCACTATGTCTGCAATGGTCAAAAACCTTTAGATCAACTATCGTTTCACAAAAAATGGAGAAGTTGAAATTTGGGGGTAACTTTTTTTAGGGCATGAATTGAATTTTGTACAACTATATGGATCCATATAGTTGTATGTGTTCATACAACAATACTAGTATGACGCCATTCATGTATGCACAAACAAAAAAGATTTTTTTGCACGGTTTAAAAAAAAATCTGGTCAATTTTTTTATGTAGTGGCAATATTTTTGAAAGTCGGTCGTATTAAATTTTTTAACATTCTAAAAAAACAACGTCGACGGGGTATAGGGGTTGCATTCTAGAACGGGGGATTTGGGGGCAATGCCCTCGAAAGCCACATTTTATGTATATTTCATTATTGTAAATTTGGATTGTTCATCATTAAGTCTCAGATCCGATAGTAGATATTTTGTCAGCTTGACTTGCCCTAGAAGGAAGCCCTATTTTATTAGGGCGTTGTATTAAAACTATGTATCGTGATGTAATCTGAGAGTCTGATAGTGGCCATTTGTCATTGAATCTCTAATTGGTGACACTCTTGTGAGAATCGTGCTCTACAAGTATATTGTAATCTTCGTGATTTTTGAATAATATATCGGGTGGCTTTTGGGGTGTGGGGTTTTCTCTCGAAATGGTTTTCCCCATGTAAATCATTGTATTGTGGTATGCATGATGTTTATGCTTATTTCTATTTAAGTTTCTATAATTGTTTTAAAGATCTATAAATTTTTGCATTATCCTCCTCTCAAGATTAGTGTAGGAATTTGTTCCTCTACCTTAGCTTCCTTACACCTAGATTCCATATAAGTATTAGTATTTGGATCTATATTACTTGACTTGGATGATCTACCTTGATTTCTTAAGACATACATTTGTGAGTTTGATTTATTGTATATAAGCGCATATATCATCTAACATGCTCTACAGCCTGATATATCTCCTTTATGCGACACATATCTCCTATTAGGCAATGTGTATCCTCCATCTCCTTCTTTACTAATGAAATATCTTCGTTAAGCTTGTTGATTTCATCAATAGGAGTAATATCCCCAATTACTACATCAACCTTATTTAGAGATTTTAAAGGTGTAACAATATTCTTTTTCCCTCTTATTGTATGCCCCATCATGATGGAGAAAAAATAATTTTACAATAAATCACATATAATCAAATTTAAATCATAAAAAAAAAATATAACATACTAGGGCCTATATCTCACCTCCCAATAAAAATCTCCAAGAAATTAACAGTTTTGTAGTCTTGAGAGAAAATTTGGTGGAAATCCTAATTTTATAATAAATTGCCTAATTATGCTCCAATTTCTTTAAAATTTGGACTTTAGTTGCTTCCATATGTCATTAAAAACCCTTTAAAAATTAGGAAAAAACCATCAAAATATGAGAGATATTTGCTTCCCAAGATGACCTCCAAAATAAATAAAAAATTGCCTTACGTTCACATGCCAAGATCATGCTCTAATACCACTTGTAATGAAACAACTTCCATACAAAGGAATATAATATTATGAAAATAATTGAGAATAACAAGCCATTTTGAGGGGGGAAACCTCCAAATATCTTAATGAGAACACACTTTATAATCTAACGATTAAATAAGACTCACTATCTCCTATATACCCTACTTATGCCTAGGATGTCATCTAGGATGACTTAGATACTAATATATAATACTTAGGCTGACCTAATTAACTAAATAAGAATATAATAATGACAATATGAATCAATTAAGAGTTAAGGTATCCACAAACTGACTACGCATAACTCTATACACTCTAGGATTAAGGGCATAACATAGTCTAGCCAAATTTTGTAATATCTAGATAGCTCATAAGTAAAATTCAATTGTTAATTAACGTTTATTTTTAAATAAATTTAATTATGAAAATTCGTGTAGAGAACTTAGCAATAAATTAGATGCGTGTGAAATAATTTAACTATGACATTATTATAGTTAAGCAGTTATTAGTTTTGAAATAATACTACTATACTTTTAGATCAAGTACTATATGTGATGTTTATTTTTAAATAAATTTAATTATGAAAATTCTTGTAGAGAACTTAACAATAAATTAGATGTGTGTGAAATAATTTAACTATGACATTATTATAGTTAAGCAGTTATTAGTTTTGAAATAATACTACTATACTTTTAGATCAAGTACTATATGTGATGTAACTACTTGAAAATTTTGGAAATAAAAATCCTAAGTATTGAATAGGTTGCATACTCTTACATGTATGGTTATCATGAATATGAATGATTTCATGGTTATGAGAGTGTGCAATGTGGATGTACTAGTGTAATAATGAAAACCTAGTTTATGTTGTAACATACTTTAAGTCAAGATGTAATGTGTTCCATTTCAAGAAAATAAAGTGTTCTCAAAGTAGTGTGGAAAATATAGATGTGTACCCCCAACTTAATGTTGTTTTGAGTTAATTGTTATTAGTTTTTTCTTGTCATATATAATTACTCAATGATGTACACATCACTTTGGAACTCCCCATTTTAGTTGAAACATGTAAATATTGAATTAATTTAATAAATGATGACCTCCTATTGGTAATTTGACTAATTGTGATCTTCCATTTTGATGAGTACCTTCCAATGACTATCAATGGAGATGGCTCATCTTCCTACCTATAGTTATTAGAAGTTATATTCCCTATTTAGGTCATGTCAAACTCATGATACATAAAATTTCTCTATAGGATACATAAGGGGAAATGATCATGATTTCTACGATGCCTTACCATTATTGTTTATGGTATCACCAATTAAGTAATGTCTTTGACCAAAGGTAAATAAGCCAAATTTTAGGATACACGCTTATTTATCATTGGAGTATCACATGTTGCTCAATAGGTTGTCTTTTTTTAATATATGAGAAAGAAATAGTGGTGTATCCAGATGCAGTAACCTATTAAACTTATAATAATACCACATACTATTAACAATACCTTATTTTGGCATATGATAGTGGCTCTTGATATTAGGTTTCAATGAAAAATTTTGAGTGTGGTGGACCAACATGAAGTATTAGTCTATTAAGGATAAACCTAATATGTTTGTTTACACATATCAAGTATGTTAGTAGTAGCATTTACAATATGAAACCTTAATTATAATTCTTGTAACACTCTTTCTACCTCAATGAGATATCATTGATCTACTATTGTATTTGGATAGATGTGAGAATTTCAGTATGTTAGTATTTCATGGGAAAAGTGACCCCAGATCTAACTAGGATTTACCATCTTTCACATACAAAAAATTTGGAATTCAAATCGACAAGGGTATGAGATTAGCTTGAAACATAAAAAGCGAGTCAATCAACCTTAGATCTGAATTCTTTGGGGGTTGTAAAAAAAATTTAATGAAATGGAATAATGCAACTAGCTAACTAAGAAAATACACTGTTTTGAGATGAAAACAGAGAAATTGGGAACTAACAACCAAAATTGAAGACCAAAAATAAGCAGAGCATATGTTAGTGCACCTTTGATTTAAATTTGAGTCTAATTTAGGTGCACAAGGGCACCAAGGGAACCCTATATTGGGGATCAAAAACCAAAAACTGACTTCATAGTCCTTAGGACCTTGGTCTGTGGCTTCTCCCTTTTGAATCTCATTGTTGGATCTTCTTCTATTACTGAGAATGTATTTTTTGTATCTTGTCAAGTTGTAGGGCTTGAATGCATAAATGATAAAATTGCCTTCAATATTCTTCTAATCCTCAAAGATCTATAACCTACACACATAAAAGGAGGGGAAGGGTGTTTCCATATAGGGCCTTGCCTCATTCAAACCATGTATTGGTATTTCTGCCTCCATAATGGAAAAAATGATGATAAAGAGAGCTTATCCTTTTGAGGGATAGAGGCTAAATAATAATGGAGAAATGAATTGACAACTTGTTGCAACTCACCATGTAGATCTGATCTCCTTGATGGAATAAATTCATGCTCATCACCTTCAAGGATTCCTTGTTGCTTGACTATATTTGATTTGAAGACTTACAAGTGTTAGTGCTCACAAAACAAATGATCACAAAACATGAACAATATTACATAAAAACATGATGAAGGATTGACATGATGCTTGACTGAAAATAATGCTACAATAATACTGATAAATCTACTCTTGACTGCCCTTGATTGATTATAGAAGTATTCTCCTTAATAGTTTTTCTCAATAATTTTCTATTAATTAAAATTATGAAAATACTATATTTATATTCAATTCTTCTAATTTCTTGAAAAATAAATCTCGATGGCCAACAATTAGGATTTGAATTTCAACTAATAAATTACCAACATCGAGCCGGGGGCCCTAGTCCAAATCCCATTTTTTGGGTATCCAAAGTGTCAAAGGGAAATTATTAAATGAATACTTTGATCTTGCATATTTGATTTTCCAATAAATATTTAAAATGGGTCTTGGAATGCATAATTTAGGAAATTAGGTGCATAATTAGGTACAAGCACATAGGAGGGAGAAAAATCTACTGTGAAATTTTCAAGGGTGATAATTTACAACGCAATTAGATATCCTAGATGATGGAATTTTAGTTATATTGTTCTTATCTTGAAGAGCTACAAATATTCTTACATATATGATATTATGGTATTTGACACTTGGCATTTGTGATAACCTACATGTCTTAGGTTGTACATGGGACACACAATAATATAACATGATGTTTTATTCTTTGATTTGTGTGTGATATTAATACCACCATCGATTATTTTATTTTTTGTTGTAAACAATCCAGCTTAATTCCCCTCCTCCCCTTAAATGCCCTTATAAAGGGTGCATGGTGATTATTCAATGTGTAAATTTTATGAGGCTATTGATTATTTATTAAATTATTGGGGACTTATTTATTACTCTTGCCTCTACATCATACATTTGAGTATATATACATATATATCCTGCCTCTACATCATACATTTGAGTATATCTTTTTGAATTAAATAATTATATTAATTTAATAAAACATATTGGGTTAATACCACATTAATAATTATGAGACAAGAGTGAAATCTAGATTGAGCTCAACTAGTTAAATCATTATTTTTTCATTACAGCGATCCAAGTTTAAATACCCAAAGTGGCATCTAATAAGAATATCTATGTTGAAATCCAATGTTGGTAACTAACACTAAACCCTAAACATTGTTAGTGGTGTAAACTTATAGACACTTAAAATTGTCCTAAATGGTATTACACTCTTGAATTTGATCACTAACATCATTTCATCCTAAAATTCTTCCTCTTTTTGCCTATTTTATTAAATAAGCCTAGTTATTTAATTAAATGCATCAATTTCATCCATTAATCTAATTAGGTTAATTCACCCCCTTTCGCATTCGCCTCTCATCCTGTTTAATTGAATAAATCAAATTATTTAATTTAAAACCCCTAAGTCCTCTCATTTAATTAAATAATCCTAAATTATTTAATTACATGTCATGTGCACCCCTTTTTCATTAAATAAATAAATTATTTAATGGACATCCACATATTCTTCAATTTGCACAATTAAAACTTAGTTTTAATTACTAATTGCTAATTTTCCTCACCCATCCACTTGAATAGGGAATATTCCAAAGGAATATTCTTCTATTTGGCCCCAAAAATAGAATATTATTTTCAAACAAACTTTGTAGAAATCTTTCAAAGTTGTTACAAAGTGTGTTTGTTTGAATCATTCTCATCCCTTGATCTTTCCTTGATCCATGTGATCTTTGATTCTTATCCATTGAAGAGAATCCTTGATCCATGCCTCCACCCTTCATTCAATATTGACTATTGATTAATCAAATCTATATGAGTCGTTGATTTTTCATTTGCTCTCCTATAAATACTTCACCATTTGGAGAGAAATGGATCCATCTTTTGATAGCAAATTTATGTTGTTGAAATTCATACCACATTAATAATTATGAGACAAGAGTGAAATCTAGATTGAGCTCAACTAGTTAAATCATTATTTTGTCATTACGGAGATCCAAGTTTAAATACCCAAAGTGGCATCTAATATGAATATCTATGTTGAAATCCAATGTTAGTAACTAACACTAAACCCTAAACATTGTTAGTGGTGTAAACTTGTAGACACTTAAAAAATTTATGAATGGTATTACACTCTTGAATTTGATCACTAACATCATTTCATCCTAAAATTCATCCTTTTTTCACCTATTTGATTAAATAAGCCTAGTTATTTAATTAAATACATCAATTTCATCCATTAATCTAATTGATCTAATTAGATTAATTCACCCCCTTTCACATTCGCCTCTCATCCAATCTAATTGAATAAATCAAATTATTTAATTTAAACCCCCTAAGTCCTCTCATTTAATTAAATAATCCTAAATTATTTAATTACATGTCATGTGCATCCCCTTTTCATTAAATAAATAAATTATTTAATGGACATCCTCATATTCTTCAATTTGCACAATTAAAACTTATTTTTAAAATCTGATTGCTAATTTTCCTCACCCATCCACTTGCATAGGGAATACTCCAAAGGAATATTCTTCTATTTGGCTCCAAAAATAGAATATTCTTTTCAAACAAACTTTGTAACAAACTTTCAAAGTTGTTACAAAGTGTGTTTCTTTGAATCATTCTCATCCCTTGATCTTTCCTTGATCCATGTGATCTTTGATTCTCATCCATTGATGAGAATCCTTGATCCATGCCTCCACCCTTCATTCAATATTGACCATCGATTGATCAAATCGATCTGAGCCCTTGATTTTTCATTTGCTCTCCTATAAATACTTCACCATTTGGAGAGAAATGGATCCATCTTTTGATAGAAAAGTTATGTTGTTGAAATTCATACTCATTTGCATCCATATTTAGCATTTACTAGTGTAGACACCTAAAAATATCTCGATGGATCACATTGGCTAACTAACATCATTTTGTCTTAAAACCCATCCTCTTTTTTGTTTAATTGATTAAATTAGCCTAGCTATTTAATTAATTGCATCATTTTCATCCATTAATATAAATAATTTAATTAGGTTGATTCATCCCCTTTCATGTTAACATTTCATCCTATTAAATTAAATACATCGAGTTATTTAATTTAAAATCCCTAAGTCCTCTTATTTATTAAATAACCCTAAGTCATTTAATTAAATATCATATCACTTTCCCCTTTTCATTAAATCATTTATTTAATGAATATCATTCAATTCCCCTAATTGACATAATTAAAACTTTGTTTTAATTATCGATTACTAATAAATCTAATTTCCCCCCACTTGTAAGGGAATATTCCTCCTTTGCACATTCCTTCCCCTTTTGCACAATTAAACTTTGTTTTAATTTGCTAAATTATCCTTTTTTCCTTGCCCATGAGAATATTCCAAAGAATATTCTCTCTCCTCATTTGAAAAAGGGAATATTCTTACTTAGCTTCATATGCAAGTTAACTCAAAACTTCTTGTGCAAGTTAACTTGTGACTCTTGTACAGGTCAAAAGTGTGTTTGTTTCAAGGAATATTAACCCTTGATAAAAAACTCATCTTTCATTCTCATATGTTGATGAGAATCCATGCCTCCAACTTCTTCCATTCTTGACCATTGAAATTAGCTTTTTTTATCTCAACCCTCCATTTCTTATTTGCTTTCCTATAAATAGGTCACTATTTAGAGACAAATGGATCCATCTTTTAACAACAAAATTATGTTGTTAAACTCATTTGCACTTGCACTCACATTTTACATCATTTTAGCTTCATTTACTTGCATATTAGCTTAGCTTCCATTAATGAATTCCATGATAACATAGATGCATACATTTAGCCTATTTGTTAATTAGGATTTTAATACTTTTAAACTTGCATACATTTAGAGTAGAATTGCATACACCCATATCGATCATCTTAGCATAAATCGTGTTATAATAGCTTGCATAATGCCTATTTAGCTTT
This sequence comes from Sequoiadendron giganteum, assembly GCA_007115665.2. Lineage (NCBI taxonomy): Eukaryota > Viridiplantae > Streptophyta > Pinopsida > Cupressales > Cupressaceae > Sequoiadendron > Sequoiadendron giganteum. The sequence continues at coordinate 397,077,828 of CM021103.1, forward strand.
AAATCATGTTTTCATACACATCTATCAATGGTTTCATTAGTTTTCTTTAATAAAATTGATTGAAACAAGCTCATTATCCAAGGGATTGGGAAAGGGTTGCCATTCCACATCAAGGTGACACCACTCCCCCAATAGGATAAGTTTCAATGTCTTATATTAGAGGTTTGTCAAGTTTCATGATTTAGAATGTTAGTTTTAATGGCTTCTTTATCTTTGTTTACAGTGAATGATCTTATTGGGATTGATGCCTAGTGGGTTAAATATGCCTCAAATTCATATAGATTGGGTGTAGTTAACCTATACTATTTCATTGGTCACAACTAGTATTTTATATTAATCTTCATCCATATTAGCTTAAGCATCCATTAATGGCTTCTATTTTAGTTTAGTTTGCATCCATTTTTTTATCATAGTTTGCATCCATGGCTTGCATCTTTGAACTTTATTTACATTTAGCATAGATTACATCCATTTTATCAAAAAAATTAGCATTTAGAACTCATCTTCATCATGTTAAACTAGTTTTATACCATGTTTCGTTCATACACCATCGGTTTCATCAGTTTTCATCAATAAAATTAATTGAAATAGCTCATATTATCCAAGAGATTGGGAAAGTTTCACCATTCCACATCAATGCGACACCACTCCCCCAATGGGATAAGATTTCAAGTCTTAGAATAGGTTTCCTTTATATTTTTCATGTTTTCCATGATTAGTTTAATGGGTTCTTAGTCTTTGAAATTTCGAGTATCTCATTGGGATCATTGCTTTGCGGATTAAATATAGTTTAAATTCATTTGGGCCTAGCATATTTAGTTCATACTATGAATTTGGTCACAAAACTAACCCTAAACCCTAAACTCTAAAAAAGCTTAGTGGTGTAAATTAACCCTAAACCCTAGAAATATCAATCTACCTGTTGATCGATATGTCAATTTATATATGTTGATCAATAGAGATAAATTGATGTTTATAGGGTTTCAATTATATCTTAAATAAAATTAAAAATAGGGTTTATAGATTATTGTTCAAAGGTCCTAGGTTTTAGAATAGATCTTAGGGTTTTTGTTTTCAATTAACATTGTTTGGTTTAGGGCTTTAAATTTAGAAATCAACGTTTTGTTAAAAAGACATAAAAACATGTAAGTGGGAAAGCAATCTACTTGAAAATGTAACAAAATGTCTCTTATGGAGGGATGAGGTAAAAAAAATGCATTATTTAGGTTGCTTGATGCAAGTACTTATTTTGAATCCCTTTTCCAAATCTCAATTTCCATGTGAATAAAAAGGAAAATGAACTAGCATAGAGGAAAATAATTTAATACCTTTACGAAATGTGTACCCATTCGTAAATGGGCAGATGTTTGTAACAAGTACCCATTTAGTAATGATATCTCAAATCATAATGAGTACCTATTCCATACGTGTACAAGTTTAGGTTCAAGACCCTATTCCTAAACTAGTACTTGTTCTTTTTGGTATTTTCCCTCCCTAAGAGGCTTCCACTAAAAGTGGACTCAATTTCTCGCTTTGACCAGGTAGATAGTCTCTCCTTCATTTGAAACTTATTTGGACCTAAGAGGGTGTTCCTAGAGGTATCCTTAACATGATTAATCATAAATAAATACTAACAAATTGATGACACTATAATAGTATCTAATGTGTGCTTGGCCCCAAAATTTGTCACTAGACCAAATACTAACATACTACACAAAACCTCTATTAATTTGATAAATAAATCATTAGAAAAATTTAAGATGAAGGTACACATGATATGAATCTTGAAGGTAAAAAGTATTATGCTTTGTTATAGATTCTTCTATAGATGGATCACTAAATCATAAATTGCATATAGACTGCTAATCTACTCTTAAACAGTTGGCGATATTTGTTAGTTTTAGGATATAGAGAGTCATAAACTTCCAAGACTTGTACCTTATTTACTGGGTTATATAATTTCAATTTACCAAGAAGAAATAAATAATTGAAATAATATCATAGATATAATATCAAACAACCAAAAATACTTAATAATCCCTCTCAAAAAAATCATAAATCTATATGTAATAAAAGAGAGGCATTACAAATGAAGTGAATTAGAATATTGTAACATTTGTGAAATCTCTATTACAATTATACTAGAAAATATGGTGGGAGGAAACCATATAATACGATGTTGTCATAATTTGGGACATACAAACCTTGTTCCCATATAAATCTATAAATAACCAAGGAGACATTTGATTATACATATTAGTTACAAATTTTCAATCTCTTTGTGATTTGCAAAAATAATTTCTTTGTAGGTGAATAAACTTGTAAGACTCGAAACCATTGATTTTTCTTAACACTAGTAATTACGTGGAAATGCATAATTAATCAACCATTATTATGAAGAATGAATCGGTATATATAGTATTTCATTTGGTCAGATCCAAATGCTTGCAAGAATTTTACTAAGAATTGGACATCATAAATGTAGCATGTGAAATGAGTTAAAATCCTATAAAATCCAAAAATAATCTATTTTTAAATGGTGTAAAGGTAAATGGCATCAATAAATTCAACCACCACTTTCATGGTAACATGGTCACTTACATCATCCACTATTGATTTTGTAAGAAAAATTGTGCCTTTGGGGATGTACATGAGTTTTTAGGTAGTAGAATTTTTTAGGAGTAGTTGCAAGGTCAAATTTGATCATTAATGACATCCTTGGAGATTATAGGGAGTGATTGGAGAAAATAAGAAGAAAATTGGAATTTTAATGCACATTGAGAGGTAAAATAAGAGACACCTAGTTTTAATGTAGGAATAGACATTAGGATTGAATATTTGAGTGGAAGTGTAGAGGCCCAATGAAAGTTCGTATAAGGGGTGAGATGAGAAAAAGGGGGAGAAAGATGTAGAGCTACACACAAGTGCATGATGTCTATAAGTCGGGATGAATTGCCCATAAGAAGAAACAAGTAGCAAAAAGTACTATTTTTTTGAGAATTTGATGTGGAAGTGGACATGACATTAGAATGGAAGCTTGAGAATTTACTTAAAGTTTTCAAGGGAAGTTTGGAAGGAATGCAAGAAAATGTGAAAGGATGAAAGTGTAGATTTTCCTTGTGGGATGGGAGATGAGAACTAAACATGGGGATGAAAGTTCAAAAGTCCAACTAAACTTTGCAATTGTATGAAAAGAAGCGAGTTGAGGGTGTGGGAAAATGTGGAACTAACAATTAGAAGTGGAGGCAAGTTAGACGAAGTCTGGAACTATAAAGGAATTATATAAGGAGGATTGAGGAATGATGTAGGAAAAAATATGAAATTGGAGGAGGGAAGTGGATATGGGGAGGAGGAAGAAACTCGTATGGATATTAAAAGTTCACAAAGGAGAGAAAAATGAAGATTGTATTGAATCAATTTTGAAGTTGACATCAACATAGGACTTTGAAAAGGAAGTCTAGATTGTTGCAAGAATGGAAAGAATGAAAGTGTTGTCATTGATTTCAACTAGTCAATTGGTTTTTGTTGGTTGCATATGTCGAGGTTATTGAGAAAATTATATTAAAGAAAGATTACAAGTGTTCAGTGGTTGCTCTAGGTTTTTCTTTTGGATTTTCTCCTATGTTTGTGCGGTTCAGATACGTTGATCATGGTTGTTAGAAGATACTATATCCAAATTTTTGGTTGTTGATTCATTGTACAATGCAAGTTATGTTCACTAGTTGTGAACTGTGGTTTTTTGTGTGTCTAGTTGAGGTCCGGGAGAAATGTTGTTGGTTTGGATTTCTCTTTGGTAAAGTCTTATGACTTGCGGTTCTAGAGTTGAGTTTTTTTTATTGTATTGAATATGATTTTGGTATCTGGAAGATTCATGCTTAATGGTTCTATGTGTTTTTCACTGGTTTGGCCAACCTTGTGTTGAACACTATCTTCAAAGTTGATGAAGTGTGTTGGATCTATTTGGGTCCTTATGAAGTGTGTGTTTGGGTCGCCCTCATTCTAATTCCACCCTAGGATGTTTTGACACCGACCTAATTTGAATTTGAATTTAGATGGTTGACTTTGGATATGTTTCAAAGTTGAGGATGGTATAAATATAGGATGAGTTAGTGGTGAAATGAGGCAAGTAGAAAGAGAGATAAGTGCAAATAAATAGATCAGATAGATGTGATATTGATGTGAATTAGTAATTGTGTGTGATGTGATTATGGCAGATCAGTGCAAAGCCTAAATGTTGAGTTTTCGGATGCAATGAGCATAAGGTGTAATCTATCATTCATGCATTTCTACAAGTGGTTGAGCAAATTGTGGTGGATTTCTCTGTTGCATTGAGATTGTCTTCTTTCTATAACATATCTCTTCTATCTTCTTTGTATCTTTGTGGTAGTGAGCCCTCCGAGTTGTTAGCCCTGTTAGATAGTGAGTCTTGATTTGGATAGTGAGTCCTTGTTTTGGCAGTCAGCCTTGTTTCTCAAGTAGTGAGCCTCTTGTAATCGGTTTTGATTTCTCTATAATGTGAGTTAATCCTCACAGTGGTTTTTCGCTTATTGGGTTTTCCACATAAATCTAGTGTAATTGTGTTTGCATTTTAGATTTAAGTTTTTGCATTAGTATTTAATGGTTAATCACTTAAGTAGTGTTAAAAATTAGTTTCGATGAATGAATTAAAGGTTAAATTTATGACAATTGATTCACCCCCCCTCTAGTTGTCTTGTTCAACAATTGGTATCAGATCTTGGTTCCTTGGTGAAGAGCTTAACTGCTTGAGGAAGGTTCGGGATGGCTGGAAAAATGGTTTATGATTATCCGAGGTTTGATGGAACTAATTATGTTATCTGGAAGATATTGATGGAAGAATATCTAGAGTATTGTGGATATGATGTGGAGAAAGCTTACAAGAATCCTTACACTCCTCCTGCTAATAGTATGAGTACGAAGGATGATATCAAAGCACATGAAGTGAACAATAAGTTGAAGTACATCTTGAAGAATAGTCTGGTACATTTCAAGTTGATTAAGGTTCAAAATCTAAAGACTGCTAAGTAAGTCTGGTATGCTTTGGAAAGGGCACATGAAGGTGATGAAAGAGACAAAGAGGCAAAATTGTAGAATTTGGAGACATAGTTTGAGCTTCTACATATGTCTGAAGATGAGAATGTTAAATCTTATGTACAGAGGATGAGATAGTAGCCGAAATGTGAGGAGTTTATGCTACTATAGATGAAACCAAGATTGTAAAGAAGATTCTTAGAACTCTCCCTAATGCTTATAGTGAGAAGGTGTGTGCTATTGAACAGAGTATAGATTATAAGACCTGTACTAAATATCTGTTGTTGGGATTTTTGACATCTTATGAGATGAGGAAGTTGAATCTGAAGAATGGATGCAAATCAAAAACTGCTTTTAAGGCTACAAAAGCTGAAGATCTGGATGAAGAAAATTTTGATGAAATAAAAGCTAAATTTGTAAGAAGGATGACGAAAGGCTCTGACAAGTATGAAGCTAAGTCACCCTTTAAATGTTTTAGCTGTGGAGAAATAGGTCATTATGTTGCAAAGTATTTAGAAAGAGCTAAGGGGAATACAAAGAGACATGAGAAAGAAAAGAAAGGAAAGAAGATCAATAGAGCATATTATGTGAATGAGAATACTAGTATATCTGATGAGGATTCTGAATATGAAGATCCTGATGACAATGAATGCTTGTTCGTGGCCATAAAGGATGAACCTACTTCTGCTGATTATGAAAAATAGGTGAAGGAAAGCCATCTGAAGAAGAAGAAAAATGAAGGTAATGTTATTTCTGCCCTACATGCTAAACAAGAAAGGAACTATTGGGTAGTTGACAATGGTTGTTCACATCACATGATTGGTGATAAAAGTAAGTTTTTAAGCTTGAAAAATATGATGGAGGCTTGGTTATGTTTGGAGATGATATTGGTGCTAAGATTTGTGGGATATGTGAACAATAAGTTTTGATGGCAAGCATCATATTGATGATGTCTACTATGTTAAGGGTTTAAGGCATGATATTTTGAGTGTTGGATAGATGTGAAGTAAGGAATATGATCTTGTGTTTAAGGATGAGAGATGTGAAATCTGGAAAGGATTTGAAACATTGATTGTTGCAGGAAATAAATCTGAAGGAAACATCTATCAACTTAAGGGTATTGTTGGATGATGCTTTATGACTCGGATTAA